>CM051013.1:8061547-8069047 GCA_027704905.1 Muraenolepis orangiensis | reverse complement strand
AAACCAAAGGTGTGTATTGAGGTGGACTCCGAGCGAGGAGGACTAAAGGGTAAACAAGGGAACTGGCATACACTCCTCAGACGGGCCGTAGACCAGCAGGGAACTCTGTGACCCGGGACCTGAGGGGGCCGGAGGGGGGTGGGGGGGGGATGGGGGCTGGGTCACTCTTGGGAAAAACAAACATGTCTGCTCAAGAGGGTGGGAGACGAGGGCATAGTGGCCCGTACCTATGGCAACCATCCGTCACCACGGTTACCTGAGCGGGGGAAAAAAATAACCCAGGGCCGGGGAGGACTCGAGAAGATTAACAGTAAACACAGAAAACTCTGTGACACCAGAGAGGAGGGGCTAGCACTTACTGACCCTGCCCTGATCCCATCTTAGAATCCCATCATTTTCCTTTAGGATACGATGAATTACATTTACATTTACATTTAGGGCATTTGGCAGACGCTTTTATCCAAAGCGACTTACAAGGTGTACATTAGTTGAAGCAGACAATAGCATAACACTGGGGTACTGGGGAATTAGGGGTACATTGATTTGAGCACAGGGCACCAGAGAAAAACAAACCAAGCATTACAAGGTGTTGAAAGTAAATGACCTCACTCCCTTTATCATCTTTTACAACGCGGCGTGGACATGTCCCCAGTCAAAGTTCTGTGGACCAAAGGCCAATCGTTTCTCGATGGAGAATTTCCATTTTCCATTTGATTTGAATTCTAAGATAAATAATAATAACAAATACATCATTACCTTGTCGCTCACAGACCGCTTTGCTGGTATCACAAACATCCAGACATTAAAAGTAGGACAAAAAACACATGTATCGTCCCATCAATAGCGGAGCATACCCTCCTCCCAGGCTGCCCATGAAGCGTTCACTAAAGCGTAGGTATTGTGTGGCTGCTTCCAGCACACACACACACACACACAAAACACACCCAGACAGCCTCTTCAAACCTCGGCGCAGTATAATAGGCTGACACACACACACACACACACACTCAGAGTCACACACACACACACAGTCATCTGATTGTGTGAAGGTGCGCTCGATGAAACTGCACCTGTGGGAGCACCTGGCCAAACCTGATCTCTGCACCTGCCCTGTGGGTCACATGGTGCCTCGTCACGGGCCAGGCCAACCAATCAGAGCTTCCCTTCAGAGCAAAAGTGAAAGCTTGGTGAAACAGTAGGAAGGAGAAGGAGGGACTACAGAAAGTGTAGTTTCTCTGCGTGGATGATTTTATTTCTCTTACTAAACTACGATTCATAATGAATGTAAAGAACAGGACAAAATACACTTCATCCTAGTATTACATCTCAATTATTTGGACAATCTAGCAAAAGGACTATTTTCCAGGACCAGTGAACGAGGCTAAGGGCCCCAATGGGTCACCTAATCGATTCAGACCGAGATATTGGTCTCTTATGATATCTATAGGCCTATGTCACATTTCCTGCTTCCGGAACGTTAAAAATCGCCGAGCGGTGTACTCTTACTTCCGGTACTTACCCCAGATACGTGACAAACTGTGTCCGCCTCCTCTCCTCTCTGTTATTGTGTACCGGCTGCTCAACGTCTAAACAAAGACAGCCCTACCTCAGTTTACACGATTTACCCAAAGACAAACTCCTCCGCAAGTCTTATGTGAGGCTGATAAGGAGGGATGAAGGTCCCTCGTTTCATGTTCTCAGGGGTAGCGCGTATGTCTGCAGTTTTCACTTTGACAAGGAAAGCATATACATCTCGAAAAGTGGGCAGAATAGGCTAATAATGTCGGGTATGTGTATGATTAAAAGCACTGGTCCTGACCCCCACACACACTCCATCTCTCATCCGAATAGAGCCACATAATGTCGGGTATGTGTATGATTAAAAGCACTGGTCCCAAGTAGGGCTGGGCGATACGGACCAAAACCCGGTATTTTTAGGCTGCATCGCGATATACGATATATATCGGTATTTTATACAAATGTGGTTTTAACTCAATGCCACAAGTATGTCACAAGCACTTTTATTTTAAGACAACTCATATTCACAAGAATAACAGGCATTCCCTTTTAGAAAATATACAGCTGCACACTACATATTAACACGTAAATGAAAAGGTACATTGAAATTATCCAAATCCATCAAATAAATAGCCGATATTAAATACATAGGCATACCTCTGCTCCTACACAAAATCACCTTATAGGGCGATATATCCAGATAGAGCCACAAGACACAATGTCGGGGACTTGTATGATTCGGATTTAGACCTCTTCACTGTAGTGTTCATTCACTAGTTGAACCACATCGTCTGGACCGACTTTTGGAAGGTTATGCAGCGATGTTGTCCAGCGATAACTGTCCTCCATGGTGAATGCCAAGCTGAATGCATTAACCGGAACTTGGGATACACTGCTTCAACGATTTTTAACAGGTACTTCCGGCTTTCAACTGTGCCGTGATATAGGCCTATTGATATATATATCTTGATATCTTATGAGATATTGTTTTTTATCAGAACCACAGGACCCCCACATGGTCTCCTATAGGGTTCGATTCCCTACAAGAAACGAGGTTCATAAATAGACAGTATATATATCTTGTATCTTGTTCCATCGAAGAATCTGAATGTTGGGAGGCAGAAGCTCAGTCTGTTGGGACTTGGCTTGGGAACCCCAGGGTCACCGGTTCATGTCCCTGAAAAGGACACAGTACAGAGTGAGAACTACTGGTACTTGAACTGAAAAAAGGGGCCAGCTCGTCACCTGGGCACTGAGCCCTTGAGCAAGGCACCAGACCCCCTACTACACTGCTCCCCAGGCAGCTGTATATATACAATAGCTGATACCCACTGCTCCTAATACTAGGATGGGTTACATGCAGAGGAACACATTTCCCTGTGTGACTGTACATGTGTGTGACCAATAAAGAGGATTAAAAAAATCCTTCAGGTTACTTTGCTATTTTTCGGACGTCCGGACGTATTCTTCATCCTCGGCGTGTTTCCGTGTGGTCCGTCTGCAGCTACGCCTGAGATGCTAACAGCCTGTTGTTGGTCCTGAACTTAACTTGAAAGACTGCATTACTCTGCTGTGCTTCACACACATGCACTGGGTGTGTCTGACTCACTCAAGTGTGTGTGTGCTCATGCAAAGGCTTTTTTTTGTTGCTGCTGTTATTTATTCCAACGGTACAATATTTACTTTCCTGCACAACTGCTGTACCCATATGTGTGTGTGTGTGTGTGTGTGTGTGTGTGTGTGTGTGTGTGTGTCTGGGGGAGGGGCATATAAGTGAAAAGCATGAGGCTCTGCAGAAAGCATGTGACCCATGGGTGACAATGTGACACCAGCTATGGAATTTCAGATATACATCAGCACAGAAACAGAGTGTGTGTGTGTGTGTGTATCTGTGTGAGAGTTGTGTCTCGCGTGCATAGAGAATGCCTTCCTTTGATCCCAGAATCCCACAAAACATGCAAAGAGACCTCTGTCGTATCCTTGTCCTGAACTTGACACATTACTAAATGCCAGCACACACACACACACACACACACACACTTATAGTATGGTTTTTTAGAAAATGCATACTGCGGGAGGCACACACACACACACACACACACACACACACACACACACACACACACACACACACACACACACACACACACACACACACACACACACACACACACACACATGCCTGCCAGTCACTGCTTGTTTCCGCGGCTTCCTCTGCACCATTTATTACCCATCATCCCTTGGGTACCGTTCCCCTACCCCGGCACTGTCTGGGAGACGGATCGCTCGGTTACAGGTGGGGGTGGGGGTGGAGGGAGACAGTCCAAGCTCCTCTGGTATCCCCTGACGACACAGAGAGAGATGACAACCCCCACCACAACCACAACACCCCCTCCCTCTACTGTGCCACCCCAACTGCACAATCCTGTCCCCCCGGCGCTGACGTCCGTCCGTACTCCAATCGGTTGTCTCTCTTCCGGTACGACTCCTGCTCCCCACCCCCCCTCTCACCCGGTCTCTCTCTCTCTCTCTCTCTCTCTCTCTCTCTCTCTCTCTCTCTCCTCTCTCTCTCTCTCTCTCTCTCTCTCTCTCTCTCTCTCTCTCTCTCTCTCTCTCTCTCTCTCTCTCTCTCTCTCTCTGGCTCCCTCACGCCGTCTCCGCTGCATCTATTGACTGTTTGTGTCTGTTCTCTCTCCGTTGGCCTGACACAGACGGAGAACCTCTTCCTGAATCAAGCTCTCAAATGACTTCGCAGACACGCAGAACCTAAAATCTAGAGTCGCAACTTGGTCAGAGAGTGCTCTACTTAATGTCCTATTTACACTTTTAGGTCGCTAAATTTGGAGGTTTTGGAGGCTGATTATGATGTGGCGCTTCACATCAAAGTCACCACAGACGTCCCCAAAAAAAAAGTACACCTGCAAACTCAGACGGCGATATAAATAAAGACAGCCCATGAATGACAAGGCGGTTATATGATATACCTGCAAGGATTTGATACAGGAGCCCATTGTGCCAGTGCAGGGAGACGATGGATGGTGCTGACCTTGATATATTTATAAGGTTTTTACACAGCAATGCGGCAGCAGCAAACCCTGGGGTAACTCTACCCAGCATCAACACAGCCTCCCACCAACCACAGTGGAGTCATATCATTACAGATACAGTATAAATACACTCTGGTGTTTTTTGAGGAATAACTACAGTATATCTATATATACACACACACACACATACACATACACAGGGGACAGTCGTTATCCCCATGTATTGTTGTTGATCGTGGCAAAAAAAAGAGGTATTTATCTTTTTAAAGAGGCAGTGCCTTTGTATTATGGGTTCCAATGCAGGGCACCTTCTGCTATTGGTCCGCTGCGGCTGCTGTTGGATCCCCAATCGACCAATCACCACAAGTCTCTCATGAGGCCGTGGGACACACACACACACCCACCCACCCACACACGCACACACACACACACAAAGATACACACACACACACACACACATACACACACACACACACACACACACACAAACAACAGCAGCAGCAGCATCTGGCTCCAGATTAACACTTCTGTAATCATCGCTCGTCCTGTCGCGCTTTATTATATTTTCATTATATTTATGAGAACCTCTTATTTTGAGAGGTTTCCCATAAATATAATGGTCGGTCGTGGTGGTCGTGTTGGTGGTGGTGGTGGTGGTGGTGGGGGTTTAGGGGGGGGTGGCTAAGTCCTCCTGTCAGGCCCTCCCCTCTCCTCTCACCCTAAATCAGGTCACTGGGCACAGCGAGCGGGCCCCGGCCTGGGAGGACTCCTCCAGCTCCCACAGATTAGGAGCAGGATATTTTAAATAAGAGAGAAGAAGAGGAGAGGGGGTGTTTGGGATACGGCTGGGAGAATACACAGCCCTGTGGGGGGGGTGATGGAAACAGCCTGGGGGCCCATTTTTCTCCAGAGCCCCATTTCAAATAAGTGAACCAGAGAAGAAAAACGACCCCAAAACGGTTTATAAAGAAAAAAGATTGTTGCTGCATAAAGAGATCAATGTTGGTACAACTGTACAACACATTGGGTTTTAAGTGAAGTACCGCAGTACGTACACACACACACACACACACACACACACACACACACACACACACACACACACACACACACACACACACACAGACAGACAGACAGACAGACACACACACACATGCATGCAACAACAACACAGTGCCAGTTTAAAAATAGATTTGTCTGCTTTCCTTCCTGCCAAAAAAATACAATGTCACTGAGCGTCAACTAACAAGGCCTGACAAGTTCATTTTAGAGTGGAGGTCGTCAGTACGCCACGTTCCTCGCTAGGCTTAGCCAAGCTAAGCTAAGCTAAGCTAAGAAGCAGAGGGAGGGAGGGAGGATGGATGGATGGGGATGAGGATGGGGCCCCAGAGGAAAAGGGCATCACCGCGGTAACAGAGCTAATTTGTGGTACACGGCTACGGGCTCCGAAAGCAGGTGGCTCCCAGAGATGAAGTGAGCTTTAATTTCGGCTGCCTTACAGCTCTGAAGGAGAGAGAGAAAGAGAGAGAGAGAGGTGGCCTCACACACACACACACACAGGTTTTGCTTCTTTTTAATAACCGCAAGAGTGTGATTCATTGGCGACCACGTCCACATTCCCTAAAAGGTCTGCTCTGGCCTCTTCTCCCGCAGAACACACACACACACACACACACACACACACAACTCAGCCACTTCCAGTAAGTTACAAACCAGTGCAAAATACACATACACACAGACACAGACATGCTGTGTCACGCATGTGTACACACACATGGATGTAACCCTGTCTCTGTCAACAGAGAGCCGTCCCACCTGGCCTGGTGCTGACCCGCGGGGCTGGGGGTGGGGGGGAGGACAGGTCATGGAACAGCCAATCAGACATCAGACCTTACAGACTACAAAAGGTCAAAGGAAGGAAGACATTCTCTGGGTTTACGGTAAGTCTCGGCGGTTTTGAAGTTGCTACGTAGCTAAGGGATGATGAATAAATGATTCAGACAGAATATTCATCCATTCATCAGCAATAAGCCCTGTTACTGGTTACAATGACCACACCTTGGCTGCTCTTAACACACAACTCAATGACATCATAGCTGCTAACATAACTGGTAAAACAAACAAAGCTGCTAACGTAACCTAGCGGTACAGCAGGCATAGCTGCTACCGCTACCTACTACCCAGCGGTACAGCAGACATAGCTCTTAACATTATCGGTAAAACAGACATAGCTGCTACCGCTAGCGGTACAGCAGGCATAGCTGCTAAGGGTACCGACAAATCGGACACAGCTGTTACCGCTAGCTACCGGTACAGCAGACATAGCTGCTACCGCTAGCTACCGGTACAGCAGACATAGTCGCTACCGCTAGCTACCAGTACAGCAGACGTAGTTGCTACCGGTACAAGCTTTGGAGACGCGGTGCAGTGAAGTGTGGCCCTCCTCCTCCTCGTGTGCAAAGCCGCGTGCAGTGCTAGCCCAGGGGCCCTCTCTCTGATCGGGGAGGATGAGGCGACTACACATCGGCAATTAGGGCAACACACACACACACACACACACACACACACAGGACAACAAGGGCTACACAGAGAAGCATGTGGAGAAGACTGCGCAACTGTCCCAGAAATCGGCGGCGGTGGAAGGCAGCCAAGCGGCCCCTTATTATAGGGGAGGCTTTTCAACAGAGAGGAATCCCGGCAAACTGGACGACGTGTGCTGCTCGGACGCTCTTTGTACCGTCGGGGGGGAAGGAGAGTCCCACAATCCACTTCCCAAAAGTCGATTATTAGCTCCGCCATCCAAGATGGACGGGGGTTATGTTTTCACCCGTATGTCTCTGTTTGTTGTTTGTTTGTTTGTTTGTCTGTTAGCAAGATAACTCCAAAAAAAGTGATGTACGGAATTGGACAAAACTTGGTTGTTAGATAACGTATG
>CM051013.1:8042750-8047750 GCA_027704905.1 Muraenolepis orangiensis | reverse complement strand
GAGAGAGAGAGAGAGAGAGAGAGAGAGAGAGAGAGAGAGAGAGAGAGGGAGGAGAGAGGCTGGGTGAGGAAGGGTGTTGTGTAGGGGGAGAGTCAGACCTGTTAATTGCAGATTTGGCAGGCGGTTTACAATCCTTGACTGGACAAGTTCCACTTGTACTTGGCATGGTGAGCATCTCTAACCGTTGGTGAAACAGGCCACCACCGCGTCAAACCGGTTTTTATCTATATTCTCGTGGGGGTGACGAGGAATTGTAATCACGTTGTCAAACCACCTGATTTGGGACGCCATCGACGGCCACCCCGGCGGTTGAAGCATGAAGCAGGAAACACAGCAGACAGAACGAGCAGCGGATTACCGCTCTGCTAACGACCCACGTCTGTCTGTAGGGGATGTGAATCCTGCTTTGAAGATGGTTTTTTTATCTAAGCCCCCCTGAAATCTCTTTCCCGCAAAGGGTTCTCTTATCTTTGTGTAAGAAGTAGCATCGGTTCTGAATTATGAATGGCGTATGACCGGGGAACAGGTGCTCCGGGCTCTGAACTCTCCTCCTTGTCAGAGTCGTTTCACGGAAGGAAAAGCACGGTGGTGGTGGTGGTGGTGGGGGTGGGGGGTGGTGGTGGTGGTGGTGGTGGTGGTGTGAGAGAGAGACCAGCCGCCACGAGGCCCAAACTACCCCCAAGAGCAAGCAAAGGGGGGGGAGGTTCTGACACCTCTTCAATGGGATCGGCCGGATGCTTGTCCCCCGGATTACCAAATGAGGCGGAGGGCCAGGCTCTCTCGCCTCTCTCCTCCTCCTCCTCTCTCTTCCTCTCTCCTCTTTCCTCCTCTCTCTTCATCTCTTCCTCTCTCCTCTCCTCCTCTCTCTCTCTTCATCTCTTTCTCTCTCCTCTCTCTTTCTCTCTCCCCTCTCTTCTCCTCCTCCCCCTCCTCCTCCTCCTCCTGGGGAGGGGAGGAATGTGAACTCTGTGAACAGAACGGGAGGAATGCCGAGCATCTCAGGACTCCGCTCTCCGCTCTTTGTGGGAACAAAAAAACAACGACTGAAATAATAGCTTGAGGAGAGCGGGCACTCTGTCCTCCACCGACACAGACAGGCTTCCACACACCCAATGTGTTAAATGTTAGGTTTGAATATCTGTCACAACACTATGGGACAGAAACACACACACACACGCACAACACACACACACACACACACACACACAGTGACACCATGTCCGTCCATCTGCCGCCTTTGATGAGCGACGCGACTGACTTCTCTGATGTCCTTGTCCGTCTGTCCTTGTCCATCCGTCCGTCCGTCCGTCCGCGGGGAGAAATACTTCTAATGAGCGACATCTGCCACTCTCACGCACACATGGTTAACTATTGAAGGGGTGGTCCAAGTTCTTCCCCCATGATCAACTCGCCGCTGACACCAATGTACCACTGACCCAAGCAGAGCATCTGTCCAACATCTGGAGTGGACACACACAACACACACACACACACACACAGTAACACACACACACAACACACACAGTACACACACACACACACACACACACACACACACACACAGTAACACACACACACACACACACACACACACACACACACACAGTCACACGGGCAGGTTCATCGAGAACTCGTTCTATTTAGTCAAGAGATCGACGGAGATGCGATACAGACTGAACTGAGCCGATAGTCGGGTCAATAGGTTGTAAATAGAACCGCGGTCGATGCTCTGACTGACACCAGGGGCCCACGCGGCCTCGCTCGCCCGCCACACTCACGGTGAGCGAGGAGGGAGGCAGCGAGGAAGGAAGGGAGAAGACAGGGGGGAGACAGGGAGGGGGGGAGACAGGGAGGGGGGGAGACAAACGAGCATAGAGCTGTTTCTCGTGTCCCACAGAAATCCCCTTAAAATATGGAGGTAGCCATTGCTACAGGCGTACACACACACACACACACACACACACACACATACACACACACACTCACAAACACACACACTCACAAACACACACAAAGATGACCTACAGACACGCGTCATCAATTCAACAGATTGTATACAAACACATGTTCAGCAAATGCAAAAAAGAAGGGAAGAATTAACACAAATGCAGTGGAAAGTTACAACCCCTGGCTCTCCTTTACACCGGCACAGTTAACTGCTCATAAACTATAAACTACCGTGAAGTCGAGACACATCTCCCAAGGCTAAATATTTTACAGAAAGCAGGTAGTTAACTGTTTAATTATGATCGCTCCCACTTTATGTTCCACGCACGCACACACTCAAGACACACAAAGGCATCACAATCACACACACGCACGCACACGCCCGCAAACACAGACACGCACACACACACACACGCACGCACACACTGCGCGGTGTTTCCGTCCTTGCGGGCCGTTTCAGCGAGACACAACACGCCCGGCGAGCGCCAGCGGGAGACGGAGGTCAGCGGAGGACACGGTGCTACAGACAACAGGAGACTCTCCCACAATGCATTGCTGCTGCTGCTGCTGCTGCTGCTGCCTCTGGATCCCAGCCGTCTGTCTCATCATCATCTCAGAGATTCAATATAGAGATCAATGTACATGTGTGTGTGCGCGTGGGCGTGTGTGGTGTGTGTGTGTGTGTGTGTGTGTGTGCGTGCGTGTGCATGTGTGTGTGTGTGCGTGTATGTGTGTGTGTGTGTCTGAGTGTGTCGCTATGGCAACATGTTACATATGGATGACGCCAGGTGCCTGTCAGCAGGTTATCGCGGCTTGTCGCTGCATTTTCACAATACCGGGCCACACCAATGTCTAAATATTTTCCCCTCTAATTAAATATTGATTTAATTCCATCTCTCCAAGCGACCAATCCAACACAAAAACCCCAGCCTTTGATATTCCTCACTCCCCTCCTCGCACTACACCTCAGCCCCTCATTAAAAGTCAATTTAAAAAGAGCATTCATTAATATTTCACCCACGAGGGAATTCATTATTCATTTTAGCGCCAGTCTGCTAGAGGTGAAGAGGTTCTTAACACAGACCCCCCCCCCCCTCACTGCTACCACTCTGTAATAAGATGGGGAACATGGGTGGTGGGGGGGTGGTGGTGGTGGTGGTGGTGGCGCTGTGGGAAATGTATTTCTTATGCACACGGGCCTCTCTCTCTCTAGAAAGACCCAGAGGCAAGGTGACGAGGAGGAGAAACGGATGGAACATGAACTACACTGTAAAGCATACACATAGGATGGATGCACATAGGATGGATGCACATAGGATGGATGGATGGTAAAAGGTAAATGGACTGCATTTTATATAGCGCTTTTATCCAAAGCGCTTTACAAGTCATGCCTCACAATCACCCATTCATATATATATACAGTATATATATATATCTCATATATATACACACTGTATGTATATATACCGTATAGATAGATAGACAGATCGACAGATAGAGAGTGAGAGTGAGAGTGAGAGTGAGAGTGTGAGAGAGTGAGAGAGAGAGAGAGAGAGAGAGAGAGAGAGAGAGAGAGAGAGAGAGAGAGAGAGAGAGAGAGAGAGAGAGAGAGATATTCAATTCAATGACATATATCTAGATTATGGCCATATTGCCAAGCCCCACATACAGTGTATAAATACAGCAGGAGAGAAAAAAAAAAAAAAGGGGGTTTTGTTTGTGCTGACATGAGCAAAAATTCCAACTTGGGAAACCGAGAGAGAAGGGAGAAAAACCTCGCCGTGTGATTTTTTCCCAGGACCCTCCCTGGAGAGTTGTAATCACGTTGTCCAAACCTCTCATTTGGGATGGGCATCGACGGCCACCCCGAACGGATGAAGAAGCATGGAGCAGGAAACACAGCAGACAGAACCAGAACCAGAGCCAGAGAGAGAGAGAGAGAGAGAGAGAGAGAGAGAGAGAGAGAGAGAGAGAGAGAGAGAGAGAGAGAGAGAGAGAGAGAGAGAGAGAGAGAGAGAGAGAGCAGATGACCGCTCTGCTAACGACCCACACGTCTGTCTGTAGAGGACGGGAATTCAATTAATGCACGACAAGTGTCCTGCTTTTGAGGATGGTTTTTTATGATCTCACCCCCTGATATCTCTTCTTTTCCATGAAGGGTTTCTCTTCTCTTCTATCTTCTTCAAGTAACATCACTGTCCTCTGTAGACACTCGTCCTAGCCATGGACCCCCACCGCATTCCCACTATCGCCATTAGCAGTCTATATATTATATATTGTATATGTATATATATATATATATATTATGGTCTGCAGCCGTGTTGGTATACTGCATTAATAACCAGCTGGGGGGGGGGGGGGGATTGGGGAATTGGGCCCCAAAAAAACAGGAAAACTCTTTAGAAACCGGATCTCAAGCTACTTATCTGGTGATAATCTGGTTCTCACAACGGGACAGTCTGTCCCATTGAACCGGAAGGGCCCGGTGTGAGGGTTGAACAAACAGCATTAAGCTTTGTGTACACGATGCTCTCAGTGAGGACGCTTGTGTTGGACCGAGACTTCAGGGCCTCAGCGCGGACAAGAGGACGGTTTTGATCCACAGGCAGTGAGCCTACTGAGTGCTGCCACCATCATAACATTGTCATTAATATGACACTATCATAAGTTTTGGACTCATTACAGATACTGCACTGTATTGATGATGCTGCAGCACTACTGGCACTTTAAAATGCTTTTAAATGCATTTTTTGCACAATTCAACACATGTATATATCATCCTTCAGTCACTTTATGTAAATTGTTGTTGAGTATAGTATTTTTTATAATATTGTGTTTTAGAAATTCATACTAGGGAGCACTAGCGTAATACAAACGGTGGCGTTTCCACAGTGTTCTGCTGTCCAGCCCCATCTGGTCGGTACGCCAACTCCTCACATGAAAGAGCTGGAGAATTATTATATTATTGTTTTTTTTGTACTGTACTCGTTGTTGACAAGGATTATCTTCTCGTACATTGTGGAGAATTATTCATAATTCTTTTCTTTTTTCTG
>CM051013.1:8032750-8035250 GCA_027704905.1 Muraenolepis orangiensis | reverse complement strand
TGACTGTTGTTATTCTGTGTGTGTGTGTGTGTGTGTGTGTGTGTGTGTGTGTGTGGTGTGTGTGTGTGTGGTGTGTGTGTGTGTGTATGTGAGTGTGTGTGTGTGTGTGTGTGTGTGTGTGTGTGTGTGTGTGTGTGTGTGTGTGTGTGTGTGGTGTGTGTGTGTGTGTGTGTGTGTGTGTGTGTGTCGCGTTTTTCCTTACAGTACTGATAATTGGTCCTTAGGGTCCATTGCTGCTACTTATATACGAGTTAACAAACCTAACAGATTAGTAGTCTGGAGTATAAAATGAGTAGTTAGTCATTGGGGTATTATATTAATAGTTAGTCTAGGTCCTAGACCTAGATTAACTAATAATACACTAATATACACACAGAAGGCAGAAGTGACCTAGTTTTATAAATGGTACCAACTGGATAGACTTGTCCCACACTCTGTCACCCAAAAAGAGTATTACCCCCTAGATTAACTACTAATCTATTACACCTAGACTAACTACTAATCTATTACCCCCTAGACTAACAACTCATCTATTACCCCTAGACTAACTACTAATCTATTACCCCTAGACTAACTACTAATCTATTACCCCTAGACTAACTACTAATATATTACCACCTAGACTACTAATCTATTACCCCTAGACTAACTACTAATCTATTACCCCTAGACTAACTACTAATCTATTACCCCTAGACTAACTACTAATCTATTACCCCTAGACTAACTACTAATATATTACCACCTAGACTACTAATCTATTACCCCTAGACTAACTACTAATCTATTACCCCTAGACTAACTACTAATCTATTACCCCTAGACTAACTACTAATCTACTACCCCCTAGACTAACTACTAATATATTACCACCTAGACTAACTACTAATCTACTACCCCCTAGACTAACTACTAATCTATTACCCCTAGACTAACTACTAATATATTACCCCTAGACTAACTACTAATCTATTACCCCTAGACTAACTACTAATCTATTACCCCTAGACTAACTACCAATCTATTACCCCTAGACTAACTACTAATATATTACCCCTAGATTAACTACTAATATATTACCCTAGACTAACTACTAATCTATTACCCCCTAGACTAATTACTAATATATTACCCCTAGACTAACTACTAATATATTACCCCTAGACTAACTACTAATATATTACCCCCTAGACTAACTACTAATCTATTACCCCCTAGACTAACTACTAATATATTACCCCCTAGACTAACTACTAATATATTACACCACTGACTAACTTCTAATATACACACAGAAGGCAGGACTGACCTAGTTCTATAAATGGTACCAACTGTTGCAGCCTTCAACACAACTGGACAGACTTGTCCCCCCACTCTGTCACCCAATAACAAGCAGACTATTACCCCCCAGACTCCCTACTAATATATTACCCCCCAGACTCCCTACTAATCTATTACCCCCTAGACTAACTACTAATATATTACCCCCTAGACTAACTACTAATCTATTACCCCCTAGACTCACTACTAATCTATTACCCCCCAGACTAACTACTATTACCCCCTAGACGCACTACTAATAGATTAGTAGTGAGTCTAGGGGGTAATAGATTAGTAGTGAGTCTAGGGTAGGGGGTAATAGATTAGTAGTGAGTCTAGGGGGTAATAGATTAGTAGTTAGTCTAGGGGGTAATAGATTAGTAGGGAGTCTGGGGTAATAGATTAGTAGGGAGTCTGGGGGTTAATAGTCTGCTTGTTATTGGGTGACAGAGTGGGGGACAAGTCTGTCCAGTTGTGTTGAAGGCTGCAACAGTTGGTACCATTTATAGAACTAGGTCAGTCCTGCCTTCTGTGTGTGTGTGTGTGTGTGTGTGTGTGTGTGTGTGTGTGTGTAGTGTGTGTGTGTGTGTGTGGTGTGTGTGTGGTGTGTGTGTGTGTGTGTGTGTGTGTGTGTGTGTGTGTGTGTGTGTCAAAGCTCTACTAAAGTGGAGAGACCTCCAGTATAAACATATTGTGCAGCTGAGACCTGGATGGAAACATCCCTAATACCAAACAGGACACACACAGACACACACACACACCCGGTGCTTGTACAACACACACACACTCACACTCACACACACACACACACACCACATTCTCATTCATCTTCTCACAACAATGTGTTAGCGAACAATGTACCCCCTGAACATAAACAATTCATGTTCCAGGGGTAAGTTGTACTTGGTACAGAATATGTACAAGTGTTGTTGCTTCATAGGCTCAGCGACTCCAGCTTGACGCCTGTGATCCTGAGCTGCTCAGCTGCTAGGGCCAGCGTGTCGGCAGGAAGCTAGCAATCAGACAGGTCTCACATTACCGGAGTGTCACGCTTATATATCTATATATATATCTATATATAGATCATCATAGTATTACTGCAGTGCTGTGGTGCCACTTCACAGCTAGTCAGAGTTGTGTGTGAAAATGTGCACAAGATAAAAGTCAGAGACTGCTTTGT
>CM051013.1:8022750-8027750 GCA_027704905.1 Muraenolepis orangiensis | reverse complement strand
CAGCGTTCCTACAGCTTTACTACAGCGTTCCTACAGCTTTACTACAGCGTTCCTACAGCTTTACTACAGCGTTCCTATAGCTTTACTACAGCGTTCCTACAGCTTTACTACAGCGTTCCTATAGCTTTACTACAGCGTTCCTACAGCTTTACTACAGCGTTCCTACAGCGTTCTACAGCTTTACTACAGCGTTCCTATAGCTTTACTACAGCGTTCCTACAGCGTTCTTACAGCTTTACTACAGCGTTCCTATAGCTTTACTACAGTGTTCCTACAGCTTTACTACAGCGTTCCTACAGCTTTACTACAGCGTTCCTATAGCTTTACTACAGTGTTCCTACAGCTTTACTACAGCGGTCCTACAGCTTTACTACAACGTTCCTACAGCTTTACTACAGCGTTCCTATAGCTTTACTACAGCGGTCCTACAGCTTTACTACAGCGTTCCTATAGCTTTACTACAGCGTTCCTATAGCTTTACTACAGCGTTCCTACAGCTTTACTACAGCGTTCCTACAGCGTTCCTACAGCGTTCTTACAGCTTTACTACAGTCAGCGTTCCTACAGCTTTACTACAGCGTTCCTACAGCTTTACTACAGCGTTCCTACAGCTTTCCTATAGCTTTACTACAGCGTTCCTACAGCTTTACTCCAGCGTTCCTACGGCTGTTCCTACAGCGGTTCTTTCAGCTTTACTACAGCGTTCCTACAGCGTTCCTACAGCGGTTCTTCCAGATTTACTACAGCGTTTCCTTACAGCGTTCCTACAGCGTTCCTACAGCGGTTCTTCCAGATTTACTACAGCGTTCCTACAGCGTTCCTACAGCGGTTCTTCCAGATTTACTACAGCATTCCTAAAGCATTCCTACAGCGTTCGAGAGAAGGAATTGATCCAAGCGCACGCACACATGCACGCACGCACGCACGCACGCACACACACACATACACACACACACACACACTTAGCGACAGAGGCACAGTCTATTGACTTCTAATCACATCTCATGCTTAGCGGTCGTCCTCTGACTGTATCATCACCCCCCCCCCCTTGTCTCTCTCTCACACTCATATCAGATTCCACACATGATGGACTAAACCTTTGTAGCCATTATGACAGAAACATACAACACACACAAGTATCCACATATACACACACACATACATACAGATCCAGACATTCACACACAAGAAAAAAACGTATCCACACACACAAACTGATCTACACGTGTACACACACACACACACACACACACACACACATACACATACACACACAGCAGTTTCCATCACCAAATATGCATCCTGGATTTACGACGAACAGACATATCTCATCAAAGCAGCTGTTAAAAATAATTCGTTCTCGGCCCCGCTGAGTTATGGAGCACATCAACCCCCCCCCCCCCCCCCCCCCTCCCCTCAGAAAAATAAAACGCTCCTCAGATTTGTGGGAGGAAGGCGTCGGTGACGTCAGAGGTGAGACTACTTTTCGGATTTGGCTGCTCGTCGCTACTTTTCTTGTCGTGTCAGCGGCGTGGATTTCGTATGCTCTCTCTCCCCCTCTCTCTCTCTCTCTCTCCCTCCCCCTCTCTCTCCTCTCTCTCTCTCTCTCTCTCTCTCTATATCTCTCTCTCTCTCTATCTCCCCCCTCTCTCTCTCCCCCTCTCGCTCTCGCTCTCTCTCCCTCTCTCTCTCTCTCTCTCTCTCTCCTCCTCTCTCTCTCTCTCTCTCTCTCTCTCTCTCTCTCTCTCTCTCTCTCTCTCTCTCTCTCTCTCTCTCTCTCTCTCTCTCTCTCTCTCTCTCTCTCTCTCTCTCTCTCTCTCTCTCTCTCTCTCTCTCTCTCTCTCTCTCTCTCTCTCTCTCTCTCTCTCTCTCTCTCTCTCTCTCTCTCCTCTCTCTCTCTCTCTCTCTCTCTCTCTCTCTCTCTCTCCTTTCTGCATGGTACCATGAGACCATAAACCCAAACCAGCGCAGTGCCCAGATGGTCAACGCGTTCCCACATCCAGCGCGTAAAAAGCCCTGCGCGCTTTTCTTCCTCTTTTTTTGTTGTTGACATAAACAACAAACACAGAAAAAGGGAATTCCCACCACACAGAGTTAAAAAGAGTACAACACAAAAAGAAGAGCAAAGTTCGAGTTTGTTATTATCGAAAGGTTTGTTGCTTGCTTACCCGGAGCCGACACTCCCTGCATCTTGCAGGGAAAGTTGCAGGACTGACTGTCTCTCAGTGTGTGTGTGTGTGTGTCCTGAGAGCCCTCCTCCTCCTCCTTCTTCTCCTTTATCCACCGAGACTAATAAACCAACTAATAAACACACCACTAGCGGACTACTTCATGGCTCCACCTTCTCCTCCTCCTTCTTCTTCTTCTTAAAACGATATACTATTATTTTCTTTTTTTGTTGTGTGAAAGAAAATCTCAAGTCAGGGCGCCGTCGTTCCGTGTAGTCCCATCGCTCCCTCCGTCCTCCGAAAAGAGCCAGACGAGTCTCTCCTCCTCCTCCTCCTCCTCCGAGCGGTCTCTCCACACTTCGCTCCTCCGTCGCTTCTCCTCTGGACGAGCAAAAAAAAAAAGATGCGCGCTCCCGAGGCTGTAGGCGCGGGCACGCCATTCATCATCATCAAGCACGACGCGCGTTGGTTGGTGGTTCACTATTGATCCTAAACGGCTTTTAGGATCAATTAAGGGCGTTATTATTATCTGTATTAATGATAACACTTGAATAGGTCAATTATTGCATTTTCGCGTCTCCGCTTTTTTTAATAAAATTGTGGTTTATTTAACGCCAAGGAGACCTAGAATATAGTAGACCTAGATATAGTAGACTAGAATATAGTAGACCTAGGATCTAGTAGACCTAGAATATAGTAGACCTAGAATATAGTAGACCTAGAATATAGTACACCTAGGATCTAGTAGACCTAGAATATAGTAGACCTAGAATATAGTAGACCTAGGATATAGTAGACCTACAATATAGTAGACCTACAATATAGTATACCTAGAATATAGTAGACCTAGAATATAGTACACCTAGGATCTAGTAGACCTAGAATATAGTAGACCTAGGATATAGTAGACCTAGGAATAGTAGCCTAGAATATACTATATTCTAGGTGTACTAGGTGTAGGTATACTATATTCAATATAGTAGACCTAGAATATAGTAGACCTAGGATATAGTAGACCTACAATATAGTAGACCTAGAATATATACTATATATACTATATTCTAGGTGTACTAGGTGTAGGTATACTATATTCAATATAGTAGACCTAGAATATAGTATAGAAAGTAGTAGACCTAGTCATAACCAAGTCATCTACTGTAGCTCCTCCCTCCTCATCTACTGTAGCTCCTCCCTCCTCATCTACTGTAGCTCCTCCTCATCTACTGTAGCTCCTCCCTCCTCATCTACTGTAGCTCCTCCCTCCTCATCTACTGTAGCTCCTCCCTCCTCATCTACTGTAGCTCCTCCCTCCTCATCTACTGTAGCTCCTCCTCATCTACTGTAGCTCCTCCCTCCTCATCTACTGTAGCTCCTCCTCATCTACTGTAGCTCCTCCCTCCTCATCTACAATATAGTAGACCTAGAATATACTATATTCTAGGTGTACTAGGTGTAGGTATACTATATTCAATATAGTAGACCTAGAATATAGTATAGAAAGTAGTAGACCTAGTCATAACCAAGTCATCTACTGTAGCTCCTCCCTCCTCATCTACTGTAGCTCCTCCCTCCTCATCTACTGTAGCTCCTCCCTCCTCATCTACTGTAGCTCCTCCCTCCTCATCTACTGTAGCTCCTCCCTCCTCATCTACTGTAGCTCCTCCCTCCTCATCTACTGTAGCTCCTCCTCCTCATCTACTGTAGCTCCTCCCTCCTCATCTACTGTAGCTCCTCCCTCCTCATCTACTGTAGCTCCTCCCTCCTCATCTACTGTAGCTCCCTCCTCATCTACTGTAGCTCCTCCCTCCTCATCTACTGTAGCTCCTCCCTCCTCATCTACTGTAGCTCCTCCCTCCTCATCTACTGTAGCTCCTCCTCATCTACTGTAGCTCCTCCCTCCTCATCTACTGTAGCTCCTCCTCATCTACTGTAGCTCCTCCTCATCTACTGTAGCTCCTCCCTCCTCATCTACTGTAGCTCCTCCTCTCATCTACTGTGAGCACTGGTTCTGCTCTTAGAGGCTTGTAAGTATATGTACATGTACATGTATATGATGTTATACATATTAGATTAGATTAGATTAGATTCTAATGTATTGTCATTGCATCACAGCACAAGTACAGTACAGCGAAAATCATTTAGCATCTAACCAGAGTGCAAATGTTGCAGTAAAGTGCATGGTTATATATAATGTACAGTTTACAGTGGCTAAAAGACAGTCTACTATAAAAATGAGATATGAGCATAATAATAATAATATTAATAATAATAATAATATGGTATATATATATACAGGTAAGTAAGTATTTAACAGCTAGTGATCAGGGTTATGCAGTTATTGAAAGCAGGATACATATATATAAATGTAAATGTATATACAAGGAAGTAAGCATATATAAATGTATATACAGGAGCAGGGATATGCAGTTCTATCAACAGTTTTTTAAATATATATGTGTATATTTATATATGTATAAATTATGATGGCTTGTTAGGAAGGAAATACAATTCTGACTTCAGGTGACTGGTAGTTCTCTTGTCCACCTGTTGAGTGACCTCATTGTAAGTCACTTTGGACTAAAGCGTCTGCTAAATGGCTGTAAAGAGGTCTTCGTTAGGCCGAGACTGTATGTCTTTTCACTAGATCAATCATTGTTCCTTAAACAAAATCAATAATGGAACATGAAACACAGATGGAGAACAATGGGTTGAGCTGGTGTGAGTGTATGTGTGTGAGAGTGTGTGTGTGTACACTTGTGTAAGTGTGTGTGCGTGTGTTATTGTGTGTGAATGTGTGTGTGCGTGTGTGTGTGTGAGCGGGTGTGTGTCTGT
>CM051013.1:8010250-8020250 GCA_027704905.1 Muraenolepis orangiensis | reverse complement strand
GGGGGTATGTGTGGGGGTATGTGTGTGTGTGTGTGTGTATGCGTGTGGATATATGTGTGTTTGGTATGTCTATGTGTGTGTGTGTGCGTCTGCCTGCCTGTGTGCCTGTGTGCCTGTGTGCGTGTGTGTGGATATGTGTGTGGATATGTGTGGGGGTATGTGTGTGTGGATATGTGTGGGAGTATGTGTGTGTGTGTGTGTGTGTGTGTGTGTGTGTGTGTGTGTGTGGGTATGTGTGTGGATATGTGTGTGTGTGTGTGTGTGTGTGTGTGTGTGTGTGTGTGTGTGTGTGTGTGTGTGTGTGGATATGTGTGGGGGTATGTGTATGTGTGTGTCTATGTGTGTGTGTGTGTGTGTGTGTGTGTGTGTGTGTGTGTATATATATGTGTGGGGGTATGTGTGTGTGTGCACGGATGTAGTGGCTGCTTGTCTGCCAGCCTTGAGAGGGAGGGAGTCCACCGAGCACGCTGGGTCCACAGAGAACCCCCTGGGGACACATGCCTCCCTCCCTCCCCCCCGGGGGCTCACAAGCCTACACAACACACCACTCACTGAGGGAGAGAGAGGGGGACAGGAAGAAGAGAGGAGGAGGGAGAGAAAGAGGGAGGGAGGGAGAGAGAGAGAAAAGGCAAGAAAGAACGAGAGAAAAATTAATCACACAGAGAGAGAGAGAGAGAGGAGAGAGAGAGAGAGAGAGAGAGAGAGAGAGAGAGAGAGAGGAGAGAGAGAGAGAGAGAGAGGCACACACACGTAGAAGGTGGGAGAAAGGAGAAAGCTCCCAAATCACAAAGAAGGGGAATGGAATGTGACTGTGAATTCTCCTCCTCCTCCTCCTCCTCCTCACACCTAACTCCCCCACCCCTCACCCCTCCCCCACCCTCACCCCTCTAGTGTGAACCTCCCCGTCCTACGATTAATCACACCTGGGCTGCTCGCTCCTCCTTCATTAGCACACAATGTGGTCCTTCTCCTCCTCCTCCCCCCCCCCCTCATCCTCCCCCCCTCCTCCTCCTCCTCCTCTTCATGTGCAAATTAAACCATCCTGCCTGATGAGCTGACACTTAGACTTGTGTATTGTGTGTGTGTATTGTGTATGTATTGCGTGTCTGTATTTTGTGTGTGTGTGTGTATTGTGTACGTGTATTTTGCGTGTGTTTGTGAGTGGGTGTGTGTGTATTGGGACTTGTATTGTGTGCGTGTGGGTGTATTTGTGGTGTGTGTGTGTGTATGTGTAGTGTTTTTTGTGTGTGGGTGTGTGTGTATTGTGTATGTGTATTTTTATGTGTGAGTGTGTGTGTATTGGTACTTGTATTGTGTGCGTGTATTTAGTATGTGTGGGTGTGTTGTGTGTGGGTGTATTGTGGGTGTGTGTGAATTGTGTGCGAGTGTGTATGTGTGTGTGTGTGGGTGTATTGTGTTCTGTGACGTGGCCAAGCGTCTCTCACTCACTCACACACACACACACACACACACACACACAAACCATGTCACATACCATCAGCATGTGTGTGTGTGTGTGTGTGTGTGTGTGTGTGGACTAGCCCTGACCAACCCATGACTCATCACACATCAGTAGGGATGGGGAGGATGTCACTGCTCACACACCTATAGGTCCAGGGGCCGTGTCAGCACTGTGGAATGTTGGCCCTTTTTTAATGTAAGTCAGGAGTTTGATCCGTTCAGCTGATGGACTGTTGATCAGCCCTGACTGGTTCCTCTCATCTCTGGCTGGCACAGAGATCACAAGTGGGACTTGACACATGTGTGATGACTAGTGTGTGTGTGTGTGCGTGTGCGTAATGCGGAATTCCTAACAGGAATAATTTGTTTCTTATTTTTTTATTTTCTTAACTTTCTGTTCACCTTCACTTCTCAATGTGTCTCAATGTTTTTTTCCTGAATAAAAAAAAAAAGGTTTTGATTGATTGATGTCTGTCTGTCTGTCTGTCTGTGAAGATGATACATGGCAGCCACATTGCAGGTTTTTCTGTCTTTCTGGCAGTTGAAGTGGTTGTTGCCTTGTTTGTGTTCCCTCCTCACCTCATGCCCTCTGTGTGCTTCCCCGGTCTTCCTGTTATTTCCGACTTCCACGTGGATGAAGATCGTCACATGATGAGCAGAGAGAAGAGTCTTTGTATGTAAGAGACCTTGGTTAAGAAGACCCGCAGAGGCCTTCAAACACACACACACACACACACACACACACACACACACACACACACACACACACACACACACACACACACACACACACACACACACACACACACACACACACACACACACACACACACACACACACACACACACACACACACACACACACACACGATGGTTAAAACAGAGAGACAGACCAACGCACAGAAAATACCAAAACACAGACAGACCGAAACAGTCACATTTACTTATTTTAAACCTGCCGTAAACCTCCCCCCCTTAATAAGCTGCTGACACAAACATGCCAAGTGTGTGTGTGTGTGTGAGAGATGTGTCTGTTACAGAGACACCATGTGGTGAAACAGGACCCTGCACACACAAGGGATCCAGGCAGCTGAGGTCTGCCTGTGTGAATCAGTCAACCACGACCTCACGACCTCTGCCCTCAAAGCCACCAGGCCGGGCCGTGAGGAAGACCTTGGATGAAGACCTGCACCAAATAGAAGACAGCCACCTCCTCCCGTTCACAATCTGCCTTTATTTAAAATGTAAAGTCTCAGGCAGGCGTGACACACACGTATGAAGTGGTTACGGTTAACGGAGCGAACCACATGACAAGGGTGATGATGGTGGTGGTTCTGTCACCAAATGACATTGAGCAACGTCTCTGACTCGGGTCTGTGTTATTTTCCCACCCCCTAACCCCCCCACCTCCACATCGACTTATCTAAATGTGAAAAAGCGTTTGTTCCAAATTAGATTTTAGATCCACTGTGCCACAGATCTTCTGTGCAATTTATTTCGGGGCATAAGGCGTGCGGGAGGGAGCTCTTGTGGGAGATGTTATCGAGACGGCGTCTGGCGAACCGAGGTCAGGAGTTCACTCTGCTTCCTTTCCCCTCCAAGATTGAGCCTCATCCGACAGTTTTCCATTTTAACAACGGCATAGGAAAAGGAGAGAGAGAGAGAGAGAGAGAGAGAGAGAGAGAGAGAGAGAGAGAGAGAGAGAGAGAGAGAGAGGAGAGAGAGAGAGAGAGAGAGAGAGAGAGAGAGAGAGAGAGAGAGAGAGAGAGAGAGAGAGAGAGAGAGAGAGAGAGAGAGAGAGAGAGAGAGAGGAGAGAGAGAGAGAGAGAGAGAGAGAGAGAGAGAGAGAATCTATAGGGTAAATCAAAGGCCCCCTGGGGATCCAACAGGAAGTGGAGGAGTATCAGAGGTCATGGGGGGTGCGGGGGCTGGTCAGTGTGTTTAATTTAGCGTGGGGAAGGTCAGAGGATTGGGGGAAAACCTGAGAAATAACACAGACTGATGAAATGCAACCGCAAGGTAGAGCAGGGCCGCCGGGAAAAGACAGAAATAGGAGAAAATACAGAGAATCAGAGGCAGAGCTTGAGGAGCAGACAGACAGAGACAGAGATGGACGGACAGAGAGACAGACAGAGAGAGAGACAGACGGAGAGAGAGACAGACAGACAGAGAGAGACAGAGAGAGACAGACGGAGAGAGAGACAGACGGAGAGAGAGCCAGACGGAGAGAGAGACAGACAGAGACAGAGACGGACGGACAGAGAGACAGACCGAGAGAGACAGACGGAGAGAGCAACAGACGACAGAGACAGAGACGGACAGACAGAGACAGACGGAGAGAGACAGACGGAGAGAGCAACAGACCGACAGAGACGGACAGACAGAGACAGACGGAGAGAGACAGACGGAGAGAGCAACAGACCGACAGAGACAGAGACGGACAGACAGAGACAGACGGAGAGAGACAGACGGAGAGAGACAGACGGAGAGAGCAACAGACAGACATAGAGACAGACGGACAGACAGAGACAGACGGAGAGAGACAGACGGAGAGAGCAACAGACAGACATAGAGACAGAGACGGACAGAGACAGACGGAGAGAGACAGACGGACATAGAGACAGAGACGGATGGACAGACGGAGAGAGACAGACGGAGAGAGCAACAGACAGACATAGAGACAGAGACGGACAGAGAGACCGACGGAGAGACAGACAGACGGAGTGTGACAGACAGACATAGAGACAGAGACGGACAGACAGAGAGACAGACAGACGGAGAGAGCAACAGACGGAGAGAGCGACAGACAGACATAGAGACAGAGAGACCGACGGAGAGACAGACAGACGGAGACAGACAGATGGACAGAGAGAAAAAGAGATAGAGAGAGAGAGTAGAAGTGGTGGGATGTGGACTTTGTCTTTTTCTAGGGGTGTGTGTGTGTGTGTAAATTGTGTGAAATATGATCGCACTGTCCCGGAGAATTCTCCAGGACAGCTGGGAAGTCACTCCAGCCTTTCCCAGGCCTGAGCTCCCCCAGCTGGGAACACTCTGGGCCGAGGCCGGGCCTGAGCCTGGCAGCCTGGGACCACTGCTGCTGCTGCTGCTGCACACACACACACACAGCACACTCAGCTGTGTGAGGTTAACCCTTCAGAGGACAGCCTCCAGACGGAAGGCAGGCAGGCAGGCACGCGCACACACACACAGCTGTGTGGTTAACCCTTCAGTGGAGCGCACGCACACGCACACACACACACACACACACAGCGCGTCCTCTTATCACTTAGTGTCTTACAGAGTAGATTGTTTGCTTGTTTGTTAGTTAGATATTGTTAAATAGTTTGCCAACTTATTGTACTTTTACCTGAACTTATTGTCCTTCTACCTGAGCGCTGGTTCAGTTCTTGGAGTCTTGTTTGGAATGAAATGCACTTTTGACTTCTGGTGACGAGTTGTTCCTTTACCTTCCTTTGTTGAAACACACTACTGTAAGCCGCTTTGGATGAAATACTAAATGACTGGAATGGAATACACAAACACACACACACACGTCACATCTCTTGGACTTAAAAGTCACTTTTATTAATTGTTTTTCTGGTTTTTTTTTCCTCAACCAGTATGACTACCCTTACACAGACCGCAAAAAACAACCAACACTTTTCTCGTAGCAGTAGTTCAGCAGTAATACAGTCCAGTGAGACTTTAAGTCTCTTTATTCAGTTTCAATTATTTTTTATTTTTTTCCTGTTACTCAAGTTATACGTTTGTTTTTCAATTCTGTGTAAAGGTCCCATAACTGAAACAAAAAAACATGCATATGACGTTTAGCCCGTATTCAATATGTCACTAATCCATAATGCACATTATCGACGGCGTGACGATTCAAATAAATACAACATACAGATGAGCTCCTTATCTCATATAAAAAAGGTATCAAACTCTCAGGTTTATGGAGCAATACTGAAACACAATATGACGTAATAGATAATTGTTTTGCACAGCTAGTGTGTTATCACGACGCTCATGCTTCCAGCAAACAGAAAACTTTGAAGTTCTTTTCAAAATTGTGAAACAGTAAATCAGAATTGCACTTTTGTTGAATTTTTTCCCCGTTTCTCGTTTCTCCGTATTCCCATTATTTTTTTTCAAACGCCTGGACAAGCGAGCTTTGGCTATCATGGCACGACTCCAGCTTGTTGATGCGGAAATTGTTTAGTTTTCTGTTTCCTGAAAACATTAATGCTTAAGGATAATGATATAAAAAAATAAAAAAATAAAATAAAAAACAAAACAATATAATAATGAAGAAAGGATTGAAAAAAAAAATGCAAAATAAAAGTTTTGCACGTTTTTTTTCAACAATACTATCGATATCACATTACCTTCACCGTACATAGCTAGGGTCACGGAGACCTTTCCTTTAGCCCCAACACGCGTTCAATAACAGGACGCCCAAGGGATCTCCTTGGGTTCCCCAAGTGATAAAAAATTAAATAAAAACAATTAAAAAAAAACCTTTCTATTTTCTCAATATACCCCTGAATGTTTCGTGTGGATGACCGACCCACAGGATTCCCGACAATTAATTTATTCGTACTGACTGAGCTAATTTCCTCGGTCAGATGCAGGTTAGGGTTCGTCCCCCATTTTGCATTTATTGCTGCTCACAGTTTCACCTTGAAGCCGACGCCCACACCTTTACAAAACAAACACATCGTCTAGTCTAAAAAAGATTCTCCCTCCGAATATTAAAAAACAAAAAAAAGGCACTACTGGTTGGAAACAAGGAGCTAAACACACCGGGGGAAAAAACAAACCTTGGCCCCCCCCCCCGAGAGAGATACAGAGAGAGAGCGAGAGACAGAGACAGAGAGAGAGAGAGAGAGAGAGAGCGAGAGATACAGAGAGAGAGTGAGAGCGAGAGAGATACAGAGAGAGAGCGAGAGCGAGAGAGAGAGAGAGAGAGCCGTGGTCCCAAACGAGGCCTTCGCCGATGACAAAAAAAATGTCCCCCCTTTCCCCCCCCCCCCCCGGTGTTCTTAATTCTGTTCAACCTAAACGGTGTACCACGATTTGGCACGATAAGCAAAGAGAGAGAACGGAACAATTCCAATTTGGAATTTTATAAATCGACGCACTTGTGGGGGAATCCTGGGGGTCAGTGGTATCCACGTTCAGCGAGACGCTAACCTTCCCTTCCGGTTAAGAAGCTGGGAATAAAGCGTCTTGGTGTTTGACGCGTTCATTCCTTAAACACAACTTACCGTTTCGTTTTTTTGTGTGTACCGAGAGCGTTTTTTGTGTCAGGTATCAGCGCAATGTTAATTTTTTTTTTTTCAAACTATTCCTAGGAATAATAAATACACGAAAATCCCCAGAATTTTAGACACCCTGGATTTTTTCTTATCGGAGATTCATGGCAGTGAGGAGAAAACACACAAAACGTAACGGACAGTGTAAATACAGAACGAACAAACAACGAAAAACCTTTTAGCTGGTTAAAATTCCCATCGGACAAAGCGCCCATCAGTCGGTGTGGTTTGTGGAGCCTTCGTGTCATATCCTGTAGGCCTACAGTATAATTCGATATACATATATATATATATATATATATATACTCCTACTACGTAGATATGGGGGAAAGCTCACAAACCACACTACCAAACTAGGACCTCCTCAGGTTAATAAAAGTATGTCGTAATCCTATATAATGAAAGTGCACAGAATGATAAAATAATAAAAACAAAAAAAACATTAATAGTATAAAAATATATAGTCATTACACTGAGAAACAACCTGTTTTCCTTTCTCTATGAACTGAGGGGTTGGTTTAACTCTGAAAGTGTGTGCCTTGTACTTGGAAATTGCTGGCTTCTCACAGCAGAAATGAAAGAACGTACGTTTAGTTTGAAGCTAATGTCATATTGCATAGCTTAAATGAGGCAGAAATTGGCGGGAAAACAGTAAAATAAATGTAACTCAAGGATTAGTGTTTTCATTGTTTAGTGTTGTCATCGTTAACTTTCCCGCCAAAAAACAATTCTCAGCGGTGAGAATTGACTGTGTGTCGTGAGCTCCTCATCCGGTCAGAACTACCGTTAATGACTGTAAAATGAAGAAAGAAACAACAACAATTTGTTAAGATTAGCACACTAATGATGGTTTTTTTTCGTAGTTAGTCGTTGCCAACAGAAAAAAACCTAAGCTGTGTTAGACACCCTGAGGGGCAGCCAGTGTTTAAATAAAGCGTCTCATCGGAAAAACGTAAAAAGATGGCCAGATCCCCCAGCATAAGCCGCTAAGAAGCCAGTGACTCGCAAGTACAATCCATTCACTTCCAGAGTACAACACCCCACAACCAAGCCAAAGGAGACAGGCCTCACCCATGTGTGACATGCGGGTTAATAATCTTAACAATAATCATAATCATGATAATAATAATAATAAGTAAGTTGTGTATTTCACATGCATTTGACATCGACCAGACCAATCCGACGATGTACAAGAACGACAACTCATAATATAAAGTATCTCGGAGAAATGGGCGGAGCTTGTTAGCACAGAGGTAGGAGAAGCCTATTTTAAATTTTAAAGAGGCGGGTCGTCATGGCGACAGGGACGTTGAATTCAAACCGTATGCAATTTTATCCATAACAGAGGTTATAATCGTGAGTACATACTGGGCCGTTACGTCTAACTACCGCTCAGTGGTTCTACAGAGCCTATGCTAGAGGTTAGGGCTAAAGTTCGGAATCAATGTCACTTGGAAAGTAATTAGTCGACTCGAGGCTAAATAAGTCAATGTTACAAAAATAATCAATGTTTCTGTCTGCTTCTGGAAACCACTGGGCTTATTATTTCAGTGTCAGAATCAACATCTGCGCTAGCGTGTTTAGCTTCTTTAGCTAGTTTCCTTCGCTAGCATCCTTTGCTAGCCTCATTTGCTAGCCTTCTTCGCTAGCCTCCATCACTAGCTCCCTTCTCAAGGAACTGCTTGGACGATTTCTCAATGCAAAAGAAAGTAAGAAACCCAATATGTTACTCTTAAAAAGTTACATCAAAAACAACTTCAATTCAGAGTGATTGACCATGGATCTCCAGAGAGGAATCTCTCGTCACCCCCCCCCTTCCCCTAGCATTAACTGTGTACAATAGCCTGGCCTTGTACGATAGCCTAGCCTTGTATGGTAGCCTAGCCTTGTACGATAGCCTAGCCTTCTATGGAAGCCTAGCCGTTAATGTGTACGATAGCTTTGTTTCCTCTACATACGGATGTGCTCTCAAGCAGGGTTGACTTGGGTAACGATCTCCCTCTCTCTCTCTTCCTCTCTCTACCTTTCTCTCTATCCCTGAGAGGAAGAACCACTGGAGACGGATCCTGCAAGCATCCTGACCTGAACCATATCAAGAATATAATTGTGGCGGACGTATTAGTCCTCGGCCTATTTTAGAAAAAAGAGCATACATACTTTTGAATGATCTTGCAGGATCTCTGTTCATCAACCCTGCTTTTCGCACCGTTATAAAAAAGCGAATGTGTTTATGATCCACCAGCAGTACGTGGACGTACACACACACACACCAAGCCCTACTGGTTTGTTATCATCCGCTAGCTTCTCCGGGGTTTAAAGCCATTTTAGATACCAAGACAGTACATAGGTTCACTCACACACCCCGGAAAAACACACACACACACACACACACACACACACACACACACACACACACACACACACACACACACACACACACACACACACACACACACACACACACACACACACACACACACACACACACACACACACACACACACACACACACACACACACACACACACACGAGATGCGGAAGATGATGACACACATGCACATGCACACGCACACACAAGTAAAAGTTATGCAGCGCGTGTGTGTGTTGTGAGGACGTTACCTGACGTAACAGATTCCCCACAATCCCTCTTGTTTTTTGTTTGTTAAAAGGGCGAGTGGCGATGCGAGGTGAACAAGCGGCTGACAATCTGGAGAGAGAGAGAGTCACATGATGGTGGGGGCGAACAAGTGACACAGACACAAGGTTAGAGACACAAGGTGTGTGTTTTGTGTGTGTGTGTTTTGAAACCACACATCTACACACACACACACACGATGATATCAGAGCTTTAAACGTATCCTCCCCAGGCGGATGGGGATGGATAAAGGGATGAGGGAGGGAGCGTTACATCAACAGATAGACAGGGCTTCACATCACGGTAGATAAATATAGATATCTATATAGCGAGTGATTTGGGTCGACAGGCACTTTGGCCGCGTGACGACGGTCGGTTTTTGCAGATTGATGCTCCAAACGTGAGTTTGCCTCGTTTTGGATTTGAGCTCTTTTAGGTTTTTTTCCGATTCGTCCAGAACCAGCGTTCAGGCAGGCGGTAGCCCGAACCCTGCCTGCGCTTCAACCGACAAACCCAAAATCGCATTATAACTTCTTTCCAATGTGGAGCCCTGTAGCACGTGAGTTTAGATCAGACACCTGAAGAACC
>CM051013.1:7955250-8005250 GCA_027704905.1 Muraenolepis orangiensis | reverse complement strand
CCTAAATCACCGGCCAGCCTAATGGGCTGCGACCCTACATAACCTTAAAGCACACACACACACACACACACACACACACACACACAACTAGCAAGCGTGTGTGTTTAAGAAAGACATTGATTATCACATGGAGGACTCCATCTCCTTACATGGACTGAGGTCTACTTAGGCCTACCCTCTGAAGAGGGTAGAATGTAATCTACAACCGATGACAAGGGACTGTATTTTAAAAATAAACTGGCGGGCCCTCGGTGGAGAGCATACCTCCTCCGCCACGCCAAAAACTCCCCTGCATCCCGATTTAGAGCTGGATCTGCGCCAAACCCGATTCAACTGTTCCTCGGCCCATAAGTTATGTAACCACTAGTGTGTGTGTGTGTGTGTGTGTGTGTGTTGCGTGTGTCTGTGTCTGTGTGCGTATGTGTCCCCTGCATCCTGATTCGGAGAAAAACAAACAGACAGAGATAACCTCTGCCCCATCTTGGATGGAGGAGGTAAAAACAGCTTCCACTGAGCCCCTTCCATCGCTTCCATTGAGCCTCACTGGACACCCACAGTGTCTATTTGGATCTCTGCACTGCACCAAAGCTGCCATGACAACGCAATGTCTTCGGAAACCAAAAAATGCTGACGCAAGACACGGGCGGCCTTTCCTCCCTGTTACTAATTGATACGTCGCAGCAGGTAAACGGAGGACTGACTGCGGCACGTTCTCCCTGAGAGGATGGAAGGAAGGGAGGGAAGTGTTGAGTTGCAGCCCAGCGGGGTAAGATGGAGGGCAGGGTTTCCCCCGGTGCCTACAGCCTCAATAATAATGGCCTGTCCAATCACAGACCAAAGGAAGGAGGGGTGGGGGCGGGGCTTGGAGCGATGCTGTGGGCAGGGACCCTACGGCGGCTCTTCCCCATGTGGGTTTCACACAGGGTAACGCCAACAACAAAATCTGTAATAGCCTCTCTGTGTCAAAAATATACACACATACACACACCCCTACTCTGCTTCAATTGGTGACTTATTTGGTTGTAGCAACAACAGAATACGATATTTCTTCTTATTTTATTTTGCAACTTTTCTAACTTTGCAAATAACCGCAAACACCTGGATATGGAGGAACGTGGAACCATCGTCCATAGAGACGGCTGCCCCACAGGTCTTGCTGGATTACTACTGCAATACCACACCTCACCAGTAGTTTAAGACACTCTTTTGGCCTTGAGGACTGAAAGTAAGTGTGCTTGTTCCAGTACCACCATACGGCCACAAACAACAACATGGACTTATGTTATTGAGGCGATGAGCTTTAACGATTACAAGTGTATGTTGTTGTTGTCGCAATTCAATACAAGAAACACACTCATCCTCCCATACACACACAATCCAGACCTTTGGCCTGCTTCTTATAGAAATCAGGAAGCTTAATGAAGGGGTTAGCAGCATCTCCCTCTGATCCACACACACACACACACACACACACACACACACACACACACACACACACACACACACACACACACACACACACACACACACACACACACACACACACACACACACACACACACACACACACACACACACACACACACACACACACACACACACACACACACACACACACATATATATATATATATATATATATATTGTTTTCAGAATGACAGAATGCCACCATCACTTCAAAACTAGGATCAGAACAATGTCCGTGACACAGCAGTATTAAGATAAAACAACTCAATTACCATTATCATTACCATATTAGAAAGAAACATATATACACAATTAGCATTCCATATGGTGGAGACCCCGATAAACACGGATGACCTAGTTGTTGTTCTGGACTGTAGCATCACATGGTGTGTGGTCAGAAGCAGACAGATGGTGTCTTTAACAGTGTTATTGTTATGGTCTCTGTGATCATGTGCACCATGCCATCAGACACACCCCGTCTCCCGCGGCAACGGGTGGTGGGGAAGGTGGTGCGGACAGTGGTGGGGATGGTGGTGTAAAGGACGGTGGTGTAAAGGACGGTGGTGAGGACGGATGGGCATTGGATGGTATGTGATGTATGTTTAAGCACAGGTCGTTTGGGAAATTTACAACGTGATCAAATCAAGGTATTAGTCAGAAGCTGAAAACTAAAAATTTATGTACGGAATTCGACAAACAAACTTGGTGATTAGTTAACTTATGGGCCAAGGAGCAGTTGATTTGATTTTAGGTCCGCAGATCCGGATCCAGGGGACTTTTTGGTGAGGTGAGGTTATGCGCTCAATTGAAATTCAAGACTATGGTTTACTATAGTGCCACAACCGTACCTTACTGATAACTTTCAGTCACAAAGGGCAGGAGAGAGAGCGCGACCTGATGTCTTACCGCGTGGCGAACATGGCCCGGAGGGAGGAGAACGTGGCCGCGTCCTCCTTGAGGGCCTTCAGCTCGTTCCTCAGCTTTATCATGGTCTCCGTCACCATGGCCTTCTCGTTCTCGTACTTGCTCTTCAGGTTGGCCATGCCCACCTCGGCCGTCTGCGGGGGAAACAGGTGTTCAGAGAGGGGACGCGGGGTTGCTTCATGGATATCAAATTGTCCATAATGTGGGCCACATTGTCCCCTCTAGATCATCACATTTTGCAGTTGGTTAACATTGCCCCTCATGGCCTGTGAACAAACCATTTAACAGTCAAGTGGTTCAGTGAAGTAGTAAAACAAATATGGTGCCACACCATCTTCTGTAGCCACAACAGCAACTGGGCACACATTCTAATTCTGGGTTGAACTCCTCCTCCTGGTCGGTATAAACCAGACCACCTGGCCAGCCCGCGCCAAGAGGCCAGCATCGCACTCACGGCCCACTGTCTGTCACACATCTCAGCTGCGACAGCTGAGCGGACCGGACTAGAATAAACTAATGGTCGACATCAGCCCAAACGACCGTGTGTGTGTGTGTGTGTGTGTGTGTGTGTGTGTGTGTGTGTGTGTGTGTGTGAGAGAGAACCCTCAAGGCAAAGATGGAGAGACTCAACAGGAGCCCACTACACTTCACACTAAACACTTTTTCCCTTAATATTTATACTGTAGTGTTTATAGTGTCCGACGTACATCTGTGTATTCCTTTTGTATTCATGTAAAATGTTTTGTAACTTCTTCTCACATCTGTAATTCTTTGTGCACATCTTCTGAGTTGGCGATAACATTTCCCCTGAACGTTGTAATCTGTGCCTTAATATACATGAGACACAATAAACCCCATCTGAGTGTGAGAGCGAGAGGCCGACCTGCTTGTTGGCCTTCAGCACGGTGCGCAGCGTGGCGATCTGCTCCCGCTTGGTGCTCAGCAGGGACTTCAGCTTGAGGATCTCCCCCATGCATGCCTCCTTGTCCTTGTCGGCCACGGTGCTGAGCTCCAGGGAGGCCACGCGCTGCCGGGACAGCTCCGTGGTGCGGTCCACCGCCATCTGCAGGTGCTTGATCTGGTCGCGGATGATGGCCACCAGGTTGTACACGTTCATGGGCTCGCGGCGCTGGTCCGACGCGGCGGCGGCCGGCGGTGAGACGGGTTCCCCGGTGAGCTCGCCGGGGAACAGGCCCTTGGTGAGCAGGATGGGCGAGCGGCGCCCGCGGCCCTCGGGGGGGCTGCTGCGGCCGCCCTTGCCCTCCTTGTAGAAGTCCAGCATGACGCGGTTGGGCGTCTGGTTGTTGCACATGCACACGTGGTTGTAGAGCGTGGCCAGCTCCTCGCTGAAGGTCACCAGCTCGTCCTGGGCCACACTCAGGCTGCCCTGGGACTCACCGGCCACGTCGCTCACCTACACACACACACACACACACACACACACACACACACACACACACACACACACACACACACACACACACACACACCACACACACACACACACACACACACACACACACACACACACACACACACACACACACACACACACACACACACACACACACACTTGATTCAACTGTGTTTGTCTGTGTTTGATTCAACCTGACCTAGCCCTAATATCTCCATAGATTCATAACCCAAACCATCGATCTTCCTATTGTATATAAGAGACTAAGGCTGCCGTGATTGGTCGATGTTGCCGATGACTTTGATGCTGAAAATGGGACGACAACCGTTGCCTCACCTTGCGCAGCTCCTTCTCCAGCCGGCTCTTCTCCTGCCGGTCCACCTGGCTGGTCTTCTCCAGGGAGGCCAGCTTCCCGCCCAGCATGGTGACGTCCACCTCCAGGCGGCCTCGCTCCTCCTCGTAGCGCGACTGGCAGGCCTGGTACTCGGCCTTCAGGGTCTTCAGCTCCTCCTTCAGCTCCCCGGCCTCCGACACGGCGACCTGAAGACACACGCCGAGACGTTAGTAGTCGAGTCTAATAAGTTGACGGCTTCGGGGGGACAGTTTTGAAAAAGAGACCGTTTGGGATTTTGAAAACGCCAAATACAGCGCTTAGCTATCACAAACTGCTCTTTGTTTGTGAAAGATAATGCCCGACTAATAACTCTGATAGCCCCTGTATCTCATTGCGATACTTTTGTACTTTTGACATCCATCGAAAATGGAACAGAGGTAATATTTCAACTACTTGTTTGTTAGTTTGTTTGTCTGTTGGCAAGATAACTCAAAAGATTGTGTACAGACTTGGACAAAACCTTGTGGTTAGATTACTTATGGGTCAAGGAACAGTAGATTCGATTTTGTTGCAGATCCAAACCTGGATCCAGGTGACTTTTTGGTGTGTTGGGGGTATGTGCTCTACTGAGTGCCCCCTAGTTGTAAGCAGGTTTTCCCCATCACGCTCACCTTGTACTTGCACTCCAGGATCTCGGGCCCGTTGATGTCCACCTCGTAGTAGTCCCCGTCCTCGTTGCTGTCCCGCTCCTTCTCGTTGTCCAGGGCCGACTGCCGCTCCTTGCTGGCCTGGAGCTTGCGGGCGACGGCCAGGTTCTCCGTCAGGCGGCCCACCTTCTCCCGGTGCTCCGACAGAGCTCCGTTGGCCTGCTCCAACTGCTTCTGGGACTCCTGCAGGTTGGTCAGCAGGGACACCTTCTCACGCTCCATCTGGACGGACGGGAGGGAGGGAGGGAGGCAGGGGGGGGAAGGAGGGAGGGAGGGAGGGAGGGAGACAGCATGTGTTAATCAAAGGGTGCCGAGAGGATGGCACTCAATGACCCTTTTTCCATCGGGGATGGATTCATTCCGGGATTCATTTCACAAATGGACGTGTCGGACGGGGATTATGTGGACGCTGTGGATGATACGAATGCCTGCTTCTCTGCCAGGTCCTACGTAAATGAATCCATCAGACGGACAGATTATCTGTCCATTGGTAACTCAACCCCCCCCCCCCCCCCCCCCACACACACACACACACACACACCGCTATGTGGCTTCGCCTCGCCGGAGAATGCGAGCCCGCCAGGCCGCCTCCCCCTCTCCTCCCCCGTGGGGACGAGCATCAGTCACAGGATGACCTTCAGGAGCGACTGGACTGTGAGCTTATGTCAGTAGCTGGCATCGAGCGCACCGGGTCGTCTTACATGCAAATATACACAAAGCTATGCTGGCCTTAAGCACCACTAAGCTATGTCACTGTGTGTGTGTGTGTGTGTGTGTGTGTGTGTGTGTGTGTGTGTGTGTGTGTGTGTGTGTGTGTGTGTGTGTGTGTGTGTGTGTGTGTGTGTGTGTGTGTGTGTGTGTGTGTGTGTGTGTGTGTGTGTGTGTGTGTGTGTGTGTGTGTGTGTGTGTGTGTGTGTGTGTGTGTGTGTATAACACAAGGCTTGCTAGGATGGCCCCACCCTGATGCATGATGCATTTGTTCCAATTCTATTTGTATGACTAGATGATGAATGAGACACGAGGATCTTAAGGAGCTTTAACTACACCTGCAATACAGCACATCAATAGGCTCCTCTATGTTTACTACCAAAGACAAACGTTTTGAATGTGAAAAATGTTCACATTCATATCATGCTATTCCATTCACAGGCTCAATTCTGCTAATTTGTCATAAGATCTCCAAAGGCGTCAGTCCTATTCACATAAGCGTATAAATCCCCAAACATAGTCCTATCAATGAATGAGCTAAGACGTCAGCCACAACCTGCGATGGATATTAAGTCCCCGAGCTAATGCCGAGCGACATGACCTACATGTCTCAGAGAGCGGCCTGTAGGCTCCCAGGGACATCCATCTCACAAAGCTCGACACCACTACACTCTCTCTCACCTGCTTCTCCCTGTGGCCACTTTGGATCCAGTTGCATTGGGCAGATTCACGAGTGAGATTCATTGACTCACTAAGAGTGAAACAGTGACACACAGATCAATTGACCGGCCAGCTGCAGATTAATGGTGAAAGGGAGTGGTGGGGGAGAGGGGAGGGGGGAGGAAGGACCAGAGAGCAGAGCTAAGTAGCTACCTCCCCCATTGAAGATGGACCAGAGGTTAAGCTTTCGTCCCTGTTTGTTTGCTTGTTTGTAAGCAAGATAGCTCAAAAAGTGATGTATGGAATTGGACACAACTTGGTGGTTCGATTACGGCCCAAGGAACAGCTGATTTTGAGAGTGATTTGAGAGAGACAGGGATTTTGGCCCCGGATCCAGGGGACTTCTTGGCGTGGCGGAGGTATGCGCTCTACTGAGGGCCCTCGAGTTGTGAATGCACTTCCTGTGTTTTAAATCCCCATCTGCGACCTTGAGTGGCTACTTGACACAACCCTGGTTTAGAAACCAACAACAATGGACCCCTAAGATTCAAATAGTGGACATACCGGGGCATCGCCGTGGAAACCCTCGGCGTCGCTGATTAGTCGGACACCACCGGGTTCCCACTTCAACATCTAACGACACCATATTGAGTTTTTGTGCGAGCGGCGTCATCCATCCACACAGGTTAACCGGTATCCACGCCGGTAACCATGGGGACTGTCGCCATGGCCTCATGGGGGTGAGGTTGCCGGCAGATGGCAGATCCACCCAGAGACACCTCCCATCGCCTCCCTGTGGGAGGAACTAGGGGGTGTGTCTCTCTCTCTCTCTCTCTCTCTCTGGATTAACTTTGCTCTAACAGGATTGCTCTCCCTCACTCACACCCACCCGGTCTCCCTACACCCTGTTGTCTTATTATCTGAAGGTAGATTATCTGGTGCGGACGGCAGATACACGGGTGGAGGGGAGCGGAGGTGTGATAAGATGAGTTTAGCTCTTTATAAGAGACAGACTACGGGGAATTCTGATTCAAATCTATTGTACCGATAACAGAGTTGAGATGACGTTTATACAAAGTTAGAAACAATTGGTCTCGATCATGAGTCATTAGCTCAAATGTAGTCGTCATGTATTAGAATTGTCTCTGTGACAATGACATGACACAATGTGATGACACAGTAATAGTCCCCATCTAACTGTGCACAATGCTTATCATACAGTACAATACAGACTATACTGACACACTACGTGTGTGTGTGTATGTGTATGTGTATGTGTGTGTGTGTGTACGTTTGCGCACATGTGTGTGTGGGTGTGCATAAGTGTACACGCACGTGTGTGTATGTACGTGCGTGTGTATGAACGTGCGTGTGCATGTGTCTGTACATGTGTGCATGTGTGCGTTTGCATGTGTGTGTACGTGTGTGTGTGTGTATATGTGTGTGTGGTTGGTCCGGTCCAAGGCCCCCACCTGCAGCAGCTGCTGTTTGAGCTTCTGGATCTCGAAGATGTTGAGTTCACTGAGCAGGTCGTCCACCAGGCTGGGTGCCGGGCGGAACAGCCCCTCCTCTTTCTTGGGCGTCATGGCGGCGGTGTCGCGGTTGTCCTCGGCAACGAGGGCGTGGGCCAGCTTGCTGAAGCCGTTCTCGTAGGCGCTGAGGGCCTCGTCGTTGTTGGGCTCCAGGGCGTTGTCCTCACTGAACTTCAGGCCGTCCAGAGAAATGCTGAGAGGACTGTTGGAGGTGGGGGGGAAGAGAGAGATTAAAACATGTGTTAGGGATGCTTGTCATTATATGTCAAACTAAATGGCAATACAAGACGAAGTGAGGGGGAGAGAGTGATGGGTGTTCATTATAGGTGGGGGGAAGAGAGAGAGAGCGAGAGCGAGACAGCGAGAGAGAGGTGTTCCTTACAGAAAGAGAACGAGAGAGCACCAGGCGTCTCACCTGTGGTACAGCGAGTCCCCGATGGTCATGTAGTGGGACAGCTCCTTCCTGAGCGAGGCCTTCAGCTCCCGCTCCGTCTTGATGGTCTCCAGGGCCTCGGCCAGCTGCCTCTCGGCGATCTCCTTGAGGCGCACGGCGTCCTCCAGCTGGCTGTTGAAGAACTGCGTGTCCTCCTCCAGACGGCGGATCTCGTGCTTCAGGCCCTCAAACTCCACCTGGGGGAAAACAAATGAAGGAAATGGATTCGTAAGGCTTCAATTCTGATTCACATCTGGTTGATGTGTCACATGTATAATACGGTACAGTGTACAATGCATAGAATATACAGATTACAAGAATATACAGGTTACCAAAAATTACAAAAATGTACACATTACAAATGTAAATGTGGATGAATGTGTTTAAGAATGTGTGGATGAATGGGTTAATGTGAGGCCATAACTGTAAAGCCCTTTGGGTAAAAGCGCTTTATAAATGCAGTCCATTTACCATCTCCATATAATCCTGTTCAATTTAATAGCTTTTCTAATTACAATTACCACTTCATGTGATTTGTTGAATTAGTTGATGGTGTCATTTTGAACGATGACACACTAGTGTTGGTTTGATATAGCAACCGTGTTGAATTTAATATAATAAAAGAGATTCCCCGGGCCAGACGGACAGAATTATCAGCTTCGATATTAAGCCGGTGCCAAATATTCTTAATGGAGATTCATCCCGGTGTCAGTGAGCTACAGAGATTCACACCAGAGTCCAGCGGGTTTGGGCCATCAACGTGTCAGGACGATCCCTCTGGTTTTTTTTTTATTTTATTTTATTTTTTTTTAATCACAGCCTCAGAGGCCTCACAGCCTCAATCCTCAGAGGCAGAAGAAGAAAGTGATACAAATGTCTGTGAACAGTAAACAGGTTTTATCCAATTTAATATGTGAACCGTTGCTGTTGTGTTCACATGTCCCCGGGAAGAAGACTGTGATCCCACACATGGTGGTGGGCGTGTGTGTGGTGTGGTGTGTGTGCGTTACGTGTGAACATAACGTGAGTGTGTATGTAAAATGTATTCACAGAAAGCAGCAGGCTCAAATCAGAGAGTGATATGTGGTGTGTGCTGTGGCCAAAACCATTGGCAGAAATGTGTACCAATAAATAAGCGGTTATTGTGGCGATTCGCTCTGTATTCTGTCGTCACAACAGTCCATCATGGGTACATAACTACTACTCTCATTGTGTGTGTGTGTACACACATAATATGCGTATACACATCTTTTCTATATGTATTATCATCATCACCTCCGCCTTCAAGATGGGAAGTTACGTTTTTTGCCCATGTTTGTGTGTTTGTCTGTTAGCAAGATAACTCCAAACGTTATGTATGGAATTGGAAAAAAAACTGGGTGATAAGATTACGTATGGGCCAAGAAACTGTTGATTCAATTTTAGATCTGGATCACCAAATCCGGATCCATGTGGTGTGGCTGAGGTATGCGCTCTACTCGGTGCCTTCTGATTCCTACTTTTAGTCAGAGTGTCGGCCTGACACTCAAATGCTCTCGTTCCCGGATGAACTACAGAAGAGCCGATCTGAACTCCTCCTCACCTGAGTCTGCTTTAGCACGGACACCTGCTTCTGCAGGGAGATGTTCTCCTCCTCCAGCTCCGTGTAGTCCTGGAGGAGACGCGCCTCCCGGAACTTGTACTCCTTGACATCCTCACGCAGCCGACTCCTCTGGAGCTCCACCGCCTGGTGGATCTGGAGGAGGAGGAGGAGGAGGGGAGACAAGAGAAGGAAGCCGTCAGTTGTTGAGTTTTCAATCGTGTCCAAGTGAACGACAGTGATTGATTGGATATGTTAGCATTAGTGATGTGTGTGTGTGTGTGTGTGTGTGTGTGTGTGTGTGTGTGTGTGTGTGTGTGTGTGTGTGTGTGTGTGTGTGTGTGTGTGTGTGTGTGTGTGTGTGTGTGTGTGTTCTTCTCAAGGTGCCAAGTGTCTGTGGCAGAGCGTTGACGGCCACACTGACAAAGAAGACACTTCTCACGGTGAGAGGCGACAGTGTAGTCTGCGGTGACAGTTCCTGTGGAATCTGTCAGCTGAGCACATAGAACACATTGGTACATAAAGCTCCTAGTCCAGCAGCATATCAATACATGTGAGATATGGTGAGATACCAGCTCTTAAAACGAGTTAATTAATGAGCTATTCATGTAATGAGAAGTGAAGTTGTCACACACACACCATCAAATAATTAACACATAAATAACTTGTTAACTTGTTGCGACACCGGCCCCTCTGGAGAACACTGAAGCATTGTGATGGTTGAACCCAGTGACCAAGACGCGCCATCTCTCGCTGGCTCTTCTTCTATGGTTTCTCCGGCAACTCCAACACATCCATCCGTCCCCAGCCCCTCCCACCCACTGACAAGCCAATCCTAATGCTGTAAGCGTTCGCCAGCAGCTGGGAGCGTCCACCAGAATCATCACTGAGACGTACAGAGAGACGGTGACCAACGGAGGTGTATGGGCTTCACCCTTTAGCTCCTGATGAATTAACACGTCTGTCTGTCTGTCTGTCTGTCTGTGGGCAGAGAATGCTTAACACGTGTGTGTGTGTGTGTGTGTGTGTGTGTGTGTGTGTGTGTGTGTGTGTGTGTGTGTGTGTGTGTGTGTGTGTGTGTGTGTGTGTGTGTGTGTGTGTGTGTGTGTGTGTGTGTGTGTGTGTGTGTGTGTGTGCAGAGAATGCGTAACATAATCAGGCAGGCATAGTAGAATGGATGGATCTGCATGAGGTTGTGCACTGTATCCAGCATAGCATGAGTATAACCAGATCCTTATACGCTATACGCTATTATAGCTATACGCTATTAAAAGGGGAACTTTGTGAGCTTTTCACCCTCATCTCCATCTATCCCCACATTAGGGATATAGTGTGGGAGAAACGCCTGCGGTTGTTGCCGATGCTCTCTGTGTCTCTGGGTGCAGGCAACACGGAGGAAAGGTTAGCATTGTTCATTTGCATACACTACCCGCTTTGACACGAGACAAAGCCTGGTTGAAAAGCGGCAAAGTTCCCATTTAACGATCTAATGATGTAAGACAACAAGCCATAAGATTGATCATATTATTCACCAACAGATGTGTGCTTGGTTTGTATTTGTAGTCGGGCGGTACCGTGTGCGTTTTCCGTCATGTCATAATAGCAGTACACATGACCCTTCACTGGGGGGGGGATATACACGTTAAGGACGTCAAAACGCAGTCTGACGGAGGCCATGAAAGGCTTCTTTAGCGAGGCGTTCAGCGAAGCCATTTCCCCGGTGGTGGTCTCCAAGCTCCATCACGTACACCATCTCATCATCTCCATCTGCACGGACCAACGACTTGTACACAAAGCGGCGTGCCGACAACGAAAGTGACAATTCTATCACCGGTTTGTAACCATTTCCGTATCCCTGATGACTAGGAGCGCATGTTTCCTCGTCAGCCAGGAGCCAATTAAGAATTGCATTGCAGGGCCGGGGGGGGGGGCGGAGCCAGGAGTGGCGTTTGATGCGGCGTTAATATTCAGCAGCAGCGGTCCCACATGCCCAATGAGTGTGTAGGGCGCTCCTGCATCATGAAAGCACTGACGTTGATTCACGGCTGAATAATGCATGTGGTTCAGCACAGAGATCAGGCCTTCCCCTAAGCCCTAAACACTGGGGCCCATATCAAGTAGCCTGAGGTCCCTAGACGCCACCCACTGAAAGGGAAACTCATTTTTGGGGGGGGGATTGGAAATTGGAAATTATTCCATCTAACTACATATTGACTGGATGCTGATTACTTAAAAAAAAAATAGTATTATTGATAGTATTGATAGTATTTTAGACTTAAGTATCAGGATCAATTTGTGGTAAAAATGTACATTTATTTAACCAGGCTAATTAAGGAGAAATTCTTATTTACAAGTGATATTTTTCTATTTATCTTCTATTTTTTCAAAAGTGACAAAGAGAGAGCGAGCACAGCACTAGCTGGAATTGAACTACTGAAACAAAATCATCCCATCACTCTTGCTCTTGACACAACAATGAAAGCAGCAGATGGAGGGACGGGTCTCTCTCTCTCTCTCTCTCTCCCCTGGCCAGGGGTGAGGAGCCTCAGCTGGGGGTTTATCCTCCATGAATACAGGCAGCCCACCGGCAGACCACTACAACGGGATTAGACAGGCCACCACAGCCTTGACCTCCCACCTTTCCTTCTAAAGACCCCTCCCTTCCTTTCTGTCTCTGTCTCGCTCTCCTCCCTCCCCCACCAGGCAGGGGAGGGAGGAGAAGGAGGTGGGCCCCCTGACAGACGTTGATTTGTGTCACCACCTCCAGGGGGGTTGGTTTAGGGTGGCGGTGTGTGCGTGTCTGTCGCAAAGTGTGAACAACATTGACTCAGGCGGCCCCTTGGGAATGTATGTGAGACCGTGTGTGACTGTGTGTGTGTGTGTGTGTGTGTGTGTGTGTGTGTGCGTGTGTATGTATGTATATACGTGTATGTGTTTATGTGTGTGGCATTGTGTGCGTACTGTATGTATACGTGTGTGTGTGACCATGTGTGACTGTGTGTTTATGCGTGTGACTGTGTGTATATGTGACTATACATATACACACATGACGGTGTGTATATGTGTGTGACAGTCTGTGTGTGTGTGTGTGTGTGTGTGTGTGTGTGTGTGTGTGTGTGTGTGTGTGTGTGTGTGTGTGTGTGTGTGTGTGTGTGTGTGTGTGTGTGTGTGTGTGTGTGTGTGTGGGGGCGGTGTGTCTTCAACACAAAATGCAGCAGGAAAGATGATCCTGGGTGTGTGCGTTGGGGTGGGGGGGGGGGGGGGGGGTCCCCGTCCCCCCCACCAGACGACCTGTCACCTCCGGTATGACCAGTCCAGTTGCTTCCGCTGTCGTCTGCCCTGAGCTGGCCAGCCCAAACATCCACACAGAGACACCTCACAGAGACCTCACAGAGACCTCACAGAGACCTCACAGAGACACCTCACAGAGACCTCACAGAGACCTCACAGACACTCACATGCAAGATGGGTGGTGGTAATCAGTGGGTGGCATGGGGGTGAGGATCTTGACACATCTAATTGTTCATAACCTAGATGGCAGCAAAGTATAATAAGGTCCCTGGTAGATGTTAAATATTGATATATTTATACCATGGATAGACGTTTTTACATGTACATTTGTAATGTACTGTATGTATTACAATGACAAACTATGACCACATAACCCAGTGACATGTTCATCCCACTGTACTTTTTTTAAACTTTTTTTTGTACTTTTACCATAACAGTAAAGACATTCTGATTATGGTTCTGATTTAAATGGCATTCATTCACTCCTTTGCACACGGCCCCTCTGGGTTGTGAGGACATGAGCTCGGTAGATTACAGGGTCAGGGTCAGGGCTCCAGTCTTAGCTCTACTCCACGAGTCCTGAATTAACTCTCCCTTTCTCCCCGTAAAGCCCCCGGCTTCAGGAAGTGGAAACACTGCTGACAGCGTGAAATGGTTTTTAGTTTAGGCTTCGGTCCAAAAAGTATATTTCCTAATGTGTTCAAAATGCACTTTGAGCTTCTTAAACTAGAGTGCTTCTTATTGGAAGCCGCTCTCTAAGTATGAAGGGGGGATAAGTCTTTGGTGGTTTATTTGAGGCCTGCTTGAGTTGGAAGGCCTTTCCTGCCAAGACAACCGTTCATTTCTCAGAGGGAAAGCAGATGGGCTGTGATCACTTTCATCCATACTTTTCCCATTCCCATCCCTCGCCCACCCACACTCTGCTAGTGACCTCCATTTTGCGCTCGTTACGGTTCACTCTATATCGTGATATTTATGGATGTGGTGTAAAATTCCCCCATGAGTATCGCGATCACACATTTTCCTATACGCAATCGGCCAGGCACTACGTCCCCCTCCCTGCGGTCCGCCCACATGCTCTCTTGGGGTCCGTGGAGCAGCATGAAGACACGGTTCAATTCCTGCTCCATTGGGACCTCCAACCTGATCCGTGAGGCGGATGGACAGGGAGAAGGACAGGGAGAAGGACACGGATCACGCTCAAACATACCTCTCTCTCTCTCTCTCTCTCTCACACACACACACCCCTGTGGTAGCACCTTCTGACCAAGTTCTAACCACCCCCAGCACCTTCTACTTAGCCCAGGGTATAATGAGGCTATCAGGGGGCGAGAGAGAGAGAGAGAGAGAGAGAGAGAGAGAGAGAGAGAGAGAGAGAGAGAGAGAGAGAGGTGAAAGGAGATCTGCTTTTATCCTCCCCTTTGCTGTGAGCGACTGTCAGGTCCGTAGAGATGAGAGAGAGAGAGCGAGAGCGTGAGCGAGAGAGAGCGAGAGCGAGAGCGAGAGCGTGAGCGAGAGAGAGAGAGAGAGAGAGAGAGAGAGAGAGAGCGTGAGCGAGAGAGCGAGAGAGAGAGAGAGAGAGAGAGAGCGTGAGCGAGAGAGCGAGAGAGATGCTGCACTGACACCATTAGGGCACAGAAACAAAGTCAAGGTCATCCTCTGATGTGTTCAATGGAACAACCGGAGACCCCCCCCCCCCCCCCCCCCTCTCCTCCACCTTCTCTCCCCCCCCTCCTCCTCCTCCTCCTCCTCCTCCTCCCCCCCCCCCCTTGGAGTGAAAGGAAAATAAAACGCTTTGGGGCGCTTTTTTGTGTGTGTTGTGCGTTTCTTTCTTTCAGCAGTATGCGTCACTCATGCGTGCGTGTGTGAATGAGTGAAACTCCTGCATGTCCGTGGGTCATTTGGGAAAGAAAACACGGAACGCACAGAACGCACATCCACACGACGACGCCTGTGCACTTGAGCACTTTGTATGTACGGCCATCCTGGATGTGTGTGTGTGTGTGTGTGTGTGTGTGTGTGTGTGTGTGTGTGTGTGTGTGTGTGTGTGTGTGTGTGTCTGACCGGCATGCATGTAGCCCACGCCACGCAGCCAGTCCACTGTTGGAGCCCAGGCTTTAACCAAGCGGGCTTTAACCACGCTTCCGGGGACAAACGTCAATAGGGGATCGATGGCCACTGGAAGTATTTAACGGGTGTAACCCTCCTCTTGCGAGGTTAAAAACGCCAAGGAGGTGGTGGGGTGTGGCGTGGAACCAGACGTACCCAGAGAACATCTGCAGTTTGGGGGGGGGGATCATCTTACACTCCATCATCAGCGGGGGGATGCTCTACACACATCCTTCAGTAACAGAGCACCACATATGCGCTCGCTCGCTCTCTCTCTCTCTCTCTCTCTCTCTCTCTCTCTCTCTCTCTCTCTCTCTCTCTCTCTCTCTCTCTCTCTCTCTCTCTCTCTCTCTCTCTCTCTCTCTCTCTCTCTCTCTCTCTCTCTCTCTCTCTCTCTCTCTCTCTCTCTCTCTCTCTCTCTCTCTCCTCTCTCTCTCTCTCTCTCTCTCTCTCTCTCTCTCTCTCTCTCTCTCTCTCTCTCTCTCTCTCTCTCTCTCTCTCTCTCTCTCATGGCCACAGGTTATATGAGGCCATCCGTCTAACCCCGACAAACACAGGACTCAACAATAAAAGGTGGCCGAGGGGAGTTCAGAGTGCAGGGCTCCCCTGGGACGCCGCTACCTTGACCTCATCCCATCCCATCTCATCTCATGGCCGTTAACGAGCTCCACCCAACTGCACTCACCCTGACCTTCCAACCAACCTGGTACACCAACACACACACATGGTGTCTGGTCTTGTTCACCTTAATTTCATGTTTTTTATACAGGCAATATACAGGCAGGTTTTTTTATATAACAGAGGCACATACCTCCGCCACATCAAAAATTCAGATACGGATCTGCAACAAAATCAACAGTTCATTCATAAGTAATCCATAAGTAATCTAACCATCAAGTGTTGTCCAATTCCGTACATAGCTTTTTGCAGGATCTTGATAACAGACAGGAAACACCGTCTTCGATGGCGGAGGTAATAATAGATCTATAATAAATCAATATAATGAAAGTATAGATAAAAGCCTCTGTCTTTTCCTAAGGTCTACTAACAAGGTCCAGGTCATGAGGTAGTGGACAGCATGGAGGGGGAAATGGTGACACCTTTGTCCTAGATGTCCCACTGAGGTGAGACCATGCAATGTCAGTGCCTGTGAGGCGGGGTAAAAAACAATCCCATTGAGGCACCAGAATGGGCCCATTCCAGTGATGGATAAGAGAGCTACGGAGCCCTAATAACCGCGCTGGACAGATAAAGCGGGTAAAGCAGGAGCTCTGCTTCCGACAACAATGAGAGACTTCTGTAAGCAAGCAAGAATATCATGTTTCTGGTGGATTACATTCCTGTGACTAACGAGAGAGAGAGAGAGAGAGAGAGAGAGAGAGAGAAAAACAAACCAGACCATAATGTAAACATTTTTCTTTGCCTGATGTTATCATTGGCTTAAGTTAAGTCAAGGTGAGGGATTCCAACATGTCCGCAGAGTCAATGCCTGAATCAAATGCCGGGGAACAAAAGCAGCAACCCTTGCAGATTCTCTGCCATCATTCCCTCCCTTTCTTCTCCTAAGGACTTGGCAGGGAGGCTAATGGAGCTTAACGGAGTCGTGCGTATTGCAATGCGCCGCCTTACAATGAAGCCGTCTCTCTGCGTGGGCTCCATCCTGTAGCTGGCACCGTGGCTGTGAAATAGGGCTGATCCTTTCCCTCTGGCGTTCAGCACTGAGCTTGTTTAGTCACGGTAGTCAGGACGATTAAAAGAGACGCACCCGATCATCTGGTAGTGACAACACTTAGCCTACAGTAATGATTCCCCCCCAGCCAGGTGGAAGAATCAGCTCCTTGTGCCAGAAGTCAATTAATGACTTCTTTAGAAGGGCCAGTTAAGTGTGTTGATGGTGGTCTTCTACTGTAGACAAACCCTTTCAATCACCTCCACCACCGTGTCCTAATCCCCTTGTTCAGGGCCAAGCTCCCACTCCTCCGCCCGCTGCAGAAGCATCCAGGCTCATTTAAATGCGAGCTAACAAAAGGGACTGTTTCAGCGATCTCAGGCCGGGCCCCATGCCAGGCGCAGTGCCCTGCTCCCACCAGCCGCCAGCCACACAATACCCCCCTGAGCACCCAGACCAGGGTCGTTGATGGGGTGTCATTATCCCCACACATAGAACCACTTCTATGCCAGCCCCCAACCCCCTAACTTATCCAGCTAATTACAGCTAGCCCGGGCTAATAGCACTGCATTAGCGAAGGGTGGTTTTCTTCACAATGCGCAGAACACCTGCTCAAAGAGCCCCTCCACTTGTAAAGCAATCCATCAACTTATCCAATGGGAGTACAGCTGACAGCGGATTGGCTTGCAGGTTCCTCACAACTGTCTCCAATTTAAGATACAGCTTACTACCAAATCAGGCCTTTCAAAAGATATGCACAGACTGCTGATCTCATCTTCTTGCTGCAGACCTGCTTATTGGCAGCATTTAGAATGTTGCCATAATTCTTCATAAGTCCTTCAAAATAGACTTTTCTAATCTTTTGCCTACCAGTATCAGTGTCTGAAGTAGAGCTTTTCCTTACAAGAGTCATTCCCAAAATGGCTGTACACCACTAAAGCAAAGGGGGCCCTTCTTCCTTAATCCCAAATAAACCGTCCAACTGACGGTCCCAGAAAAAACTGCAGGCTCAGCTCACGGTCAAACAGAAACAAACAGGCCCATTCCTTCTACTAAGCCCTGGCACCAAAGAAACCCGTCTCAGGACGAGTATCCCACTTGTCCCACATCTCCAATGTCAAGTGTTGGTGTTGAGTCCAATCCCTCGTTCACCAGCACCCCGTCCCCCCCCCCCCGTCCCCGTCACACACACTTGTGCTAAAATGTGGACGCATGCATGTGTGCATGCATGCATGCAGTCACGCACGCCATGGGGGCCAGCGTCCTCTAATCCCCACTAACGAGGTCCATTAGTCTTCAGACGCCGTCCAAAGTGGACCACAGACAACAGCGGTGGATCTTACTGGAGGCACGGATATGTAATAGAGCGGAATAAACGCTTGACTGCTTGGTTGTGCAGGATGGGGGGGGGAGGAGTTTGGTGGGGGGGTCAAGGGTCGCACGTTACACTGTAGATCACTTTGATCCGTGGACCTGATCCGTTTGGGTTACAAACAGGTCACAGGTTTAAGACGTTTGGGGAGGGACCAACCAGATGGGAGAAGCCAACCAGAGCAGAATGGCTGTGACAAGCTCCCCTAACCTATAATCTTAAGCCCAGCCTTGAAGCAGAATGGGGTGGGGTGTGCACTGCTGCGTATGCTCTGAAAGCATTGGGCTGTACATCCTGTAGGCTGGGTTCTCCTTCAGAATCCCACATGTTTGAAACGACTGGTGGGATCTGCCATGCCTGAGCACGCTGAACAGACGCCAGCGTGGTTAAATCAATGCTGGTATGTCTAATACCCTTTAGTGCTTGTTTTACCTTAAAGAACTACGGATCAACAACACCTCCACCATGCCAAAGATTGTGTCAACTTCAGGAACTTGAAAGGGAGCTTACAAATGAATACTGATTGATATTGTAAGGAATTAGAAGTTACACAGAATTAAAAGCAATTGAACATACAATTTGGCCCACAAAATGCACACCGAAAACTGATCAGATTATCTAGTCAACAGATTGCAGATTTGCAGTCTTGACGTCTGCTCATCAAAGCTGATTTAAACAGCCACCGCGATCACCACCAGGACCAGATAAGCTCTGCGATCTCGTCCCTTGGTCCCGAAAGGTGTGATTCGATCATGGTGCTCACCTCTCTCATCTCCAGGTTGATGGCGGCCAGCCGTTCGTTCTCAGACTGGGTGTTGGTGGTGATGTTGCGTGACTGCCGGAGGTCCGACTGCAGCACCAGGACCCTCTGCTCGTAGTAGGCCTCCTTACACGCCGACTCCTGGATCAGGGACTCCTCGCGGCTCTCCCCGTCCGCAGCCACCTTCCTGTGGTTGGAGTAGGCTTGTCCAAAGGCCTGCGATAGGGCGGAGGGAAGAGAGAGGACAGACTGTAGACCCAAGTGTAAAGAATGCAAATAAGGTATTTCAATACATTATATTAGTCATGTGGCAAACACTTTTGTCCAAAGAGACATACGGTAGTAAGGCAAGAGAACTACTAGTCACCAGAAGTCATAAGTACATTTCCTTCCGAACAAGAGCACAGGTAAAAGGTGGGCTCCCTAGGTTCATAGAGTTATGAGTATTTTGTGGATTGTAACTACAATGCTTGCCGTGTGTGTGTGTGTGTGTGTGTGTGTGTGTGTGTGTGTGTGTGTGTGTGTGTGTGTGTGTGTGTGTGTGTGTGTGTGTGTGTGTGTGTGTGTGTGTGTGTGTGTGTGTGTGTGTGTGTGTGTGTGTGTGTGTGTGTGTGTGTGTGTGTGTCACGCTAGCGGTGCGGTTGGGCGTTACGTGAAGTCAACAAAGGCTAAATCTTTGGATGATCGGGCTACACCCGTCCCAAGTACTTCCGCTGAACCAGAGAGATAATGAGTTAGCCTCCATCTAGCATCCTCCATCTGGCCTGTATGCCCCCACCCAAAACCCACCCTTCCAATCTCAGACTGACCCTTTGCACGTGCCGCTCAGACTCCACAGATGGGGACTTCAGAGAGGAACAGCAGAACAAACACACCAGTGCAAAGGTCTGTCTGGGCGATTGACCATAATGCCCTTGATAGGACAGCCTCCTCCTCAGTGATTTTAACCAAAAGGATCTCAAACTTATTTGAAGTAGATGATTCAATCTCATTCTCCGTCACCAAAGGGTGCGACAGCTTGGCAAAATAGGATGGAACTGGATCCTAAAGCTGACACAAAGTTAATCTGCAAACACCCATGTATTGGTTTCCTTGCTTCTAAATTTGATTACGCAAGTAATTTACTTATTGTCCACCCATGCGGTAAACACTAAAAAAGAAACTTGAACAAGGAGCAGCCAGCAAGAGACCGAGAGAGAGCGAGAGCGCGAGAGAGAGAAAATGTGTGTACAGAGTACTATGACAACTTACTATGTAAGTTTACGACAGAATCTAGGTTAACCATATGTTCTCCCTTCCACCCAGTAATATTTCCCCGACTATAGATTTAATATTTCCCCCGATTATAGATTTAATTCCCAGACGTGAGATGATGGAGCCCATGATCTTGTCTCCCAGCTGGAGAGCAAACGTCCAGCGTGGAGGAGCTGCCCCCCACTCTCTCTGACCCGCTGGCCCACTCCAAACATCTAGCCCACCACGTGACCCCACGCTGAGGCTGGATTTTCTCATTTCCACAGCGTTGTTTATTAATCCCAGTAATTCCTTCAGCCAAAGGGAAAATCTGCACGGCGTGCGCGTATGTATCTAAAATTGACCTACTTTCTGGGTGTGGAGTTTCTGTGTGATGACGTCATCGGGACCTGTCCTGGCCTCACATGCCATTCATGCTGGTGTGAGGCGTTATAAAACAGCCAGACGCTTTGGCCTACAAACAAACAACATCCGATACGCATTGGGGCCATCTGGCTTGTGCGACCGTGAGTTTACACTTGACTCAATGTAACCTTCCACTGTCCATGTGAGCCCATCTGTGGAATTCCTTCATTTAATTCATTGGGGTTTTCTCGTCTGCAGGGACCAACAGTGGACCATGTGATCACGTTTGCAGTCACGGTCCAGCATCCACACCGGCAGCTTGCAAATCCCCACGAAGAAGGAATACATTCAATTAATATATCTGGTATCACCGAAATTAGGACAGATATCTATCCTGGTACTAATCAGCCCAAGGCCATGTTTGATTAGAATGTCTTTCAAAAGATACCGGATTAACCCAATCAGAAAGTAAGGGGAATCCTATTATTATAGTCTGGGCACGCGTCAGGCATATGTGTGTGTCTGTTTGGTGTGTGTGTGTGTGTGTGTGTGTGTGTGTGTGTGTGTGTGTGTGCATGTGTGTGTGTTGGGGGAGGGTGAGCTTTGGACAAGGATCCCACCAGCCAAAACCTGCTGACACAAGCCCTTAAATTGTTCAAGCGTCAAGCAGAGGTTTGGGCTACTTTAGGCTGAGGGAATAACAGGGCAGCATGCCGCTCAAGCTATAATCTCATAGGGGGCGCCTCCCCAAATCTATAACTCATCTTCTTCTAGCCATATGTTGCATTGGTTGGGCCCACAATGAGAGGATGTGTGTTAGGGGTATGCATCTGTTGTAAGATGGTTGTTAGTCAGACACTGACCGGATGAGAGTGTCAGTTTACCCAATCCACTCCTATTGGAAGCAGAAGCACGTACTCTGGAAGGACTCTGGAGATGGGATGGAGCGGTAACACCTGGCCTGGTTCCAGATGAACAAACAGAATTATGCGCCACGGTCGGCCAGACCCCCCTGCTGGGTTCTGATCCCCACACACACACACACACACACCCCATGCAGAGACCAAAACAGCCTTGCTACAGTGATCCACAGGCACCGTGTGATTGGCGGGTAAAAGGAACCACCTCTGATCTTTTCAGTTCAGTTCACCCCCCCTCTGACTTGGCCGTCCTCACGGATTAATTATAGTCCAACCTCCTCGTTAACTACAAAGCTTTGAAATAAACATGTGGCCTGTGAAGCCCTTTGAGACTGGAACTCTGATTAAGGGCAATACAAATAAAATGGACTTGACTTGACTTGAAATAACTTGGGTCATGTGATCATGTGGAGATTCGCAGAAAGTTCAGAAGTTGGTTTCAAGCCATGCAATAGAGAGAGGAAGGATTAAGTTACCAAGTAACCAAGTGAGTGTTTACAGACATGAGTTGATGGTTTCTAGTGATCACATTACTAAGACAATTGCTCTAGCAACCAAATAAAGGAAGCATGTTTGTTTATACAACAAGGTGTTTTTTGGTTTTGATGTAATTATTGCCTGCTCCGGTCACTCGGTGGGCGATCGGGTTTGTCGATTCTCAAACTAGACAGTGATCTTTCAATTTTTCAAGGTCTATGATTTTTATGAACCTCAACCCTGGACGTTAGTGAAGAGAAGTTGTCAAGGTCACACGACAGGGATTGTTCAAAGTACTTACTAAGTAAAGGAACGCCAGAGTGCCAGAGAGTCAAAGTGTCAACACGATGCATGTCAGTGTTCACACTCATAGCTTCCAAAGAGACCCATAACCAGCCGCTAAAAACTGTACCGTGCATTCATTCTCATTTAGCAGAGGCTTTCTGGAGGGTGAATTGAGATGTGTGAACTCAACTGGTGTTGGGGGGGGGGGGGGGGGGGTCTCTGGAGGTTTGGGTCTTACTGCCGGTCCTCTTCAAGCTGAGGGAGTTCAAACACACGCACATAAGCCCTCAACCTGCCCTTGATGTACTGTTCGACTGCATCTGCTGCATCTACTGCGTCCGCCTAAAATAGACCTGCAGTATTCCCGAACAATATCGCCAAGGTTATTTTTTTTGGACAAACACTGCTTTAAAAAAGGATCAAGATTTAATAAATGAATAATTGCAAAATCTGTAAGTAACCCCATAAGAAAAAGCTAATGTTGCAGAATCAGGACAATTCAGACGGCTTATTCCCTCTTTGTCTTCACAGAACAACATTGATTTGTGTCGATTGATTGATGATGTAACGTCAGCTAACCACGGTCCAGTGAACTGGGCTTGTTTTGAAGCCCAGTTCACATTATCATCGTATGCAACCCTCAGGGACCAAAGGCCCAGGTTATGACTGCCAGCCTATATTCTATTTTTGTCAAAATCACATCTTCATAACATTGAGAAGAAGCACATTCATTTAATTAAAATAAGGGTGTTTAGAATTTGTGTAACAACCCGTGGTTTTCATTTGCACCGTGGCACAGAGCCAATATATTAAAAGGCCTTCCAGGCTAGAACACCACACACCACACCACACACCATACAAAAAGGCTGTAATATAAAACTGCAAGATGCCATCACAGAGCCATATATTTATATTATATAACAGCCTCTGCATGACCATGTTAACAACGCCATGGCACAAGCAACACAACCATCTGATGCGGCACGTCTCTGATAAAACATGCCATTGAGATTGGTAGACCAGATTTCTGGGGATCTTCAAGACGACTTAAGATGCCACTTAGACCGGAATCTCCGACATTACACAGAGGAACTCCTCTTGTGGTTTAGTGCTGTTTACCAGGGAGTAGGATTGGCCTGAAAGCGCGAGAACAAACCTGGAGAGATTGGAATCTCATATAAATCCTTTCCTAAATATGCCGATGCAATGACGATATGCATCGTTGAGCCATCCGCGGGACGGAGAACCACAACACGGTATCATTTTAACTGAACATGGGTTCTCAAACCGGGCGTCTGGCACAGTGCACTTTTGCCCCTGCATGCCAAAGCCATTCATCAGCGAGGCGGCGTGGGCCGGCCAGTGTGTTAAGTGGTCAGAGAGGGGCCCACAAGGGGAGGAGAGAGAGACAACAACAGATAATGGGTCTTCCTGCTTCCTCCTGAAGCCCGGGGTCACATGACACGGTGGCAGCTTAATGATGAACAACGAGAACCTCTAACTCAATTACCCCTCCATCTCTTTCTCTCTAGTATCGCGAGCTCATTCAAGATCCATATTTTACCAGTGATCTCATCGGGACACACACACACACAGAGAGAGAGAGAGAGAGAGAGAGAGAGAGAGAGAGAGAGAGAGAGAGAGAGAGAGAGAGAGAGAGAGAGAGAGAGAGAGAGAGAGAGAGAGAGAGAGAGAGAGAGAGAGAGAGAGAGAGAGAGAGAGAGAGAGAGAGAGAGAGAGAGAGAGAGAGAAGAGAGAGAGAGAGAGAGAGAGAGAGAGAGAGAGAGAGAGAGAGAGAGAGAGAGAGAGAGAGAGAGAGAGAGAGAGAGAGAGAGGAGAGAGAGAGAGAGAGAGAGAGAGAGAGAGAGAGAGAGAGAGAGAGAGAGAGAGAGGAGAGAGAGAGAGAGAGAGAGAGAGAGAGAGAGAGAGAGAGAGAGAGAGAGAGAGAGAGAGAGAGAGAGAGAGAGAGACCGTTTTTCAGGGAGGGAGAGCGGGGGTCCTCTCCAGGGTATTGCTGACAGCGTTTCGACCGCACCTACGACAGTGGGAAGGAATGCAGAAGGTCCCACGTGTCTGAGCGTGTGTTCACGTGGTGTAGCTTAGAGCTGCTGTATTTTCTCCTTCGGCGACTCGGTTGTCGATTAGCCCACAACGTTGTCTCCAGAGCCAATCAACACCCGTGTTAATGAGTGACAGGGAGAACCTTCACTCCTTTCACTGATTTACTACCAGTGGAAAACGGGTAAAGGCACAGTTTTCATCCCCTTAGCGAAGCTCAAAAGGGCTTATTCCCTGATGAATTATCATATCTATATATCACACCACCCCCCCACACCACATGTATCAACAATCGTAACAACTGTACATCTTGTTTTGACCTTAAATCAAAGCAGGCGCCGACCGGAATTTGGAATTTGTTTCAACAGCCGTGGGCTGAATGAGTCTCGTGTCCGGGCAGAATGGTTTGATTGGTGCTCAGCATTTAACTGTCACTATTGCTATTACACCTCATCACAACGCCAGTAAATAAGACGAGAAGAGGAGTGGATGATGGAGGCAGGAAGACAGAAAACAAGTGATGATGGGGGAGATAGGGGGGAGCCGAAGACAGGAGCTGTGTGTTGGCAGAGAGCCGCATTGATTCACTGCACGGGAAAGAACGGCTGTGCCAAAGGCTCGCTCTCTCTCTCTCTCTCTCTCTCTCTCCTCTCTCTCTCTCTCTCTCTCTCTCTCTCTCTCTCTCTCTCTCTCTCTCTCTCTCTCTCTCTCTCTCTCTCTCTCTCTCTCTCTCTCTCCTCTCTCTCTCTCTCTCTCTCTCTCTCTCTCTCTCTCTCTCTCTCTCTCTCTCTCTCTCTCTCCTCTCTCTCTCTCTCTCTCTCTCTCTCTCTCTCTCTCTCTCTCCTCTCTCCTCTCTCCTCTCTCTCTCTCTCCTCTCTCCTCTCTCCTCTCTCCTCTCTCCTCTCTCTCTCTCCTCTCTCTCTCTCCTCTCTCCCCCCCCTCTCTCTCTCACTCCCTCTCTCTCTCACTCCCTCTCTACCTCTCTTTCTCTCCCTCCCTCTCTACCTCTCTCTCCATCTCCCTCCCTCCTTCCTTCCTTTCTCTGTTCCTCACTCTCTCCCCCCCCCCTCGCTATCTTTCTCTCTCTCTCGGCCTCTCCTCTCTTTCCATCTCCCTCTCTTGTCTGCCCTGTAGTGATCAATGCTGCAACACCTGGTGTGCCAGCCATGTTGAGGCTTGCCGTCCCACCAGAGATGAAGCCGGGGGGGTGGAGGACGAGGAGGAGGAGGAAGAGGAGGACGAGGACGAGGAAGAGGATGAGGAAGAGGACGAGGACGAGGACGAGGACAAGGAAGAGTAGGAGGAGGAGGAGGATGGGGAGAAGGAAGAGGAGGACGAGGAGAGTATTTGGGAGTGTTCCACGGTTTTCCTCCAATGCCTCTCTCATCACGTCCCTGCCACAGACTGACGCAGCACTGCACCAAACTGCTGAAATGCAGCATTTTAACCAGGAAAAGAGAGAGAGAACTTTTCTTTTTGCCTGGAGGATATTTACCGGAGACGTCTTTGCGTGGGCGCCCAGTGAGATGTGTGTGTGGTTGTGAGCCGTGAACCTCCCAACCAACACAACCACCAACAACAAACAGAGAGAACAACAGGAGGAGCGAGAGAGGGAGCCCACACAGAGAGAGAGCGAAAGAGAGATATTGGAATCACTAGGAAAACAGAAGCACCCAGTGTATAAAGACTTAAAACACACACACACACACACACACACACACACACACACACACACACATCAGACTCAGGGGGCCTCTTTACATGCCTGACTAGCCAAAGTCATCCCCGATCAGAAGACAGATCAGCTAATTGGACATCATATGAAGTATATACAACATCATATTAACACATTCCTTCTAGTCAGTTAGCAGTAACCAGTTGAAAGAGACCAGTGGTTTCGCTAGAGCCTGAGACTAACATGAGCTATGGGCTACTCATGTATTATTCAGCCTTGTGCTGCACTGTGTAAATCAGGTCTTAGATTGAGCCTTGAGAATTGATCAAAGTACAGTGAAAGCAGCAATGACTGAGGGCTTATTCAGGGCACTATGGAGTAGATTTCCTCCTTATCGTAATGCTGTGGGTGGATAGTCAATAACACTTCATGGAATTTCTTACAATATGTTCAGAGATAGTAGATGCTGTTGTTCATCATTCATTTATTTTTTTTTATTTAAAAAGATTTAAAAAAAATTGAAAATATAATACGTTTGAGGTTTCGAAATCTAAATCCACTCAATTTTTTTAAAACACACTATTGTTCCCCTGGATCAGGTTTATCTTGGTAAATGGTAAATGGACTGCATTACCAAGTTAGGCCTCACGTTCACCCATTCATACACCCGTTCATACAGCGACGGTGGTGTCAGCCATGCAAGGAGACAGCCAGCTGGTCAGGAGCAGTTAGGGTTAGGGTGTCTTGATCAGGGACACTTGGCTAGGGGGATCGAACCAGCGACCTCCCGGTTGCCAGACAACCCGCGTTACCTCCTGAGCTACAGCTGCCCACTATCTTGTGGTTGCAGTCCATTTAAAAAAAAAAAACAACAACAACAATATATATACCAAAACAATCTCCCTCATGATTGTATATCCTATCCTACCCTATTGTGTAAGTCTGCTGCTGAATTGAATGGCAAACAGCGGTGTCTCCGGGGAAGACAGACGTCTACAGAACAGGCTGATCTCTGATTTGGGCGTGTTGTGGGCTGTGGTTCCCTGCAGAGTCCTTATCACTCCCATCACGCCTGTGATCTGTTCCTGGGCCTGCAGCACCCTGGAACATTTGCAACACAAAGGAAGCTTTAATTGGGTGCCTGCCTGTAAGTCTTTCAGTCTGTTGGCTCCGAGTGAGTTGTACCCGACCCCACCCTCAAGACCTGGGTTTAAATCTCCGGATCCACGCGCCAGCATCCCAGGGGAACAGCCGTCGCTATGGTAACCGGGGCCAATTTACAGTGACGGAGCGAGGGGGCGGAGGGTCCGGGCAGAGCAGACGGATTCACACTCTGGCAGATGGCGGTTACCTCAGACCGACGCTCTGTCTCTCTCGCGCTCCCACTTTCAGTCTCTCTCTCATCCATGGATCTCATTTAGCTTTTTATTATATCCAGGTTTCTTCTCGCTTATATCCAGGGTTCTTCTCGCTCTACCTGGTAAACAACACAAAACCACAAGAGGGGTTTCTCTGTGTACGACCATGGTCCTCTCCTGAGAGGGGGTAAACCCTTGCATATAAACTCCTCTGATGATTGATTCACACACACACACACACACACACACACACACACACACACACACACACACCACACACACACACACACACACACACACACACACACACACACACACACACACACACACACCACACACACACACACACCACACACACACACACACACACACACACACACACACACACACACACACACACACACACACACACACATTGTGTGTATGTTTCTCCCTGTGTGTATGTTTAACACAACCAGGCTAACTCTAAGGGTTTTTTTTTTTTCCAATCTCCAGTCTGTACGAGGAGATGGTCTCCTGGGGAAGTCCAGACAAAGACTAATGGAACCCCTTCTGCGGGGGGTAATTGCATTATGTACGTAGGTCTCCGTAACACCAGGGGGGGTCCCGGTTGGGCTCTCCCCCCAGTGGGGCCCTCACACCGAGGTCATGGGGCCAATGGCCTACCATATGAGGTTCCTGTCAGAATTATTTAAGGGGTTAATGAAATGTGGGGTGATGTCTGTATAATAGCTGTGGGTGTGGATATGTGGATATAAACATATAGATTGGGCTTCGTATCGGAATATAAAACAGGACAGACGATAGCCAGCTGTCAGCCTCACTCATTTAATTTTGTATTTATCGGAAGTCTAATCGTAAATCTTTCTCTCGTATGTTGCTCCTCAAATGAAGACCAGGAAGTGCAGGTCTGCCGTCTGCCTCGCCCTGCGGTAAATGGACTGCATTTATATAGAGCATTTCTAACCACTCAAAGCTCTTTACAAGTTGTGTCACACGTTCACCCATTCATTCAGGAGACTGCCAGCTGGTCAGGAATAGTTAGGGTGTCTTGCTCAGGGACACCTCGACACCTCGACACCTAGATAGGAGGAGGAGGAGGAGGCGGGGATTGAACCGGCGACCTTACGGTTACCAGACAACCCGCTCTACCTCCTGAGCCTCTGCCGCTGCTGTGTTCACAACAGTCACGATTCACGTTTAACACAACACGTATTCCTGCACCTAAGAGCCCATTACAGCTGACGGAGGAGCCCTGGATTCTGTTTTTCGCCTCCACCCTCGAGAAACAAAGCGTTCCCACAGGAAACACTGGCATGGCCCTAAACAGACCTCCCGTCTCTCTCTCTCTCTCTCTCTCTCAATCTCCAACCAACCACACCCCCCCCACACACACACACACACACACACACACAATCCTCAAGGGCCCCAGCAGAGATTGGAATACGCCAAACGACAAGCCCTCCCTTCCTTCCCCTTCAGATCCCAAAAGACTCTTGTTGTTGTGTTGCTGTTTCTGGGGCCAGCGGGCCCTGCTCAGTGCTCAGTGCTCGTCCTAACCACTGCTTGTACGTTTAAATCACTCGGATCCATTCTTTTGTCTCCATGACTCCTGCCGAGCCGAGCCGAGCTGAGCTGGGGGGGGGGGGGGGGGGTGCCAGTCTGGGCACAAATATGTCTCCCCCTTTTCACACCCTGGGGAGTGTCTGGGGAGTCTGCACAAAGCATGGGTGCCTCACACAGTCAGGGGAGGACCCAGACCTACTCGCCTATTTTGGAACAACGGGTTCTTTAGGGGGAGGAGGAGGGAGGAGGGGGAAGACCGTGATGATGATAAGGAGGAGTCTCTCTCTCTCTCTCTCTCTCATCTGATGATTTGAGATTAGGGTTTTCCAATGTTCCCTGATTTGATTTAATCAATCAAGATAACATGCCAGGGAGATTTTCATTTCCATTGTCGTGATGTGCTTGAATTGCAGAGGGACTATATTATAGTTAGTTTTATTATTATTAATATTATTTTGTAGCCCTCATCTAGCCTTTCTCCAAACCAACATTCACTCCCGCATTCTGAATTGCAACAAAATACTAAACAATGCTATAAACTAAACTATGCAATACAATACTATACTATAAACAACACTATAAACAACTATATACTTCCTACTATATACTACTAACATACAACAAGGTCACCTTTATAATGCAGGCTGGCAGACACAGAACACACAAAGTACAAGTAAGAATAAATGCTACATTAATTTATTATTCTATAATGAATCCCGTTTTCTTCTCGGTTTACTTCTATCTCTGTATTAATACCTTCACCAGTGACATTCATGTGTCCTTGATTCCTTGCCCCCTTGTGTGCTGAGATTACAACCAGATTAGGGAGCTCCACAGGAAAGCTCCCCCCAGCCACCAACCTGTGCCCCTCACCTCCACCTTTGTCCTCCTCCTCCGTGGAGGAGGAGGACAAAGGACTAATGACCAATGAGGTCATTGGTCATTGTGAATCATATCTCTTATGCTTCCTGCCTCTTATTAATATCCTGCAGCTAAACAGGAAGCGGGTGTAGGAGGCTTTGTTATCCAACTCCATATAGGGAAGAGAGCGCAGAGCGAGAGTCCTTGTGGGCTTTGTGCAATCTCCCTTATGAGTAGGAGTCATAATGCACCACATATCTGGTCAGTTACAGCAATTATGGACTGCACTGGATCATGCACACACTGCGTTTACCCAAAGCACCTCACATTCACCCATTCATACACCATGAGCGAGTATGTGCATGAATGCCGGAATGTTTAACTTCACCCAGCTCATAGCCACATCAGCGCTATATCAGTTACAAAGGGTTCTTGTAGCATTCCAACAGAATGAGCGAGCAGAACCCACCTGAAGCATTGGTCACACAGTGTGCTGGCTATTGAGGAATGTGCCTAGTGGCTGTAAGAGGAGACCTGCATGGGCTCCATGGGCTAATATTTAATACAATTATGCTTATTATTAACAACTGCAATCATCACCCTTGACGGTTCCTGAAAAGGCGCATACCTCACATGATTGTTTTGACTGTGTGTGTGTGTGTGTGTGTGTGTGTGTGTGTGTGTGTGTGTGTCCCTGAGTCCGGGGTCCATGCCTTGACCGATGCCCTCTGGTCAGCCTGGCTCCCTGCCTAATCTGGTTGAGTGTGTTCATTAAAGGATTACGCTGAGGGAGCTGCCTGTAAAGGTTATTCTCTCTCCTCTCACCTTTGACTTGATTTCAGCCATGAGTTTGTTTCTCATTATTGGATTAAAAATGAAAAAGTGGATTGTGTACAGTATACACAGCCTATATACACACCAATAATTGTGGATTTCCCCCATGCAAAAGAACTCAAAGTGGATATACTGTGTATATATATATACACACACACACACACACAGTATATTCACTTTGAGTTCACTTCGAGAGGAAAATCCACAATAATCCACAATATTATAACAAATAGAACACCAGGACTACCATGGCTGATTGCTAAAGACAAACTAACTCCTAATTCACCCCTATTACACTGGCCACCTTGACTGAATTAAATACCTGTGTGTTTCATTGGGCTATTCACTCCAGTGTTGGACAAAAGTCCATTTGCAATCACTAAGGATTAGCGGTGGCCTCTTTTCCCCTAAACCTGAGTGATGAATCTTTAATTACGTTGCAGAATGGGGTTGCTCTGTGGTCAAGCGACACGCCGAAGGAACGTTGTTTGCTTCCGCTATTCTAGAAGGTTCCTTCCACTCATCCTCAGCCCAACCACGGCATAGACGGTTAACATCGAAATAGAGGGTATTCGACGACCTTTCGTTCCATGAAGAGTGTCATGAGGATTGCTAGACGGTTTCTGGTTCTGATTCAACGCTACACTTTAACAGTCTAACAGTCTTTAACGGTCAGCAGAGAAGGCTCCCGGGCAACGTGAAAAGGCTGAGCCGAGGCTGAGGCTGAGGCGAGGGTGAGCCGAGGCTGAGGCAAGGCTGAGGCGAGGCTGAGGCGAGGGTGAGCCGAGGCTGAGGCGAGGCTGAGGCGAGGGTGAGCCGAGGCTGAGGCGAGGGTGAGCCGAGGCTGAGGCGAGGGTGAGCCGAGGCTGAGGCGAGGGTGGCTTCCAGGCCGGCATAAACCCTCTGGCTGAGGCTGACGTTCATCCTCTGAGTACAACAGAGCTGGATTGGACTGGGGGCTGGGGGGGTTGGACTGGGGGCTGGGGGGTTGGATTGGACTGGGGGCGTTGGACTGGACTGGGGGCTGGGAGGGTTGGATTGGACTGGGGGCTGGGGGGGTTGGATTGGACTGGGGGCTGGGGGGGGTTGGACTGGACTGGGGGCTGGGGGGGTTGGATTGGACTGGGGGCTGGGGGGGTTGGATTGGACTGGGGGCTGGGGGGGTTGGACTGGACTGGGGGCTGGGGGGGTTGGATTGGACTGGGGGCTGGGGGGGTTGGATTGGACTGGGGGCTGGGGGGGTTGGACTGGACTGGGGGCTGGGGGGGTTGGATTGGACTGGGGGCTGGGGGGGTTGGACTGGACTGGGGGGGTTGGATTGGACTGGGGGCTGGGGGGTTGGACTGGACTGGGGGCTGGGGGGGTTGGATTGGACTGGGGCTGGGGGGTTGGACTGGACTGGGGGCTGGGGGGGTTGGATTGGAACTTTTGTTTTAGGTGCCATTTAGTGAGTAAGCATTAAATTGTGTAGATTGTGTAGATCTCTTGGTCGATTAAAAGGACGGGTTAGAAACCGTAAAACAACTCTGGGTTTTGCGTGACAAGCTAAAATATATATATCAAATATAAAGTAATAATAATAATAATAATAATAATATAAATGTGACAAAAAAAAACCGAGCATCTTTCGATGTGTTTTCTTTCTTTACCAAATGGTCCTGACCAAAATGCCTGGAAAGAGACGATCCCCACTTGGGATTCAATCAAATTGGTCAAAACGTTAACACAGAACATCCAATTGGCGTCTAATTAGCATCCATGAAGCCCCGATATAGTTTAAACCCGAGGCTTTAGAGCTACACCAACAGTCAGGACACAGGGTGATCTGTGCTTCACTGATCTCTGTTCTGCCATTTCAAAATGGACCAAAAACAGTGAGCAGTGCTTTTTAAAACAGAGCCACAATGGGAGGCCTCTGTCCAATCTGCCCTTTGTCACTCCTCTCTGTCCTGTGAGCGTTTAACCCTCCCTGTGAGCTGTGACACCCCAAACCCCGTTAACCCCACCGGGCTCAGCCGCACAAAGGCCAGCAAGCCCATCACAGAAGGCCCGGTATTGCCCAGCTTAGGCATAGTTATGTTCGCAATTGTCCAGGATGAATTCCACCACAGCACAGCTAGCTGCCAGCTGCTGCTGCTGCTACAAGCGTGGGGAAAGGGACCGCTGAATAGGATCTCTGTGTTCTCCGACACTCTCCGGTACAATGAAACAAGGAACCCAAAGAACACCAGGCCATTGTTGTTACGGCCCTGTGTCATGGTCGTGGGGCGTGTGTGTGTATGGGAGAATTACAGGGGAGAGAAGCATCTTGGAAGAACAGAGTAAGATGCCTCTGTGGTCCTCCAAGGAGAGCTGGTGACGTCTTTGTTGACAGGGGGTTTTAAAGCCCATGACTTGCAATCTACACCACAGATTCAAAGGGTTTCAAGTGAAGCCTTGTTTACCCCAGCTCTGTAGCCGACAGGCTGACCAACAGCTGGAGATGGTCTTCAGAGGACATCCATGATGATGGACCCATTGAGCTGCAGTGACCTAAGCTACTCCAGGGGCCGTTTGCATGATAACTGGTGGATGTCAACGTTAGCATAGCTTCTTTTGTGTAACGTCAGAGGTCCAACTTGGTGTCGTGTAGCCATGCCCGCATCTCTGGTCCTAGGTCGAAGAGGCTGGCTTCCGAGGGTGGTCTATATAAGGGGCAGATGGTGATTATATGGTCGGCAGTCTGGTCAGGGTCACCGCACTCGCATGCCGCACTGTCCGCCAAGCCCCACGTCTTCATTGATGTTTTAAAGCGACCGACCCCAGTTCATAGACGGTTCAGTGTGGGTTAGCATAGCTGAAGGCCTGGCATAAACCACCTGCGGGTCACCTGGTGCAATATATTTGATTCTTCAGGACACAGCATATCTGGACTGCATCTCTCCAATATAAACCAGCATGTGCATTACTGCACACCCCCCCCCCCCACCATATCCTGACTCTGATTCATCCCACAGAAGGCTTGATTGACGGCACACTGAGAGGACACCATGGACAGTGACTAGAAGCATTCAATGAGAGACATTCAATGTGGCCATCAGAGCATAATCTACAACTCAGCATGCCCTCTCTCCCCCTTTACTGAGCTGGGCCTGGACACACACACACACACACACACACACACACACACACACACACACACACACACACCACACACACACACACACACACACACACACACACACACACACACACACACACACACACACACACACACACACACACACACACACACACACACACACACACACACACACACACACACACACACACACACACACACACACACACACACACGGGGGGGGGGGGGCAAGCATTCCATTGTACTTTGGTTGCAATGGAAATAAAAAAATCTTGGATCTTGAACACATCACAAACACACAGTGTCCATCCACAGTATCAACAGAGAGGTCAGTGTCCAGGCAAACAGTACAGAGTGACATCCTCTTCCTCATCAGAAGAGGATGAGAGGTCACTGGGAACACAGCTAGAACACATTACCAGGAAGTGCGCTCACTTCCACCGGTGAGACCTCTGCACCCACACCGGCCCATTCTCCACCACCACACAGCAACACGCCGGAAACAACAATCTCTAGTCAGCCGCAGGAGCCGTTACTAAGCAACAGCATTGTGCAGAATTCATCCTTTCTCCAGCTTCCCCGGCATAGAGAAAGAGAGTGAGAAAGAGAGGGGGGGGAAGAGAGAGAGAGAGAGAGAGAGAGAGAGAGAGAGAGAGAGAGAGAGAGAGAGAGAGAGAGAGAGAGAGAGAGAGAGAGAGAGAGAGAACGAGAGAGAGAGAACGAGAACGAGAACGAGAACGGGAAGAGAGAACGAGAAGGGAAGAGAGAACGAGAACGAGAGAACGAGAGAACGAGAGAGAGAGAGAAATGCAGAGGCTGATGTACATATATCTGACCCAGCGCTAGATGAAGATTCTAAAGTAGTTTGGCCGCCGCCCGCCATCATGGTTTCCGATCGAGGCTTTTCTTCAGCACTGAGACAAATGACTGGCATCTGGGCATTTTCCAAACTACCGACATGTATGTATTATGTATGTATGTATGTATGTATATATATATATATATATATATATATATATATATATATATATATACACACACTTGGGAGACATTTTCTCATGAGCTCCTGGCGACAGGAGCAGGTTGACGGTGACCCGGGAGGTGACCCAGGGTCAGGTCATTCAGTAAATCTCAGGCCATGAATTGAAGAAAACCAGGCAACAAGGTCCACTTGACACAGCAGCTCGACAAAGGGACAACCAAACAGTGTGGCCGCAAATGAAAACAGAGCAGCAGCTGGACACCAATGACAACATTGCAATTTCAAACCCGTTCACTTGCAAAGGTCAGAGGGTCAACCTGTATTTATGACGACACAAGCACACAGTTCAGTGTTTGCGTTTCCCCGGTGGAAGGGGCAAAATACATTTTGGGGTTTTTGTTGGCTACCGAGTAAAAGGTTTGACAGTAACGTGTCCTATCACTGACCCCCGTGACCTGAGGTATCCCAGCAGCAGATAAGGGAGAAGAGTTACTCCTGCTTCGTATAGTTGACTGTTTTTGGTTTGTTTTTCTGGATAGATAATGGGTTAATTCTCCTCTTTTCTCAGAGAGAGAGAGAGAAGAGAGAGAGAAAGAGAGAGAATGTGTACTATGACGTGACTTTGTTTGGTGGTGGGTGTCTGGCTAAATAGATTCCTAAGTGTGAGATCACTTCATATATATGTATATATATATATATATACACAAACACAAGAAATAAAACATTCTATTAGGGAGAATGAGAGAACAAGACAGATGGAGAGAATGGGAGAGAGAAAAGGGTTTGTGACAGAGAACAGAGAGAGAGATAGAGATATAGAGAGAGTGCTAGAGAGAGAGAGAGAGAGATATAGGAGCGAGAGAGCGAGAGCAGTGTGGGAGTTGGAGATGAGTTCCCCACCGTTAAGGGGAAAAACAGACCCATCCTTTATCCAGCTCGGCCTCAGCCCACATTCTTGTCCTGCCTCCAGAGTGCTAACTGGTTTTTCCGACATGCTGTTAACCGCTCAGCAGTTGGTTCACTCTTTGAGCGGGAAGTTTCAAAAATTCAAAAACCCAAACCTCTCCGCCCTTATAACCTCTCCGCTGCTCGGCTCTGCTAGTAATTCCTGTTTTTAAGAAAACACACGTGTCTGTCTGCCTGGCTTGTTTGAAGGCAGACGTTTAATTACTGTACACAAACCCAGCAAGAAACAGGCCTACAGGAATGGAGTTGGTTGTGGAAAAAGGCCATTTTTCTAAACTGTGTAGGCTAAGTATCCTATTAAACATGCAATATGAACACGTAAATATACAAATAAGGTTGGCCTACATGACAACTCATAACAACACATTCATTAACATATTCATTAACTACTCATGGAAATGTATTTACAATTTTTCAATGTGGGCATTATTTGTATTTCTGCATTTAATAATTATAATATTTTTGTCTAATGTCTAAAATATTGCTATAGGCCTAACATAGTTCTCAATAGGGCATGGTGAAGAGAACGCTATGTTGTCACGTACAGTCAGTCACTCTCTCACACACACACACACACACACACACACACACACACACACACACACACACACACACACACACACACACACACACACACACACACACACACACACACACACACACACACACACACACACACACACACACACACACACACACACACACACACACACACAGGGGAGAGGGGACACGAGCGATATGCCGCATTAATCAACACAGGGGGAGGATATAACCCCCTGGGTTCGATTCCCCCGCTCTGACCTTGGGGTGTGTGTGTGTGTGTGTGTGTGTGTGTGTGTGTGTGTGTGTGTGTGTGTGTGTGTGTGTGTGTGTGTGTGTGTGTGGGGGGGGGGGGGGGGGGTGACAGGTGTGACACGTCAGTACATCACATTCAATATCTCCCAACCTAATCGATCATTCTAGATCTGACATGGTTCCCCTACCTCCTTGAGCTGCTGGAGCTCCTGCCTCACGGCGTCGTGCTCCTCCTCCAGCTCGTCGTGCCGCAGCTGGAGGAGCTGCTTCTCCTCCAGCACCGCCAGCCCGTACTCCGCCGCCTGGACCTTCTCCCTGGTGGTCTCCCTCAGCTCCCGGGAGAGGCGCTCCATCACCTCCTTCTTCACCACCTCCTCCTCCGGCCCCGGGCACCGCATAGCGTTGTCGGGGTACCGACGTTCCTCCACCGCTACGGACATGGTTACTGGTGCTCCTCTCCTGGTGCTCCTGGTACTACTTCTCTCCTCCTCCTCCTCCTCCTCCTCTCGGAGGGATGCGTTCCGATGGTGATCGATGGAGGGAGAACCTGGACGGGTGATGAGGGGCGGCGGCGCTTAGACCTTAGACCCTCCTGTATTTATACTGCATGGCCGCTGTTGTTGTTGTTGTTGTTGTTGGTGACATGTGGATGTCTTCGGGTCTCTTCTCCGGCGGGAGAGGGTCGTCTTGTTCCTTCCTGCTAGGTCTTACAGCAGTTCTTCATGGTGACTGGTGGCCCGCCGGTCTCCTCTCCTCTCGCTCCGCTCCGCTCCTCCTCTCCGCCGCTTGACGGAGCGTGACGGAACGTGAGTCACGTTGACGTAGAGGAAGGGGCTGCTGGGTAGTGTAGTTTATTAACGCCACCGCCCCCCCCTCCCTACGCTTTTTTGAACCATCGGTGACTACGCTTTAAACTCACATCCCCACAAGCCTTTGTGTTTTTTGCCGATGTGGAGCGCGGAAGAAGCGACTTTTTATTGCCATAGAAATACAATGAATAGAAAATGTCACATTTTTTGAAGCAAGCAGCGCAAAATGGACGAATTGGACGAATGCTTTCTACCTGGAATTTGCATTTAAAACAAATAGAATAATGAATTCTAAATGTTTAGGGGTATATTATAACGTATTATTACCCGTTATTGTAGAGTCTAAGTAAGGTAGGGGGTCCCTCCGCTCCGGTGTGTGGCGCAATGGTCCATTCAAACTGCTTAGCATCTACTGCCCCCTGGCGGTGAACTGGGGGAACACATCCAGCCCACCAGTGTGTGTGTGTGGCTGCAAGGCAAACACTACTAGGCCAACCCATTTTAGTTACTTACTTTTTTTATATACTATATATTATATATAGTATAAATATAGTATATATATATATAGTCTAGACTATATAGTATATAGTCTATGATACTGAGGGTGTACTTCATGATACTTGAATAGCCTATGCCTATTTTAATTGATTTTTGAAACATGACTCAAGGTCAAATTGCATTACATTACATTAGTCATTTAGCAGATGCTTCGGTTCAAAGCGACTTACATTAAGGTCGTTCAACATCAGGTAGGCAAGAGAACTACTAGTCACCAGAAGTCACAAGAGCATTTCCTTCCTAACAAGCACTAATCATATAATATATACATACATACATATACACAAATATAATAACATAATATAAGGACTGCTACCAGGTTGAAGGACAGTTTCGTTCCACAGGCGGTGACCTACTGAACTGCTAGGAGTGCTGCCACTTTCATAACATGGTCATTACACTGTCATACTTTCTGGACTCATCACAGTTACTGCACTGTACAGTATTCATGATGCTGCTGCACTACTGGCACTTTTAAATGCTTTTTAAATGCTTTTTGCACAATTCAACACATGTATATATCATCCATCTGTCACTTTTATTGTTATTTTTTATTGTGTACAATACAGTTATAGTAAAGTGTTGTATAGTATAAGTATAGTATAGTATTGTTACAGTATAGTGTTGTATAAATTATAGTTTGTTGAAGGTAGTATATAGGGTCGTTTATAGTATTGCAAAGTTTAGTATAGCATAGTATTGTTTTTGAAATTCATACTGCGGGAGTAAGCATTCCATACTTGTTGCACATAGCAAATAAAAACATATGGAATCCTCTTGAATCTTGTACCTTTTGCTTTCCCTCATATTTTCTTTCTTTTAATTCTAATAATTAAAATACTAAAATGTCTCAACCAGCTTCACTCAACCACTCCAATATCATTTGTTTGTCAATCACCTTGTGGCGCCGATTCTTAAGAGAATATAGCGTGGCATGCCATGAATATTAGCAACACCGCCCCCTGGTGTTTGTGATGAGACATTACGTATATCTTTAGTTATGTTGTCCACACACTCCGTATTGACCGACACAGCGCATTTCAATTGAAATGTTTGAGATTGCCATGCAGTAACTAGTGCATACTATAGAGAAGAATGGGGGGAAAAAAACATTGTTTCAAACTGAATATTTTAGTTTTTTTAAATGCAATTCAATAAAAACAACGGTATCAGTTTAAAAAAAGGATGGATGGAAGAAGAAGTCATCATTCACAAATGAGACACCTTTTATGTTGGGTGTCCATATTCAAGGTCCCAGTTAGACTAGGGGTCGATATTAGGCAGTTCGGGGTCAGCGGAGCAGTTAGATGTCCGCATTGCGTGTCCATGCTAATTGTGGCTTGTTCATTGTTTCTTGCAGCAGCTGAAGAAGATCCGACGAAAACCACAATTTCTTCTTCTTCTTCACCTCCATAGTCTCCTGTTCAGTCATAATAAATAAGGAACAATAACGATCAATCTGCAGCAAAAATACACTACACACACATTTGGGAAATGACTCACTCAGAAGGCAGTACTTTGTAGCTTATACTCGGGACCTCCCGGAGGTCTGGAGGTGTTCAAGGACCTCTGAGGCCATCAGGGAGCAGGAGGCCAGCAGGGTGTTCTGGGGTCCTCCAGGAGCCTCTCCCTGCACAGGCGCACACCGGCCTCTTCCAGCCTCGCCTGGAGGACTGAGCGGAGCTCCAGGCCTCCAGGTCTTTCCTGTTGAATGACCTGACCTTTAAGTCCTCTATAATACATCCAGACTATAGACTAGTATCCAGACTCCTCGCCTGTCCCAGACCATCCGCCTGTCTGCTGCCTGTCGGTACTACGCACCTCGACCTCCCGGTATCCAGACCCCTGGCCTGTCCATGACCATTCCACGTGTGTTTCTTAAATAAACCACCTGTTCTCCCCTCTCTGGTCTGTTGTCTGCATTCGGGGTCCAACCCACACACTGCACTGACAGGAGGGGCGGTCTCCGGTCACGTCAGGACCACAGCGATTGTCCTCCACCGGAGACCGGTCACACCAGCCGTGGGGGTCGGGGTGCTGCCATCCAGACAGTCGTACGGAACGTCGGGGTTGTCCCCGGCGGGCCCCGTTGATGGGCAGATGGACTCCCCTGAAGCTCTCCCCGGCGGTGCTCACAGGCAGAAGAGCCCTGTGGAAGAGTTTGGAGCCTGACCCACGTGCCAAACATCAGGCAGAGTTGTTCCCCGGCCGGCTCAGGAAGCGTCTGGCTGAAGAGCCTTTTCTACATCTCCTGCTCCAGGGAGCTGGGAGCTGAGAGAAGAACAAGACGAGAGGATGAATACAATTCAATAACAATTCATTGTTAGGGGCCCAACAAATGGGGCAACAAATTGTTTGTTATGGGGTTTTTTACAGCAAAATGTAAATTGAATTTCACTATGGTTAATAATGAAGAAATACATTTGCAGTTGTTTGAATAAAACAGGCAATACACCTGTTGCTTTTTACGAAGCCCCTAAAGCAGGGGTCGGCAAGTAAGTTTGGCCTTGGGCCAACTTTTTCTGAGCCCCTAGATAGCGGGCCAGAACATGATCACAACAACAAGATCAAAATGATTCTAATGCTTTGACTTTTCTTTAGAAACATTTTAATACATTTCCGCGTTGCACGTCGGAAATGTCTCTAGTCAACTAACAGTTTGTATTGTGAGCCTGCTAACAATGTAAAGTAGTGTTCTAGTTAACTAGGTAGCAGTGGGGGTTACTAGTGTCCTAGTTAACTAGGTAGCAGTGGGGATTACTTGTGTTCTAGTTAACTAGGTAGCAGTGGGGGTTACTAGTGTTCTAGTTAACTAGGTAGCAGTGGGGATTACTAGTGTTCTAGTTAACTAAGTAGCAGTAGGGATTACTAGTGTTCTAGTTAACTAAGTAGCAGTAGGGATTACTTGTGCACCTTGATTGGCTTATACATTTCTCAAACTGGTCTTGGATTGATCTATTATTTTGATCCTAGGATATCAGGTCAGGCTTCAGTAATCTCTAAATAAGCTGATTTATTTCTGATAAGACAAAGAAGAGACTTTGGTTGTAAGCAGCACAACGTTGTCCTCTGGGTATATCTCACTATAGTAACACAACATCTCCTAATGCTGCTTCAAATGTCTGAGTTTAACATGACCTCAATAACATCTCCACCCACCACCAAACTACACCAAGAGCCCCTTCCTTCCTCCCCTACTCTTACAGCCACCAGCCACCACTGTAGTACATAGTATAGTAGATAGTACATAGTATAGTAGATAGTACATAGTATAGTAGATTGTACATAGTATAGTAGATAGTACATATTATAGTAGATAGTACATAGTATAGTAGATAGTACATAGTATAGTAGATAGTACATAGTATAGTAGATTGTACATAGTATAGTAGATAGTATATAGTATAGTAGATAGTACATAGTATAGTAGATAGTACATAGTATAGTAGATAGATCATAGTATAGTAGATAGTACATAGTATAGTATATAGTACACAGTATAGTAGATAGATCATAGTATAGTAGATAGTACATAGTATAGTAGATAGTACATAGTATAGTAGATAGTACATAGTATAGTAGATAGATCATAGTATAGTAGATAGTACATAGTATAGTAGATAGTACATAGTATAGTACATAGTACATAGTATAGTAGATAGATCATAGTATAGTAGATAGTACATAGTATAGTAGATAGTACACAGTATAGTAGATAGATCATAGTATAGTAGATAGTACATAGTATAGTAGATAGTACATAGTATAGTAGATAGTACATAGTATAGTAGATAGATCATAGTATAGTAGATAGTACATAGTATAGTATTTCATTTTCTTACCAAGCCTCCAAGGGCAGAACTCAGTGTAAAAGTCAGGTAAAAGTACAACGAGTTCGCTGCCTATAGGTCTGACACCATTAGTAGTACATCAAACAGTACAATGACAAACAGTAAACCCTATAGACACAGGCTAATGAGCTAGCTGGCAAGCTAACAAGTACTGAGTGCTAAGAGGGAGGATCCGGGGTAACACCTGCCTACCTAACACATGGTTATTATACAAATGAATATAAAATTTAGGGTTGGGCCTGATTCATCCAATGAGATATTTAACAATATCTCGTGTTTTTCAAACAGAAGCTAAGCAAAAGGAAACAATTATTATCAATCATCAAACCGTCATTATGAATTCTGGACCATCCACAGGCACATGTGGGAAGAACCAACAAGTTATCAAGTTAAGTTAAACTCTGATCACGGTTAGAAATGCGCCCTCAGGCTCATGGATCGACTTGATCGGATCATCCACCACCTGATCGGATCATCCACCACCTGATCGGATCATCCACCACCTGATCGGATCATCCACCACCTGATCAACCTGATCGACGATCATACCTGATCTACCTGACCTGAGGGCCGAGGAGGAGGGGACGACAACAGGTGTAACATTCCACTTGCTGTTCACACTTCCAGGTGTATTGAGGCAGCCTGATGGTCTGGGCCGGGGCACCGCGGGGTTCTGGTGGTCTCTGCCTCCATGTGGTGATGTTCTCCTGGTACGTGTTCGTCCTGTCCTACGAAACCCGCTACCTGACCATGCTGGGTCTGGACATGGACAATGTATCCTACGGCGGGCAATGGAAATATCTAACCTACGTGAATCTGGTATGTATCTGTACATCTGTATATGTCTATGTACAGGAGCAGGCAATAGGCCGACGTGAGACTCAATAACATAAAAATAATAATAATAATAATAATAATAATGTCGAGTTGTTTTGCAGGTTCTGCAGGCCGTGTTCTTCGGAGTGTGCGTCCTGGCCGACGTCGTGGTCCACTTTTTACCCGGTGGGGTCGAATCCCTTTTGGTCGACCTCAGGGATGACCTGTTCTCCATGTTTGCGTTCCCGTACTCAGCCGTAAGTTAGGTCACACACATCAACTCTTATGTTACAGTCGTGAGGAACTTGTCACTGGAACCTGCTGCTTTGCTTTGTATTTCTGACCGACTGCCTGCCTGCCCAGTTGGTGTTCTCCGTGTTCTGGACAGCACACGTGGCCGGCCAAGCCCAGTACACCCCACTCGTGGAGGGGGAGGTCGTCCCTCCTTGGTTGAACCAAGCTAGGGTATGTCTCTAGCAATGCTGGGTGTGGATGTGTGTGTGTGTGTGTGTGTGTGTGAAATACAAGCATCCCCTAACATGTGTTTTACTGCAGCACACCGGGGTCCTGCTGTTGGTGCTGGTTCAGATGTGCGTTCAGAATCACGTGTTCTCGTCCAGACTGAAGCGGGTTCCGTTGACCGTCCTCTCTGGGGTGCTCTATATGGCGTGGTAGGTCTGCTATAATATACTCTCATATTGTATTATGTTGTGAATATAATTGTGTAAGCGGTGATTTACTGTATATCTGAAACGCAGTATTTTCCTTTTGGCCAAGTATAAACAAGTAACCAGTTCTTCATTTGTTTATCCTTTTTATCTATTTAATTTAACCGGCTCAGGTTCAGCTTTTACCAGTGGATAGATGATGACAAGATATTGCATTACATACATCTTGAGACTTGATTTGAAACTTAATAATAATACCTATAATAATATGTTATTAATACTACTACTAAGACAACTACTACTACTACTACTACTAATCGAGTGTGTTCTGCTTGTGGTCAGGCTCCTCTGGGTACACCATGCCTCGGGTATTTGGGTGTACACCTTCTTAGCCAAACTCACACCCATGAGCGTTCTGGTCCTCTGTGGAGCTTGCCTCGTCTTACTGCTTCTACTGCAGCTGCTCGGGGAGAAGCTCAGTGGCACAATCTGGGCCAATAATCCAGGTGAGATTATGACGTTGTTTAGCCATGCATCTGTAATCGTGGGTTTGAAAAGGGGAACAGCTATATAATAGTAATATAATAAGTCAATTGACATATAATGTTCATTTGTTCTCTTTCTTGTCATCGACAGGGTCTCAAAAGAAAAGGAATTGAGAAGACGTTGGTGAAAAAAAATTAATCACTTTATTAAATACTAATTGCGTCATTTTATCACTTGCTTCTTTGCTTCTTCTTTGTATAATTTATGCCTTTTTGCAATATACCTGTACAAACATTTAAACGTTCTCAAACAAACATGCAAAGACATAGACAGGCACAGTCCACAACATGTGTTTAACGTTTAACGTTTGCTTCTTCTCAGGTCCAGTGAAATTATAATAATAATAATAATAATAATTATTATTATTATTATTAGGGATGGAGTCCTACCAATGCCATTTTCTCAGACTGGCCTTCTGAGTATTCACTGTAGGACACATATTTATATAGTATGTTGTTGTTTTTTAATCGAGTAAAGTCCAAAAATGTTATCCTAACGTGGACAAAAGCATGTTTTACTTGAACACCAGTTATGTATGACTAATGTGTATGAGTCATCGTTTTTGTGGATTATTTTTATGGCTTCTGAGGTTTATTTAGATTCAGTAGTACCAAGGGTCGCCAGCAGGGGGCGGCGTCATACAGACAGGGGTCTGAAGTCTCTATTAAAGAAAGGAAAGGAATAAGAAGGGTAGCCAATTTCAAGTCATTTTTCTATGTATAGTTTTTTTTGTGAAACTAATTTTGTAAATGGTGAGTGTTTTCTAAAAGGCCTAATTCAAAGACCTCTTGTACATCAGTTGGTCTAACAGTGGACTCACTACAGTGCATTTATCAACTACTGAACACACAGGAGCTCCACAATTAGATTTGATTAGATTTGATTCGATTCAAATATATTGTCATTGCACAGCACAAGAAACAGAAAATAATTTAGCATCTAAAACAGAGTGCAAATGTTGCAGTAGGGTGCATGGTAATATATAATGTACAGTGGTTAAATAATATGTAAAAAGCGGTCTACTTAAAAAATCTACTACTAAAAAACAGGTATCAAGTAATTTATAGAGTTGGTATAGGTAACGTTAGGTGAAAGTACTCGCCTCTCACACACCGTGGGCTCAGGCCTAGAGAACGAGAGGACATCGAAATAAAACAGCTTTCAATGGAGATTAAACAATAACTGTTATTAGTTTCGACCAGCAGAGGGCGCTGTTTCACCATGGAATTCGATTCGATTCAAGCGAGTTAATCAAAGTCAGATAAAAAATAATAAGAATAACAATACTTGTAAATATACTATATATATATATTTATGTACTTATTTACTTATTTATTCATTCATTCATTTATTTATGTTCTTACTTATTTACTTATTTATTTTTAAACCTATATCTTACTAATTGTGTATAGTTTTTTTAGGAGGCTGTTAGATGTATAGATTAAGTAAAATAAGTGGATCTGCCTAAACCCTGCTATAATAGTTTATAGCGGAAATACGTCATTGAGGTTGAAATGGACGACCTTTGAGACTTCACTTTACAGTAAAGGTTATCATAGTGAACACAAGTGCTTACACTAAACAACGTGACAATGAATGTAGAATTGAATGGACGCGTAACTTTTTTCAAATGTTCTTTTTCAATTTTTTTTTATTGTAATTTAAATATAGCTGAAACTGCATTTGTGACATTTGACTTCCACAGCTTTTTACCATCAGCGAACTAAACCACGTGTCAAAAAAGCTGGGATAGAACATGGTTTGGGCTGGTGCTGGTTTATGGAACAAGAAGCAGATGGTTTATGTAAAAACGACTAGCGTAGCAAACACCACAAAGAGCGGAGGATCACCATCGACCCCAAGGGAGGTTTGAACAACGGAGGCCACACTAAACATACAAACAGGAGAGTACGGGAATGGAAATGAAAAAAAATGAAATAAAATAGTACACCTGGGTTACAGAAACTCGTTCACACACATGCACTCACTTGCGCACACACACACACACACACACACACACACGCACACACACACACACGCACACACATTCATACAAGCAGCCATGCATGCAAATGCATCACCCACACACACACCCACGCATTCTGCAGAAGCATCCACACTCACGCACACAAACACATGGATAAAATGCAGTGATTTGAAGGAGGAGAAGAAAAACATTAAAAAATTAAAAATTAAATCCTGTGAAAATAGAGCGGTCATCATGCGTCATGGCACGTCTCATGTCTGAAGTGCAGAAGGTCAAATATGGAGACTGGAGGGGGGAGGGGGAAGAGATTGAACATTTCAATGGAGTAGTAGTAAAGTATTCAGAGGTGGGTAACATCTCTAGCTCAGTGAGTGAGTGGGAGAACCTTCCTGTTCTACCTGGGGACCCCCCAAGTCACAAGGCCTGCCCCCCCCCCCCCCCGTCATGCTCCTCACCCACCCATAGCCCTCCCCTCCACGCCACCCACCCAGACCGCACCCCCGGACACCCACAGGCTAACCCCCCACCCCCCCCCCTACTCTCCCCCCAACCCCCTTCTCTCTCTCTCTCTCTCTCTCTCTCTCTCTCTCTCTCTCTCTCTCTCTCTCTCTCTCTCTCTCTCCTTGTCCAGTGTCCATGGGACAGATGTGGGTGGTGGTGGTATTGGTGGTGGTGGTAATGAGTGTGATGGTGATGGTGGTGGTGGTGATAATGAGGGTGATGGTGGTGGTGGTGGTGGTAATGAGGGTGGTGGTGGTAATGAGGGTGATGGTGGTGGTGGATGTGGAGGTGGTGATGGTGGAGGTGGTGGTGGTGATGGTGGTAGCGGGGGGGGTGGGCGGTGCGTGGTGAGGTGACACCATCTTTCAGAAACAGGTCTACTAGTCCACTTCAGGGTGCAGGGTGAGGATCGGGTGGAGGTGGAGGTGGAGGTGTCTTGTTGCATGTTGAGGTTGGAAGGTTGTGAGCCTGTGTGTGTTAGTACGTTGACCCTGGTCATTAGTTCAGTCTATAGGTGCATGTGTATGTGTGGACCGGTTCTGTACAAGTGGGGGGGGGGGGGGGGTGAGGAGGTGAGGTGAGGTGAGGACCAGGGCCCGTTTATAGGGCTTGCGTCTTGAGCTCGATGGGCTCCCCGCGGGGGTCCTGCGGGTTCTCGGCCTCCGGGGCCCGGCTGCCCTTCAGTGTGGCCAGGCGTTCGGCGAGGCCGCGCATACGCGGGAACAGCACAAAGTCGTACAGCATGGCGCCCATGGCGGCCCCGATCATGGGCCCCACCCAGTACACCTGTGGACGACACGCGGTTACCGGAGAGTGATGGAGTGAGTGATGGAGTCACACTGATCCATTCTCCAGTGTGTGTGTGGTGTGTGTGTGTGGTGTGTGTGTGTGTGTGTGTGTGTGTGTGTGTGTGTGTGTGTGTGTGTGTGTGTGTGTGTGTGTGTGTGTGTGTGTGTTGCTTACCCAGTGGTTGAAGAAGTTCCTGAAGAGAATAGCCGGGGCGAAGGACCTAGCGGGGTTCATGCCAGCGCCGGTGTAATACATCTGAAACATATCCACAAATGAATACACACATTCTGTCTCAGTGTGTGTGTGTGTGTAAGGGTGTGGGTGCATTTGTGTGTGTGTGAGTATGTGTGGATGTGCGTGTGTGTGTGTGTGTGAGTCTGTGTGCGTGTGCGTGTGTGAGTGTATATGTGAGTGTGAGTCGGTGTATTGGTGTGTATGTGAGTGTGTGTGTGTGTGTCGGTGTGTGTTGGTGTGTGTGTGTGTGTGTGTGTGTGTGTCGGTGTGTCGGTGTGTTGGTGTGTGTGTGTGTGTGTGCCCCTCACCCCCATGAGGTGTCCGATGGTGACGGAGAAGCCGATGGAGAGGGCGGCGGAGCCCATGCGTCCGTTGCGTCTCTCGTCGGTGACGGCGAACACACACACCACCAGCTGCATGGTGAGGAACACCTCCACCGTGGTGCCCATGCCCAGACTCACCCCCGGCTGCAGCTACACACACAGGGAACAAAACCTTATGTCTTCATATCATCACTACAAACAGAGTTTTTATATATTTATATATATATTTTCAATTTTCAATTTTTCAATTTTCAATTTTTCAATTTTTATATTCTTCTATTTTAATTTTGTTGTATAAATAAAAAAATAGAAAGCAAGTATTTATATATTAAATATTTACATATTCTTTATTTATTTAGTTAAAAATGTAATAATAAGTAGGAAGTATTTATAAATTTTTTCTAGTTTGTATATTTCGTTGTGTATAAATTAAATGCAATTATTTTTTCTTATCAATTGTAATAAAAATAAATGTATAAAAATATGAGAATCTACTGACACCGCGAGGTCATCCCATCAGCTGTTATGAATACTGACTGTTGGTCTCTTTCCGGCGCGTCCCCCCCCGTGTCCCCTCCGAGTCCCCCCCCGGGTGTCCCCCCCGTGTCCCCCCCCCTGAATCCCCCCCCCCCCGTGTCCCCTCCGAGTGTCCCCCCCCCGTGTCCCCCCCCCCCGTGTCCCCTCCGAGTCCCCCCCCGGGTGTCCCCCCCCCCCGGGTCCGGCCTGTGTGTGAGCGGCGGTCCTCTTACCATGTTCATGGCCATGTTGCCCCTCATGTTGTGGGGGGTGACGCCATACAGCACGGCGGCGCCCGCCACGGCGCCCAGGCACTGGGCAGCCATGTAGAAGACGGCGCGGAACAGGGACAGCTGGGAGCCCACCAGGTAGGCGAAGGTGACCGCCGGGTTGATGTGGCCCCCGCTGACGTGGCCCACACACTGGACGAGGGTGGCGGCGGCCAGGCCGAAGCACAGGGCCACGTGGAGCACGTGGTGCGGCCCCGCGGTCCAGCGCAGGGCCGCGCCCATGCCGAAGAACACAAAGAACATGGTGCCGAAGAACTCGGCGAACACCGCCCGCCAGAAGTTCATGGAGCGGAACTCCCACATGGTGGCTGGTCACCGGAGAGCTGTGGTCGGAAGGTGGAAGGTAGACGTGGTCTGGATCCCCGATTCACCGAGCGCCGCACAGAGTGAGCTGGAAAACAGGTCCGCTCAACAGGTCTCAGTCAAACTCCCGTCTGCTGGTCGCAAAGACATACAGAGGAGTGAGGAGGAGGTGTGAGGAGGTGTGAGGAGGAGGTGTGAGGAGGTGTGAGGAGGAGGTGTAAGGAGGAGGTGTGGTAGGGGAGTCGAATGTAATGGTCAGGAAGAGGAGGAACTCATCGGTGCTAAAAGGGCCGCCGCTTCCGAAAGAGAGACAGGATGTTGTCCTGTGGGCTCGGGTCGGCTCTCTGACGGAGGGGAGAGGGCCGGCCCCGGGCTTTATAACAGCCTCCAGGGGCCCCACATGACGCTATAATCCCCCCCAGGGGGGCCAGGGGGACCAGGGGGGTCAAGGGGGGCCATGCTGGAAACACCAAATTAAACAAACCTTTGTACACACACACACTCACACACACACACACACACATATTCACATGCATGCACACATACACACACACACAAACACACATATTCACATGCATGCACACAGCCACACACACACACAAACACACATACAAAGATATGCACACACACACATATATATTCATATGCACGCACACACACACCCACACCGACACACACGCACACACATATCCACCCACACATAAACACATGCATACACACACACACACACACACACACACACATAAACACATGCATGCACACACACACACACACACACACACACCACACACACACACACACACACACATAAACACATGCATGCACACACACACACATGCACACACATAAACACATGCATGCACGTACATAAACAAGTCAACAGGAGTGGAGGGAGGATATTGGGTTTGAGTGACAGAGTGAAACTGAGACGACACCCACGGGTGTGATGGGTGACAGGAGGACAGTTCACATCTCACGTATGTTCACACACAAGTACCACAGAGAACACATGCATGCATAATGTGCATGTATGCATGCATGCATGCACACACACACACACACACACACAACTAATACAATGATCCATTTGGGGCCCCCGGACGGAAGAGCCTAACGCTAACCCTGTTGAACCGACCCAGGGACTAAAACACCTGACCTTGGTAGAACCATTGTCCAGGATACTAGTGTGTGTGTGCGTGTGTGTGTGTGTTTGTGTGCTGCCCTGTCTTGTTTCAAAAACCAGTTTGAACTTGAACAGATCGCCAGGCTGTCCGTACCAAAAACCCTCATCTGGGCATCACATGTTTTTATGATAACGGCTGGACGCCATGTGGCTGAAGTTGACCTTCTGAT
>CM051013.1:7892750-7950250 GCA_027704905.1 Muraenolepis orangiensis | reverse complement strand
GGATGGATGAATGGATGAATGGAATGGATGAACGGGGGAGTGCGTGAAGTGCGCCAGGCTAACCGCTATCATGACTCCGGCCGTGTGGGCCAGTCCGATGCCCAGGTTCCCAGGCTCGGTGCAGTCCCTCCGCCGCTGCTCCTCCACGGAGAAGATGGTGAACACCATGGAGAAGGTGCACAGCACCTCCATGCCCACAGCCTGGGCCGCGTTGCCATCCTCAGGCACCTGGCAGGCGGACCAGAGAGAGGGAGAGGGAGAGGGGGGAGAGAGGGGAGAGGGGAGAGAGGGGGGAGAGAGGGGAGAGGGAGGGAGGGGGGAGGGGGGGAGAGAGGGGAGAGGGAGGGAGGGGGAGAGAGGGGAGAGGGAGGGAGGGGGGAGGGGGGGAGAGGGAGGAGGGGGGAGAGGAGGAGAGGGAGGGAGGGGGAGGGGGGAGAGAGGGGAGAGGGAGGGGGGGAGAGAGAGAGAGGGGAGAGGGAGGGAGGGGGAGGGGGGAGCGAGAGAGAGAGAAGGGGGGGAGGGAGAGAGAGAGGGGGGGGGAGAGGGGAGAGGAGGGAGGGGGAGGAGGGGAGAGGGGGAGGGAGGAGAGGGGGAGAGAGGGAGAGGGAGAGGGGGAGGGGGAGGGGGAGCGAGAGAGAGAGGGGGGGGAGAGAGAGAGGGGGGGGAGAGAGTGAGAGAGCGAGAGAGAGAGAGAGAGAGAGAGAGAGAGAGAGAGAGAGAGAGAGAGAGAGAGAGAGAGAGAGAGAGAGAGGGGAGGGGGTGGAGAGAGAGAGGGGGGAGGGGAGAGAGAAGAGGAGGGGAGAGAAGAGAGAGAGAGATAGAGAGAGGAGAAGCGAGAGAGAGGAGAAAGCGAGAGAGAGAGAGAGGGGGGGAGAGAGAGAGAGGGTGGAAGAGAGAGAGAAGGGGGGAGAGAGAGAGAGAGAGAGAGAGAGAGAGAGAGAGAGAGAGAGAGAGAGAGAGAGAGAGAGAGAGAGAGAGAGAGAGAGAGAGAGAGAGAGAGAGGCAATACGAGGGGAAGATATTACAGAGGACGAAACCAAGCAACAACAAAATAATATATTTTAAAAAATCGATTTTTAGAAATGAAAAAATGAAGGTTAGCAGTGACAACATGAAAACTATAGTCCAGTGGGGACAATACATGCAGGAGGTTTCTGGGTTTCAAACTATTTTTCGTTTTTCCATTTCATTAAACAATTTAAGCAAACACACAAACACCAAAAAAGGACTCAACATTTGTATTTATTTGTTCCTGGTAGCCCCTAAACATCCTTCAATCCTCCCCCTGTTTGAGAAGCCCTTCTGCTCCATCCCATCCTCAAACTCACCCTGTTCACAAAGACCTGGGCGGTGGATTTGCGTGGCAGGGCCAGGTAGAGGGCCCCCGTGGCCAGGAAGGACCCCAGGCACTGGGCCCCCACGTACACAAGGGCCCGCACCAGGTCGATCTTCTTAGTGGCCAACAGCGACAGAGTCACCGAGGGGTTCACCTACAGACACACCGACAGACAGGCACACGACAGACAGGCACACAGACAGGTCCCATATGACACACAGACAGGTCCCATATGACACACAGAGTCCGAACACTGTATATATATATATTGTATACACTATTGTATATGGTGTTTTTTTATAGTACTGTTCTTCATACTGTGGGAGGGAATGGGGAGTAAGCATCTTGTATCTTGTATTTATACTTAGATATATCAATCTCCAAATGTTGATATACCTGCATAACCCTGCTCACTACCTGTTGAATACTTGTATACTTACCTGTGTGTATATATATTCACCTATAATTCTGCACATATCTCATACCTCCTCTATAAATGATTTGATACCTGTTTATATACCTAGTATATACTAGTCTTTACATCCTAACCATGTGGCGACAATAATATTGAAGGGTGCTTTCACAAAATATTGACACAATGATGTTTTGGATAAATGCTCATCAGTATCATGTGAATATACTGACTCAGTTAGTGAAGGAAAAACAACTGAACAGCCAGAAAAGTCTGGTTGGTTTAGACAATTCACTTCACTGTAATGCAGCCTTTCAGATTAGATTAGATTAGATTAGATTCAGTGTATGTCATTGTACAGCACAAGTACAGTACAGCGAAAATAAGTTGGCATCTAACCAGAGTGCAAATGCAAATGTTACAGTGAAGTGCCTGGTAATATATAATGTACAGTGGTTAAATGGGAAGGTATACTATGGTATGCTATGGTAGCCATACTGGCCTAAAGTATAATTTAGGTATATATATATAGATATATATATATATCTATATATATATATATATCATATATACACACACACAGGTAAGTTAAAAAAAACAGGGAAAGGCAACATTTATACAACACATCACCACAATATTACAATATCCCAAATCTAAGATGATATCTCGTGTCATATCACGCTATCGGGATGATCGATCCATATATTATGGCCCAGCCCGTCAATCAGCACAACAACAACAACACGTCCAAGGCAACCGACGCCTCTCCTCAGTCACCTGTGCCCCGCTGATCTCTCCAAAACAGTGACCCAGCGAAACAATCACGGCAGCTATTGCCAGGGCTGGGTACAGGGGCCCCCCAGGGGGCTCTCCCGGACCCGGCACAGAGGCCCCGAGCATGGTGCTCACAAGCACCAGGGTGCCCAGCACTTCTGCCAACACCGCGCGCCAAAACTGCCGACTCCGCAGCTCCTCAGGGAGGGAGGATGGGGAGGAGAGGGGAAGAAAATCTAAATTTAGCTTTTTGTTTAGGTTTGTTTGATTAGAAAAGTTGAGGCTGGTATACTAGACACACATGGTGTCAGCTTCTATGCCGGATCACAGTCTCTTTTTTTTTCCTTTTTTTTTTTTCACTTTTACGCTTAAAGTACATTTAACAAAGTTTAAATGATTTCATAAATGAAAACTCAACTCATGCCTGGAAGCCATTTTTGCAAAACCAGAATCCGGTGATCTGAAAAAGACCACTGGATTCTGGTTCATTGGATTATTGATGTTTTTTGGTTTTTAAGAGACATTAAGAGTCATTGCATTGACATCACCTTACCTTTTATCAAAGAGAGTCACTTATTTCTATCGGATCACTTGGATCCCCTTTTTAAAAACACACGTCACAACTACACACGTCTTGTGGTGACGCAGTTTTGACTGTGTGAACGTTTTTCATGAAATATGCCACATTCCCATCATAACAATAATAAAATGATTAAAAACAGGCTCCAGAACAAGTAGAATAAGATACGTAAGAAAGCTGGCATTATCATACGTACCTCTCGGAAAGTCATGTCTGTCTGCACAAAGGTTTCCTTCCCCTTCAATATTCAAGATATTCTCTGTCTTTATGCATCCGAAACCAAGCAAGTTGTTTTTCTTTGCCTGATCAACTTGTCTTTCTGTCTGTCTGTCAGTCAGTCTGCTTGGTGTCTGAGGGTCTGATGGTTCCTCTCATCACCTTGGAGCGGAGCCTGAGAGATCCTATTGAAGAGCGCAGCCTCCTTCCCTCCCTCCCACCTTTCCTTCCTCCCTCATTCCCTCCCTCCCTCCTCACCCCCTCCTTCCTTAACTCTGTGTGTGGTACATACGTTAGGCCTCCTACAGTATGAGTATTCCTTTGAACAAATGATCCAATATAAATTTGTTGGATGGAAGTCATTTTACACTGAATGGACATAAACAGTGTTAAATTGCACTGGGATTTAGATGGGAACGACATGCAAACAAAAACAATAACTAACAATGGTTAATTGTATAATGCATGATTATGATGACCTATGATGTGGTGAGCGGAAGATGGCCAATAAAAATGGCCGACCCATTGCCAACTCGCAGTAGCACAAATCAATATATCTAACACCCACGCTCCATCCATCCCCCCGAGTCCCACCCACCCACACTCCATCCATCCATCCCCTCCGAGTCCCCCCCACCCTCACTAAGGACACTTCAGTGTCAGGCTGAAGGCTCGTCTCCCTATAGCCACCCTCCTCCCCGGAGCACGCATGTCCTGAGCATCTGGTGGGCATCACAGTCCACCGCGGGGCTGATCTCCATATCAATGACCAGAGGAGGGGAGCCGTCGGGCGGCGAGCGGAACAGACACTGTGTGTTTCTGAGTATCACCATCAAACACTGAAGGGAAACACACCGTTTTACAGGCGTGGTTCACCGAATGAGAGATGCACTCTCTGATATACGTGGCTGTATATCATGTCTCGTTTGATTATATGTACAGATTAAAAATCAACTAAATGCGTTTGCTTCAGGGACTTTAAAGGACGACTCATGATGGAGAGGTGGTTGTGGAGGAGAAGGGAGGAGAGTGAGGTACAAATGGAGGCCATGGAGATCTCTTAAACCCTGTCGACCAATCGTGTTCACGTTAACAATCACAGCACAAACAACCTCCTCTCGTCTCTTCTTGCGTTCCTATTGGATTAACCACTCGATGGAGACGGATCCCATCGCCATGGGGACAGACTCATTATTCTGTTGTCATGGCAGTCTATTGTGCTGCTGCATCTGGACACGCTTCTTTCGCTCCATCCCCTTTGATATAAAAAAAAACCCCACAAACGGCCCACCTTGTGATGGCCCTCTGCAAAGAGCCGCCAGTGTGATTCCCATAAGGTTTGTTCCAGGTGTGTGTATGTGTGTGTGTGTGTGTGAGTGTGTGCACGGTGATGACGTGCGCTGATGGGAGCATTCCAACAGAAACCGCGTAACAGTCTAACACAAGAGCACACACACATATGCGCAAAACCATGTGTGTACATTAGAAATTGGTCCTAAACACATAGAAAGGAAATCATTTCAAGTCACACATTTGGTATTTATTTCGAGGCTCGGGGTGTGGTGTGTGTGTGTGTGTGTGTGTGTGTAACCTCCATGCATCAGTCATTCTGTCCCACCAGGTCCAGAACAGACCGGCTGCAGTGGGGGGGGGCTCCATTATGCCCTGGATTACCAACAGTTATCCCTCCTTTTGTAGAGGTAAGCACAACTGTTTGGGGTGAGGTGTGTGTGTGTGTGTGTGTGTGTGTGTGTGTGTGTGTGTGTGTGGTTGCAGTATAACCCGCTGGCATGGGGAGATTTCAGTCAACCCCCCTGCTACTCAGAGTGCTGACACCGAGAGAGACACACACACACACACACACACAGGAAAACACCTAGAAAGGTGAGGAGTGAGTGGGTTCAGGGGTCCAGAAGCAGCCATGAGCTGACAGCAGAGTGCCGAAACACGACCAGGAAGGACTAGTAACGCCTTCCTCCCCGGACGGCGTGACACAGGAAGGTGACAGACTCACGTCTCCCCCCCCCCCCACTGTGTCTGTGCAGCGTGGTGAGGGGAGGGGCCCCGCCCATCAGCTGGTCCTGATGCTCGGGCCTTAACCAGACCTCCCCCCCCCCCCGTCCCCAGGGTGCTTCAGCATCTCACCATCTACACACTGTACATACACACACACATCATTAAATACATGCATATATCCATTTGGTACATCTTAAATTGTGTGTGTTTTGGTGCTACTGAAATAACATAGATTGTTTATTTGTGGGCTTAAATAAAATGTATATATATATATACATACGCATTACATGATATAATAAATATATAGCTATATCTATATATCCATATCTATAGATATATATATCTCTATACAGATATAGATATATCTATAGATAGATATATCTATATATAAGGCCAGACATATCCTCCTAAACTTTTGACTTCAATCCTGACATCCATTTTACATCTAGCATATATATTATATAATATAACATATTTTTGGCCTTATATTTGACCCAATTGATATGTATTTAATTCTGTGTGCTTAAAGCGCAGCATGTAACCCTTCAATGACTGAAGTAGGTTAACTAGGTCTCCCCCCACCGAGAAGACAGACATCTGAATTATTCATATTACACTCAGCCTCCACTTGGAAAATGTGTTCTGTTCAATTGAATATTTAAGAACGATTGCTCTGATACATGTGTGACATCACATATTTAGCTCGCAACCATCCCACTCTCCAAATGAGTCCTTCAAGTCAAAAAGAGCACATGGTTTGAAAGTACGGCAATGAAATAAGTAAAAAGCGGGTTTTTCTGATTCTGATTCTGAATTGTGATGAATAATTCAAAAAACATGAAGAGATCAAAGTCTACTAGGTGTGTTTTTAATTCAACTCACAGTACATTCTACAGATGCACACTCGTTACACCACCTCGATACAACATACTCTTAATAATAATACCTCCTCTTAAAAATGATAAATTGGTCCTAAAAATATAGAAAGGAACAAATTTCAAGTCACCAAAAACTGTACATTATTAAAAATTCACTTAACACCACATTTGGTTTTTTTTTTTTATTTAAACTTTTTTTTCCTTTTGCATTTTGTATGAAAACAAAGCGCGTGACGTCCTTTAAAGGATGTGTAATGTGAGGAACGTCAAATGTATTTCCTATTATTAGCCTATTTGATTTCAGTGTAAGAAACTAGCTTAAATATTACCCGGGGTGGGGGGGGGGGGGGGGGGGGGCGTCCCGTCACCTGCAGAACAAACCATGCGCCGTGCAACATGTACATTGGGCCCTCGTTAAAAACACACACACAGGAAACTATATAGTCGCTTAAAAACTAACGGAATGTCAAATAAACTATTTAAACAACAGCACAAGAGGCTTTGGACTCGTGTGCCTTCAGCAAGCGTACCCCCCCCCCCGCACTCCCCCATCACACACACATTACAAATGAAGTCTGGTGTGACCACACACACACACACACACACACATACATACACATACACACAGAGGGGGGAGGGCTGGCAGGGTGGTCCATGTTCAGTGTTGGTCCTGGTTAGTTGGTTTGATTCGAGCTAAGTCTAGTTCTCTTCTCGCATGCCTCGGCTGGAGGGAGAAGGCACCCACGCCCACCTCATCCGGAGGCCCACACTCGCCGTCGGACGCCACGTCTACAAACGGTTCTACACATCGCAAAATGACAACAGGGCTAAAATCTTTGCGGTCCTACTCAAGGCGGCCCGTCGAAGCAAATCCGTCGGTCCGGCAAAAGATCAAACACAAGAGTAGAAGTCTCACCGATATCGACACACACACAACAACGCTAAATCCTCCAGCTGTGAAGAGACCAGTGTCATTCACACAGCAGAGTGTGTGTGTGTGTATGTGTGTGTGTGTGTGTGTGTCTAGGACTTTACATGCCCACCTGTGTGGCAACTGAAGAAACATTGTTCATGGCTTCCTCATTTGTTTAACTGGCCTTTTTGTCAACCCGTCCAGACATCTCTATAATGTAGTCTGTACACATCCACTACACGCTATTGCTATTAAATAATCCCAGCTATTGATATTTTTATATTTATATATAGAATATATAATAAAAAATATATTGAGCAAACAGAAATCACTTCCTAGGCATGAGACCACATTACATTACGTTTTCCATTATAAACGGGCACAGGACACTCCAGGGTCAATAAAAGGTAGTTTTTTTTCTTCTTGTACTTTTTTCCAAGCCGTTTTAGTCCACAGCGGTCGGTTCCCCATCATGGAGCGGAAGAGGCTGCTGCCGTGTGATCAGCCCCCCCCCCGGGCTGAGTCCTGAGAGCCAATAGGGCGCCCTGTGGCAGGGCCCGCCCACTGGCCATGAGAGGAAGTGACGGAGGACGGAGGGGGGGGGGGGGGGGGTGGCCCCCCGAGTACAACTGACCTCCGACATCTGAGTGGGTTTCATGTGTTCCGTGAAACGGGGGGCGGGCCTTGCAGAGCCCAACAGTAGGAATCAATGTCAAACCTATACATAAAAGTCATATATCTACACACACACACACACAAACACACATATATGTATATATATATGTATGTGTATATATATATATATATATATATATATATATATATATATATACACACATCCATATATATAATATACCTCTAGACACAGGGATACAGGTTGTTTTAGCGGGAGTGAGGGAGTCTCATTTGTCCTTGGGGTCGTAGAATTCGGCCCAGCGGCTCTCGAAGAAGCGGCGCATGGCGTGCCCGGCCACGCCCACATCCGACGTGTCCTCGTTGAACAGCTCGCAGTTGTTGAACACCAGGTGGGCGTCGGCCGCAAACTCCTCGCAGTTGCAGTACCTGGGGAGGTAGGAGGGGGGCTCAGTGATGGGAGCAGAACACATGCATGCAGGGGAATTCGAGTGCCACAAGCCACAAGCTTTTATCGTTCTAACCGAGAGGAAGGTCTCCATGAAAGAATAGGGACGAAACTAAAAATGATTATTATGATTATAGTGTTGTTTATATTATAGTATATAATGTTGTTTATAGTAAAGTATTGTTGTTGAAATGTATACTGCAGGAGTGAATGAGCATTCCATTGTTAGAGCATCTCGACTCCAGGTGGCATCTCACCCTCCCTGCAGCAGTCTCTCCCTCATGGTGAGGAAGTCCATGGGGTTCTTGACGATGCGCCGGTACCCCACGACCATCCGGGGGTTGACGGGCTCCAGGAAGGGCCAGGCGTCCGTGTGAGCCTCCATCTCCATCAGGATGATTCTGACACACACACACACACACACACACACACACACACACACACACACACACACACACACACACACACACCACACACACACACACACACACACACACACACACACACACACACACACACACACACACACACACACACACACACACACACACACACACACACACACACACACACACACACACACACACACACACACACACACACACACACACACACACACACAGGGGTTGAGAACCGTGGCCAAGAGGAGTCACAGCAGGTAGAACACTTTGTTCACCTGGGTAAACACTGGCCTCCAATAACACCACGCCCTAATCACCAACTGGTCTCACTCTGTTCTCACCTGTTCAAACTCAATTGGCAAAACACTTCAATCATCTGGCAGAGCATAACTGACATCTGGCAGAGCACTCAGCCTAACGATGAACCACCAAGAGACTTGAGACTCACTTATCTGGGCAGTTAAGTCTGAGGTAAACCTGCTTTAACCCGTGTGTTATCCGTTCGGAGCGTTGGTTTCACACATTCTCAAAAATGAACACCAAGTCTCCTGAGGCAGAGTCACTACATCCCCAGGAAGTAGACAGAAGGTCTAAACATTTACTTACTGTGACGTTTTTCATTTGACTTATCAGTGTTCTATCTGGGAGGTTTGCCATAACTAGGTAACCTTTGTGTCTTCTCACAACTAGGGATGTTGCAGTACCCACTATAACTACGGTAGGACTCTGGGAAGCCGGTGTGGACAGTTTAGCCCTGATTGGAGCTAATTGGATGGACCTATATAAGCACTGTGTCCTATTGTGTTGATTGTGTGCGTGCGTGCGTTCGTGTGTGCGTGCGGTCACTCACTCGCAGTAGGTCAGGTCCGGCTGATTGCGGGTGGTCATGCGGCGCCGTTTGGCCGGAGAGATTCCAGATGCGGCAGCTGTGCCGCCGTCGCCACAGTAACGGGAGGAGGAGAGGATAGAGGCGGAGGAGTTGGCGAGGCCCGGCGCGGGGGAGTCCTTGTGCCGTGTCGCCATGCCGATGGCCCGGCGACACGGCGTCGTCTCCTCATCCGAGCTGTCGTCCTCGTAGCGCCTCTTCTTCAGCCGCATGCGCTTCTTGGCCGAGCGCTGGCTGTCCGGAGAGTCGCCCTCCTCCTGACGGACCAACCACACGTTAGGAAGGATTCATCCAATTAGGACGGATTGACCCAATTAGGGGCAATCGCTGACAGTCACGAAAATTACAAAAAAGCGACTCTTGATTTGATTTGGATTGTCCCCCCCTCCCCGTTCCAACCACCCATTTGATAACAGACTGCCATCTGTCACCCGTTGCCATGGAACCAGACGGGATGCTGACCTTGGCCGTGCAGGTGGGACAGAACCAGTCTCCCTCGGGGACCTGGGTGACCTTGGGTCTCAGGCAGTACATGTGGCAGCCGCGGTCGCAGCCGTCGCACAGCAGGAGGGACTCATCGTTGTCTCCCTTCCTGCACACCTGGCAGTTCTGGAGGGGGGGGGGGAACACATGGTACTGACATGCACTACAATGACCGTAATGGGCCGTACAATGACATCCATAACAATGTGTGTATGTATGTCTTGTATGGGGGGGGGGGGGGGGGGGGAGACAAACTCACCAGTTTGACCACCGATCTCTCCCAGGCGATGGCCTTCTCCAGCTGCAGTATGCAGAGGCACAGCTGGGGGGCGCTGCGGCAGCGGTCCAGAGCCTGCCTCCAGGTGCGCAGGCGAGGGGTGATCTCACTTTCCAGGCTGGGGGGAGAGGGTGAGAGAGGGGAAGAGGGTGAGAGAGGGGAAGAGGGTGAGAGAGGGGAAGAGGGTGAGAGGGCGGGAGACGGAGGGTTACGAAAAAGGCCAGTAAACGAGAACGTTACTTCCGATTGAGAGTGAGTGAGTGTGGGGTGCAGGAGATAGGATGGAGGTGTGAATAAATATTTAATAAAAAGGGAACTAAGGAAAGGGAGTCGCATGGAAAATGTTGCCTGGATCAATCATCAACAATTAATTGTTCCTGGAGGGGGAGAGGGGGCAATTATTCATGTTCCCCAGGGGGTACTCAGATAAAAGTGGGCGTTGCTAGACAACTACCTGCACGATCCTAAACTAATAAAGATGTGCCCATTGCACACAAACCCTTAACACTGTTCTACATCCTATACACACACACACACACACGTGTGTGTGTGTGTGTGTGTGTGTGTGTGTGTGTGTGTGTGTGTGTGTGTGTGTGTGTGTGTGTGTGTGTGTGTGTGTGTGTGTGTGTGTGTGTGTGTGTGGTGTGTGTGTGTGTGTGTGTGTGTGTGTGTGTGTGTGTGTGTGTGTGTGTGTGTGGTGTGTGTGTGTGTGTGTGTGTGTGTGTGTGTGTGTGTGTGTGTGGACACACACACGCGCGGACACACACACGCGCACACACGCACGCGCACACACGCGTGTGTGTGTGTTTCCACGCGCGTGTACGTGTGCGCGTGTGTATGCGCGCTTGTACGTGTGCGCGTGTGTATGCGCGCTTGTACGTGTGCGCGTGTGTATGCGCGCTTGTACGTGTGCGCGTACGTGTGCGCGTACGCGCGTGTGTGTATGTATGTGCGTGTGTACGCACGTGTGTGTGTATGTGCATGTGTACGCACGTGTGTGTGTATGTGCGTGTGTGTATGTGCGTGCGTGCACTTGCGTGCGTGTGTGTGTGCGTGCGTGTGTGTGTAGGGGGGGGGGTCACACCTCATGACATCCATGGGCGGGGCCTCGCCGGGCGTCGGCGTGACGGGCGCCAGGCGCATGACCTCGGCGGCGTTCCACAGGGGCTCCTTCAAGTAGCGGCGTTCGATGTTGCGCTCCAGGTTGGCGAGCCGCAGCACGGCCAGGTCCAGGGCGTGTGTGGCCACGCGGGGCAGGTCGGACCACTCCTTCTTGGTGCGCACGATCCAGTCGTCGCGGGGGTCGGCGTCGTGCTCGTAGTACTGCAGGTCGTCGCGCGTGGAGTCGGGCTCCGGGGCCGTGTAGGGCTACAGGAGGGAGTGGGGGACGACACAAACACAAACAATGATCCATCAAAGACGCCGCCATCAAAACACAAGCCTTTCCATTTCCCCCCTACCCCCGTGAGCCACATTAAATGGACTGTCCCAATCAAGCGAATTAAAAGAGCCACACCTGACGTTAAAGCCAGCTGTGTGACTCTGGCCCCGGCGGAGGTTAACTCAAATAAAGATAAATGTATGTTACATGAAACTAAATCTTTGTGTCATGTTATACGAACTGGTTTGTGTATGAGCATTATGTATGTTATATAAACTGGTTTGTGTATGAGCATTATTGGTGTTATAATGACTATAAAAGTGTGGCTGGTGTGGCCAGTGCTCACAAAATCTTTTGAGTCATCATTTTTGTATTTTTAATATTGCAATTAATTTACATTTCATGCCGTGTGCCTGTGTCAAAGCATGTTTAAATATTTCAAATTAATGAGAGTATGTAAGATTGTTTTTTGGTTTACCTGGAATTCTGCCATTGGTACGTCCGGGTCCACCTCTGCTGTTGACTCAGTTTTCAATACGCTCTGAGGAGCCACCTGGAGAAGAACAAAACCAAAACAATTAAGATTTCTCAATGGTGGTGCCCTGCCACATGTCGGCACTGTGCCAAACATCCCCTTGGCGCCACCACCTGGACACTGGTTGCAACGGCAACAACCGGCATTGTCCCAAATTTCCTAGATGTCACTTCCTCGTAGTTTAAATTCAAGTACCAGAACATCTCATGAGGACATTGTGATTCACACCCCACCAAAATAACACAAAGCCACAGTTTAACTCATTAACAACGAAGAAGAATAAAATAAGGGGTGAGCTTTTTAATCTTCTAGGCTTCATATTGCCGATCATATCGACTAGATTAGATTAACATTTATTGTTATTGCACAGCACAAGTACAGTGAAAATAATTTGGTATCTAACCAGAGTGCGAATGTTTCAGTAAAGTGCATGGTAACATAATGTACAGTGGTTAAATAAGATGTAAAAACTACTAGGCATAAAATAGTATGTATATGACACACACACACACACACACACACACACACACACACACACACACACCCCCCCCCCTCCCCTCCTGAGATTAGATACCTTGAAGTGGAGGTCTGCTATGATCACCCGCTGCTCCAGCTCCTCCACCCACTGGAGGGCGTTGATGTCCACCTCCAGCACCCGCTCCTGCACCTGCCACGGCTGCTGCAGAGCCTCCATCAGGTCGTAGTCGTCCTCCACCTTCACCTGGAACATGGGGTCTAGCCCGGAGAACAAACACAAACCCAACATGACGTGGGCTATTCCCTAAGTGGGGTAGGTGTACCCCCAGGGGTATGCAGTAACGTCGGGGGTACACCAACCAAAACATCTGTAATGGCCTCACTGTGTCAATAATAAACACACACGGAGTCCCTACTCTGCTTCAATTGGTCACTTATTTGGTTGTTGCAGGAACAGAGTATGACATTTCTTCTTAGAACTTTTTTTCATATTTTATTATAACTTTTCCAGAGAAGTCATTCATATTGTGTTGGAGCTGATGTGCTTATCACTTGTTTGAAATATGAGAGGGCTTTCTATGAGGCTGAATATGGAGCACAATAGTTAATAACACCGTCTTGTCTTCATATGCAACATCAGATGAGAGGTAGAGGGGGTAACACAGCAGGAGGTTCAAGGTTTGAGGGGTTCAGGACATTAAATAATTAATAACACTGTCCGGGTATACTACCTTAAAAAAATCAAATAAAACCATATGGGAACCACTGCCCTACTCCCCCCCCCCCCCCCCCCCCGCCCCCGAACCTCACTCACCGTTGAGGGGCTTGGTGCACATCTGGCCCAGGCTCTCCATGTGCTTGGCCAGGTGCTTGTGGAGCACCTTCTCCCGGATGCCCCGGGGGTTGAGGGCCTGCAGGGTGGCCTGAAGCTCTTCTCCATCCCTGATCAACCACCAGCCGCGCACCATCGCTATGGTAACAAACAGAGAGTCAGAGCATGAGGATCGAGACAAAGGTCATTTGACTTTATCAGGTTGCGTCTGATGTGGAGCAACAATGGTTGTGGTGGTTGGTCAAGTGTGTCGTGACCAATGCAAGTGTGTGTGTGAGTAATCCACAAGCCTAATGCAACTCATGGAGGCCTTTTAGAATGTGCTGTAGGCAAGATCTATCATTTGTTAAAAGTAGCACAATCAGGCAAAATTAGAGAGTGAAATGTAAGAACATGTGCTTGTAGTTGATTTCTTGTTGTGCTGTATGATACAGTTTAGCTTTATGCCGCTCCCGCCTCATTTCTGAGGGGCATCAAGGCATGGGCCGAGTGGACGATGATTGGACAATTTAGATTCTAGGGTACAAACCCTACGCTACCACTGGCCTCTTCTAACATTGTATGGTGTGACCCCTGCAGATGGCCGCCTTGTACGTACACACTGGGATGGGCTTGACCACCATCTGGGTGAAGTACTGCTGTTCCAGCTCCTGGAAGACGGTGTTGGACGGTGGGCCGCGGCGCTTGGCGGCCACGCTGCGTGCCCCCCTCCGGGCGGGGCTGCTCCCTCGGCTGCCCCTCCGCCGCCGGCGGACGGGACGGGCGGGCGTGGCGGGGGCCGTGGCCGTAACCATGGGGGTGGGGTCTGGGGCGGGGGGAAGGGGCAGAGGAGGAGTGGCGGTGGTAACGGGTGTAGCTGCGGCGGAAGGGGAGAGGGGTGCGGTGACCCCACCCTGTGGGGTCGTGATGGGCTCGGCGGGACATTGACCCGGGAGGGCCGATTCCGACTGAGAGGAGAAACACACAGTTAACCTGCAGCCCTTTTCATGAACAACATTCACACAATAAACACAGCTGCAGGGCACCTCCGCTCCGGCTGCTCCTTACCTGCAGCAGAGAGGCGGCGAGAGCGATGGGAAGCGTGCTGAGGGGGACTCGAGGCGAGACGGGGTCCCCCTGGGGCTCCGTCAGCGAGCTGGAGTCGCACGGCTCCTTGGGCAGCAGGTTGAACCACTGGCCCCGCCTCTCGGCCGTCTCCTTCACGCCGTCCTCGGGCCGCCGGCCTCCCGGCACGTCCCCCACCATCGCGGCACCGTTGAGCGGTTCCTGCGTTACCCAGCCCCGGAAGGCCGACCGCGTCAGATCCCGGTCGCCAGAGCCGGCCGGCGAGCCGGGCCCGTCCTCGCCGCCGGAGCGAGCACTGCTCCGCCGATGGCAGCGGATCTTGGCGGTGCGCAGGTGCAGCTCCACCTCCGGCTTGATCTTACGGGGGCGGCCGCGGCCCCGGGGCTGGCTCATGAGCGAGGCTGTGCCGGGGAGGCCGTCCTCCTCGGCGGTGTCGCCCGGAGGGGAGGGAGAGGTCTCTGACTTGAGGGCGAGCGCGGCGGACAGGGTAGACGGAGAGGTCGGGGGAGAAGCAAGCGTTGCGGCGATCACCTCCACCTTGGGCTCCCTCTTCAGCAGAGTGACGGGCACATCCGCCACTAGGACCTCCTCGGAGGCTGCAGGACGAGAGAGGAGGAACAAAAACAAAACAAAAAGGTTAATCATAAACCCACAGCGCACCGTGACCTTTGAATAAAGTCTCCGACGAGGCGACTCACACAGCAGCTCCTCCGGTCCCTCCACTAGGATGGCCCCGAGTTGCGGCAGCGCCAAGTACCGGCGACGGAAGCGGTCCTGTCCCAGAGAGATGGCCCGCATGGAATGGGACGACTGCAGCAGCTTCTTCCGGAACAGCTGCTGACGCTGTGAGGAAACCATGGGGAATGGGGAGGGAGAGTATTTATGAGCAATGAATCATAATGTGTACAAGCAGGCCGATATATTGAGAAGGCTCTGTGTCGCCTTACCTTGGTCAGCTTATCTATCTGCCTCTCAAGCTCTGGAACGCTGGCGTTTGTCGGGCTCTCGCTCTGCAGGAGACATCATAGAAACACAACATTAATAAACTAAACAAACCATCCCTTTTAACAGCGGAGGCAAGCGGTCGTATGAATATATATACGCACGTCGCTCAGCTGGGGCTCCTCCTTGCGTCCGCGGCGGCTGGCCCGGTCCTGAGGCAGGCCGCACTCCTCCAACCCCTCCTCTTCCGCCACCCTGGCGCTGCGCCTCCTGTCCTCCAGGCACAGCTCCTCCTCGGAGCGGCCCGTACGCCGTGCCAGAGCCGCCTTCAGTCTGAGGGGAGGAATCCAAACCGTGAGATGAGGAACATGCGTATGGTTTCTTGTGGTTTGGTCTGCGTCACACATAGTCAAGAGACACACGAGTCATGGTTCTTACTTGCGCAACTTCCCCTCGATGATCCACTTGTTCTTCCTGTATGTTGCCATGTTCTCCAGTGTGTTGTCAATGTCACTGAAAGGGGAGGTGCACCACTGGTGAATAAACGGTTCTCAGAAAGATAGACAGACGTGAGGCATGTGGTCCTGGTCCCTCACCTGATGACTATGTTGCTGCCGTTCAGCTCCTCCACCAGGAAGCCCAGGATGGATGCCTTGGTGTCCGGCGGCAGCGCGTGGAACATCTTGGTCCTCAGCGAGTCACAGACCTCTGCCTCGTAGCCATGGGACTCCAGAAAGATCCGCAGAGGCTCGGAGACGGTGCTGCGCATTAGCTCCAGGTCGGCCAGCTTCTCCCCCAGGATCTTCACAGACTGACGGCCGTAAGGAATGGGGGGAGGGGAGAGAGGGCAATGATGAGTCAATGAGGACAAGCCCACATGTCATGGACAGATGACCGTCGACTGACATTCAGTTGCCCATACACACCTGATAATAGGAGGACAGGCCGGGGTCATGCAAGGCAGCCTCCATCAGCCTCAACAGCAGGTCCTGGACCTCTGCTTGCCCCTCACCCAGCCCAAGCAGGCCTTCCTGAAGACCGGCCAGGCTAGGTATGTCCTTGGGAATGTTCAGGCCGATCACTTTGCCATAGCCATGCAGGAACTCCACCACCGTCAGGCAGTGGGCGAAGGCGGCACCCGAGAGCACTAACCCAGGGACGCGAGAGAGCTCGGGGAGAGGCTGGGGAAAAAGAAGAGTTCGAAGGTCATGATCATCTCAAACCAAAATGGTCCAGGCAAGTAACGCATTGAAACTTGACTCACCTTATGGTCGGTGAGGCACATGTCCTCTGCGGGCTTCTTCAGCTCATCCGAGATCATCTGCTGCCTCTTCCGCTCCTCCAGTCGCCTCTGGGCCTGCGCCCTCCTCTCCGCCGTGCGCTTGGCCGTCAAGGCGGCCCGAGCCGCGGCCTCCTCCTCGGCCTGGGCTTTGGCCAGGGCCTTGGCTTTGCTCCGGGCCCCCAGCACCCTCTTGCCCTGGGCTATCCTCTCCTCGTCGGTCTGCTGCACGGGAGCGGGGGCCGCGACCTTGGTCCTTCTTCGGCGGGCAGGTTTCTTGGGCTCTAGTGTGGTCTCCGAGGCTTGCGGCGGGTTGGCTTGTGGGGTGGCTGGCCGGGGGTCGGCCTGGTCTGTCGGTTCGGCGGTCGCCGCTTGGTCGTTCACCACCTGGTCCTTTTCAAGCTGTGGCAAACGAGGAAGGGATCAATAGCCATCGGGAATATGTTTTGTCAATGGGGAACAAAGGTTAATGACATCATCCCTATGGCTGGTTAGAACTGCATTTATTTCTTACCTTTGCTTTCTTTTTCTCCTCTCGGATCTTCTTATTGTCCGCATCCTCCTTTCTTTTCATCCTTGCCTTAATGAGGGGACAACAAAATAAGAATGACTTCTGTTGCAGCAGCGGCACAACTATAAAAAGGCATGTTTTATAATTGATATACAGTAGTATTCATATATAATGTCATTTAGAGTTGAACATACCTTTCGCTTCATTTTCTTCTTGATTTTTGCAATTTTCTCTTTATCCTCCTCCGTAAGAGCCTCTGAAAACACATGATAAAAAAAAAAGATCAGTAACATAATTAAAGCCATTTGAAGCAGAGCCCTCGATCCTAGGAAGTTGGTGAATTACAATTATTAGATATTAGCCATGAGAACCATGGCCGCTCGCTCACCTTTGGCCTCGAGCCTCTTCATCAGCTTGGCGTCCACTTTGCTGAGCAGGTCCACCATCTGGGGTTTGGGGGGTCTACCGGGCCGTCTCACCGGCCCTCCCTTTGGGGCTCTGACCCGCCGGGGCTTCTCCTTGTCTGGGTTGGGTGGTCGCCCACGGCGACCGGTGATCGCCATGATGATGGAGGGGACCTCCTCATTCGCCAGGAGCACCCACGTCTTACCCTGTAAAAACAAAAACACACGTGGTTATCTAGCTGTGTGTGTGTGTGTGTGTGTGTGTGTGTGTGTGTGTGTGTGTGTGTGTGTGTGTGTGTGTGTGTGTGTGTGTGTGTGTGTGTGTGTGTGTGTGTGTGTGTGTGTGTGTGTGTGTGTGTGTGTGTGTGTGTGTGTGTGTGTGTGTGTGTGTGTGTGTGTGTGTGTGTGTGTGTGTGTGTGTGTGTGTCTCTCTCCATAGTATTGAGCAAGCTAGGTTAAGAGGGTGATGGTGAAGGTCGTGGAGGAGATGGCACAGACCTCTGGCGTTTCTCTCTCTTCGTAGAAGTCCCCTATGGGCATACGTGGACTGAAGCTGAAGTGCTCCCTGGAGACCACGCTGTCCTGGTGCCTCTTCAAGTACTGTAGGGGGGAGGGATCTCAGCGTTAGTTAACGGCACCATGTTCCAAAGTCGTTCCCTTAGGGGAATGCCTTGAAATATAGGCAAGCGTACTTTGATGATTTCTGGAAACTGCTTCATCCTTCGGCCACAGGGCGTGTAGTACCAGGTCTCCCCTTTCATCCGGCTCTCAGTCTTCTTCACGCGGATCTCCCTCCTCCACCTACAGGTAAGGAAACGCAAAATAAAGATAAATTACAATAGAGAAATCGTTGGACCCCTTATTTGCCAATGTAAAGTATGTTTTTGGGTAGGCCGCAGCTAGAAATAGATTATTATTAATATGCAATAATAATAACAATGATAAAGCACTTTTACCCATGCAGCAGAGGAAATTGAACCTGCTCCTCCGTTGCGACCCTTCGTCTGTTGGTCTCTCCTGTTTGAAGAAAGCCATGAATGTTCACATTGAAATCACTACATTTACAGCTGTGTAACAAATTATATCTTTTTCCATTTTTTAACTTTCTAGAATAACACTGTACAAAAACCCCAATCACCTGCGGTAGAGCTGTCATCCGCATCGTTTTCCTCCGCCGCCGCCGCCTCAGCATCCAGTTTGGGCAATTTGGCCGCACTTCCATCCTGGCTTTGTTTCTTCACCTTTTTGGGCTTCTTTAGGTTCTCCCCGGCAGAGCTGGCCTCTGAAGCCCTGGCGAGGACGGCCTCGATGATGGCCGCGATGGGGTCCACCTCTCCAGCGGGGGTCCCCGTCGCTAAGGAGACGGCCGACATGTCCTTGGCGTCCTCTTTGAGAGGCTTCTTCCTCTTTCGGCCGACAGCTTTAACCTTGGTGGCCTCCCCCCCCTCCCCCTTGGGCTTCTTAATCTTGTCCACCTTGGGAGTTCTTGCCCGGGGCTTACGCTGGGCCTTCTCCGCTGGGGGGTTCACTGGACGACACGGAAGGAAATTAAATGGTTAATATAATAATACAATTAGTTTAGACACAAAATGCTAAAATATCGAGGAATGTGTTGCAATGCATCACAGCACAATATAAAAAGGTGATGATTATTGTTTTAATTAAGGAATACGCAACTGCCACAAGCCATTATAACGGCTGTTTGAGGGCTCCTCCCGGAGACAAGGACACAGGTTGAATGAGGAACCCGGTTTATTGCAGAGTTTCTAATCATGGTGAACAGAGCAGATGGAACATGCTAGAGCTCTTCCTCCAGTGTGTGTGGTGGAGGCTGTTTTAACCTGTTGGCCTTGATTAACAATGACCCACAGGTGTGCAGCCTCACCAGCCATAGAGTAATCAGTCTGACTCAGGCCAGGTGAGACTGCTTCAACCAGCAACCAACCCTGCCGCAACCCTTTTTTACCCTCCTATTTGTTCAGCTTATTTGATGAACAAATGTACAAAATGTGCTATAATAATGTCATTGAATGACAAATCAACCAAAGACCAACCCAAAAACACAGAAGCAGTGTAGAAGTTAGGTACCTGGAGTGGAGGCCTTGGGAGCTCGGGGCTTGCGGGGTTTCCCTGGTGTTTTGACCAGCCTTCCGGAGGCAGGGGAGGTTTTGATAGTTATGGGTGGGATCGGGGGCCTGGAAGGGGTCTCCATCAGGGCTGTGATCTCCTCTTCCATTAGCTTGGAAGCGGGACCGGCCGTGGCCTCGTTAACAGTGGCTTTATTACCAATAGGTCCAGTAGAGTCAGGTAAGTCACACGCTTTGGCCGCCTCATCTTCAGATTCTGCGGCAGAAAAGAAAAATATGTTTATTGGCATAGTTTTGATATCACACACACACACCTAACTAAAAGTATGTGGATGTGTACCTTGAGTTGAGGTGTGAACCGGTCCGAATGAGTCTGTGGCAGACCCCTCCATCTGGGACCCCTCCATCTGGGACTCCTCCATCTGGGACTCCTCCATCTGGGACTCCTCCATCTGGGACCCCTCCATCTGGGACCCCTCCATCTGGGACCCCTCCATTCGAGAGGTGCTGTTCAAGGAAGACTCCAGCGTTGGATCCCTGGTGCTCAAAAAGCTGTCCATGGTTTCCTCTGCTCCAGAGGTTTCTCCTTCCTGGCTCTCGCCCAACTCATCCCCCGATGAGGAGACGTGGCTGTCCCGGGTGGTGTCGGCCACGCCGGAGGGCTCGTCTTCCGTGTGGCAGGTGCTGTCCAATTGAGACGTGTCTTCCGCCGCGAATGAGCTGTCGTCCATGCGAGTGGACTCGTATACATACGAGCTGTCGGCGTCCCCGAATGTGCGAGATGTGTCTTCCATACCCGAGCTGGAGACGTCCACTCTGGAGGTGCTGTGGAGCATAGAATCGTCCTCGTCGCCTGACCGGTCGGTGAAAGAACCATCCTCCGTCACGCTGTGGTCATCGGCTGCGGTGCCACTGGGCCGCGCTTGTGGAATGGGCTCCGGTCGACGGGCAACATCCTCCGAACCGCCGGAAACTGGGGTGTGCGGGAGGTTCTCTGCAGGTGGAAGAGGCCTGGGATATTGGCGCAAATCGGTCTCTGACGGATCAGGCTGAGAGGGCAGACATTTCTCCACTACACCCCCAGCATCCTCTTCCTCCATTGTTGGAGGTGGCGGTTTTGGTGCTTGCGGAGAAGGGACGTTGACGCACAGCGCACTGGCCTGGGCCGGCGGAGCGGCAGCTGCCGTAGTCGAAGACACCAAGGGGGGCGGAGCAGACGCAAAGGTAGTCCTGGAGGCTCGAGCGTTTGAAGGAGGTAGGGAATACAAGGACTGGGACGCAGGACCTTGGGTTGATGATAAAGACAGCTGCGCATCCACCGGAGCTAATGCTGGAGCAGTAGTATGAGTAGTCGCAGGAGAAGACCGCGACGTCTGAAGCTGGAGTGTGGGCACTGACTTGTGGTCAACAGAGGGAAATGAGGGCACCAATCTGGGAGGGGTAGATACAGAAGAGTGAGGTTTTGGCGGTGCAGGAGTAGAGGAATTTGTCGTCAAAGGACCCGACATTTGAGACTTTTCCGGCGGAGCTCTGGATTGATCTGGGAAGCGAGATGTGACTGACGGGGACCTCGACCCATCGACCATCTGCTGGAGAGCAGATATAGGAGCAGAGCTTGAGTAGGAAGGGGTTAGTGCCGCTGTGGTCGCGTGGCTTGTGGTGTACGGTGACGAGGTCATACGAGGAAACGACATCTTTCTCCCTTCGGAATTAGACACCAACGCGGGAGCGGTGCCTAACGGAGCAGAGGAGACCACCGCTGGCCTGGGGATGTTATCCAGCAGCGGCGGGAGTGCGGGTAACTTGGAAGGAAATGCAGGCACGCGGGAAGGAGATCTCACAGTCCGCTGTGGAGATCCAGCTGAATCCACCTGGGAAGAAGAGCCAGAGGAAGGCCTGAGGCCCTGCACCATCAAAGGAGGAGAGGAAAGTTTGGGAGACCCGGCTACAGATTGCAGATATGACAAACTGGGGGGTGTCGCAACTCGTGGCGGAGTCGACACAACAGCGGTAGACGGATCGGTGGGCGGTCCCGGGGCCGATACGGAAGGGGTGGGGACCACAGGAGCCACAGAGAGCCGGGGAGGCGTTGAGGCTTTTCCCAAAGGAGATCCAGGGGATCCAGAGGAATGGGACGACACAGAGCGAGGGGAGGCATTAACTGCCGGCTCCCTCATGGAAGTAGCCATGTCTGGGCATTGGGCTGCAGACTGTTCAGTACGCGGACTGTACTCGTGAGGTAAGAGCGGTTTGGGTTGGAAACCATCACTTTTAGGCAATCGCTGGCCCCCCGCGGCCTTCTCCATTCCATTATAGCCTACATCTACATCCTGATAGGTTTCACTCATATTACCTGAGGAAAAAACAAAGAATCAGAAGAATAATTATTACACAATGGTGTAATGCATCAATATATGAATAACAATATATATTACTACAACCCAGCATATACCCAAGTAGTAGAATAAAAACAGCTTCAGTGCTACCCAAAGACCAAGTCCAAAACATTACGCTTAAGTGGTTGTGGAAATGTGAAATATTTTGATCAAAACCATTGAATGTAAGAAGCAACATAACTAGTGTTATGACAAACCATCATCAGCCAAGCACTGATTGAACTAACTCTAACCTTGGGTTAATAAATACAATTTGGAAAAAAAATAAAAACATGCATTACCTTGCATGACAGCAGGCATCCCTGTATTGGCTGGACAAGGGCTTCTTTCCCTGCTCTGCCTCTGGGGTGAACCGCTCTCCTGTGCGCTTGTGGGTGACAGCATAGAGACAGAGGACCCGGTCAGAGGGCTACTGGTCCCACCACGACCTGCGTTATGGTGCTGTGGGCTTCCACGTGGCGGAGTGAAGCTCTGTGGCGCTGGAGGAATCCTGGGTGGCTGGCTTTGGGCCTGAGACGGCGTGGTCGGCTGGGGAGAAGGCAGAGGAGGGTGCTGGGGCTGGTAGTACGGCATCCCGTTCGGCATCATGCCGTAATGCTGAGACTGAGAGTGCTGCTGCTGCTGCTGGTGGTGGTGATGCTGTGGGTGATGGTTTGAGTGGAGATGCTGTGGAGAGTGCGGATGCGGGGGTGGCTGCAAAGACTGCTGCTGGTGATGCTGTGACGATGCGATTCCAGGGTGCACGTGGCTCTGGTAGCTCCCATACACACTTGGAGCGTTGAAGCCCATCTGCTGTGGGCCTGAGTTACTCCTATTCCAGTACTGAGCAGCAGGTGAAGACATGCTTGGCGGGCCTGCCACCGGGGGCTGGTGGGAGCTGCCCATGCCCCCGTTGAGCTGGTACTGTCCGTGCCCCTGGTAGTGGTGCTGTGACTGAGGATGCATCATGCCAGAGGGAAGCTGCTTCTGGTGCATGGTGCCATGGTCAGGAGACTGACCCATCGCTGAACTGTATTGAGCCTGTCCGCCCCATACGTAGTCGTAGCCCATGCTGCCCTGGTGGTTGCTCATATGTGGGTACGCGGTTGTTGGCGGATGGGAGTCCGGCACACCAGACCCAAGTACAGTAGTCACACCATTCACATTCATTTCGCCATTCATATCTGTCAAAGAAAAACAAATTTGTGGTAGTTTAGTAAACAGTTTTAGTAAAAAGGTGCCAGTTTGCCTCCTGGGCACTGCTGAGGTGCCCTTGATCAAGGCACCAGACCCCTTACACTGCTCCCCGGGCAGCTGTATATATAATAGCTGCCCACTGCTCCTAATACTAGGATGGGTTAAATGCAGAGGAACACATTTCATTTCACTGTGTGTGTGTGTATGTGTATGTGTGTGTGTGTGTGTGTGTGTGGCCAATAAAGAGAATTCAATCCTCCAGATTTAGATATCCTTTGTTCAATATTCATCACAAGTTGAGGAACACCTGTAAACATCCATCCTGCTCCGGACACGCTTGTCCCCCACTTTTACGAGACAGTTTTCCACTGCAAAACCACATAGAGGAAACGCTCATCTTATACACAAAGATATTTTGCTCAGGCAAGTGAAGGTTTTTTTTGCTGAAATTGTGCGTGTGTTTTGTTTGTTTGTTAATTTGTGGTCATTTGTTGTGGTTTTCATCTACTCTGTTAATATGTACTCTTTGTAATATATCAAACCTCTGGATCTACTGCATTAATTAGAATGTCATAGGGTTAATGCACAAGGTTCTATCAAATGTAAAATACTCACTCTTTCCCTGCTGGGGGAAAGTCATGGAGGACCCGTTGGTATAGAGAGAGTCCCCTGAGGAGCGTTTCAATCCTGGGCCGGCTGCCGCTGTGGGGTGGGTGCCATAGTTAAAATGGTTATTCGCCTCCATCTACATGCAAATACCAAAGAGAAAAAGAAAAAAAAAGGGGGGTACAATTGTTATTACAGAAAACCGTACAATTCCTTGACATCCCATTACAGTCATACATATTAAACAAAAAGGTAGACCAAGAGAACAACTCGTAAGTGCACTTCCTTCCCAACAAGTCTCCGAGAGCGGAACCAGTGCTCAGGTAAACGTACAATAAGTTGGCAAACAACAGAACCACATAACTGACGATCAACCAAAAAAAGCACCAAGAGGCTAAGAGGAATTCAACATGCTTCCTTAATTCTGTGTGTATACCTGCCATTTCGGAAATATAGCTGAAGGGTGTAAGGAAGGTGCAAGTGGTAAGTGGTCAGCAGAAATGTCAGAGAAGGTAAATCTGAGTCACATGGTTGTGCAATACAAAAATCCCATGACGGAATACTTTTGCACCAACCAGCTTGTAGAACTACGATGGTCCGTGAATGGAGTGAAACTAACTGGAACAGATCAGTCAGACATTGCCCAAAAACGTAGGTTCAACTGGTGACCATATTTAGTTGTCACCATTGGAATCAGTGGGCATATGTTGTGCCAGTAAAACTGTTGTACGCATTAGTCTGTACAGACACCACTTGCATAGTGTAGTACTTCCCCACAGGTGCGAAAATTAAAAAAATACCACATAATAATGAAAGATCCCAATAGTTCATTTCCTGTATGCAAAGTGTGGGGGTGAAACATTTTGGCCAGGAACTAAAAATCACACAATGGCGAGCTCTGTGTGATATGCAGTGTTATATATTATTGGTTTATTGAGGTTTTTTTTGTTGTTGTGTGTGTAGACAAAAGTCAAAAAGGGAAGACTTAACGAACACTGTTCAAAAAGTGCATTGGTTTGTAACCCATTCCACGAGTCACACGTTACAACTCCGGGCAAAGCCCTAATAATCACACATGAGGCTGGTGCAGGTGGTGGTGGTGCAGGTCGGTCCCCGAGATGATGGAGACGAGACGAGCCGCTCGCCTCCATCATCATCTCTCCACGGGGGACGAGCCACACACACACAACGCCTCCATACATATATATACATACACGTTCCATTACCATGGCATAATAACAATAATAATCACTAATTTAAACCATTATCCGGCGATGTAGGGACACACGTGTGCCACTTGGGCGTCAAGTGACCCCATTTAACCGACCACAATGTACCTCCACGGGGGAGAACGTGTGGCTTGACGGGGACGTTTAATGTGTTTTTCCCCCATCAATAAGGCCTCATAGAAAGTGGCGCAGGCAGACCCTAGCGCCGCGGTAGTTAGCTTAGCTCTCTCCACCACCATCACACGATCAATTCATCTTCTAATTCACGATAACAAGATGTGCTCCTGTGGCTTTAGTTTGTCGAAGTGTCGGAGGAACTAGAAGATGTCTTCCACCGACCGACCGTCGGGTCGTCCACCGTGTTTCAAGTACCGCCGCTCAAGGTTATCGGGCGACAATTAACAAAACACAGTTTACACTTAAATTAGCATACAGCTAGTTAGCATACAGCTAGTTAGCATTTTAGCTAGTTAGCATACTAGCTAGTTAGCATACTAGCTAGCTACCCAAACTGATGGGTATCAAGGGCTGCTTGCTATCCGGGAAGTTAGCTAAGTAGCAGTAGCAGGTATACTGTCGGAACCGCGCTTACACCGATCCACCCATCACCCACACACGGAGACTAGGTACCCCCGAACACAAGCCCCGTGGGCCGGGGGGGGGCAGTTAGGCAGTCACCCCCCCTGGTTCTCCAGTAGTTATCCTCCTTTTGTTTCGGTTCCATGCTACTAGCTAGCAAGCCAGGTTGAAGTTGCATTGTTTACGCCGCACACACACATAGAGTGAACACACACACACAGAGGAGAAGCTCCCAACCATCCACGCTCAAAAGTTTCGCTTATATTTCCATTAAAATCCGGGTCTAACCTTTCATCCCCAGGGTGTGGACGGGTTACCCCCCGGTGGCCTGGCGTCTTCCGACCGGGCGGACGGAGTAGCAGCGGGAGGATGGGCACCAAGGGTGAACACTAAAAACAAGACTTGGTCCAACCTTTGGGTTTTAAATGAGCCAACATGGCTGGCTGGCTGTGGCCCGATCACAGAGCAACAAGGAGGAGACATCCGGTACACACACACACACATACTCACGGGATTAGATTAAAATAGGATTAAATAATGACAAATGGGTGGATTTTTAATTAATGACCCGATTAATAAATAACAAACAATTAAGTCTCACCGTCGTGGGATTTTCAAAGACAAAACAAAAATGGAAGGCAAATAAAAAAATTAACATTCATTTAAGGATGTGTTTAGTAAGTAAAACATGTACAATGAAGCTCTTGTCACAGACGTGCTTAAAAGTCAAATAAACACAACCAAAATAGATGGACACACAGTAACTACTAAGTAGTAATTACTACACAGTAGAATACGTGGTACCACAACAGACGACGTGGTACAGCAATGGAAGACACTGTAAACAGTGTACATTAGTGTGTTATTTACATTTAGGGCATTTGGCAGACGCTTTTATCCAAAGCGACTTACAAGGAGTACATGTGTTGAAGTAGACAATAGCATAACACTGACATAACACGAACATAATAGAGCAGTTCACAAGCATTCATATTAACAAGATGAATAACACAATTTGGTACTGCCAGGTCACCTGCTTAAGTAGCTGTGATAAGAGCGTGTTATCAACATTAAGGATATACACTTTGCTAGAATATACAACATGCTAAGAGCTATTAATGTCAGGACTTAAGCAAGTTAGGGGTTCACAAAGGAGAAGGAGGGTTCATGGAGAGTCCAGGTGGACTCTGAACAGGTGGGTCTTGAGTTCATTCCACCACTGTGGAGCCAGAGCCCTGAAGAGCTGGGTCTTGGAGGAGCGATGCTTGGTTGTCATCAGTGAAGGTCGAACAAGTCGCTCTGGCTGGGATGGAGGGCTGTAGCTCTGACGTTTGGAGGTAGGTTGGGGCAGTTCCATTGACTGCCCTGAAGGTCAGTACCAGAGTCTTGAACTTGAGGTTATTCCCACTGACACTGTGTGACAATTTGCTAGAGCTTGTTCTGATTAAACCAAAAATCAATACAATACAAATATTAATTAAAATGAATAGTTTAAATCCAAGGCTCCCAAATAGTATTCTTTGTATATTTTAATAGAGCTGCACCTGGATGTATATTTTCTTTCACTATGTGCATTTGATGAAACGTCATGTTTACAACTAAAAAATAAAAATGTATTAAAAATATTGACAAACTTGTTTTACTGTCTAATGTCATGAAACCTTGCCCATCTGATTTAAGGTGGAGAATAAGGTGATCGCCTGTATAATTAGATATGAGCTACAAATCACTATAATCTTGAGAGCTATGATTATTTATTGAACAGGTTGGGCATAGAAGAAAAAAGTGCAGGGTTTATTTAAGAGCTACTTAAAAGTAGAAATAGATGAGACAACGAACCAAATGTAACAATGTACCAAGAAAACATTGACCGCACCACAAAGTGTTGGGCCAGGCTTTCAAACTTGAAGACAAACAATGACAGCAGACACAAGACCAGGCCCAATTGAGGAAGACGCTAAAGCGGTGTGGATGGATGGTCCTCCAGGCGTACGGTTTACTAAATCCAATATTAAGATAACGGCTGCTTTTCTCCAAGACATCCAAGGAGAAAATACTTAGGTAAATAGGCCACGACAGATGAAAAAAAGTGTTTAAGTGAAATAGAGGCCAAAAAAACCTGCAACACCGTGAAAGAAAAAAACAAATGCACCTTTAAAATAATGATTTAGACAGTTTATTAGAAAGATGTAGACAAATAAAAAAAACGGTTCCACTGTAATTTAACAATCACCGTAGTTGGTGATCACCAGCCTGTGAAAACTACTCAGGTTGAAGCACCCAACTACCAGTATGCTCATTTATCTCCCCACATAATTTTGACAGTGCAAATATAATTTGGTCATTACACAGAGCCATTGCTTCCAACACTAACTTGACCACCCAGGGAGGATCTACTCTAGTTTAACTTGGGAAAAGAAAGTGGAGGGTAGAAGGAAAAACAAAATGTTTCCAATACCTGCCGAAAGTAGCATGTTCACATACTTCTGAAGACTTAAGACCAGGTGAGAATGTTAGGTGGAGGTGGAGTCTGCTGCTAAAGATAACTGTACGAGATGGTAAAATGTATATTCCAGTAATTGTTAAGTTATAATTAAGAATACACATTTGAGTGGAATTACAGACCGAATGTTCCAACGTTTACAAAGACACCATGCAGACAGACACGGGGGAAACAATATGTAGGCTGGAGCTCTTAAGCATGCCACACAACTAATTAACCCAAATCAGAAATGACACCAGCCAAGTTCTGGTGGTGTGACTGAAGTAATTTGAGAATATTTACTAGACTGAAACTCAAAGCGTTGTATTGTGAGTAAACTTTTCCCACATAACACCAAATTTGTATTGTATTATATGGACATGTATTGCTCAGTTGAGGACAACTACACAAGTTTTTTTAATTTATTTTTTTTTAAACGAAAATATGTGCTTAGCTGTAATAAACGACAAAACAGGATACCCCAAAAACGCAGACCTATAAATGGAAGTGGAGATCTCTGCTCTGTATAACACAATGCATAACAACCTTCAGTGGACTGATAGTGATGTATTGGAGTGGAGGCTATGGATTTAAATATGGCTACCAACTCGTGTGTACAACTTTGTCACTGCCTTCATATTTCAAGATATACAGTTTTTAATGAATCCCCCTTTTTTCTCTTCTCGCATCTCTCCATTCAGGGTTGTATGTCTTCTATTCCAAGTCTGGCATTTCTAGAAGTAAACATAATAATAAACAGGCATTAAGCACAACAGAAAAGATCCATATAAAAAAGGACCATCCATGTGAATGAAACCAATACCGAAATGCACAGAAATACGACTTACTTTCATCATCACTATCCGCAGAGTCCTCCTGCAAATAACCAAAAGCATGGTGTTACGCAATGTCAAAGCATCTTGTGTACCATTGCATTGGACTACTTTCTAAAATGATCACCCTTACCCAGTGTCCACTACCACACATTCTGAGCATATACTTTAATAGGAAAACCACTTACATCCTCTCCTCCACCTAGATCAGGCATCTCATCCTGATCTCCCCCCATGGTGTTCATCATCTGTAGAAAATAAAACAATAAGTCAAAATCCAAAATAAGTCATATCTGGATAATATGGACCACTTGAAAAAACCCTAAATGCTAATAATGGCACTTAAGAAAACTAATACAAAGCCATAGTTTCCCCAAATACTAACAGTGTATTTATAGTATAGTTTAGCATAGTTACATATAGCATGGTTTAGTATTGTTGAAATTCATACTGTTGTTACTTGTTGCATATGGACAATAAAGAATCTTGAACCGTGGAGGGTGTGCTGTAGGGGGCGCCTAAGACATACATGCATTTCAATTAAATGCTTTCTTTGCTTACATCTGAGAATTTGTCAAAGTTTCCAATCTCTTCATCTGAGTCTTCCTCCCAGTCTTTCCAGTTGTTGAAATCCACACTGAGCCAAGTGACCTATGGAAATACACATTCAATTGTTTTATTATTATTAGGTTAACCTGCATAACTGGGATGGGAAATTAAGCAGAAATGATGTGAAGTACTGACCTTAGCCTTCTCTTTCGTTAGCCTGGGCCATGGCTTCCCTGGCTCTGCTTTCTGTAAACAGCACAGCACCGAGCGATCTGTGCGTTTCTGTTTGGATTCCTGGTTTGGAGCAGAAGACAATTTATTAGAAGAACGACCACACACAAACAAGTTGTGGAGTAAATATATCAAAATATCTATACACATATACGGTAATTCCTTAATTCTGAGATTAACAGGAATATTTAAATAATTAAAAACAAACAATTACAAACCAACCCATTTAAGTCACACCATGCCTGAGACAACACACAATATGTAAACAATTTTAATGGCCAGATAAAAATGATTCTGCATGTGCTGAATATGATTAGAAAGTGTAATGGGGTTGAATAATTCTTCTTGTGAAAATCGTATTGTATTCATAGTCACACCAACTTACATTTTTATCAATGGCTTCGAAGAGGTCCACTTCATTTTCATGTTTAACATCTCCCCCCGTACAACTATGTGAACAAAAAAACGATGATTATGTCCATCCAAACAAATTAAAATGTTGGAAAACTAATTTCATGTACGTCAGCTCATTGTATTAGAACTCACGTGAACACAAACTTTGTTTTATCAAAGTTGACCTTGACATCCTTGCTGTCTGCTACAAAGAACTCAATGAAAACAGCATCCCGCCTGTCGTACCACTTGGCTGTTGCTGGATGCCTATGGAAGGAGACACAAATCAGACTTAAAATACAAGTGACTTGGATAGACACTGATGCATGTCATATGGATCCAACTATACCAGCTACAGGCTTCGATGAGGGTCTACCACAATAGATTAACACCCATCAAATGGACACAAGCCAGCTTTAACATACAGGTGACTTGGATACAATGATACATTTATATGGATACCACTATATCAGCGACAAGCTTCGGTGAGAGACTATATATTGCAATACCTTAACATCTATAAAAACCAAAATACAGGTAACTTGGATAGGCAATGATTGGCATTAATATGGCTACCACTATGTCGAGGGACTACTACAACACACCATCTAGGGAAAGGTCAACTTGAAGAGGTAACCCAATGACTTAACAAACCACCTGCACCAGGCAGGAATTAGCATCAAAAAAGGGAAGCATGCGTGTATCAGGTTGCCACAGAGCTTCACGTTACTACAGTGACCGAGTGGCATTCCACAAATGACCCAAACGAATCGAACCGTACGAGTTATTATTATTACACATATGCATCTTGAGATAAAATTCAAGATAGTGAATACACTGAGACAAGCCTTGCGTGCGTGTGTGTGTGTGTGGGGGGGGGTGATATCAGTGAGTAGGCCGAGTCCACCACAGAATAACTTAAGCTCTAGAGTCCACAAACAGCCTCGTTATAAATAATTAGATAACACAGGCGATAATCTGTGGTTGCACGACGCTCCAATCTAACCTGGAATAACCCTCAACCTTAAGCCGAGGTGCACGGATGATGACCCCCACCACCAACCTCTTCGTTTAAAAACAAAACCCATAGAAAAACATCGGTGCGCATAGCCCACCTCAGCTTCATAAGGACCACCAGAGCAGCAGATTCATCTCTAGTATAGATATATGGTCGCGTGTTCATTGTAAGCTATTGCGGTGCATCGTAATGTAATATTAGAATGAAAGACGCTCAACGAGACCCTCCCCCCCTCCCTCCCCGGAGCTAACGGCGCTAGCAGCCGATGAGCTAGCGGTGAGCCATGCGGTGCTCCTGCTCATTCTTCGCACACAAGGGCGGTGTCTCGTCTTGCAGTGAGAACACGGGGGGAGAAAACACGACGGGAAACCATCCCCGGTGGTGCACTTTGACGATGGCCAGAGCCCCTATAATAGCTTAGAGCTATAGCTCCGCCGCGGAGGAGGAAGGCCAGACCTCCCGCCTCCTCGGCCCCGGAGCATGTTGTTGAATGGACGGACGCTAGCCTGACGGATAGCTCTCACTACACACTTCGTTACACACAACTCACTACTACTTACATGTCTTTTCGGAGCTCTGGTCGATTTTTATACACGAAGAAGGAGGTGGTGGTGGTTGCTGGTGGTGTTACTTTTAGTTGCTATGCTTTATTATATTATAAAAAAAGCCCCCCAACGAAGTTAACGTTAGTGTATGTTCACAAACGGATCCCAGTGACTGGTGGTGGTGAGGAGGGACTCGAGACGTTTCTTCCGTGCCGCCTGACGAGGATGACGTAGGCGTGACGCGGCTTCCGCCGTGTGGAGGTTTCTAGAACGTTGCGCGGGGGGCGGGCCCTTCTTCACGCGCTCAGCCGCTACTCTAGACCTCCTTACGGCCACACGTTACATTAGTCATTTAGCAGTCGCTTTTATCCAAAGCGACTTACAGTAGTGTTTAAACAAAGGAAGGTAAGAGAACGTCACTAGAAGTCAAAAGTGCATTTAAATCCTAACAAGTCTCCAAGAACTGAGCCAGTGCTCAGATAGGACAATACGTTCAGGAAAAAGTAATATAATGGAAAAGTACAATAAGTTGGAAACCAATATCTAGAACAATATCTACCTATCTATAATATGTAATCTACGTATCCTACGATCCTCGTAGCGCACACGAGATGACATACGATAGTCTTTTTCCTTTATAAGCGTTAGTTTAGTGAAGTTAATAACCGTACACATGATTTATATCTCTCCTGTCCCGGCTCACATCCACATGTTTCGGTCACAGCTCCTCCTGAGGCTCAACACAAACTAGTTTCGATTCCGGCGAAACACACATTTGATTATAGATAAATTCATGTGTGGCATTCAGAGGTGTGATCATATCCCACGTTGTCCTTGCACGATAATCGTATACAAAGTAAAACGTTTTGCAAACTATTACAATATCTTAAAATCGTCCCACCAAAATTAACTCTTCAAATTGTACTTAGACACCTGGGCCAAATGCCGAGGGGCCTTTGAGCAAGATACAAGATACTTATTGGCCACTTTCCGCAGACCCCTACGCTGCTCCCTGGGTGTTGTACACAACAGCGGCCCACTGCTCCCAATACTAGGATGGGGTGCAGAGTAACTCATTTCACTGGGCATGTATGTGACCAATAAAAGAGGTTTCAATCCTCCAGATTACATTAACATTATGAAAAGGTACTTTATAAAAAATAAAATAAAAAGAGAGCACAGACAGTAAAGTTTCATTTCATCAAGCCACAACTTTATTTCCATCTTGGGTATAAATTGTACAAACAAGTGTAGAGTAACTCCGCAACCTTTATTGACCCCTTTGCCTCCAGTGTTCAAATTACATGGTCAACTCCTGTGAAGACAAAAAGAGAGTTAGAATTTGTGCCAGAAAATATGTAAAATAGCCAGGACAACTTCCTCTTATTTTCAGAACAGAAAGTTTGGCTTCAGTAAACTCAGAAGAACGAAAGTCACTGTATTGATCATCATAAACAGAGAAACTAGATTGCAACATTGGAAGTAAGTGTTTGTGGACATCATACCATGATGGCGTTGACAATGTCATTGTTGTTGTTTTTCAGGGCCCGTACAGCCTTCGCCCGCGACACGTTGGCTTGTGACATGACGAGTTCTATGTCCTTTACCTCCACTCCGGTCTCATCAACCTAAACAAAAAGGCCTATTTTAGCATACATACATACAAGTAATAGACCATACAGCCACCAAATCTGCCACCAATTTTCCCCATCGTACCTCTTCCTCTTCGCTCTCCTCCTGTACGGTGGGCGTCTGTGTGTTCTCCTGGATGTTTGAAACGGCTTCTCCCTGCACCTTGAACTTCTCTGCTGCGGCAAGCTGTGCTTGCTGAGACAGATCCTCGATCTATAGCAGAGGAACAATCGATGTCAGTATTGCAACAGTCGGCAATAAGAAAAACGCATACCCACACTAAAGTCAAATGTATAGGGCGTGGTATAGTAATACAAAAATAAACTGCCGGTTACATACCTTGGCCTCACCGAAGACGATGTAGGTGTCTGACGCTGGACTCTTGTAGACGTCTGGTTTTGTAATGACAAACAAGATATTTTTGGACTTGCGAATGGTGACCCTGGTGACACCGGTTACCTGCCTCAGACCAAGCTTTGACATTGCCTGCAGGAAAATGACATGGACTTCATTAATCTCATGAACATACTTGATAAGACAAGTGGTGTGAAAGGGGTCTTGGGTGAATAATAGAGGCCCCACAGGAAAGTGATCTTACCTTTCGTGCCTTCTTTTCACTGCGGCTCTGTTTGGCTTTGCTGACTGGTTCTTCGTCAATTTCGGCAGCTGCTGCAAGCTGTTGAAGACGGTTAAATTATTCTATGAAGATCTTTTTCTTACACAAATGAAAACATCCTATCCATACGGTGGCTCTTCTCAGAACAGAGGTTGGCTTCAGTAAACTCAGAAGAACGAAAGTCACTGTGTCAATCATCACAGAAGAGTTGATAACAATTCAAAAAACACGGCAAATGTCTTCAATAAACACACATTTGGCTGTTAACCCAGCTCTCACCTGGGCCTGCTGCGTCTGTGTCTGTGCAGAGTCCTGTTCCTCCAAGTCAGGTACCGACTCATCGCTGTCAGACTCTGTACCAGATCCTAGAACGCCACCAATACACAAATTAATAAGCTTGCTTAAACAAGGTGCATAGGATCTTCTTAGTTGTACCAATTACTACAATCCTGGGGAAGTACATAAGATTGTTAAAATATAGAATTGTGGGCATAGGTCAATAACTTGTCACATTCTGTTTAGTAAAAACTTTTTCCAAACCCACCCAAAAACCCGACACATTTTTCTGGCATTAGAAATGACGAAGTACCCTTAACCAGGACCCTTTGAAATCATTGTAAAACATACCGGACCATACATGAACAGTCACTGAGGAACATCCCTTTCCTCAGTGACCAGATCCAGATCCTTTTTATATAACCCCCCCCCCCCCCCCCCCGAAAATTAAGTAAGTGTGTGTTTTTATATATATAGTCATACAAAGTGATCTTTGAAACAGGCCAGTAGTAAATATAAAGTAGCTACATCTAAAAAAAATAATAATAATTAAAAGGGACAGACACGACGGAAAGCAGAAATACCCTTGTCGTTCTTGATCACAGGCATCGCCTTGGCTTGGGGTTTAGCAGATGACGGGGCAGATTTTGGCGTAGACTCAGATTGACATGAGGGTGGACTGATCTCAACTTCAGGTTTAACTTCAGGTTTAACTGGTGCAGGTTTTGCAACGGCTTCAGCAAATGTAAGTTTACGGGGCATTGGAATCTCCTTGACAGCCTCTACTTTGGGTGCTTCTACCTCCACCTTGGGTGCTTGTACCTCCACCTTGGGCGCTGGCTTGGCAGCCTCCACCTTGGGTGCTTGTACCTCCACCTTGGGCGCTGGCTTGGCAGCCTCCACCTTGGGTGCTTGTACCTCCACCTTGGGGGCTGGCTTGGCAGCCTCCACCTTGGGGGCTGGCTTGGCAGGCTCCACCTTGGGGGCTGGCTTGGCAGCCTCCACCTTGGGCGCTGGCTTGGCAGCCTCCACCTTGGGCGCTGGCTTGGCAGCCTCCACCTTGGGCGCTGGCTTGGCAGCCTCCACCTTGGGCGCTGGCTTGGCAGCCTCCACCTTGGGCGCTGGCTTGGCAGCCTCCACCTTGGGCGCTGGCTTGGCAGCCTCCACCTTGGGCGCTGGCTTGGCAGCCTCCACCTTGGGCGCTGGCTTGGCAGCCTCCACCTTGGGCGCTGGCTTGGCAGCCTCCACCTTGGGCGCTGGCTTGGCAGCCTCCACCTTGGGCGCCGGCTTGGCAGCCTCCACCTTGGGTGCCTCTACCTCCACCTTGGGTGCTGGCTTGGCAGCTTCCACCTTGTGTGCCTCTACCACGGGTGCCGCCGGCTTGGCAGCTTCCACCACGGGTACCTCAACCTTGGGCGGCGCCGGCTTGGCAGCCTCCACTACGGGGGCCTCAACCTTGGGCGGCGCCGGCTTTGCAGCCTCCACCACGGGGGCCTCAACCTTGGGTGCCGCCTTTGCAGCCTCCACCACGGGGGCCTCAACCTTGGGTGCCGCCGGCTTTGCAGCCTCCACCACGGGGGCCTCAACTTTGGGCGCCGGCTTTGCAGCCTCCACCACGGGGGCCTCAACCTTGGGTGCCGCCGGCTTTGCAGCCTCCACCACGGGGGCCTCAACTTTGGGCGCCGGCTTTGCAGCCTCCACCACGGGGGCCTCAACCTTGGGTGCCGCCGGCTTTGCAGCCTCCACCACGGGGGCCTCAACTTTGGGCGCCGGCTTTGCAGCCTCCACCACGGGGGCCTCAACCTTGGGGGCCGGCTTAGCAGCCTCCACCACGGGGGCCTCAACCTTGGGCGCCGGCTTGGCAGCCACCACCAGGGGGGCCTCAACCTTGGGCGCCGGCTTGGCAGCCTCCACCACGGGGGCCTCAACCTTGGGCGCCGGCTTGGCAGCCTCCACCACGGGGGTCTCAACCTTGGGCGCTGGCTTGGCAGCCTCCACCACGGGGGCCTCAACCTTGGGCGCCGGCTTGGCAGCCTCCACCACGGGGGCCTTGTCAGTAGTGGTTTGCTTAACAGCATCTAAAGGAGCAGGTTTAGCCTCAACCTGAGCAGGCTTGGAAACCGCGGGCACAAAAACTGGCATACTAACTGGCTTCTCTGGTGGAATGAGGGGTGGGAGATCATCATCTGCAACAGGGGCTGCTTTTGGCAAGGGTGCTTTATTTTCAACTACTGCTTTGGAAGCAAGAGCATCCGAAAATGAAAGCGGGGCTGAAGCAGCAGGCTTTGAGGTAACTTTAAATGCAGCCGGGGCGGGAGCAGGCTTGAAAGGAATTGGTGAGGCGGTTAGAGGGTGAGCAGTAGGTTTAGCCTTCACTACAATTGGCTCTGGCTTAGGGTCTACCGGCTTTGTCTCAGCAAGCGGTGCCTTAGAGTCCACAGGGGTAGGGGTTCGAGGAGACCCAAATCCTCCCCCTTTTTTGGGTTTTCCTTGTTTACCAGCCTTTACCACCTTTGGGGTTGTAGCAGAATCACCAGAACAGGCTAGAGGAGACGCAACAGGAGAGAGTGGGGTGGAGGAAGGTGTACTCTTGGGGGAGGTAGGAGATGCTGAACAGCCAGACATTGAGGATCGTTTTCTTCTGCCAGGGACAGCCTTTGGGGCAGAGGCACTACTTTTTGCATCTTTGCCTTTGGCCTTAGCAGCAGCCTTGGGTTTCTTCGCGGCAGCTTGGGCGGGAGGTGTGGCTAAATAAAACAAATTGATTCTTAAAGAGTGATTTGGATTGTCAATGCCGGCATGCGGGTTGAATTATCAAAGGGCAAGGCCAATTTCCTTCACATGGTTAGGGGGAACCCGCATCCTCGATCAAAATGCACACCCCGTTGACACACTTTTGCACTCTGCTATTTAAAGATGCACTGATCAACCAACAAGCCAAGCTGAAAGGTGTACACTTTTATGATGACACTGCATAGCAAACTCCACGACATGGCTAAACTTGCATGCAATATAGTGGCATTAACTACCCTTTTTACATGAGCAACTACAGAGCGAACAAAGAAGTACACAAATGTTTTTTGATTGATGCGGCTTCATTTACGCTTTTATTTCAGTTCATTATATTAGGTAGACTGGCCTGCTTCAAATACGTTTTCACCAAGAGACTTTCATTTATGACCAAATAAACTACCGACCTTCTCCGAGCAACAAATTGGAACCCAAACACGTTTCTATAATATTTGCAGGGAAACTCAATGTGTGGGTATGAACGTGATATATGGTAACCCACCTGACAGTTGTCGGGTGGAATGGGATGCGCCTGCCTTATTAGACTGGATGCCCTTATGGTCGACAGCAACAGGTTCTCTCTGAACGGGGTTCTCAATTTTAATAGCCAGGTCTACATTCTTATAACCAGACACTAATCCGGGGTCCTGTGTAGCAGTTTTACGGTTGTCGTCCTCATCCACACATTCATCTGTAGATTCTGTAGCAACACTTGCCTTCCCAACCTCATGGTCTACTACAACTGGGTCTTTACAAGGAAACAGTTTAGGCTCAACTGGAACCACTTCAGCTGCCAGCTTTACTTCAGCAACGATTTCCTTAGTAAACTCTAGAGCTTGACTCTCAGTTTTGCCAGCTACAGCTGTCTCCTGGCTGTCAACTAGGTCCTCAGTGGTGGCTCCTTTTTCCTCCGCAAGGGTTTCTCCTGAAGGAGAGGGAGGAGCTTCAGCTGGGGGGACAGGTTGTTCAGCAGCAGTAACTGAGGGGTTGGCAAGGGCGTCTTGCTGTACAACAGGCACTTTGCTGACAGCAGACTCTACCACCTGATCTTTGGTGTCTTGGACTGCAGTTGCACCATTTACTTGACCAGAGGCCTCGGAAATCGCCTCAGACTGCATCTCTTTAGGAACAATGGAAGCCGCTAAAGGCACCGAGGTCTCCAACTGGGATGGGTTGTTTCCTACAGGTAGAGCCTTCTCAGGGGAGGCCTTCAACTCTACTGCCGTTGATATAGAAGAGGGAGGAACAGGAGGAGTGCCTGGGACAGGGTAGTCAGAGCCAGTTTACTTGCATACGACAACTGTTTAACATATGTTTATACAAACATATTTGGATTGTGCTCAACTTATCGTGGATGTGAGGATGCTTAAAACCAACCAATTTCTCACCGTGTATAAAAAGTGGGGTGTAGACTCAAAACTGTGGTCCCAAAACCCATGCAGTGCGCCAATGAAGTGGAGTCGAGATATTTGTGGCACCGTTGTGGAGTTTTAACCCACGCAGTTTAACTAATCAAAGAAGAAAAAAGTTTCCCTCGTAATGTCAACATTGACATCCACTAAAAATTGTTTTAAATAAAAACGTATTCATTGATTTAAGAGCAGGAGCACTGTCAACTTTATTTGAAAATAGTACTCTAGTCAACAAAATCAATGTTTGAGATTTAATGTTAGAAATCTATGCGACACGTTTAATTAAGTGAACACATGGTTCATAATTCCTGCCCATACCAGCAAAATTATTCCCGACCATTAAGAAACATCCTTAGTTGTGGCCACCTCTAAATTAATAGTACAAGCCGCATTTGCCAGTTTTTCTTCATTCTCTTGTATTGAAAGTTATGTTGGCAAACCCCTCCTGGGATGAACACTTCCAACTCAGGAGGGATCAATAGTGTTACAATTATAACTAAATGTGCAAAATATAGACGTACAATTAAATACAAACCGTGCATCATTAGTGCAATATTTGTGTGCTCAAGGAAATCCAAAACGCTCATGCATTAAGTGGCAAACCTTGCTGTCAGTACAAATCCCCACAAATCACCAAGTTGTCAACCAAATAAAACAAAACTATCCTGGACCACTCTTAAGAGAAACTGTCTATGTACAACAAAATAAACACTGACCACCGTTGTCATCCTGCCTAATGAATCTTAATAGCAGAACGGGCTCGGCTTAGTGTTGTTTGAGTCAAAAATAGCCTCCTAAAAACAACAGACCGTGGTCCAAGAAGAAGAAGCCATGTGTCGCTGAATGGAGTCTGGCAACATTCTACTTAGACTGTCGATCACCTGTTAAACCCCTCCCCCCCACCCCCCCACCCTTTGCTCGGCCATGTCACTCAATCATTTAAACTAATCATGTATAACTTAAGTGAGTTCCAGGATCCCAGTGACAACAACTAGTACAGGTGTTGTATAAGCGTAGTAGTAGTAGTAGTAGTGAGACATGCATGGTTGAAGATCCAAGGTAATACGAACCAGTCTCGACTTGAGGCTGCTGCATCTCCTGCTCGGTGACCGGGACCGTCTCTGTGGCTTCGCCTGGCATGGTTGCTGATAGCATAGAGAAAGAGACACAATAAACACGACATTTTAATGTTTCATTGGGTTTGACAAGAGGGGGGGGGGGGGGTTGTGTATGCATGCATGTCCCCCATGCTGCTTCTTCTTCGTCTGAACTCTAGTCTACACCAACAACGACGCTATCTCCTAACTATACAGATAAGAGCTACTACTACTACTGCTACTGCTGCTAATGTCCGTCTGATATTAACGCACCGTTTTGAGTGTATTATTAAACCACCGCAGTAACACGTGTTGTCATAACCATAACGCTAAGGGGGAGAAACGAACCGAGTCATGTTCCCCCATTTTGGGCCAGCGGTCGGAGACACATCGAACCCCCATTACCCCAATTTAGACCACGGGTAACCATGGGATCACACTAATAACAACACTAATAACAATAAAGTAACTTTGACACGCACTACTACGCGTTTCGAGTCCAAAACCGTGCGATAAACCACCGGATTGTGTTGGATTGCGCCGAGAGATACCTACCGACTCAGGATGCGATATCCAAGATGGCTGTGTGAGAGAGAGAGAGAGAATTGAGGAGCCCTCGCCGCGCGCTGATATCCTGGGTTTTTTTTGTCGCGGCTCGACCTCCTCTTCCGGGTCAACCACCTCTTCCGGGTCACGCGCTGTACCGCAATGGGTGTGTGTTTCGGTTTAGATTATTAGATTAGATTATATTCTAATGTATTGTCATTGTACAGCACAAGTACAGTACAGCGAAAATGATTTAGCATCTAAAACCAGAGTATAAATGTTGCAGTAAAGTGCATGGTGATAGAGAATTTAGTTTGAATGTACAGGTTAAAAGAAAGTCTAGGTATTAAATGGGATATGAGCATAATAATAATAATAATAATATGGTATATATATATACAGGTAAGTAAGTATTTAACAGGTAGTTATGCAGTTATTGAAAGCAGGATAAATATATATAAATGTAAATGTATATACAAGTGAGCATATATAAATGTATGGCAAGTATAAATGTATATATATATATACAGGAGTAGGAGCAGTTCTATCAACAGATTTAAATATATATTGCAGGTACAGTAAACAGATATCTTAGTAATAAATATGTAAACTATAGAGAGGTGGGTAGTTGTGATAGTTTGTTTTTACAGTTTATTTTTTCTTAGATTAGATTACACACTGACTGTTAAACATTTGGTTTACATGTCTTGGTTTCAGAATGTTTTATTGCCATGTAGAAATGTGTATTTGTATTTGTACTTTCTTCTTGGGCGTATTTTCAGTATACTCTATACATATATATATATATATATATATATATATATATATATATATATATATACATATATACATATATATATATATATAGTGTAGTAGATTGTCTACTTCACTGAATCTGTACCCTCGTAGGAGAGACACAACTCTCCTGCCTTGTAAATGTGACTTTATTTAAAGTCACATTTAATTAAATTTCATCACTTTTTCCCACTGCTCCTAATACTAGGATGGGTTAAATGCAGAGAAACCAAGGTGTCAAATGTATGTACACACACTAAAACACACAAGATTTACTTTTTACTATTTAGATATAGATCAATACATTTGTTTGATACAACTATAATGGAAAAAAAGTTGATCTTAAAAACTTCATTAAATCCACTACATTAGAACAGGCCTCCAGCTTCATAATCTGCTGGAAACAAAATTATTTATTTAGAATGTTATATCTTTGTAATTTCAGAATGTACCAGATGTTTCCACTCAATGTATTGTGAACATGAATTGAATCTAAAAAAAATTATTCCGATAAAATTGTGCCACCTGGTGGCAACATTTGCAGAAAATGTGAGGTGACATCTCCCTGAAAGGTCCAGTACTTAGTTTGAGCCGAAGTTTTAGTCAAATCAGACCAAAAACGCCCCTTAACGCCCTTTCATCCGGGCTTGGATGAATTATTCCAGTCGGACATAGGGTTCCAGAAATACAGCGGAAAATGGGATGTTCACGTTTTAAAACGCTCCCTAGCGGCAAATGTTCTAATCCAATAATTCTGAAAATCGATAGGGTTCTTCATCCCTGGGCCATAAATGGGTATCCCAAATATCAGAATAAGAGTACATTTTGTTTGAGTTATCACAATCACATGAAGGGACATCACATGAAACCATAATATCCCCGAAAGACCGAGGATATAAATAGAAGACCGCCATGCATCGTTGTGTGTTTTATTACAGTTAAGTTACAGAAGAACATTTCATTACAATGCTGTGTAAAAAAAATAATTGTGCAATCATTATCATACAGGTGTATTAAACAATATATGCAGTGGAACAAGGCAATACAAAGAGTTACAACACATTTGAACTACAAAACGAGATGCAGGGATGCATGTGTCGTAGTCACGTAGGGGTGAGGGTCCATCAGAAATCTTTTTGAAGATCTGTGAAGAAATAACATTGTGAATAACAAAACATTTGCCATGGTGCAAAATTATTAGATTCAATTAAACGTTATTGTCAGTGTACAGCACAGCGAAAGGAATTTGGCATCTAACCCGAGTGCAAATGTTGCAGTAAAGTGCATGGTAATATATAAATATACATCAATATATACACACACAAGTATACAACAAAATGAGTGTCCAGCACCCCATCCTGGTTAGAATCTAATCTAATCCTGGTCCCCAACCCACCACTCTTCTTCAGGAGCTCTCCTTTGAGGGACTGGGCCACTCCGTCCAGGAACTGATCCAAGACCTTAACATACTTTGCCAGGCTAGTCCGTTTGTAATCTGTTCAGAGAGATATTTTGATTAGATAAGATTAGATTCAAATGGATTGTCATTGCACAGCACTGTACAGTACAGTGAAAATAATTTGGCATCTAACCAGAGTGCAAATGTTGCAGTAAAGTGCATGGTAATACATAATGTAAATAAAGAGGTATAAAATAGAGTAGGTATGAGATATGTGCAGAATTATATATATATACATACACACACACGTAAGTATACAAGTATTCAACAGGTAGTGAGCAGGGATATGCAGTTGTATCAACAGTTGATTAATATATATATATACGGTGAGTACAGTAAAAATGTACATGCTATTATACAGGTATGTAAGTAAATAAATATGTAAACTATAGCTATAGGTAGGGTATTCAGATATTCAGTGATCATGACAAATAATGACCAATACGTGTGTTCACCATCACTCAAACATTGTAGGAGACCCTGTATCGTACCTCGAATCCTTCGCTTTTCCACTGTGTCCATATCACCGTCCTTCTCCTTGGTGTCCGCCTGCTGTTCCTCCTCACCCACCCTGGGCCGATCCAACTCCTCGCAGATAAGACTACGGCGATAAATAGATCACCAAGGTCCGACATACATTTGAGGAACGTGAATCAGTGGGTTGGTGAGTTGAGAAAAACCAACAAACCAGAAGATGCCAGTGTTTAAAAGTACTAGGGCTGTAACGATCCACAGATCCAAATGATTCAATCAAATTTTAGGTTCAATTCAAGTTAATTGTAATAAGTAAATCAATCATTTAATTCAAGTTCAAATATTTGCTGCTTGAAACTTCAGAAATCGAATAAATGGTTCATTCATGGATCATAATAAAATGAACAGGCTATTTATCAAATTAAGTAAACAAATGTTAGCGTTACTTTATTGAAGTGTCTTTTATAGTATATAAAAGACACATATTTGGTTCATAAAAATACATACGTCCACTGTTATTAACAAAGAACAGTGGCCAGAACTGGCCTTCTGATGAAGATGAAGAATGCCTACCTGATCGTGGGAACATCAAACGGATCAAACTTATCCAACTGCTTCATGTCGATGGGAACCGAGATGCGCCCTAGCCGCCAGTAGACGAGGACGAGGTAGAGAAAAGACACATTCATGAATGCCACACCCACTTCAGTGCACAAGGATTCCTTGTGTCTCGTCACTACAGAACATCTCCCCTCACCTGTTTTGGGATGAACACTGAAGGGGCTCTTCAACAAATGATTGACCCCTTTGCTGACATTCACATCCAGACGTGGGTAGCAGTACTGCAGCATGATCTCCTTCTCAAAGTGCTGGCCCTTCTTGGTGCTCTGTGAAAGCAGAGAGGCGTATTATACGGACACTGCATGTGTACAGTGTCATTGTGTGTAACAGGAGGTTACACACAGTAACCTAGGCGCACAGGCAGTGCACCTACTAGACGGCTAGGAGTGCTGCCACTATCATAACATTGTCATTAACATTACACGGTCATACTTTGCTGGACTTTCTGGACTCCTATTCATTACTCATTATAGTTACTACACTGAATTCATGATGCTGCTGCACTACTGGCACTTCAAAAATGCTTTTTGCACAATATAACACATCACACAATAGAACATACATATCACCCATCAATCACTTTATTGTTCTTTTTAGGTTCATTTTTTTTTTTATTGTGTATAGTATTCTTAAAGTGTTCTCTAGAATTTCATACTGGAGGAAAGGACAGTAAGCATTCTATTGTAGTTGTTACAAATTCTTGAAGCGTCTATATTTACCTCTGCCATGTTTTCACCCCTGTTTGATTATGAGCAACATAACTCAAAAAGTGATGTTACGGAAATTGGACCAAACTTGGTGGTTAGATCTCTTATGGGCCAAGGAACAGTTGATTTGGTTTTGCCACAGATCTGGATCTTAATCCGCATCCAGAAATGATTTGATGGATTCCTTAGCATTGGGAGATTGGGCCATGGGGACTTATTGGTGTAGCAGAGGTATGGGCTCTACTGAGGGCCCTCTATACTTGTTGATGTCGTTCTACGCGGTCACGGCTCTTCTCCGCCCTGTGGCCCCAATTTGGTGGAACAAACTCCCCACGGAGGTCAGGACTGTAGAGTCACTCCCCATCTTCCACCGCAGGCTGAAAACCCATCTCTCAGGAAACACTTCCTGGATCCTTCCTCGTAGCGCTAAGTCAATTATCTGAGTTGATTAGATATTGTAGATAGATAGTAGATATTGTTCTAGATATTGTTATATATTGTTTGCCAACTTATTGTACTTTTACCTGTATTTTTAACCTCAGTTCTTGGAGACTTGTTACGAATTAAATGCACTTTTGACTTCTGGTGACGAGTTGTTCTCTTACCTTCCTTTGTTGAAACACACTGCTAAATGACTGTAATGTAATGTAATGATGTGATCCTGGTCACTGACCTGTTTGCTTGATGCGTAGGCCTGCAGCTGACTCCAGCGCTTCTCCGGATTCTTCTCAGACTCAAAGTATTGATGTAAATCTTTTCTAACATGTAAATGTGGACTTAAGGAAAGGTTTCGGCCAGAGTCTGGTGCTTCCAAAGCACGTTAGCGCTATACGCGCACACATCAGACGGGGAGTGTTCATTCACAGCTACAGCATCACCAGCCAAAACAAAGCTTCAATCTTATCTTTGAAACAACAATTTAAAAAATATATATATATCAGATTTTATGCAATATTTTCACAATAAGAGCCCCCCGATTTCTGTGCCGTGAAAAAGGATATCTTCAGGGACCAGAGCCAGCACTTTGTCTACGGATTCCTTGAGTCCCAACACATCCTGATCGTGTAGCGCATACTGAGGGAAGTAGCGCTCCACCACTGCCAGCGACTCTCTGTTGGAAATGACAGCCAATAGAGAAAATATCCAAATACACACAAATATAAACACATACATCAAAACATCTACTTAAAATAAAACATTTTAAGGAAGTTGGTAGAGGTGTATTACATTTAAAATAATTGTAATTACAGGATGAAACACATTTTAATGCATTAATTGTTCCTGGTGTAAGACGGGGGTTTGTCTTACTGGATGAAAGGATGAATCGGATCTGACAGGACTACTTTCCGCACAGTTTCAGCCCCGCCCTGCACAGAAGAGACAAACGCCCCCCTCATGACCAATCCATAGCTAGTACTAATCATAAGGTCTGCAGAATTATCTGATAGCGTACATATACGTTTTTTCATGATAACTATGACAATTTGTTTATTATTAAATTCATCTAAAACAAAGAGGCCAGATTCACGCCATGAGGTCAGCCCCAGGTCTTCCACATAAAGTTATGCCTGTAACTGAATGATTTACATTTCCCCCCGGTATCGCCTGACGTACTATTAAAACAAACTCGACCCCAAATATAGCGAAAGACTTTGGGTTTGCCTCAAGAGCAAGAGGTTCTTAAAGAGTTACCTTCACCAGGCTGAGGTACTCGGCCACCGCCGAGCGGCCCGCTATAGAAAGCTTCCTGGCGGTCTCGTCGCACACCCAGCAATGCACGCCTCTCCTTCCAGAGTACACCCACAGAAGGTGCTGGAAGCCAAAGTCCTCTAAAAAAGGGTGATTCGAAGGGAAAGACACATTTTCCATCTGACCAATTCTTGGGGAGACATTTCAAATGTAAATATAAAATAAATACAATTAAAATATGTAAGCTGATAAACAAACTCACCGCGAAGAGCTCTGTCCAGGATATGGATGGCAATTGTCATCAGGGTCCAGCACTTGGGGCAAATGTCAGCCCCACTAAAATCACAACATCACCATTCCACTTGTCAGTTCCACTTCAACTGACCTCATGTGCAAACTCTAGGTCCTGCTTTTGTACTGGACCAAATCAGCTCTACGCTGCGTAATCAGTGGCTAGACGTCACTGAACTGGTTGTAAGAGGCAGTGGCGTGCCTCTACATCCACATTTAGATACAGGATAGACGTAGTTAGCTATAGTTTACCTGCAGCAACTCCGGACGTCATCGTAGTCGGTCATATCAATGTCAAACACCAGCTCCTTCTCCAGGGCCTGGAAGGTCCCAGACTTCACCGTGTTGTGTTGACTGGGCTGCGGGTTGAGAAAGTAAACAAACAAACAAACAAAGCACACAGTGAATAACGGAAGCAAGCACTGAAAGATTAGATTCAATTCAAATTTATTGTCAGTGCAGGGAAAGGAATTTGGAAGGAATCTAACCCCACAAAAACTGAAAATATGACTTGTGCAAAAGTATGTGAACCCTTTTGGTTAATAGCGTGTGGCACCTCCTTTTGCAGCCATTACTGCAATCAAACGTTTTCTATAGCCACTGACCAGTCTCTCGCATCTGCTGTGGGGGATTTTTGCCCACTCTTCCTTGCAGAACTCAGCCAGTTGAGAAAGGTTGGAGGGACATCTGGCATGTACCCCCCGCTTCAGGTCTAGCCACAACATTTCAATTGGATTGAGGTCCGGACTTTGACTTGGCCAATCCAGAGTACGAATCCTCTTTTTTCTGAACCATTCCTTGGTAGATTTGCTGGTATGTTTTGGGTCGTTGTCTTGTTGAAAAACCCATTTACGGCCCAGTTTCAACTTCCTGACTGATGGCTGGAGATTCTTATCAAGAATTTGCTGATACACTTCAGAATTCATGTTTCCCTGGATGATATGGAGTTGTCCAGGTCCAGAAGCAGAGAAGCAGCCCCATACCTTAACATTTCCACCACCATGCTTCACTGTTGGGATGAGGTTCTTTTCTTCATGTGCTGTGTTGGTTTTTCTCCAAACAAAGCGCTTACGATTATGACCAAATAATTCTATTTTGGACTCATCTGTCCAGAGAATGGACTTCCAGAAGGCCTCTGGTTTGTCCAAGTTCTCTCTGGCAAAGTTTAAACGGGCAGCTTTGTTCTTTTTGGAGAGCAGAGGCTTCCTTCTAGCAACCCTCCCATGAATGTCGTGTTGGTTCAATTTTCGTCTAATTGTAGACGCATGTACATTTACACCTGACGCTGCCAGAGAGCTCTGCAACTCTTTAGAGGTGATGTGTGGGTTGTCCTTTACCTGATTTATTATTCTACGGGTGCTTCTTGATGTTAGTTTTAATGGGCGTCCACTTCTAGGCAAAGATGCGGTCATCTTGGACGCCCTCCATTTGTAAATTATTTGCCTCACCGTGGATGGATGGAGCTGGAATCGTTTGGAGATTGTCTTGTAGCCTTCTCTAGACTGATGGGCTGTCAGTACCATTTTCTTGATTTCCTCGGGTATCTCCTTTCCTCTTGGCATGGTTGATTCGTATGGGTACACCCTGGCACTGCAGTCGTTTGGTTGTTTTTCTCTCTCTTTTAATCTGTGTTGTCCAACCCTTTTCCTAATGATGTCTCATTTGATTGGTTTGCTTAATTGACTAATTAAGCACCCAAAAGTGTTTCACCTGAATCTGTTACCTCCTTGACTTTACCAATACAGCTGGGGGTTCACTTACTTTTGCACATCCACTAATTCCATGTTTCATGTATTTTTTTGGCTACTCACACAATTCCCTCTAAAAAAGTACATGGAACTGTTAAACATAAACCTGACATTTCATATATGTAAAACTTGTGATGATAAAATAGGAAAATCATGGTAAAACAACAGAAAACTCTTAACTGTTCAAGGGGTTCACATACTTTCGAGCAGCACTGTATATATATATATATATATATATATATATATACAGTATATATATATACAGGGGTGCTGCGGGAGTATGGGGTGCGGGGGTCACTACTGAGGGCCATCCAATCTCTCTACTGCCAAAGCAAGAGCTGTGTCCGGATTCTCGGTAGAAAGTCAGGCCTGTTCTCAGTGGGTGTTGGCCTCCGCCAGGGCTGCGCTTTCTCACCCATCCTGTTTGTGATTTTCATGGACAGGATTTCAAGGCGTAGTCATGGAGGGGTTTCAGTATGGTGGGCTCAGGATTGAATCGCTGCTGTTTGCAGATGATGTGGTCCTGTTTGCGTCATCAGTATGTGACCTTCAGCACTCACTGGATCGGTTTGCAGCGGAACGTGAAGCGGCTGGGATGAGGATCAGCACCTCCAAATCTGAGGCCATGGTTCTTAGCAGGAAACCGGTGGATTGTCTACTCCAAGTAGGGAGGGAGTCCTTATCCCAAGTGAAGGAGTTCAAGTATCTCGGGGTCTTGTTCTCGAGTGAGGGGAGGATGGAGCGTGAGATTGACAGGAGAATAGGTGCAGCGGTATTGGGTGCACTTTGGCGCACCGTTGTAACCAAAAGAGAGTTGAGCCAGAAGGCAAAGCTCTCGATCTACCGATCAGTCTTCGTTCCTACCCTCACCTATGGTCATGAACAATGGGTAATGACCGAAAGGACGAGATCGCGAATACAAGCGGCCGAAATGAGTTTCCTCAGGAGGGTGGCTGGTATCTCCCTGAGGGATAGGGTGAGAAGCTCAGTCACTCGTGAGAGACTAGGAGTAGAGCCGCTGCTCCTTTGTGTAGAAAGGAGCCAGTTGAGGTGGTTCGGGCATCTAGCAAGGATGCTTCCTGGTCGCCTCCCGAGGGAGGTTTTCCAGGCACATCCAACTGGGAAGAGACCACGGGGCAGACCGAGGTACAGGTGGGGTGATTACATCTCCACACTGGCCTGGGAACGCCTCGGGATCCCCCAGTCAGAGCTTGTCGATGTTGCCAGGGAGAGAGAAGTTTGGAGTCCCCTGCTGAAGCTGCTACCTCCGCGACCCGATTACGGATAAGCGGGAGAAGATGGCTGGATGGATATATATAGATATATATATATATATATATATAGATATATAGATATATAGATATATATATATATACACACACACACACACACAAGGTAGGTATACAGGAAAGCAGTGTAATGGAAGGAGTCGGGTGTGGTTCAGGGACCCTCCGAGTCCTCTCCTCTCAGGCCGGTCATCATCATCCTCATACCCTGTGGCTGTACACCGCGCCGACGTCTATCTTGTAGGGGTTCATCCTCTGCATCTCCTTCTCCAGCTCACCCTGCGTGCTGAAGGACTGGTAGCGGACGTAGATGTCGTCCTTGAGCGTGAACGAGAACTCTCGGTGCTGGAAGTAGTTCTTATGCACTAAAAAAAAGGACATACACACAGGTTGTCAGGACGACAGGTGGAGTGACCATCAGTGTAAACAACAACAACACTTCAGAGTGGTGGTGGTTGTTGTTATTACTGAAGCAGGAGCTACCACACACACACACACACACACACAACCACAGAAACACACACTACAGCACTACCACACACACACTACAACACTACCACACACACAGTACAACACTACCACACACACACACAGTACAACATAACAGTGCAACACTACCACACACACAGTACAACACTACCACACACAGTACAACACTACCACACACACAGTACAACATGACAACACAGTGCAACACTACCACACACACACACTGTACAACACTACCACACACACTACAACACTACCACACACACAGTACAACACTACCACACACACAGTACAACACACAGTACAACACTACCACACACACAGTACAACACTACCACACACACAGTACAACACTACCACACACACAGTACAACACTACCACACACACAGTACAACACTACCACACACACAGTACAACACTACCACAAACACACTACAACACTACCACACAGACACTGCAACACTACCACAGACACTGCAACACTACCACACTACAACACTACCACACACTACAACACTACCACACTACAACACTACCACACTACCACACACAGTACAACACTACCACACACAGTACAACACTACCACACACAGTACAACACTACCACACACACACTACAACACTACCACACACACACTACCACAGAAACACACAGTACAACACTACCACACACTACCACAGAAACACACACTACACTACCACACACACTACACACCACACACACAGTACAACACAACCACACAGAAACACACAGTACAACACTACCACACACTACACACCCACCCACCCCCCTCTCACCTCCGCCATAGTTGAGCCAGCGGTAGTATTGAGAGAACGGGAACAGTCGTCGGTAGTAGAGGGGTAACAGATCCGGTAAAGAGGCCGGGTCGTAGTCCGCTGACGTCATTTTATGATCAATAGTCGATAGTTGTGGCCCACTGGAGCGTGCAGCAATATCAGACAACAACTAAATAGCCAGCCAGCAAGCCACCGTTTGACAGACAGGTAGGTAGTCCGCGATTTCGGAAAACGCGCGCGAAAAACGCTAGAAGATCCGGTTCGACGTCATGACGTACTTCCAGGACATATTTTTGTATTTATTTATTTGTAAAGAAAACGCTTATTGGAAAAATAATTTGAAAGATATCTTTTAAATATGTAAATAAATATGTAAATATGATATAATATTAAATATTAATATATGTATTTTAATATTAAACTGATTTATTCTCTTTTTTGAAGGCTTGAATTTCTATGATCACCATGATCACACATGGTGATGAGTATAGTAATATATAGTATATATATATATATATATATATATATATATATATACTATGTATATATATTTAGTATATATTCGCTTTGTGTTTGTGAATAATAGCCCATTTAAAAGTGTGTGCTGTTTTTTTTAGCTGCCGCCAGGGGGCAGTATTGGGCCGTCTCAGGTTCGAAACCCTTCATGTGTGGATCATTTTATTTTGTGAAACCATGTCAGAATAAAGGTTAAACGAAACCTAAAAGCTCAGGGCATAAATGCTTAACACCAAGTAGATAACATCTACTAACATCTCCATATACTATTTATTCATATTTATTAACTGTCACACAATTTTAGCATTGATGAAGCTGAATGGTGTATTACCAAATATATACTATTACAAATCTATTAACCTACATATGAAGACACGTTACATGTTACATATATACATATATATATATATATATATATACATATATATATATATATAAATGTATGAGCTCACTTAGTTTCTTGCTTTCCAGTGTCAGCAATCAAAAAATGACTTCACGTCACTTTGTAGTGTTTTGTAAAATTGAATCTATATCACAATATCCAAAACCAGAACGCTGAAAATAAATCCCTATTGCTGTCTATGATAATAGACATAATAACACACTATATACTATACAGCCTACAGCCTGTGCTGTTTGACCAGTGGTGTATGTCCCCAGGCTGGAGCACCGCCAGTGTAAAAATATCTGTTGATATTGCAGTTTTCCCACACACATACATTGCAGATATCCGTGGGTGTGAGAAAGAAACTCAACACATTTCTACTAAAGTCATTCATTAATGATTGGCGGCGGATGACAAACCAAAAAAAGGAACAAACACAGGCGTAGTGTGTACTTTGCATATCTCTCGTGTTTATTAGCTGTATGGCTCGTTTGTAGCTGGAGGAATGGAGCAGTTCAGTACGGATCCATCCCCCCCCCCCCCTGCCTCTGTTTTCATTCTGCAGCTGGTGAAGAACAATGGGATGACACAATGAGAGAGAGAGAGAGAGAGAGAGAGAGAGAGAGAGAGAGAGAGAGAGAGAGAGAGAGAGAGAGAGAGAGAGAGAGAGAGAGAGAGAGAGAGAGAGAGAGAGAGAGAGAGAGAGAGAGAGAGAGAGAGAGGAGACTGGGTCCGGTCCTGACACTGTATGTCGTTGCCTCCTTCCTTTTCTCTTTCTTTCACCCCCAGCAGACAGAGTGTGTCGTGTTGTGCTAATATTCACACACAGTTATACACATACTAGAACATTTGTTCTTTTTTTTGTTTTCATTATTATTATTTTTTTTACGAATGTGCGTTTTTGAGTAACCTTACAACACGGGGGATGTGCCATTGTACAAAGAGATTTACAGATTTTTACAAAAAACGTCTGAGAATTTGATGCAAGGAATGGATTTGGGTTCCTTTAACTTCTCTCTCCAGTATAAAACAGGATGTTAGAGTCAACTCATCTCTGTATCCTGTATTCCTAATTGCATATTCAGTCAAACTGTGATTATCATCGTAGGAACTTACCAGCAGTAAATTAAAACACCAACTAGCAATAGAACATTAAACACAAATGGAGTCTAAATATTATTATTTTTGCTTTCTGCAGTCGTAAAAACCGCTTATAGCACGAACGAAGAACAGGGAAAACGAAACCGTTTTAAGATGAGCGGTTTCCTAAGGCAAACAAAAAGGTGCTCCTGTAGAAGAGAGTTCTAGAAGGTTCTCAGGTTGGTACTGGGCCAGTACCTCTGGAGGAACCGTTCTCAGGTTGGCACTGGGCCAGTACCTCTGGAGGAACCGTTCTCAGGTTGGCACTGGGCCAGTACCTCTGGAGGAACCGTTCTCAGGTTGGCACTGGGCCAGTACCTCTGGAGGAACCGTTCTCAAGTTGGCACTGGGCCAGTACCTCTGGAGGAACCGTTCTCAGGTTGGCACTAGGCCAGTACCTCTGGAGGAACCGTTCTCAAGTTGGCACTGGGCCAGTACCTCTGGAGGAACCGTTCTCAGGTTGGCACTAGGCCAGTACCTCTGGAGGAACCGTTCTCAGGTTGGCACTAGGCCAGTACCTCTGGAGGAACCATCATCACGGCAACATGTCCAACGGATGCATTTCTCATCCGATGCATGAGGATATTGGCGAGGAGGTCGTGGAAAAAATGTCTTGACGGTTTCCCCTCTCTTATGCAGATTAACCTTCACAGTTTTTTATCCTCTCCATAAAAGATACCTTTCCCCATCAAATAACCCCCAAAACACACCAAATAACCCCCAAAACACAACAAGAGTGCTGTCCAGCAAACTCCTCCCCTCCCATCTCCCCCTGAGGATGATGTCACAGGTTCATAGTGCAACAGTGGCACCCGCCATAACCCCCCCCCCCCCTCCCCCACGCCACCGATCATCAGCGGCGGCGGCGTCACTGCATGCGGTCGGGCTGGAGGAGAGAGTAGTGGAGGAAGGAGGCGGGGTGTGGCCCCAGCTGTGGGGGCACGGCGTGGATGGAGGGGGCGGGCGGGGTGATGGCGTGTCCCGGGGCGGAGGCGGCGGCGGGGGCGAAGACGTGCCCGGCCGGCGAGAAGCCGTACCCGAGGTACCCGGCGGCCGGCGAGGGCGAGGGGGCGTAGGGGTACTGCTCCGCCCCCCCACCCCCCGCGTACTGGCTGTACACAGAGCTGTAGTCCAGGTAGTGGCAGCCCAGGGAGGCCGGGGGGCTGCTCAGCTGGGGCTGCAGCACCAGGCCCGGCTGGAGCATCGTCTGGGGGTAGACATACTGCTGGGCCAGCCTGCAGGGAGGGGAACAGGAGGGGGTTACCAGCACGCAGACAGAGGGGTCATCTACAACCGCGACACAACATAAGTACTCATGAAGCAGCTCATGATTTACTGGTGTAACGGACACATTGTTCCTATTAGTGACTTCTAATGAGTTTATATACACGTCATTAAGGAGCCGCTAGGGTAACACATCCTGCTGTATATGTGTGTGTGTGTGTGTGTTGAGTTTAGATACTCGTCATTAAGGAGCCGCTAGGGTAACACGTCCTGCTCCAGGCCCAGTGAGGAATCAAACACTGTTCAAATCATCTCTATGAGGGCTGGATTGAACATGAAAGACATTAAGGCGGTGTTTATTTAATAGAGTAGAAAGAGGAGGATGCCCCAATAGTATCATCAATATTATTATTGGTTGGATGGTTGGGAAGCCCGCCCCCACTTGAACTGGGTGACCAATCTGGTGATGAGTCTGGTTATTTAGACAATAAATCAAGACAGAATACCACACACACACACACACACACACACACACACACACACACCACACACACACACACACACACACACACACACACACACACACACCACACACACACACACACACACACACACACACACAACCCCCCCCCCCACACACACAATGTCACAATGAATTAAGCCTGGTTATTTGTTTTGAGGGTCTGCCAGCCATAACTTATCCACGTGAGGGACTGTTCCAGCGTCATCCCTGATTGGCTCGTAGCTGATGTCGGCCTTCCTAACCTGCACTGACTTGGTTCCATCTGGCTACAAGTGTCAGGGTTAATCTGGTATCCAGCGGTCCTACCGTGTTATATATATAGCAGACATCATATATATATATATATATATATATATATATATATATATATATATATATATATATAGGAGACATCATGTATATATATATATATAGCAGACATCATGTATATATATATATATATATAGCAGACATCATATATATATATAGCAGACATCATATATATATATATATATATATATATAGCAGACATCATATATATATATATATATAGCAGACATCATATATATATATATATATATATAGCAGACATCATATATATATATAGCAGACATCATATATATATACATATATATATATATAGCAGACATTATATATATATATATATATATAGCAGACATCATATATATATATAGCAGACATCATATATATATATATAGCAGACATTATATATATATAGCAGACATTATATATATATATATATATATATATATAGCAGACATCATATATATATATAGCAGACATTATATATATATATAGCAGACATTATATATATATATATAGCAGACATCATATATATATATAGCAGACATCATAAGCGCTTTGGGTGTCTTGAAAAGCGCTATATAAAATGCAATGAATTATTATTATTATCATATATATATATATATATAGCAGACATCATATATATATATATATATAGCAGACATCATATATATATATATAGCAGACATCATATATATATATATATATATATATATATATAGCAGACATTATATATATATATATATATATATATATATAGCAGACATCATATATATATATAGCAGACATTATATATATATATAGCAGACATTATATATATATTATATATATAGCAGACATCATATATATATATATATATATATATATATATATATAGCAGACATCATATATATATATATATATAGCAGACATCATAAGCGCTTTGGGTGTCTTGAAAAGCGCTATATAAAATGCAATGAATTATTATTATTATCATATATATATATATATATATATATACTATATATATATATATAGCAGACATCATATATATATATATATATATATATATAGCAGACATCATATATATATATATATATATATATATATATATAGCAGACATCATATATATATATATATATAGCAGACATTACATATATATATATATAGCAGACATCATATATATATATATATATATATATGATGTCTGCTATATATATATATATATAATGTCTGCTATATATATATATGATGTCTGCTATATATATATATATATATGTCTGCTATATATATATATATATATATATGATGTCTGCTATATATATATATGATGTCTGCTATATATATATATATATAGCAGACATTATATATATATATATAGCAGACATCATATATATATAGCAGACATCATATATATATATATATATATATATATAGCAGACATTATATATATATATATATATATATAGCAGACATCATATATATATATATATATATAGCAGACATATATATATATATATATATATATAGCAGACATTATATATATATAGCAGACATTATATATATATATATATATAGCAGACATCATATATATATATATATATATATATATATAGCAGACATTATATATATATATATATAGCAGACATTACATATATATATATATATCAGACATCATATATATATATAGCAGACATTCTGGGTTGGGGGGGGGGGCGGGACAGAGTCTGGGCCGGAAACCAGTAACTGTAAGGGGCGGAGTTACGACTTGTTTCCTGTTTCAGAGATATGCTGCTGAACAAAACCACGTCATGTGAGCGGGTGAAGCTTTCAGAAGGGGATTTAAAGAAGTGCATCTCTCCAGTGTCTAACCCGGTCTACAGTGTTGATTTGAAACCTATAAAGATACTTTATTATTATATTTTTACAGTTTACGACCACAAGCTGAGTTTGTGTTCCCTTGTGTATTAAGCGGACAGTTGTCTCACAAATCAGCCTCAAGATGAACCATTTACGATTAGCTTAACGATTAGGTCTGATAGCAGAAGAGCAAAACAAAAATGGATGAATGGCTTCAAATGTCCACCACATCATATGACGACCTCATCACATCACATGATGACCTCACCACATCACATGACGACCTCACCACATCACATGACGACCTCATCACATCACATGATGACCTCACCACATCACATGACGACCTCACCACATCACATGATGACCTCACCACATTACATGACGACCTCACCACATCACATGACGACCTCACCACATCACATGACGACTTCACCACATCACATGACAACCTCACATCATCACATGACGACCTCACCACATCATATGACGACCTCATCACATCACATGACGACCTCATCACATCACATGATGACCTCACCACATCACATGACGACCTCACCACATCACATGACGACCTCACCACATCACATGATGACCTCACCACATCACATGACGACCTCACCACATCACATGACGACCTCACCACATTACATGACGACTTCACCACATCACATGACAACCTCACATCATCACATGACGACCTCACCACATCACATGACGACCTCACCACATCACATGACGACCTCACCACATCACATGACAACCTCACCACATCACAACCTCACCACATCACATGACGACCTCACCACATCACATGACGACCTCACCACATCACATGACGACCTCACCACATCACATGACGACCTCACCACATCACATGACGACCTCACCACATCACATAACGACCTCACCACATCACGACCTCACCACATCACATAACGACCTCATCACAATCACATGACGACCTCACCACATCACATGAGGACCTCATCACAATCACATGACCTCACCACATCACATAACGACCTCACCACATC
>CM051013.1:7880250-7887750 GCA_027704905.1 Muraenolepis orangiensis | reverse complement strand
GACTCACACACACACACACACACGCAGACACACACACACGTACACAGACACACACGTGTACGGATACATACACATGCACACTCAGACACACACACGCACACACACACACACACACGCTCAGACACACACACACACACACGCTCAGACACACACACAGACACACACACATGCATGCAGACACACACACACACATGCAGACACACACACACACATGCACACAAAGTCTGCCATACGTTTGTTCCCAGAGCCATTTAGTTTGGAGTAAATGACTTCCTGTGATACTCTGGTCGACAGGAAACGGAAAGTCCTGTGGTCTCACTCATATAAAAGGTGACTTTTCACATCACATTGCAGTCACTTAGCAGACGCTTTTGTCCAAAGCGACGAGCACACAATGGCTCAGAGCGAGGGCTCAGAGAACCTTGCTGTGTACATCACACACACACACACACACACACACACACACACACACACACACACACACACACACACACACAACAGTGTGTTCCCAGTGCTGGATACATGACAGGGTGACGGTGGTGGTGACGGTGGTGGTGGTTGTTGTAGTGGTGGGAGAGTGGTGGAGGTGGTGGTGGTGGTGGTGGGGGTGGGGGTTACAGTGGTAGTGGTGGTGGTGGTGGTGGTTGTCAGGGTGGTCACCCACCCAAAGAGAAGCTGTGATGTGGGGCGGAACCCAGCAGCCGTGTTAAAAGCCCTTCCTCCACACGGGACGCATTCAATCAGCCACACAGACTCATCTGGGTCAACGTCAATCCCCTCATCACTCATTCAGTAATTGAGGGCTGCAATATTAATAGCACAATGAGCTGAGAGAGATGGAGAGAGAGAGAGAGAGAGAGAGAGAGAGAGAGAGAGAGAGAGAGAGAGAGAGAGAGAGAGAGAGAGAGAGAGAGAGAGAGAGAGAGAGAGAGAGAGAGAGAGAGAGAGAGAGAGAGAGAGAGAGAGAGAGAGAGAGAGAGATGCGAGCAGAGAACCGAAAGAAAGATCCAGGGTCGGAAAGCACAAAATCTTTCCTAATGGCTTTTTTTAATAGCGTTTACTTCGTCACCGGAAGTGATTACCCTGCTACTCACTTTCAGGACACTGAAGGGTCTTGAAAGTGTGTCTTGAAAGTGAGTACGTTTCATGACCCTTGTCATGTTTCCCCTTTTGTTGTTAACACACACACACACACACATACATCTCCCACAGAGAACATGACTCTCCAGAGACTCTCTACACCAAAAACAGAACGACAAGCCCAACATGGCTGGACACAGGAGGCGGTCCTCTCTCTCTCTCTCTCTCTCTCTCTCTCTCTCTCTCTCTCTCTCTCTCTCTCTCTCTCTCTCTCTCTCGGTGGGCGTCTAGAGAGCTCCAGCCGACCCCAGCAGGCCGGCCTCTAGTGGGTGAAGCATCCCAGCCTCCCGCCACAACCGTGGGAATGAATCATGGCCTGTGTTTCATTCAGGGAGGAGGAGGAGGGGAGAAGGGCATTCATTACGGCCCCTTTGTCTCCTTCCTCCTCCCTCCCTCCCTCCTCCCCGCTCCTGGGAGGAGGGAGGGAGGGAGGAGAGAGTGTGTGACTTGGGGGTGAGGGGGGGGTGGGGTGGGGAAGGGGTGAGGGGGGGGGGGGTGGGGGGAGGGGTGAGGGGGGGGTGGGGTGGGGAAGGGGTGAGGGGGGGGTGGGGGGGGGAAGGGGTGAGGGGGGGGTGGGGTGGGGAAGGGGTGAGCAGGAAGCCGTTCGGTGGCTCTCCGTCACAACATTGTTTTTATATCCAGTAGCTCGGGTTTGAGCTACTGCCATCATCTCCCCATCGACGTGACTCACTGTGTGTGTGTGTTGTGTGTGTGTGTGTGTGTGTCAAAAATAAGAGAAACTGGGTGGATGAAGATAATTGTGTGTGTGTGTGTGTGTTTCTGTGTATGGTTCTGTGTATGAGGTAAAATTTTGAAAAAACAAGGGTTTATGAAAATCACTCTGTGTGTGTGTGTGTGTGTGTGTGTGTGTGTGGTGTGTGTGTGTGTGTGTGTGTGTGTGTGTGTGTGGACATGCACATTCACACACACACAGACAGGAACACACACACACACACACACACACACACACCCAAGCCAGACAGTTAGCAGCACTACTAGTTGTTGTTGTTGCCGGGATACCAATTTTCCCTGGAAATGATTGAGATGGCGACCTCATGGCGGACGGCCCCCAGCTGTACTTAATACACCCGGTCCTAATCAGAGGGGGGGGGGGGGGGGGTATTGAGGTATTGATTGGCTGACTCTCTCTTACCCGTATTGTCTCTGAAGCCAAGCAGGCTGGACCGGCTGAACTCCAACAGAGAGACCTGCAGAGAGGGGGGGGAAACGCAGTCAGATATACAGTATACAGGGACGAGAGAGAGAGAGAGAGAGAGAGAGAGAGAGAGAGAGAGAGAGAGAGAGAGAGAGAGAGAGAGAGAGAGAGAGAGAGAGAGAGAGAGAGAGAGAGAGAGCTGTAGCTAGAGACACAAAGAGATGGCTAGAGGGAGAGAAAGACAGAGAGGGAGAGAGAAATATAGAGAAAGAAGCAGGGAGGCAGAGAGAGGGAGAGAGAGAGAGAGAGAGAGAGAGAACGAGCTCTCGAACGCCTTTGCACATAGAAATCTTTGACCTTGTTGACTTTGGATTTCGCCAGGAATCAGCTGAGTGTGAGTAACACATGAGATTCCTTCCCTGCTAACAACACTCCCTCCCCCTGTCTCCCCCCCGTCTCTCTCCCCCTCCTACGGCGACACTCATCGATGAGACACTCCACCCGGACACAGAGGATACCACCATCAACTGGTCTCTCTCTCTCTCTCTCTCTCTCTCTCTCTCTCTCTCTCTCTCTCTCTCTCTCTCTCTCTCTCTCTCTCTCTCTCTCTCTCTCTCTCTCTCTCTCTCTCTCTCTCTCCTTGGGTTCTTGAGCGCTGAGCCTTCAGCAGCACGCCTCCATGAGTCACGGCATGACACCATGAACCCAGAATGAGGACACGCGCGCACACACACACACCACACCACACACACACACACACACACACCACACACACACACACACACCACACACACCACCACACACACACACACACACCACACACACACACACACACACACGGCTGTTGTTCTTGGTGCTACCGTTTTTGGAATCCCACATCTCCTCTACAGCTCCAGGAGTACATGAGGGAGCAGGGAGAAGAGAGGAGACGAGGAGGGAGGAGAGAGGAGACAGGGAGGGAGGAGAGAGAGAGGAGAGAGGAGAGAGGAGAGAGGAGACAGAGAGGAGACAGGAAGGGAGAAGGGAGGTGAGAGACGGGAGGAGAGAGGAGTAAGAAGTAGAAGATAGGGAACAGGGAGAAGCAGCATGGAGGGAGGAGACGAGGAGGGAGGAGAGAGGAGACGAGGAGGGAGGAGAGAGGAGACAGGAAGGCCGTATAGGGAGAAGGGAGTATGGGGAAGGAGTAGGAGGATAGGGAACGGGGAGAGGCAGCAGACGCCTACAAGCTGGATGGTAACACTGGGACAACCTAAACCATACAGGGACCTGGGGCTCTTCATGGTCCTCATGTACCAGGGCTGTGTGTGTGTGTGTGTTTGTGTGTGTGTGTGTGTGTGTTGTGTGTGTGTGTGTGTGTGTGTGTGTGTGTGTGTGTGTGTGTGTGTGTGTGTGTGTGTGTGTGTGTGTGTGTGACTCACCCGTCTGTGGGCTCCGGGGCTTGGCCCCCAGGTAGGCCAGGTTAACGTTGGCCTTCCGGCCGTCGATGATGGGGTTGGGGTCTTTGCAGGCCCGTTCTGCCGCCCCCCGGTCCATCATGGTCACCTGACCCAAGACACATCGCATCACATTACATCACATTACATTAAAGTCATTCAGCAGACTCTTCTGTCAAAAGTGACTTACAACAAGTACTTAAAACATAGGTAGGAAAGAGAACTACAAGTCACCAGAAGTCATGAGAGCATTTCCTTCCTAACAACAAGCCTCCAAAAGCAGAACCAGTGCTCAGAAGTTGGCTTCCTAGATTTGACCCAATAAGAACATCAAACAGGAGAGGCCAGGACAAATAGTGAAGCCAATAGACATACAGAGCTTATGAGCAAAAGCTAATACAGTAATACAATACAGTTACCATACGGCCATCTCCATATACCTGACCCCATCGTGATCATGGAGGCAGCTTGTCAAAGAAGTTGAACCGATGTTGACGTCACACATTACATTACAGTCAGTCAGTCTGCGGATCACCTCATCCAAAGTGAATGATCCACTTATGAGTAACAGAGTCCATATCGGAGCAATTAGACAAACGTGTGTTGTGTGTTACCAACACATCACAGGTTTCCAAAACAGCCACCGGAGAGACAGAGTTGGGCCTATTAGCTTCGAGGAATATGAAACACATAGTTCTAGAACCAAGTAGCAGTCATCTCAGCAATGTACGACATGCTGTAAGACATACAACACAGGGTGCTGTCAAGGAGAGACGGGTCTCTCTTTAAGATCTTGCTGATCTCACAGGGGGGGGGGGGGGGGGGGGGGGACACCAAGAGGTGGCCTTAACTCTCTCTCTCAAACACGGAGACTCAGATGGGCCCAAGCCTCCTCAGATAGGAGGGGGGAGGAGAGGGACCCAAAGGGGAAACCACACTGGGACTTTACAGCTTTCAGCCTCTGAGATGGCGTAGGATGCAGTGTGGAGGAGGAGGAGGATGAAGAAGATGAAGAGGAGGAGGAGGAGGAGGAGGAGGAGGAGGAGGAGGAGGAGGAGGAGGAGGAGGAGGAGGAGGGGCAGGAGGAAGATGAGGAGGAGGAGGAGGAGGAGGTGGGAGGGGCAGTGGGCAGATAAGGAGGAGGAAGATGAGGAGGAGGAGGAGGAAGATGAAGAGGGGCAGGAGGAGGAAGAGGAGGAAAAGGCAGATGAAGAGGAGCAGTAAGATGAGGAGGAAGAAGAGGAGGATGATGAGGAGGAGGTGGGGGGAGGGGCAGGAGGCAGATAAAGGGGAGGAAGATGAGGAGGAAGAGGGGCAGGAGGCAGATAAGGAGGAGGAAGATGAGGAGGAGGGGGGAGGGACAGATAAGGAGGAGGAAGATGAGGAGCAGGAGGAGGAAGATGAGGAGCAGGAGGAGGAAGAGGAGCAGGAGGAGGACGAGGACACGTGGCAGACTGCTCTCAAACTCATGCCCTGAAGAGGTGGAGGTGGTTTTGGAGCTCTAATGTACCTGATGGCGCCACGTGTGCATAACACTGCATGTTAGGCCTGACACATGTAAGACTCGCTGCTTCCGTTCATGTCAAACAATGACAAGAGAAGCCCGGAGCCAGGAATCACAGCGCTCTGTGGGTTGACACAACCACAGGCAGTTGATCGCTTAGGGGAGGGAGAGGTGGAAGCAAGTCTTATCTGGCTGAGCCAACTGACATACCCCTATAAACCTACACACACACACGAGAGAGAGAGAGAGAGAGAGAGAGAGAGAGAGAGAGAGGAGAGAGAGAGAGAGAGAGAGAGAGAGAGAGAGAGAGAGAGAGAGAGAGAGAGAGAGAGAGAGAGAGAGAGAGAGAGAGAGAGAGAGAGAGAGAGAGAGAGAGAGCACAGCGAGCATGGCCACTTGTTTGGCCTTTTTTATGATTATACACCACCAGAGACCACCCATTTTAATAAAGATATCTCTCAGTCTAGACAGCCGGTTAGTTATAGGAGACCTGCGGTCTATATAGAACATTAAAACACACACACACACACACAGTAAAGAATATGTAAAAAAAATAAAAAAGGATTGAAAATTGGATTGAAAGTGTCTAGGACTACATGTCTCATGTATTGGGAGAGTGTGTGTGTGTGTGTGCGTGTGTGTGACTGTGTGTGTGTGTGTGTGTGTGTGTGTGTGTGTGCCTGTGTGTGTGTGTGGGCGCCTGTGTGTGTGTGTGCCTGTGTGTGCCTGTGTGTGTGTGCGCCTGTGTGTGTGTGTGTGTGTGTGCGCGTGCGTGTGTGTGTGCCTGTGTGTGTGTGTGTGTGTGCGTGCGCCTGTGTGCGCCTGTGTGTGTGTGTGTGTGTGTGCCTGTGTGTGTGTGTGTGTTCTCATGGTATTTGAGGGCAGTAGCCTACATTTCTCAAATAGCTCGTTCTTGCCATCATTACCCCGTTTGACCCCAGAGGAGAGGGCAGGCCTACCGTGTGCATGTGGGCCTACATTACATTACACTACATTACACTACATTACATTACATTACACTACATTACATTACATTACACTACACTACATTACATTACATTACACTACATTACACCATGTAGTGTACCGGTACAATAGGGGGGGGGGGGGGTTTGGGGGATTTAAACATGTGAACTTTCCCCTGCATCTACGAATCCCGATGGTCCCCTGGGGTTTGGGTCTGATTTCGTTTCACTGCCCTCAAAAAATAAATGAATTATTTCAACCTTAGCACTTAACACACTTTATACCGGCTCTGTCTGTATGTTGTTGTAGATGTAGATGTAGACACACAAACACACACACACACGCACAATAACAACAATGAAGTGTGTTCTCGGACGTACAAAGCCGTATCCCCGGGACTTGCCGGTCTGCCGGTCGGTGATCACCACGGCCTCGTCGATGGCCCCGAAGCTCTGGAAGTGTTTCCCCAGGGACGCGTCGTCCGTGTGGTACGGCAAGCCCCCCACGAACACCTTGGTGTAGGTGGTGTCCTTCTTCTCCTTCTCCTCCTCCTCCTCCCTCTCCTTCTCCTCCTCCTCCATCCTCATCCTCATCATCATCATCATCGCGGGGGGGTGGTGCATGATGTCCAACGACGACGGCACCCCCCCCTGACCCAAAAACATCGGCGAACCCATTGATAAAAGGAAAATAAAAATAAATTGAGGTGTAGAAGAAGAAGAAGAAGTCTAAGAGAAGGTGGCTTCTCCGGGTGCACGGCGAGAGTACAGCCGAAACTTTCATGCGTCGTCTTGTCTTGTTGTCTTAAATCGCTCCTGTTTCTGCAGGGGGGGGGGGGGGCTACTCTGTGTTTACCGGACAAGAATCACCCTCCATCCATCCATCCATGAGTAGGGGCAGCGCTAACAACAAGTCACACCCAGCATATTGGAGACATACTGTGGGACTGACTGAATGAGATGAGATGGTTCACACGGAGCTGCTCTCCTCTCCTCTCCTCTCCTCTCCGCTCCTCGCCCGGTTGCATGGTATGGTAACTCCGCCTGTCTCACCCTGCTGCCTGTCTTCCAGTAGGAGAGACCGCCTCCTTCCCCTTTTTGTCCAATGAGCTCTCGGAGCGTCTTTCTCTCTCTCGACGCACCTTTTCGGTGCGCGTCTCCCCCCCTCCCACCTCCCTCCCACCGCGTCTCCCCCCCTCCCACCTCCCTCCCACCGCATCTCCCCCCCTCCCACCTCCCTCCCACCGCGTCTCCCCCCCTCCCACCTCCCTCCCACCGTGTCTCCCCCCCTCCCACCCTCCC
>CM051013.1:7860250-7875250 GCA_027704905.1 Muraenolepis orangiensis | reverse complement strand
ATCACTGGGCCTCAGAGCGAGAAAACACACCCCCTAGTGGTGGGTGTGCAGCACTGCAGGCGAAAACACACACGGTGACCCCGGGGCTCCATGCGTGGGCGCTGCAGCCCCAGCTACGGCTCTGTGGATCGCTGGCCTCACTCAACAGTACTTCTGTGGGAGGAAAGAGAGAGTGACAGAAGTGAGGCTCCGTTTTGTGTGTGGCTAAATGAACAGAGGTGACTGAAATGTCACCTGGAATCTGAAAGTGCTGTTACTTGCTGAGGACATTGCGCTCAGGTAAAAGTGGCACAGTGGTACAAAACAACGGTGGAGTAAGGAAGTGAGTGAAGGTCACTCAAAGAACTACTTGATTCTAGAGGTTTCCATTGTCCTTGTGTTACAAGAACAATGGAATCCTTGCTCCCCATTCACTTCCGCATTCTGAATTTCAACAGCAATAATATACCATACTATACTACACTTTACTATTCTATGCAACACTATACTACACTATAAACAACACTATATACTATGTACTATCTACTATAAACAGCACTATACTATAACAATAATATACACGATAAAAAAGAACAATAAGAACAATAAAGTGACTAAAGGATGATATATACATATGGTGGACGGTGACATAAAGCATTTTAAAGTGACATTAGTGCAGCACTGTAGTGAGTGGCTGCAGCATCATAAATAATAAAGTACAGAGTGACGATGGTGATTGGCTGACCGTTACCGCCAGGTTAAATCACCGTAACGACCGAATGATGTCATCTGATTGGCCCCGTGAGTGTTGTAAAAAAGATGAAATATTGTCTTTCGTGTATACGCTTCACTTTTTTTCTGCGAGAGCCCATACAATGTGTACTCTGTGAACAAAGGCCTTTTGAATTTAGAATTTTTACAGTTCTCCCGGCTCAGCTAACACGTCTCATACGATATCATTTGTCAACATCACACTGGCTTTGTTGTGGCGATTGGGCTGCAGAGCCTTTAGCGTGAGCGACCCCCCCCCCCCCTGCCCCACCCCCCCCCACCGCCCGTCTCAAAGGTAAACTCTGTGTGTTGTGACGGGACATGGTGGTGGAGTATGTGTGTTTGTGTGTCTCAGCATTTGTTGTACACACCAACTTCTACACACTCCGTACCCACGCATACGCAACACATTGATGCATTGATCCCAAAAAGACCAAAGCTCTACCAGGCTGCTGTTTACATTTCACTCAGACACACAGCATGCCGCTCTTGGGCAGAAACAGTGCAGGGAAGTGGTTTTAACAAACTACATCGGTAACAGATCTTTGGGAGCCGGGTGAGGTGACGGTTATGATGGCTTCATCACAGACACACAGGTATTGTCCTGACAGTACTATATATAGTATTTGTACTTGGTTGTTTTACAAGCCTGCCAATGAATGAGCGAATGGCATAAAACTAGACATTACAGTCGCTTAGCAGACACTTTTGTCCAAAACGGCTTACAATAAGTGCACTCAACACAGGTAGGCAAGATAACTAGACAAGACAGCATACCTGTATGATAGCCATGTACATTTTTTAATTTCTACCGGATATATATATTAATCTTCAACTGTTGCTCCAACTGCATATCCCTGCTCACTACCTGCTGTATATACATTGATATATATTTATCCTATTGATATAATTGCATACCCCTGCTGACTACCTGTTGAATACTTATACTACCTGTATATATATATATAATTCTGCAATATCTCAACAACTCTATGTTATTTTTAGTTTTATATATTTTATATTTTTGCATCCTATTTAACCACTGTACCTTTTATATTACCATGCATGTCATCTAATCTAACTACAAGTAACCAGAAGTCATGAATCAACCATGAGTGCTGACCAAAGCCATGCGTTGTGCTGTACCTGGTCGGGGCCCATGGGCCCCATGCGGCCCATCACCATGGGGCTCAGGCCCATCTGACCCATGTGGGCTCCGGCCCCGCTGGCCGCCATGCCTCCGCCGTTCATCATCATACCGCTGTACTGACCCCCCGGGGTACCCTGCTGCTGGGCAAACTGCTGCTGCGCATAGGAACTACAGAGTGAGAGAGAGAGAGAGAGAGGGGGGGGGGGGGAGAGAGAGAGAGAGAGAGAGAGAGAGGGGGGGGGGGAGAATGAGAGGGGGGAGAGAGAGAGGGGGGGAGAGAGAGAGAGTGAGAGAGAGATAGAGAGAGAGGGGGGGGAGAGAGAGAGGGGGGAGAGAGAGAGAGAGAGAGGGGGGGGGGGAGAGTGAGCGAGAGAGTGAGAGGAGGGTGGGAGAGACAGGGTGAGAGAGGGGGGGGGAGGGAGATAGAGAGAGAGAGATACAGGGTGATGGAGAGGGACGGATATAGGGCGAGGGAGGGAAATAGTTATAGATAGAGAGAGAGGGGAGGAAGAGAGAGAGAGAGAGAGAGAGAAGTCATCACAAACGACCTTCCTAATTGCAATGAATGAATTACAGTGACAAAGCGTGGCCTGTGGGACTACAGTAGAGCCGGAGCAGAGACATACAGATCAGATACAGTTAAACGCAGACCAAGTGGGTCCTCTTCAAGAGCACACGTACAGACAGAGCTGAGCATGTAGGGCACAGCGGTGAATAATGCAGCCCTATTGTTTAAACACCATCAAATATGCAGGGCAGTCATTAAACATGGAGCATGTTGTACACACACACACACACACACACACACACTGCGCACCCACACACACACACACACACACACACACACACACACACACACACACACACACACGACACACACACACACACACACACACACACACACACACACACACACACACACACACACACACACACACACACACACACACAACGTGGTGACCTCATTGTGTTGACTCTACAAGCATAAACAAGAAAAAAACTAAGCCAACTTGGCCAGGACTTACATAGACCTTACATAGTCACATGGTTCAGCTTAGGGCCTACCTGCTGATAATGGGCGTGGCCTGTGTGTGTGTCACATGGTTCAGCTTAGGGCCTACCTGCTGATAATGGGCGTGGTCTGTGTGTGTGTCACATGGTTCAGCTTAGGGCCTACCTGCTGATAATGGGCGTGGTCTGTGTGTGTGTGTGTGTGTGTCACATTGTTTCGGCGTGAGGCCTACCTGCTGCGGGGCATGCCCCCCTGGGACCAGGCCTTCATGTCGGCCCCCTGGTACATGGGCCCCCCCTGCGGGTGCTGCTGCATCATGGGGTTCTGTGGCCCCAGGCGGCTCGACATCATGGCGCTGGGAGGACTGCCCCCCGGAGGGCCGAACGAGGGCTCCCCCTGCTGGCCCATCCCTGCGAATGTGGAGCACATGATGAGGTCACAAGCTGCTCACAGTTATATGATCTTATGTTTCATGGTGTTTTAAAGTCCTCTACAGCCGATGGATTGCAAGGTATGTAATATGCAGTATGTATTATGTGTATCACTATGTGTCATGTGGTAGCCACTTCTGTAATGCCCTGTGATAATGCTGCAAACCAATTTCCCCACAATAATAATATAATAATAATAGATAAGTATCAATCTATTATGACACAACTTTCATATATGCATATATATATATATATATACTATAAAATTAACATGCATATTGCAAACTCATAAAACACATATACAACATATTTGTGTATAGTATTTTTATGTGTATAGTATTTTTAAAGTATTGTTTTAGAAATTCATAGTGCGGAAGGGAATGGGGAGTAAGCGTTCCATTGTAGGGCCAATACAAATGTATCTTGTATGTTGTGTCTATTTATTTTAGCTTGCAGTGCCCAAAATGACCATTAGAGGGCAGCCGTAGCTGTCTCAGATGATGCACGTAACACCCACCGTAGCTCCCCCCGTAGCTGAACTGCTGGGGTCCCGGCTGGCCCATGCCGGGCCCCCCCATGCCGGGCCCGCCCATGCCGGGGCTCCCCATGCCGGGGCCCCCCATGCCCCCGTCCATGACCCCGGGGGCCGTGACGTTGGGCGGGGGGCTGAAGCCCCCGGCCGCCGCCGCCGCCGCCGCCGCCTGCTGCTGCTGCTGCATGAGCATCATCATCCTCTGCCTCTTCATCTGCATGGTGACCATCTCCCGGCTCCGCTGGGCCATCATCTGGGCGTTCAGGAAGCCAGGCTGTGTGAGTGTGTGTGGGGGGGGATAGTGGTGGAGAGAGAGAGAGAGAGAGAGAGAGAGAGAGAGAGAGAGAGAGAGAGAGAGAGAGAGAGAGAGAGAGAGAGAGAGGATGAGAGAGAGAGAGAGAGAGAGAGAGAGAGAGAGAGAGAGAGAGAGAGAGAGAGAGAGAGAGAGAGAGACGAGAGAGAGAGAGAGAGAGAGAGAGAGAGAGGAGAGAGAGAGAGAGAGAAACACACAGGATGTCAGACAGAGGGCCCCCTCCCCACTTTTAAACCGTTTAAAGGAAACAGTTGTTTTTGAGTTTGTTTTGCACTTGTGGCCCCTCCACCAGGAGGTGGGAGGGGCGGTGAGAGAGAGGTGAGGGTGATAGTGGACTTGTCTCAAGGACGTGCGGATGCTGTTACATGGGTGAACATAATCTGGTCCTCGTCGGCCTCCTCTACTGACAACAGGCCAACATGGGGTCCGTGGAAATGACCCACGGCTACATACTGACCCCTGCCTGACCTAGGTGTCCACTAACTGACCACACGCCTTTAACACTAGTACAAACATACAGAACCACTACATTCACTACATGAAGATGGAGTCCTCTCATCGATGGGAAGTCCCAGGGAGGATTCAGGGAATGTTTAGGTGATGATGAGGAGAGAGTTGGACATGTTCTGAACACTCAGACCTATTGCACCAATACTACAATACTTGTTCCATGTTACATACACCACCAAAGCACCTTTGTATGTTATATATATATTTAGAATTGACACCTCTTGTACACAGGGCCGTTGCAATATGTCTCATCATAGGTTACAGTAAATCTATATATTTCTACTCACATTACTCACAATTAAAATCGGTTTATTTAGTTTAGTGTTTAAATAATTGACTATTTTCAATTGCTTGTTCTGTGCACCATCACGTGACGATGGCTTCACAATTTGGTTGCACTCGTGCGTCGACAATAGAGGCATTCCGGTTCTGGTTCTGATGATTTGGAACGGTTAGCCAAGCCAATGAGAAGTCCTTCTGTGGAGGAGCTACAGAACAGAGAGAGGGCCTGCAGGACGGGTTTGGGGCGGAGGGAGCAGATGGGACCGCCTGAGAGACGTCCAAGTTAACGTCCAACACCAGAGAGTCGGAACACCCAACAAAAACCAAACAGGGCAACAGGGAATCCATTTGATTTACAAGGGGGACGTCTTTGTGCGAATACGTGCGAAACAAGCGATAACATTAAGAACCCTTCATGGGGGGGGGGGGGGGGGCCGTTTCTCTTTCCCCCTTATTGATGAGGTGGACCGGTACAGGCCTTGGAACTACATCAAACACTCTTTTAAACTTGAATAGAGACGGTGTGGACCAGCACATTATTCAGATGACTTTGGCAGCCAGAGTGTCATTCATAGTCAGGCTTTTTCCCACGGAGACAAAGACAACCGTTTCGCACCGTAAGCAAAACAAAGACAAGCGAGGGAGATACATTACACCCGTCAAGGCTCTGGCAAGACGCCGCAGCGCTTAGAGAGGGACCAAAACGAGGAGGCGCCATCGGCAACTCATCCGCGGATGATTCTTTGACGCCAGACGTGAATAAACAAACCCAGGACCAGAACTGAAGGTTGGGGTCTTCTGCAGAGTTAATTGCAGGGTGGCTTGGTTTTACCATGCTGTACCGGAAGGTAAACTAATGATCAAGCCAGCTAATGAGCCCACAACGATGAAGAAACCCAAGACTCGGTCATGGAGTCAGAGATGTTTTCTTTGAAGTGGAAAGACAAATAGAAATAACAAACACAAAAACAGCTCAACTCAAACTCAGAATAATTGGTGAGCCAGAGACTGTGGGAAGACTTCTGTATGTATTTTATCAACTTAACCCTCAATGTGCGTCACCTTCCACTTAAGACTCAGTGAAGCGAAGGTAAACACTCCATCTCAACAACACACTGCATTGTTAATAGTGTTCCTCTGTTTTCTTAAGAGACAAAATATAGCTTATTTTCTCCCTAGTGGCGAATGCTACTGTGAACGCAGTGACCGTGTGTAAACGGTAAAGACAGCGTTTAGCAGACCCGCTGCAGACAAATGAGCAGCAGACTGGCTATCAGATGAACAGCGGTCTATTCCATCGTGTTCTACCGCAATCTCCGCCGCCGTCCCTGGGTTTTGCATTTTGCCCCACACTGCAAGATAACAGCCGCTCAGAGAACCATCAGTAAAACATAAACCAACCCGCATGTTCAATTCACTGCCAAATTCTATTTCACAAGGATTTATTTTCCCAACAACCAGACCAGGGCCTCGGTCGGGAAGCTGCATTTCCAGGTAAACCGGATCGGTTAGGTCGGAATTCAGGGAAGAGCATGGAATCCTCGGTTCAGATACCAAGCTGAGAGCCATGCTGTGATCCTAACCTGGAGCTGGGTACATAGCTCAGATAACTCAACTACAACCTCTTCCTATCACCTCATTGGTCACATGGGGATATCCAAAAACGGTTGTATTCCACGGTTTAACCTCAACAATCACCTGAAACATCTAAGTTATTTTAAATTGTGTGTTGACCCACACCTGCAGCAGGCTATCCAAGCAGCGATCTATGTGGCACTTCTGAACGATGTCACCACGGCTTGTCCCTTTGTCGGACTAAGGAGTGCAGACCTGAGTGCCTTGTACACTGCGATAGATGGGGGGCCTTTGAAGTCTGTCTCTCAGGTTCACGCGCATCTTTCAGGATCAACCCATCCCAGACAGAGTGAACTTGTTCCTGGGGGTTGATATCAGCTGTCCTGAAAGTCCCGGAAATCTTGACAGTCCGGGAAGCACTCGCTTGTGTCAAGAGTTCTGGGTTTAAGTTCAAACATATCCTAACCTTCTACTTGAGTCAGAGTTCTGGTTTAAGTTCAAACATATCCTAACCTTCTACTTGAGTCAGAGTTCTGGTTTAAGTTCAAACATATCCTAACCTTCTACTTGAGTCAGAGTTCTGGTTTAAGGTTAAACACATTCTAACCTGCTACTCAGAAGGTATTTGCATGTAAAGCTGCAAGGGAAGCATCACATGAACAAGACATGACACATGGTGTAATGCAGGTTCTGGGGTACCTGTCCTCCCATGGCCGGCTGCATGCCGGGTCTCATGCCCAGGCTGGGCCCGCCGGGGTTCTCCATCTTTATGGCCATCCCCTGGCGAGTCTGGCTCAAGAACTGAGGGAGAAAGAGAAGTGCCACACGTATAAACGACACCAGCGCACACGGAGCCGCATGCACATAGCGGGTGTGTGTCCCAGTGAGGTGTTCCATGTTAAAGGCGCCCCCCCCCACCTGCTGGCCCTGGAGCCTCTGCTGGAGCTGCAGCCTCATGGGCTTGTTGGCGCTCATCATCCTGGGTCTCATCATGCCGGCGCGGGGGTGGCCCCCCATGCCCCCCATGCCACCCATGCCCCCCATGCCCGGGAAGCCGCCCCCCTGGCCCATCTGGGACAGCATGGGCCCGAAGCCGCCCCCTTGCTGCTGGGGCTGGCCCTGCTGCATGGGGTTCCCCCCGCCGTAGGCCTGCTGCATGGCCGCGGAGGGCGGCCCCGGGTAGCCCTGGCCGTAGAGGGACTTCTGCTCCATCCCCATGGAGGGGTCCTGTCCGGGGAAGGGGTCCAGCTGCTCCGCTCCCTGGCCCTGAAGGGGAGGGGTGGGGTATACGGAGGACAGGGGGAGACGCGGTTCGTCTAAGTGGGGGCGGTTTCTGATTGATTCCCTGTTCATTAGAGTCGCCGTTCACTTTGTCACAACAGAGGGACCGGTTGTGCGGACGCCATCCATCAGGCTTAACGCGAGGCCTGGCGTCACCACAGTAATGAGATTCATTACTGGAAGACGTAATGCCGGGACGAATTCACGTGTCAAGGTTGTGACTCCTCCGCTCTCTGATATTCCCAACTGTTAATGGAGGCCTGGAGGAGCTAACCGTCCCCTGGGTGAATGTACATGTAGCGCAGGGCTAACCGAGGGCGTCGCTAGGGTAAAAAGGTCTGGTAGATCTTTGTCCTTTTTGCCATCTTAACAATAGGCATCCTTGAGCAGGTCAAACCGGCGCCCTGCTCGCTAAAGGATGGAATCTATTGATTTAAAATGCTTTGAATCACTTCGACTAAAATCGTCCGTGAAATCATCACAACATCATCATTTTTTTCTCCATCCTTATATTTCCACTGAGCTTAAATTCTCCTCATCTAATCACTTAAAGGGGTATTTTGCCGCTTTTCAACCATCTTTTTTCAACCATTTATCGGCATTAAGGGAGATAGAGTTGAAAAAACGCCTGCAGTTGTGGCCCTCACAGAGATGATTGGAGAACAGCTAAGCGCAGGTGCTAGATTTGTGCCCCCACAGTTGGAGTAAGGGTTAGGGTTATTTAATTTAATATTAATTCAATATAATATTTATATTTGATATAATATTTGTAATATATTAATATTAAATCCCCCTTTCAATGAGTGCTTTTCCTCACTCAGTCCTACCTCCTCTGAAATGCATCTGTGGTTCTGGTATTCCCCATGATGTCCTCCTCATGTATTCTTTAAACTCCAGACTAACTGACCTACTTTCTGTGATTGCGTTCCAAGTGGATCTTCCTCTGTGTCCGCGTATTGTTGGTACTCCCTGTTCCAAATTACCACCTCCTCTGTATTCATTTATGATTGTTTTAATCATAATCATCTTTATTTTTAATCCTATTTATTTGCATTATCTGTAATTCCCCGCTGTGTCGTTTCTCATATATTCCATATCCTATTCCATATAAGTGTTTATTTATTCTGATGTATTTTATTATAATTTTATGATTTGATTTATTAATTTATTATTGATATGTATTAATTATTATTCATAGGCTAACATGTCTCCCAGTGCTGTGCCACATTGTCTGGACACAAGGCCCTAATTGACTCAAAGAGTCCTGGGACTCCATAGCGCTTCTCTGCAGAAAGCGCGCTCTCTCTCTCTCTCTCCTCTCTCTCCTCTCTCTCCTCTCCTCTCCCTCTCTCCTCTCCTCTCCCTCTCCCCTCTCTCTCTCTCTCGGTCTATAGGTTTGATATGATGTTTCGTGGGGGTCTCTGCCCCGCACCCACCTGGCTGACCAGGTCGGGGATGCCCAGCGCCCGGTCGATCTCCTCCAGGGCGATGCCGTCTGTGTTGTTGAGCAGTGAGTCCAGCTGGTCCAGCAGGGCCCGCTCGTCACTCTGGCCCTCGCTGGTGGTGGGCGGAACCAGGAGGTCGTCCAGCGTGTTGCCAAACGGACGCCTGATGGACCCACACACACACACACACACACACACACACACACACCAGGAGAGGACATAAAGGACCATCATTAGCATCATGACGCATTGTAAACCATTGTTTGAATTGTAACTTCAACTGGTGAACTTAAAGGAATTGATGGTTTGAACAGTGGAAGGTACCAAGACCAACTTGATCACATCCCACCAGTGCAATGTAATAATACATAGACTATTTATAAATGTAACTTTTTTTAAATACTTTACTAATACTGCTAACCTTCTTTAGAATTGCCTGACGGAATATCGACACATCTACACATTTTTTATTCTTTTTTTTTTTTTTTCTAATTGTCCTCGAAAGTGGGATGACATATTGGGTTAAAATAAACAGTTAACTTCTGTATTTTACCAGATTTCTGTTTTCATTGGAGTCATTGAATCATGCAACATAGAAAAAATAAGGTATTTCACAACATTTGATAAAGTTAAAGCCGTGGAAAATGACCCCAAAAGGGCCCAGAAAAAGCCCTTAGATAAAATAAAAAGTGAATTTCCTACCCTGCCCCACACACACACACACACACACACACACACCACACACACACACCACACACCACACCACACCCACACACCAGTGGACCTTCCATTCCCTTCCGCTATTGGATAGTTTCACAATATTCAAACAAACAAACAAACTAATGAGTGAATGAATGTAGTGGAGAGAGAGAGAGTAGCTGGAGGTCCCGATGCACTGACCTGCTGACCCCCTCCATGCCCATCCCCGGGTCGGGCCAGGACGGAGACTGGCTGGGCTGGCCCTGCTGCTGCTGCTGCTGCTGCTGCTGCTGCTGGAAGGGGCTCAGACCCATGTCCCCGGAGCCCCCTGAAACACACCGGAGGGAAGACACCGCAATCAAGATACAAGATACAAGATTTGTATTGGCCATTTGTAACAAGTACATAGGAATGCTTACTCCCCATTCCCTCCCGCAGTATAAATCTCAAAAACAACACCGTAAAAATATAAATAACATATACAATAAAAATAAAAATAAACAAAAAACAGCAGCAAAGTGACTTAAATGATATGCACATGTTTTTTGTTGTTGTTAAAAGCATTTAAAGTGCCAGTAGTGCAGCAGCATCATGAACACAGTGCAGTAACTGTGATGAGTCCAGAAAGTCCAGCAAAAGTATGTAAGTGTAATGTTAATGACATGTTATGAAAGTGAAAGTGGCAGCACTCCTAGCACTCCTAACCTGTGGAGTGTGTGTGTGGTTGGTGGCTGTTTTAAAACGGCCACACCTTAGGCCAAGTCAGGCTGATTAGACTCTGGTGGCGGGTGAGGCTGCACACCTGTGGTGCATGGGCCAATGAAGGCCCGCAGGTTAACTGGTCCACATTTGAACCAGCAGGTGAGAGTGTGACTCGCCATGGCAGGCCGTTTTTCAAAAGTGTCAAACGTGACTTAAATTGTCCTTGACCCAGTGACATCACACAGTGGGAGGAGCCTCCACCCTGATGTTTGATGATTAGATTACTTAAGTTCTATCTATCTATCTAGATCAGCCTACCAGCCAACCGACCCCGTGGACTGTTCCAACTGGTCGGCTCATCTGTCCATCATAGATCCGGGTGGAAACTCCCACTGTGTGATGTCGCCAAGTCATTTCTCACAAAATGTCAACATGTTTAAAACGGCCTGTAGTGGCTAATCACACTCACACCTGGTGGTATAATAGAGGCCCTTTATCCTGACCACCCTCCCCCCCCCCCCCACACACACACACACACCCTCCCCCCACACACACACACACCCACACACCCACACCCACACACACACACACCCCCCTCACACACACACACACCCCCCACACACACACACACAGCGGACGCACCCATATCCATGAGCTGCTGCTGCAGCATGGAGCGGGTGCCAGGCAGGCTGTTGGAGCGGCTGACCATGGCTCCTCCCATCATGGGCTTACCGCCGCCGCCGCCGCCGCTGTTGTAGTCGGCGGGGAGGCGGCCCATGGAGGGGGGACCCGCCGAGCCCACGGGGCTGGCGCTGGAGCGGGGCAGCCCCCACTCCCCTGACCCCCCCATGGGAGACCTCTGGGGGACCATGCCCCGGTTCACCGGTCCTGAGAGAGCAGAGGACGGACGGACAAATCATGGTCACACACATGTGTTCACACACAGTCAACGTGTTCCTCTGCATTTAACCCATCCTAGTATTAGGAGCAGTGGGGCAGCTTTTGTATACACAGCTGCCCGGGGAGCAGCGTAGTAGGGGGTCTGGTGCCTTGCTCAAGGGCACCTCGGCAGTGCAGCCCAGGTGTTTCAGGGGACTTGAACCGGCGACCTTCCGGTGCCCAAGCCCCCGAGTCCCAACTAGACTGAGTGGTGATTCAATGGTGACTCAACCTAAGTCACCTTATTTGCACTCTGGTTAGATGCCAAATTATTTTCGCTGTACTGTGAACTCAATTTGAATCGAATCTAATCTAATCTAATCTCAGTTTAGGGGAAGGCGTGCCCTTAAAAAGGGGAGAGGACGGGAGGACAGAAGGGGAAGGGAGGAAGGGAGGGAGGGGGAAGGGAGGAAGGGAGGAAGGTGCGCAGAAAGGCATGAATAAGTTGGTTACTTGTTCCCACGCCTCTCGGACACACCCCCATGTTGCCAGGGTAACCGTCGGCGCTGCCCATGATGTTCTCCTGCTTGATGAGCATGGGGCGGCGGGGGCCCCCCCCACCGGGGCCCCCCACGCCGGGCCCCCCCCCCACCGACAAGGGCTTCCCGTCCATGGACACGGCCCTGTGGAACGGGCCCCGGGCCCCTGGAGCCACGGCCGGGCTCCCTGCAGGAACACACAGACCAACATTACATTAGATTCCATATCATTGGCGCATATAATAAATATATATATTATAAAACAATTATATAAATATAGATATATAAATATTATAAACAGACAATAATATAATTGTAACAATATTAATAAAAATATAGTAAATAAGAATAGCTATAGTTAGTAAACAAATAAATTAATAAATATATGTGTATATATATATATACATATATAGGAGAGAGAGAGAGAGAAGAGAGAGAGAGAGAGAGAGAGAGAGAGAGAGAGAGAGAGGAGAGAGAGGAGAGAGAGAGAGAGAAGAGAGAGAGAGAGAGAGAGAGAGAGAGAGAGCGCTGTGTAACTCTTCATACAGGATAGTGCAGTGCTCATGGTGTTTGATTTCCAGCTGGATGGTCCACAGCCTCCCTGTTCACACATCCACCAGCCTCATTCAAAACATTTTAATCTGAATTCACTGTAAGTCCCCCTTTAATGAAAAGCCTTCTGAGAGACTAAATACCATATCATGTGGTGTGCGGTCTCTCACCCTGCAGGCTGTCGTCCAGGCAGCCCTGCGCTTTGTTGCCCACGTCAGCGGGGCCACCGCCCGCTGACCCCGGCTGGTCCGGGTAGAAGTCCGAGGCCGCGCCCCTCAGGCCCCCGAGGATGGACTCCAGGTTCTCCAACTGGACAGAGGGTCAGAGACAGAGATAACGTTGCCAAACATCCGCAACAACCGCAGCACACCGCCGCCAAATCAATAGCAGCATTATTAATAGGCGATCCATTATTCATGAGGCTCGGTGGGTGATCCTACCTCATCTGGCGGCTCCGACTTGATCTTGCTCTCCGGGTGTTCCGGAGCGGGGCCGGGCCCGGGGCCTCCTCTGGCGGGCCCCCCGGGGCCCCCCGCGGCGGGGCCCCCCTTCATCTCCAGCTCCTCGGGCTTGGGCTTCACATCCACGGGCTCCTTGGTGTCGTCCTTGTTGAGGAGGTAGTGCAGCAGGGCGTGCGTCTTCTCCTTCTTCGGGCTGTGCTGCTCCTGCTTGGGCTCCGCCAGGCCGGGCCCCTGCGGCGCCCCGCCGGCCGTCGGCGGCCCCTGGGCCTCCCCGGCCTCCGGGCCCCCCAGGGTCACCTTCCCTGTGGCCTCGGCCGTGATCTTGGCCACGTCGTCCGGCGTGTTGCCGTTCTGCAGCAGCTTGTGGAGGATCTTGTGCTTCTCCTGCAGCGAGGCCGTGTAGTGGGCCGCCGACAGGGCCGCCGCCGAGGCCTGGCCCTGACCGGCCAAGGAAGAGGAGGAGGAGGAGGAGACGCCAGCGGAGGAGGGGCTGGTCATGCCCCCGGCGGGGTCCTTGTTGGGGTTGAGGCCGACCGCGGGGGCCGGGGTGGGGGGCGGGGGTTGAAGCTGTTGTTGCTGTTGTTGTTGTTGTTGTTGTTGTTGTTGTTGTTGTTGTTGTTGTTGTTGTTGGGGAGGAGGCCCCACGGGGCCCATGGACCCCGTCCCCAGCTCCTCGGTGGGCGAGGTCAGTAGCTGCAGGAGCTTCTTGTGGCCCTTGCTGTCGGGGATCCTCCGCTGGGCCTGGTCGGGGCCGGGCGGCGTGGCCTCGCCGCCGCCACCACCGCCGCCTCCTCCCTCGCCTCCTCCCTCGCCGGGCTCCTTCCCCCCGGGGGCCACCGCCGGGCCGTCGGGGCGCTCCGCCGAGCTCTCGGCCGGCGGGTGGTGAGGGTGCGGCTGCTGGTGGTGGAGGTGCGGGTGCTGCTGATGACGGTGCAGCTGCTGCGGATGCTGTGGGTGTGGGTGTGGGTGCTGCTGCTGTTGTGGGTGCTGCTGTTGTTGGTGCTGCTGTTGTGGGTGCTGTTGAGGGTGCTGTTGTTGTTGTGGGTGCTGTTGTTGTTGTGGGTGCTGTTGAGGGTGCTGTTGGGGTGGGTGTTGCTGCTGTGGGTGGTGCAGAGGCGGGTGGTGATCGCCGGGCCCGGACCCCGCTGACAGGCCTCCTCCTCCTCCTCCTCCTCCTCCTCCTCCTCCTCCTCCTCCCGCCGCCGGGCTCTTGGAGCCGTCGGGGCCCGTCTTGAGCGGCTGGTTGGGCAGTGAGGAGGAGGGGGCGGAGGAGGAGTGGACACTGGGGGAGCTGTCAGGCTTGTGGGCGGGAGAAGGGGAGGTGAGCGTGGAGGGCAGTGAGCTCCCCACCCCTTCGCTGATGGCTTGCAGTGCGTTGAGGGAGCTGCTGGAGAAGGTGGTGGTGCCACCTCCTCCTCCACCTCCTCCTCCTCCTCCACCGAGGCCGCTCATAGGGGAGTGCATGCCTAGAAGACACCGTTGAGACCACAATGAGACGCACACCCAACACTACGTGGCAACAAAAGTGAGAACGATGCATGCCTCTCCTTGACCTACCTCCAGGGGAGAACTGGCTGGCGCCCATCTTGGGGCTTCCTCTGTTGCGGGGGGACATCATGAGGCCCTGCTGGGGGCCAGCCATGCGGGGGCTCCCCGTGGGGCTGGTCATCCCGGCCAGGCCGTACCCCCCGGAGCTCTGGAAGGGAGGCTGCTGGGGGTGCTGCTGCTGCTGCTGCTGCTGCATGCCCTGTCCTGGATGTCCCAGGTGGCCCGGGTGCCCTGGATGTCCCGGGTGTCCCGGGTGTCCCGGGTGTCCCGGGTGTCCCGGGTGGCCCGGGTGTCCCGGGTGTCCCGGGTGGCCCGGGTGGCCCGGGTGTCCTGGGTGCC
>CM051013.1:7855250-7857750 GCA_027704905.1 Muraenolepis orangiensis | reverse complement strand
AGAGAGAGAGAGAGAGAGAGAGAGAGAGAGAGAGAGAGAGAGAGAGAGAGAGAGAGAGAGAGAGAGAGAGGGAGAATGAATAAAAAATAGGTACTTTGAGTGATTTCAGTGTTTTGGAACATTCCGGGTTCAGAGGGAAAAACGTCTTGTTTGTGTCATCAATTAGTTTTACCCCTGAGTCGACCTCCCGGGTCACGGGTCGTGATAGGACTTTGAATGAAAATTGAATATGAGATAGACTATGATGATGATCTTAATATCATTGGGATGTTTAGTTCCCGTTGCTTTAAGTACATCTTACAACGCTGTGATGTCATTGGAAGTGCTTTCAAAGGTCAGGGGTCACAATTATTTATTTTGTAGATCTTCCAGAATAATAGAAAGTATTTTGCTATAATGTTTTGTTGGATGTTTAGAATATATACAGTGCTGCTCGAAAGTATGTGAACCCCCTAGACATGGTCATTGTAATTGTACAAAAATGTAAAATAACCTTATTAAATGTATATCCAAACACCAATTTGTAAAGCAGGACTTTCCAAATAATGGACACAAACAAAGAAAAATGATGTATTTTCATTATTTATTCAAAAAAGTGGTTTCTCCCACAAAAACTGAAAATATGACTTGTGCAAAAGTATGTGAACCCTTTTGGTTAATAGCGTGTGGCACCTCCTTTTGCAGCCATTACTGCAATCAAACGTTTTCTATAGCCACTGACCAGTCTCTCGCATCTGCTGTGGGGGATTTTTGCCCACTCTTCCTTGCAGAACTCAGCCAGTTGAGAAAGGTTGGAGGGACATCTGGCATGTACCCCCCGCTTCAGGTCTAGCCACAACATTTCAATTGGATTGAGGTCCGGACTTTGACTTGGCCAATCCAGAGTACGAATCCTCTTTTTTCTGAACCATTCCTTGGTAGATTTGCTGGTATGTTTTGGGTCGTTGTCTTGTTGAAAAACCCATTTACGGCCCAGTTTCAACTTCCTGACTGATGGCTGGAGATTCTTATCAAGAATTTGCTGATACACTTCAGAATTCATGTTTCCCTGGATGATATGGAGTTGTCCAGGTCCAGAAGCAGAGAAGCAGCCCCATACCTTAACATTTCCACCACCATGCTTCACTGTTGGGATGAGGTTCTTTTCTTCATGTGCTGTGTTGGTTTTTCTCCAAACAAAGCGCTTACGATTATGACCAAATAATTCTATTTTGGACTCATCTGTCCAGAGAATGGACTTCCAGAAGGCCTCTGGTTTGTCCAAGTTCTCTCTGGCAAAGTTTAAACGGGCAGCTTTGTTCTTTTTGGAGAGCAGAGGCTTCCTTCTAGCAACCCTCCCATGAATGTCGTGTTGGTTCAATTTTCGTCTAATTGTAGACGCATGTACATTTACACCTGACGCTGCCAGAGAGCTCTGCAACTCTTTAGAGGTGATGTGTGGGTTGTCCTTTACCTGATTTATTATTCTACGGGTGCTTCTTGATGTTAGTTTTAATGGGCGTCCACTTCTAGGCAAAGATGCGGTCATCTTGGACGCCCTCCATTTGTAAATGATTTGCCTCACCGTGGATGGATGGAGCTGGAATCGTTTGGAGATTGTCTTGTAGCCTTCTCTAGACTGATGGGCTGTCAGTACCATTTTCTTGATTTCCTCGGGTATCTCCTTTCCTCTTGGCATGGTTGATTCGTATGGGTACACCCTGGCACTGCAGTCGTTTGGTTGTTTTTCTCTCTCTTTTAATCTGTGTTGTCCAACCCTTTTCCTAATGATGTCTCATTTGATTGGTTTGCTTAATTGACTAATTAAGCACCCAAAAGTGTTTCACCTGAATCTGTTACCTCCTTGACTTTACCAATACAGCTGGGGGTTCACTTACTTTTGCACATCCACTAATTCCATGTTTCATGTATTTTTTTGGCTACTCACACAATTCCCTCTAAAAAAGTACATGGAACTGTTAAACATAAACCTGACATTTCATATATGTAAAACTTGTGATGATAAAATAGGAAAATCATGGTAAAACAACAGAAAACTCTTAACTGTTCAAGGGGTTCACATACTTTCGAGCAGCACTGTATATTTATTGTTTTATATCATTATCATTAAATAATGGAATGAAGTATTTTGAAATAATTGTATTTAAAGGTTCAAAATATATGCACCTGGGCCCAGACCCCAGGTTGGGAACAAGTAAGGTAAAGTACTGTGTGTGTGTGTGTGTGTGTGTGTGTGCACGTGTGTGTGTGTGTGTGTGCGTACCTTCGCCTTCCTCTAGCATGGCCTTGGGCTGCGTGAGTGCGAAACACTGCATGGTCTCGTACCGCGGGCCCCCTGGCCCCTCCTCCATGGGGCCGTGGGCGTGGCCAAACTTGACAAGCATGCGACAGGTGAAGGTGTGACTCTTCTGCCGTGTTGCCTCGCCTCCCCACGACACTCCATTGACTGGAGAGAGAGAGAGAGAGAGAGAGAGAGGGAGAGAGAGAGAGAGAGAGAGGG
>CM051013.1:7837750-7842750 GCA_027704905.1 Muraenolepis orangiensis | reverse complement strand
GTGGAGGGATGGGACCTGGTGGTTGGTGAGGGGGGGGGGGGGGCTGGTGGTGGAGGGATGGGACCTGGTGGTTGATGAGGGGGGGGGGGGGGGGGCTGGTGGTGGAGGGATGGGACTGGTGGTTGGTGAGGGGGGGGGGGGGGCTGGTGGTGGAGGGATGGGACCTGGTGGTTGGTGAGGGACCTGGTGGCGGGTTGGGAGTTCGGACCAGCTGGTGGGTCTAGACCCGGTGGAAGGTTGGGACCTTGGAGTGTTTGTTTAAACTACTGGAGGGAGTATATTTGTGCTGATCAGGGATACTAACTGTAACTAGAGTTTTGCAAGTAAGTTGTACTTCATTAGTCCATCATTAGTCCATTGTTAGCCAAGTGTTGAAGTGTAGTCTGAGTATATTTAGTTGCTTACCAGGTTGATACTATCTGTAACTCGAGTTTGTCAGGTTGATACTAAGTGTAACTAGAGTGTTGCAAGTAAGTTGTGCTTCACTCATTTGTCTATTGTTAGTCAAGTGGTCAGGTATGGCTTAAGTGTTGTGGCCGATTGAAGGTGGATTCACCCAATCTAGGTCAACTGCCTTGTTAATCGTGTGGGAGGGGCCTGCACTCCTAGCAGACCCTCAGACAATTAGCAACCAGTGTTATTTAGCCACTTCCTGAAAGCGGCAGCTTTGGAGCAGCAGGCAAACAAAGGCAAGGCAGAATAAGGCTACAGTCGACTTTTGCAAGTTCGACTTCTTCTCAGGTCGGCATCTTATTGTACTGTAATCTACCATGTGTGGCATTGCGGTACACACTTCTTGCGGAGGTCACACAGACGCTGGTCACATCCAGGCGCCGCCGTGATCCCACAAACCTCATTTACCCTACTCTGTCTACCCATGTCGAGCTAGTGGTAACTGGGGGGCTTTGGAATTGCCAGTCGGCAGTGCAGAAAACTGAGTTAATCTCAGGCTATGCATCCTTGCTTGCCCTGAACTTCCTTGCTCTTACTGAGACTTGGATCAGCCCTGTGTCATGTGATTTTTTTCCACCCCAGAGTCGCAAGACGAGGCGGTGGTACTGGTCTGTTGATTTTGCATGACTGGAAAAACTCCCCATTTCCATTCCACAGTTCTCCCCCTCTTCATTTGAATTTCATGCTGTAACTGTTTGTTTTCCATTTAAGCTCATTATTGCAGTTGTTTATCGTCCACCCGGCCCAGCTGGTGACTTCTTGGAGGAGCTTGAGATGCTGATCTCCCACTTCCCTGATGATGGTCCCGGCCTCATCCTTCTTGGCGACTTCAACATCTTGACTGAGAAGTTGGACCCTCTTCTCTCCTTCCTCGCCTCCTTCGACCTTTCCCGCCGCCCGTCTCCTCCGACCCACAAGGCCGGCAACCAGCTGGACCTCATCTTCACCAGACACTGCGATACAGTAAACCTTTCAGTTACTCCTCTCCATCTATCCGATCACTTCTTCATGTCCTTCTCCCTCTTCCTCCCTTCCCCCCCTCCCACTCTCCCCCTACCAGATGGTGACGTCCTGTCGCAATCTCCGCTCACCCCTGCCGATCTCTCCTCTTCTGTTCTCTCTGCCCTCCCTCCTCCTGATTCGTTCTCTGTTCTACCCCCTGATATTGCCACTGACCTTCTTCTCTCTACCCTGTCCTCCTCTCTGGACACTCTCTGTCCCCTCACCTCCAGGTCTGCACGTCTAACTTCACGTGCCCCCTGGTTGTCGGACTCAGTGCGTACGTGGAGGCGGAGCCTCAGAGAGGCGGAGCGCAGGTGGAAGAAAGGAAAAACCCCAGAGGACCTTCTCCATCTTCAAGGGCTCCTGTCAAACTTCTCCTTGTCGCTTTCATCCGCCAAAGCTGCATTTTACTGTTCCAAAATTCAAAGCATCTAACTCTAAAAAACAGTTTGATACTTTTTCTATACTATGTCTTCCCCCCACCCTCCCACAACCCTCCCTTACCCATTTCTCTCCCCTCTCCACAGATGATGTTCTTTACTTCATCACATCCAGCCACCCCACCACATGCTCACTGGATCCAGTTCCCTCCCCTCTGCTTCAGTCTACTGCGCCTGAACTCCTGCCCTTCCTGACACACATCATCAACGCATCTCTGACGCCTGGATGCTTTCCCACTGCTTTCAAGACTGCCAGAGTCACCCCCCTCCTGAAGAAACCAACACTCGACCCCTCTGAACTCAAGAACTACAGACCGGTATCCCTTTTGCCCTTCTTATCCAAAACTCTTGAACGTGCTGTCTTTAACCAATTGTCCTTGTATCTCTACCAGAACTGCCTCTTGGATCCCCACCAATCTGGTTTTAAGGCAGGTCACTCGACAGAAACTGCCCTTCTGGCAGTGACTGAGTCGCTCAACATTGCTAGAGCGAATTTGCTCTCCTCGGTCCTGATACTCCTGGACCTGTCTGCAGCATTCGACACTGTGAACCACCAGATTCTCCTCTCCACCCTTGAGGGGATGGGTGTCTCGGGCTCTGCTCTCTCCTTGTTTGCATCCTACCTGACGGGTCGCTCCTACCAGGTGGCACTGGGAGGGTCTGTGTCAGAACCACACCGATTGACTACTGGGGTTCCACAAGGATCGATCATGGGTCCTCTTCTCTTCTCCCTCTACACAACGTTCCTTGGTCCTGTTATCCACTCCCATGACTTATCCTACCACTGCTATGCTGACGACACCCAACTGGTCTTGTCGTTTACCCCCTCGGACACGCAAGTGGAAACACGCATTGCCACGTGCTTAGCAGACATCTCAAAGTGGATGTCGATGCTCAACCTGGACAAGACTGAGATAGTGTTCTTCCCGGCAAAGGGCTGTCCGCACTGAGACCTGGCTGTCACCATTGATGATGCTGTGGTGACACCTACTCGGACCGCAAGGAATCTGGGTGTGACCCTGGACGACCAACTGTCATTCTCGGCAAACATCCTGCAGATTCCTCCTTTACAACATCAGGAGGATTCAGCCTTTTCTCACTGAAAAGGCTGCGCAGGTGCTCATCCAGGCTCTTGTCATCTCCCGGTTGGACTACTGCAACTCTGTGTCTGACACTGTGGTCAGCAGCACTGGTGCTCCACAGGGAACGGTTCTTTCCCCATTCCTGTTCACCCTGTACACCTCAGATTTTCAGTTCAACTCCGAGTCCTGCCATCTGCAGAAGTTCTCGGACGACTCTGCAATTGTTGGTTGTGTCAGTGAGGGAAACGATGAGGAGTACAGGGGCGTCGTGGACTCCTTCGTTGAGTGGTGTGAGCTGAACCACATGCAGCTCAACACAGACAAGACAAAGGAGATGGTGGTGGATTTCCGCAGGAGGAAATCTACCCCCACACCCATTTCCATCAAGGGTGTGTCTGCAGAAGTTGTTCAGGATTATAAATACCTGGGAGTTCACCTGGACAACAAACTGGTCTGGGCCAAGAACTCTGAGGCTGTGTACAAGAAGGGCCAGAGCCGTCTCTACTTCCTGCGGAGGCTCCGGTCCTTCAACGTTTCTAACACGATGCTGAAGATGTTCTACCAGTCGGTGGTAGCCAGTGCCATCTTCTCCGGTGTCGTGTGCTGGGGAAGCAGGTTGAGGTCAGCAGACGCCAACAAGATCAGCAGGATCGTCAGGAAGGCTGGCGCTGTCCTGGGGGTCCAGCTGGACTCCTTGTTGGTGGTGTCTGAGAGGAGGATGCTGCGCAAGCTGTGTAGTATCCTTGACAACAACTCTCACCCTCTCCATCAGGTGCTGACCTCATACAGAAGCACCTTCAGCAACAGACTCATTCCACCCAGGTGTACCACAGAACGCCACAGGAAGTCCTTTCTTCCTGTGGCCATCAGACTCTTTAATTCATCTACCTCGGGTCGTGAGAGGGACAGTGGAGACTCAGTGACCTGAAGTCAACACACTGTAAATCCTTTCACTGTAATTTTGCACTGTAAATTCAATTTCACTTTTCACTTTTCACATGTCACTTTTTCAGTACTCATCTGAATTATTTATTAGTATTTATTACTGCCAATTTGCACTATACGCATTGTTGTATATACCTACGTATTACTGTAATAATACTGTAAATTGTACAATTCATCTGTCTATACATTTAAATTTCATTCAGATTTCATTTAGTTATATTTTGTTTATACTAGTTTAGTTTAGTTTAGTTTGTTGTTATTAGTTTTAGGTATTGTATATTTTTGCGTGCATTTATTCCCCTGTTTCAACTGTGCACCTTAATTTCCCTCGGGATAAATAAAGTCTCTTGAATCTTGAACTCCCTCCTTGCTGGCGCCCCGGCATTTGCCATCAGGCCCCTGGAGCTCATTCAGAAAGCTGCAGTTCGCCTGGTGTTCAACCGCCCCAAGTACTCCCACACATCTACCCTCCTTCGGACTCTACACTGGCTACCTGTAGCTGCTCGCATCCAGTTCAAGACCTTGGTGCTAGCCTACAAGGCAGTAAAAGGTACTGCTCCATCCTACCTCCAGGCAATGGTCAAGGCCTACATCCCCCGTCACTTCGCTCGGCTTCCTCGGGCCGTCTGCTTGCCCCCTCACTTAGGGGCCCGTGTGGCCGATCTACGCGGTCACGGCTCTTCTCCGTCCTGTGGCCCCAATTTGGTGGAACAAACTCCCCACGGATGTCACTACTGCTGAGTCACTGCCCATGTTCCGCCGCAGGCTGAAAACCTATCTCTTCAGGACACACTTCCCGGATCCTTCCTCGTAGCGCTAAGTCAATTATCTGAGTAGATTACAAATTATAGATAGGTAGATATTGTTCTAGATATTGTTGTATATTGTTTGCCAACTTATTGTACTTTTCCCTTACACTTTTGCCTGAATTATTGTACTTCTACCTGAGCACTGGTTCAGTTCTTGGAGACTTAGAAATAAAATGCACTTTTGTCTTCTGGTGACGAGTTGTTCTCTTACCTTCCTTTGTTGAAACACACTATTGTAAGTCGCTTTGGATAAAAGCATCTGCTAAATG
>CM051013.1:7830250-7832750 GCA_027704905.1 Muraenolepis orangiensis | reverse complement strand
GAGAGAGAGAGAGAGAGAGAGAGAGAGAGAGAGCAGTGGGTCAATTACACGCTGCAGGCACCGACCCGAGTGGCAGAGAGGCAGAGCAAAGCATGGAGGCTGTGGGTGACGCCACGGAAACAGGGGGGCGGGGGGGAGGTGGAGGTGGGGGAGGTGGAGGTGGTTTTGGGGAGGTGGAGTTGGTGGTGGGGGGAGGTGGAGGTGGTGGTGGGGGGAGGTGGAGGTGGTGGTGGTGGGAGGTGGTGGTGGGGGGAGGTGGAGGTGGAGGTGGTGGTGTGGGAGGTGGAGGTGGTGGTGAGGGGAGGTGGAGGTGGTGTTGGAGGTGGAGGAGGTGGTTTTGGGGAGGTGGAGTTGGTGGTGGTGGGGGGAGGTGGAGGTGGTGGTGGTGGGGGGTGGTGGAGGTGGAGGTGGTGGTGGGGGGAAGGGGAGGTGGAGGTGGTGGGGGGAGTTGGATGTGGTGGTGGAGGTGGAGGAGGAGGAGGTGGAGGTGGATGTGGTGGTGGGGGTGGGGGTGGATTGGGGCCATCGATAGAAGATGGGAGTGGCCATTAGCGGGGCAGTAGGGAGGCCCAATAGGGGCTGTATAGGGGGGGGGGGGGGGGGGGGAAGAGAGGGAGAAGAGTTGCGTCACGGGGGTCAGCATTAAGAGTGACTAAGTGCCAGAGCATGTATACCCCCCCCCCTCACCCCCACCCGACCCCACCCCCCACCCCACCCGCGGGACGTGTGGTCAGCCTCACACCTCTCATTACGCTGTCGTTATTCAGCCACGAAGGCTCGAGTGAGGGGTTCATCAGCCAGGAGGAGGCTACAGAAGGAAGAAGACCTCTGAGCTCTTCACTGGCACTACGGGGCTACAGGGCTACGGGTTCTGTGTTCTGTGTTCTGTGTCCCGGGAGCCTCCAGCCAACTACCTGTTCTTCAGGGAGGACTTTGACGGACACATGAACGCCCAGCGTTCCAAAAAGAACACCCACACACACACACACACACACCAATGACACACACACACACGTGTGCATGCGTACGTGCGTAAACACACACACACACACACACTCGCACATACAAACACACACACACACACACACACACACACACACATAGACACACACACACACACACACAAACACACGCACACACAACTCAAACAAAACTTTTTTCACTCTCTCCCAATTAAGGAGGTCAAACTTGAATGATGATTCACTTTCTTTCTGTCCAAGTCCATGGGAAAAAGGGACTCTAGTCCAGAGGTTCTGAACCGGTCCTTAATGTGAAGAGGTTCTGAACCGGTCCTTAATGTGAAGAGGTTCTGAACCGGTCCTTAATGTGAAGAGGTTCTGAACCGGTCCTTAATGTGAAGAGGTTCTGAACCGGTCCTTAATGTGAAGTCACAACACAACAAAACAAAAAGTGGAAAAAAGTGTATTTACCAACAAGGCCTTCATACACCGTTAAAAAACATGGAGAGAACATCTAAATGTTGCAACAATATGGTTAATTCATGGGCTTATTTGTAATAGATAACGGCTTGAATGACTCAAAATGACCCACTGGTTCATTCAAGTCATAGCCCTGGGCAGTTCACACAAACAAACACACAGACACACAGACACACACACACACACACACACGCACACGCACACGCACACACACACACACACACATATAGACATAGCGCCACTTCCAGCACATTCCCTGTGTCACTGTGACCCACAGTAGACTACAGGTGCAGCATGGTGAAGTCACATTTAACATTAGGCAACAGACCTCAGAGTAAACACTGCAGATGAGAACCCACAATGCAACAGGCAGCGATCATAACCCACAATGCAACAGGCAGCGATCATAACCCACAATGCAACAGGCAGCGATCATAACCCACAATGCAACAGGCAGCGATCATAACCCACGATGCCTTTGCTTCTAAAACATCTCTCCGGAAAAAAAAAATAATAATAATAATTTTACATAACGTTTACATAACGGCATCAAGATTAAATTCGTCGAATTAAAAATGTCATTTTAGTCGGTGAAGTCGAGTCATTCTTCAGTGAATTACTTTTTTTGTGGTTTCACTCACTCCATTAGATTTATCGAATCCCCTCCCAAAGAAAAACTTCAACACTGTTCAGTTCAACACTGACCTGAGACGGACAACTTTTAAATATTTGTTTACGTCGTTCAGCTGTGACTGTGGACCCACAGCATGTCTAACTGTTACTAATCATAACATTCCGTTACATTACAGTCACTTAGACAAAGCTTTTGTCCAAAGCGACTTACAATAAGTGCAGGCAGGCAGGCAGGCAAGGGAACTACTAGTCACCAGAAGTCCTTCACAAGTCCATTTCCTTCCTAACAACAAGCCTCCAAGAGCAGAGCCAGTGCTCAGGTAAAAGTACTAGAGCTAAGGATTAGCTATCAATACAGCTAACGATTGGCTATCAACACAGCTAACAAGCAAACAATAGAGGAAGCAACAGAGGGGAACCAGGGCTTG
>CM051013.1:7815250-7817750 GCA_027704905.1 Muraenolepis orangiensis | reverse complement strand
CAGCTAAACTTCACATCTTTAGAGCAATTACCAGTATTTACAGGATGACGCACTACAGTCGCACACACAGCGCTAAACTCAGACGGACGGGAGGGAGGGAGGGAGGGGGGAGGGAGGGAGGGAGGGGGGAGGGGGGAGGGAGGGAGGGAGGGGGAGGACGGGGGTGTGGCGGACGGATGGGGGAGTGAAGAAAAGTCAGAGAGATCCTGGCTTAGCACAGAAATAGGCCAAGAGGGTGTACAGAGAGTCTAAACTCACCCTGCCATACAGTGTGTGTGTGCGTGCATGCGTGTGTATATGTGTGTGTGTGTGTGTGTATATGTGTGTAAACATACAGTATGTGTGTGCGTGTGTGCATGTGTGTGTATATATGTGTGTGTGTGTGTGTGTGTATATATGTGTGTGTGCATATATACAGTACGTGTGTGTGCGTGTGTGTGCGTGCGTGCATGTGTGTGTATATATGTGTGTGTGTGTGTGTGTATGTATATGTGTGTGTATATATACTGTATGTGTATGTGTGTGTGCATGTGTGTGTATATATGTATGTGTGTGCATGTGTGTGTGTGTATGTGTGTATGTATATGTGTGTGTGTCAGCCCGCCATCAAACAGACACACAGCATACATTGCGCCACATGGATGTTCTTTGCACGAGTCATCCTTTCTCAAGAAGGTACAACTAACTGAACACACACACAAGACACACACCTCCACACACACACACACACACACACACGCACACCTCCACACACACACACACACCTCCATACACACACACACACACACCTCCACATACACACACACACACACACATACACACACACACACACACACACACACACACACTTGTCTATTCTATATACACCATGTGCACCAACAACAACCTACATCTCATTAGCTGTGCTACTTCTTCAGAGGCCCCGCCCCCCATCAGTGGGAGGAGCGAGGAGCGAGGAGGCGGAGTCAGGATGATAATGATAGCCCCGGGGTGTCTGCTGCAGCCGCAGCCGCCGCAAAAAAAACACATTTGTGAAGCTGTGAAGCACCTTGTGCTTTTAAAGACACACAGACGCTCGCAATGTGAAAAGAAAGCAAACAAAACCCCTTAAGTCTCATTAAGTCTGTATATTACAGGCCACGTGGCGTCAGGCGTCAGCGAGGACCCGGCTGGTGAATAACAATAGTGAACAGTAATAGTGAGGAGAGCGGGGGTTGAGCAGCCCGCTGCATGCAGGAGGAGGGGGAGGCGGGACATGAGGAAACAACAAGACCCCCCCCGCGTCCCGCTGTCCGATTGGCTGGATCAATCCGGTCGGCGTTCAGACCCCTACACTCGTTCATTGAAGATGCTGATTTGAGAGCTGTTAGGAATGGCCCCACGCCGTCCGTCCGTACGCCTGTCAGCTGTCAGCGAGTGAAATGCGTTGAAATGAGAATATCTGTTTCTAGTTTACTTTTGAGACTAGTTTCCATTGTAGACCGCGCCTGGCTCATTTTCTGACCAATCAGGGCATCTCTTCCCTGATTGGTTCAGGGAATCCATCTCGCCCTGTCAATCACGGGTGTGTGAAATGCAACACGTGTCACTGTTAGAGAACCATAGGGAGGGAGCAGGAGAGGGTTGTTTGGTTTCAAATGTTTGCTCTCTGAGGCTCCTTTCTGCTCTCTCTCTTTACGACAAGAGTCTAAATCGTACGAACTGCACCTTTAAGACATTTTTTCTAAGACTCAATTCAGAGATGACCCCAATTATGTTATCTGCCGGTTGCTACCCTCCCAGAACCACCCCACCGTTTATTTCAGGATGCCTAATAGTGAAATACTTAAGGGAGGGCGTTTGATTTATCTAAAGGGTCAGCTGTTTGCTTCTTTGTTTGCTGACAGACCACCGTGACATCTGATAGCGTCCAACTTGGAACAAAAAAGGCCGTCCACCCAGAGTCCAGAGTCCTGGTTCTCGTGGGGAATGGGACCACATGAACCCACCCAGAAGGTGGTCGGGGATCTGACCACATCTAGAGCTGAATCTAAATCTAAACACTCTGCCAGGTTTTAACACTGAGCTGCTCACTCCACCTCTGCTCGCATCAGGGGAGAGATGTCCTGTGGCCATACTCGGTACTGCAGCCTATTATTAAAATTAAACAACGCTGAAAACCAGGAATGTTGCGTTAAGTAATACAAATAATTTGTGAATTATTATTATCATAGCCCAAGCTTAAGGGGGGGGTGGGTGTGTGGGGGAGAATACCGAAACGGTAGCATGAGTAGCCTAATAGCTTAGCTCCGCGGTCTCACATTTCACACCGGCCCGAGAGTCCTAAAGTATATAACAACTTTATCTGTGTTTGCTTAGACCTGGCTAATCAATTACCAAGTCAGCCACGTGCTGACACGTGCACCTCTGTGTGTGTGTGTGTGTGTGTGTGTGTGTGTGTGTGTGTGTGTGTGTGTGTGTGTGTGGTGTGTGTGTGTGTGTGTGTGTGTGTGTGTAAAGT
>CM051013.1:7797750-7802750 GCA_027704905.1 Muraenolepis orangiensis | reverse complement strand
ACATTAAATTAAGTCTACATTTAGCTTTTGTCCAAAGTGTCTTCTTACAATACGGCCATTCAACAGGTAATAATAATAATAATAATAGACCAGAGAGTCACTAGAAGTCAAAGGTGCCTTTTCCTCATCCTAATAAGTCATAATAATATAATATATTCATACAGATACACATATATAATAACATAGTATAGATAATACATTACATTACAATACGGCCATTCAACAGGTAGGCAAGAGAACTACCAGTCACCATAATAATATAATATATACATACATAAACACATATATAATAGAGAGAACTACCAGTCACCATAATAATATAATATATACATACATAAACACATATATAATAGAGAGAACTACTAGTCACCAGAGGTCATAAGTGCCTTTTCCTTCCTAACAAGCCATAATAATATTACATATTCAAACAGATACACATATATAATAACATCATATATAATACATGACATTACGATACAGCCATTCAACAGGTACACAAGAGGACTACTAGTCACCATAATAAGATATACATACACCAGAAGTCATGTGTGTCAAGTGCCTTTTCCTTCCTAACAAGTCATAATAATATAATATGTACATAAATATGCACATATATAATAACATAATGTATAATACATTACAATAAGGTCATTCAACAGGTAGGCAAGAGAACTTCTAGTCACCAGAAGTCATAAGAGCATTTAATTCCAACCAAGCATCCAGAAAGCAGAACCAGTGCTCATGGAATAAAGTGTATGTGTGTATGTAAGTGTAAGTGTAAGTGTAAGTGTAAGTGTAAGTGTATACTTGTTTTTGTTAAGAGTTTATACTAGAAGCAAAACATTTCCCGTCTTGCCCCTGGGAGGACTGGTTTAAACCTGCTCAGGCCACCGAAAGCAGCCGGTTCAAAAACAAGGAAGCGTGAATTGAACATGTGGTCCATTCCCTCCTCAAGGCACTATATAAGGCCAATTAAAGCATGGAGGCCTGCACCAGGTGGAACGCTGGTCCAATCAGGGGAACCACGTCCCTGACCTTTGAACCAGACTCCGTTCAGTCGTTAAACATCAACCCTGAGTGGACGCGCGGGACTACCCTGCGGTGCGGTATTTGTCACGGACCTGGCGACCACGCGAGAGTGAGTTAGAAGCCCCGCCCCCTCCCCCTCCCCCCCACACACACGCACACACGCACACACACACGCAAGACTTTCACCTTCTTCCTACAGTTCAAACCCTGAGCTGTTGCAAATTAGTCCGCGATTATCCAAGTCAAATGCAGTTCACCTACTAGTGCGTATGTGTGTGTGTGTGTGTGTGTGTGTGTGTGTGTTAGTGTGTGTTAGTGTGTGTATGTGTTAGGGTTAGGGTTAGTGTGTGTGCGTGTGTGTGTGTGTGTGTGTGTGTGTGTGCGTGCATGCGTGCGTGTGTGTGTTAGTGTGTGTGTGTGTTAGTGCGTGTGTGTGTGTTAGTGTGTGTGTGTGCGTGTGTGCATGCGTGTGTGTGTGTGTTAGTGCGTTTGTGTGTTAGTGTGTGTGTGTATGTTAGTGTGTGTCTGTGCGTGTGTGCATGCGTGTGTGTGTGTGTTAGTGTGTGTGTGTGTGTGTTAGTGTGTGTGTGTGTGCATGCGTGTGTGTGTGTGTGTTAGTGTGTGTGTGTGCGTGTTAGTGTGTGTGTGTTAGTGTGTGTGTGTGTGTCCAGGCTGCACACAGTACATCAGCGGTGACACTGACCAACATGGTGAGATAAGAGTTTCCCCAACATGGTAGCAGGCCTCTGGATTTGCATCTCGGTATATTAAACAAAGCGTCTCAGCGAGGGTCATTCACCCAGCCGGCCAATCAGACAGTCGCTCTGGCCGAGCGCCGGTGACCAATCGGAAAGGTCAAACTCAACATGGCCTCCAGGTACATTATTGATGACTCCCTCCCCCTGTCCCTTCAGTCTTTATCCTGTTCGTCTCTCTCCTCTCTCTCTCTCTCTCTCTCTCTCTCCCTCACCCCTCCCTCGCTCTCTCTCTTCGTCTCTCTCTCTCTCTGTCTCTCTCTCCCTCGCTCACTCTCTCCCTCTCTCACTCCCTCTATATCTCCCTCCCTCTCACTCTCTCCCCCCCTCCCCTTTCTCTCACCCTCTCCCTCCCCCCCCCCCCTCTCCTTCTCTCTCTCTCCCTCTCTCGTTATTTTTAGACATGTTAGATCACCAGACACCCGTTGGCATCTCTCTCTCTCTCTCTCTCTCTCTCTCTCTCCTCTCTCTCTCTCTCTCTCTCTCTCTCTCTCCTCTCTCTCTCTCTCTCTCTCTCTCTCTCTCTCTCTCTCTCTCTCTCTCCTCTCTCTCTCTCTCTCTCTCTCTCTCTCTCTCCTCTCTCTCTCTCTCTCTCTCTATATGCTGGTTGTTCACTTCCATTGTAGTTTGTTTGACTGTGTGTTGTGTGCTTGTGTGGCTCAATAGGAAGTGCTGCCGTGACCCCACACTACAATGTCTGGTAATCGCCGGGTAATCAGAGCATGTGGCTTCACCTGCGTGCTAAAACGCCCAAAGTAGTTCCCCTATCGAGACATGAACGGAAAGAGCTAGAAAGAAAAAAGAAAAAAACCTGTCTAGATAGGGGGAAAAAGTGATTTTGGACGCCAAGAGAGAGACGTGTGAGAGAATTGGATAAAACGATCTAACATATGAGAAACGTCCCACCTAGGCTCACCTCATGGGCTGGCTTCAAATACACAGTAGTTCAGTTCAGCATGGTCCACATTAACTACACATTTACTTTACATTCATTAGGCATTGGCAACGCTTTATCCAAAGCTGCTTACAGGTGACATTAGTTGAACCATGTTCACAAACTGTTAATAAGTGCAGGGTTTCGGCTTAAGGACAATTGTCATTTGGACTCAGACGATCCTCTGCAAATCTATAGCTACAGTTGAAAGTGGTTAAGGAGGTTATGTTTCACCCCGTCTGTGTGTCTGTCCGTGTCTCTGTGTGTCTGTCCGTGTCTCTGTGTGTCTGTCTGTGTCTCTGAGTGTCTGTCTGTGTCTCTGTCCGTGTCTCTGTGAGTCTCTGTGTGTGTCTGTCTGTGTCTCTGTGTGTCTGTCCGTGTCTCTGTGTGTCTGTACGTGTCTCTGTGTGTCTGTGTGTGTCTGTGTGTCCGTGTCTCTGTGTGTCTCTGTGTGTCTGTCCGTGTCTCTGTGTGTCTGTCCGTGTCTCTGTGTGTCTGTCCGTGTCTCTGAGTGTCTATCCGTGTCTCTGTGTGTCTGTCTGTGTCTCTGTGTCTCTGTGTGTCTGTCCGTGTCTCTGTGTGTCTGTCTGTGTCTGTGTGTGTGTCTGTGTGTCTGTCGTGTCTCTGTCCGTGTCTCTGTGTGTCTGTCTGTGTCTGTGTGTGTGTCTGTGTGTCTGTCTGTGTCTCTGTCCGTGTCTCTGTGTGTCTGTCCGTGTCTCTGAGTGTCTGGTGTCCACCAGGCTTGGTGGGCAGGTTGGTTGTGGGCCAAGTGAGAAGGGATTCACTTCTAATGCCAATCGGCCCAGAAGAAGGGGACGTGGCAGTGGGTGTGACATACCACAAAAAAGGTACATAAAGGACCATAGATCGCAAGAACGCCACCAAAGAGATGATGGTGACAGGATTGTCGAGGTTTCATGACGAATGATGAGTGACCTCCCTGGTCCCTCACACTTCCTGTCTTCTTGTAAATCTCTAAAGAGGGCTTTGTAATCAACTGACTAGCTCCCGGTTCGTGACTGTTACGAGTGCTGCTACTATCATAACATCATATCACCGATATATAACACTGTCATACTTGTTTGCTGGACTTTCTGGAGTCATGACAGTTACTGCACTGTACTGCACTGTATTCATGATACTGCTGCACTACTGTCACTTTAAAATGCTTTTTGCACCATTCCCCAAACGTATATACTGTATCATCCATCAGACACACAATAAAAACTGTTGTTTTTATTGTGTACAGGCTCCATCTTCCACCAGCCCTCCCACACCACATCCCCTCCCCCACCGGACGCTGCCCTGTGGCCCCAACACTCTCCCCGCGCCCCAGAGTCAAACCCCAGCGGCTCACCTGCTTGGTTACCTGAGTGGGCAGCCTTCTCCCTGATATGACTATCCTATGGCCAGACATGCACGCACACGTACACACACTCCCAAACCAAGGGACCATTCTAAGCTATAGCGGTATAGGAAGCCTCAACAGGAAGTTATGTCCTTGGCCTCGACACACGTGGCGTAGCTAACGCTCCGCACAAAAAGGAACTAGAACTAGAAATGACTATTTTGCACTAGCAAGTTCATTTTCCGCGCAGGTTTTTCCCACCGAAAGACATCTCAGTCTAATACCGACCGGTGGTTTGATTCGACTCATGGCAAACACCATCGTCTACTACTGACAGAGACAGGGGAGGAGCACGACAAGAGAGGAGAAGAAGAAGAAGAAGGAGAAGAAGAGAAGAAGAAGAAGAAGAAGAAGAAGAAGAAGAAGAAGAAGAAGAAGAGAAGAATAAGAAGAAGAAGAAGAAGAAGAAGAAGAAGAGATACAGCTAAAGGGAAAGAGGGGGCGACTACAAGAGTGACCTTAAGTCACAGATGAGACACACTAGTGAGCTCTCGCTTAACTCTGCGAACTCAACGAACGGGAAAGTGACCATTCAGCAGCAGTGTGACAGCAGCGTGGCGGGCGGCGGTGGGATGGCGGTGGGACGGCGGTACTTTAAGGCTGGCGATAATGAGGCAGAGCAGCCCTTAATAGACCATTAGGTACAGTATACATGATGTAGAGCCTGCCTGTTATTATATACTGTAGACGTCACGCCACGCCGGGAGACAAGGGGAGAAAAACTGCAGACGCCGCATTCACAACTACTTCTAAACTGTACAAACAACAAACAACTTGTGTGTGTGTGTGTGTGTGTGTGTGTGTACCGTGTGTGTGTGTCTGTGTGAACACGTGTGTGTGTGTGTGTGTGTGTGTGTGTGTGTGTGTACCGTGT
>CM051013.1:7787750-7792750 GCA_027704905.1 Muraenolepis orangiensis | reverse complement strand
AGAGACGATCCCAGAGTCTGAAGATTAACGCAGCACTGATTCACTCACACGTGCACACGCACACGCACACACATGCATGCACGCACACACACACACACACACACATGCATGCATGCATGCACACACGCACATGTGCATGCATGCACACACGCACACATGCATGCACGCACATGCACGCACACACACACTTTTGCTTTTCAAATCTTTCTGAGCTATAACAATGCCCTCCGATTCTGAGCCATAAGATGAACATTTATACAAATAAATAAAAGGATGTTATAGAAAAAAAAAAAAGTGTCGATACTTGCCGGTCTCCCTCACCGTTTAGCTAATTATAGGTCTCCATTTTCACCTGCACAAAACTGCACATCAACACTATTTGTTTTCTGTTTCTACGAGACTCAGAACAGGATTTGCCCGGGCGAGAGAATAGAATAAGGAAGTGAAATGCAGTGCCGTGCGGCAAAAAGTTGCTCACCGCTCTCAGGTTACCACGGCAATACGAAACAACAGCGTTACAGTGTGGAACCAACTCCACTAAAAGGTAAGACGTGCTTTTTGACGTTTTTACAGTTCAGCTGGTGGGGCCGTTGCGTCACGTCACTGGGCCATGTGTCACGTTCCGAGGTGGTGTGGTGGTACACGCCGGGGTTAATGAGTCAGTGAATGTGAAACCAAATGTAAATAAGGGGACAAAGGTGGCGTTTGGTAAAGTGCAGGCACCTGGATGTCCCCCTGTCCCTTTCCATCCATTCATCTATCTATCTATCTATCCACCAAATCCATGGCCGGTGAGTCTCAGCACACCGTACTTGCCTCTCGCTGCGACCTCCCTGTCTGACCTTCAATAAAGCTATCCCGACATGCTCTTTAACTAGGAGACACACACGCCACTGGACCCCATCCATCTTCACCTTATCACACACACACACACTCCAATGCTGACAGTAAGACCACCAGTGGCAGTTTGAACGGAGAGACAGCAGTTAGACTTTTAAAAGTGATCAGTGTGACAGTTATTTTTCGATGTACAGACATTTTGGGGTTTTGTAAACTTTTAATGCATCTCATTTGACGTATAATATTCCCCGGGCCGAGACTTCAGCTCAGTACCACTGAAAAGGGGGTGATTGAATCCACTTTATTGGTCACATGTATAAGTTTCTCTGCATTTAACCCATCCTAGTATTAGGAGCAGTGGGCAGCTATTTTTTTTATACAGCGAGAGCAGTGGTCTGGTGCCTTGCTCAAGGAGCACCTCGGCAGTGCCCAGGTGTTTCGGTAGGGACTTGAACCACCGGTTCCCAAGCCAAGCCAAGTCCTAACAGACTGAGCTATCCTGCCGCCCTGGCGATCACATTCAAAGCGAATGTGTTCAAAGACCCAGCGTCAGACTCTGTATAGGACCGTGGTCTTCCAGGTTTCACAAAGGGTTCGGAAAGCAAACACAAAACACAGCCTATGTGCACGGATAGGTCATCTAAAAACAGCACCATATGCTAACAGCATATGTCTGTATGCCCTTTATGCCTCCACTGGCTTTGTGTTCTACGCGCTTCTATTGCCACCACCGCCTTGTGTTTCATGTCAACGTGTGATTAATTTGTCACTTAATTATGATTGTGTCATTATTTCAGAGGTTCATTTTGACCAATTAAACTGACGGATTACATCTTCCCGCCATTTCATTGGCCGGGGCCTTATTAATTGTGGCCTACTGCTTTTTTTTCCCTTTTAAACGACAAACAACAATAAAAGGATAACATCTTGCATTTCCATGCCTACGAGGTGGACCACCGTCATCGCTCAGTCTGGACCAATCAGAGCTCAGAGGAATGAGCTCATCCTGGTTCTACTTTAATGGGCTACACACTACATCTTAGGGGGAGTAGTAGCAGTCAGAGAGAGAGAGAGAGAGACACATACACACACACACACACACACAGAGACACACACACCACACGAGACACACACACAGACAGACAGACAGACAGACAGACAGACAGACAGACAGACAGACAGACAGACAGACAGAGAAAGAGAGACGCACACACACAGACAGACTGACGGATAGACAGATAGACTGACACACAGCCAGACAGAGAGAGGGGGAGAGAGGGAGGGAGAGAGAGACCGACAGAGAAAGAGAGAGACACACACACACACACAGAGGGAGACAGAGAGACAGAGTGATAAACAAGAGGGGGCAGAGTCAGTCAAACACTGAAGACTCACAGAAATCAATTTGAGGAAAAAAAAATGTAAAATTCAAAGAATAACATTAAAAAAGCGGAGGAGAAGCAGAGGAGGGTGGAGGAAGAAGCGTAGAGCATGTGACCTGAAACCGCCTACAAGCAGCACAACAACGAACCAGGTGAGGCTGGAGGAGTGAGGCTCCACCCGATAACAATGGAGGAAACAACAATAGATCAGCAAGGAGACAAAGACCACACCACTGCTAGGTACAATTCCTGCAGGTGCCCCCACCACCACCACCACCACCTCCTCCACCTCCACCTCCACTACCAGCCCCACCACCACCACCTCCTCCACCTCCCTCCACCAGCTCCACCACCCCCACCCCCACTACCATCACCACCACCACTACCAGCTCCACCACCTCCACCACCATCACCTCCACCACCACCACCACCACCACCTCCACTACCACCACCACCACCACCACTACCACCACCTCCACCACCACCCCCACCAACGTACCCCAAGACACACATATACACGTGCTCATGCACACGCACGCACGCACACACACACACACACACACACACACATAGACACACGCGCGCGCACACACACGTACACACACACAGACGCACACGCGCACACACGTGCGAGCGGAGGTCGGAGGATGGGTGATGGAGGTCCTCTGCAGCTTGGGCTCATCAGGATAATCCTGGGCACAAACCGCCCCGCCCCCTGACCCTGACCCAGCAGCAAACACCATGCATCAATGTCAACCCCATCACAGCTCTGCTCAGCCCCCCCCCCCCTCCCCCCGATGGGGACCAGCCCCACCCCGGCGTGTACCTCCCTCCCTCCCTCCCTCCCTACCTCTCTACCTCCCTCCCTACCTCCCTCCCTCTCTCTCTACCTCCCTCCCTACCTCCCTCTCTACCTCCCTCCCTCTCTCTCTACCTCCCTCCCTCTCTACCTCTCTCTCTACCTCCCTCCCTCCCTCTCTACCTCCCTCCCTCTCTACCTCCCTCCCTCCCTCCCTCTCTACCTACCTCCCTCCCTCTCTACCTCCCTCCCTCCCTCCCTACTTACCTCCCTCCCTCTCTACCTCCCTCCCTCCCTCTCTACCTCCCTCTCTACCTCCCTCCCTCCCTCTCTACCTCCCTCCCTCCCTCCCTACCTCCCTCCCTCCCTCCCTACTTTCCTTACCCCATGTCCACCCCCCCCCCCTCTCCTGTTTGCCTTCAATTTAGAAGTCCTCTGGAGATACATTGTGTGTATGTACTGTATGTTCTGGTGGTGTGTGTGTGAGTGTGTGTGTGTGTGTGTGTGTGTGTGTGTGTGTGTGTGTGTGTGTGTGTCTGTGTCTGTGTGTGATGGGAAGCACTGTTGTTAACCCCGCACTGGCAGGCTGCAAGGAGCGGTGCTGGGGGACAAGGTGCCAGAGAGGAGAGACGTACGTGTGTGTGTCTCTCGCTCTCTCTCTCTCTCTCTCCACCTCTCTCTCCCTCCCTCCTCTCTATCCCTCTCCCTCCCTCTCTCTCTCCACCTCTCTCCCTCCCTCCTCTCTATCCCTCTCCCTCTCCCTCTCTCTCTATCTCCCTCCCTCCCTCCCGCTCTCCCTCCCTATCTCTCTCCATCTCCCTCTTTCTCTCCCTCCCTTTCTCTCTACTCGGCCAACAGCAGACCACCGCACAAAGCCATCAACACAACACAACACACACACACGGGGGGCTAAATTTAAACATGTGATTTTTTTTTATCATCATTAGCTCTGCCCCCTGGCCGGGGGGGGGGGGGGGGGGGGGGGGGGGTCGTACACACACACACATGCGGACACACACACACACACAGACACACACACACACACACACACACACACACACACACACACTTCAGTCCAACGACCACTTATACTCCACGTTAATAACTATGCTCCTTGTTCATGCGTTACGCCGTAAGCATGTCTGTTGGCCACAGACACGGCCGTGTGTGTGTGTGGTGTGTGTGTGTGTGTGTGTGTGTGTGTGTGTGTGTGTGTGTTGTGTGTGTGTTACGGCCCTAATAACGGGGTTATTACCGTGCTTGGTGTCACCATGCTGCTTTAGATCTGCCCACAGTCACTACCCAGACGGGGCTCCTTGACTAGGAAGCTCCGTTAAGCGGGGGTATCGATACTTAATGCATTATATCGGACGTTATATCATCGTCGCGGTCGGCTAACAATACACAAAGACTAATAGCTGTGCTAACAAAGTCACACACACCACTATCCTCTCTATATTATATTACATTAAATGATATTATGTTATAGTAGGCAAGTAGTGTTACGCTATCCTCTCTATATTATATTATATTAAATTATATTTTATTACAGTAGGCAAATAGTGGTACAACACCATACTCTATATGATATGATAGTATATGATATGATATTATATTAAAGTAGGCTAGTAGTAGTGGTACAACTATATTTGCATATTGTATATCATATCATATCATATCATATCATATTATATTATATTATATTATAGTAGGCTAGTGGTGACACACCATTCTCTCTGTGTTATAAAGACTGTATGTACAATGAAAGCGGGTTTATTATGTTACCGAGTACCGGAGCGTGTGCGTGTGCACGTGCACATGTGAGCGTACGTGTAGGTTACACTGCGTGTGTGTGGACAATGTGTGTGTGTGTGTGTGTGTGCGTGTGTATGTGTAGGCTATGCATGTATGTATGTAATATGTATGTAGTATGTTTGTGTGTGTGTGTATGAATGTGTGTATGTGCGTGCGACCGCTAC
>CM051013.1:7732750-7780250 GCA_027704905.1 Muraenolepis orangiensis | reverse complement strand
CATATAAACATGTCTTTACCAAAGTCTAAGTCCTTCAAAGATGGATGAACAGATACATGAATGTAATATGTGGTTCTATTGCTATTGCGCTATGATATCCATCACTATTTTTGTGCTCTATGTCTGTCTGTCCATCCGTTCGGTCCGTTTTTCTCTCCCAGCTATCCCCTTGTTTTTGTCAATTGCACACGACACGATGGCTCTCCTCCCAATCCTCATCATCTTCTAATGTTTCTACCACTCGTCCATGTTTTGCCCTTCTTCTCTTCTTAGTCCTCTCTCTCCTCCTTCTGTGTCACCCCCCCCCCACCCCCACCCTGGCGTCGGTTCGCACGCCCAAAGCGAGTGAGTTCCTCTGAAACTTTCTTTAGTTCCTCCGAAGGCCTGCGGTTGCATATTAGTGAACCACCGGCACAAGCGCTCGCTCTCTCTCAACCTGGTCCAAAGAACAGCTGCTGCCCAATTTGCTCATTTGTGACAAGCAATGATGATAACACTGAGGGATGACAATGCTTCCAAGAGATTACACACAAATACTCCCCGGTGGTACAAGGACGCACACGCCCAATCACACTTATGCACAGCGCACGCACACACACACACACACACACACACACACACACACACACACACACACACACACACACACACACACACACACACACACACACACACACACACACACACACACACACACACACACACACACACACACACACACACACACACACACACTCTGCTCAAGCTAATTGTTGGCTATTAGGGTGTGAGTCTGGGATTACATGTCTTATTAAATACAGAATTTCAAATGAGCTTTGTTAAATAAGAAAGTACTCCCCTTTTAATGAAGGTAATTTATATGGAAATTGCGCATAATACCGATGATTCGGGGAGAGATTCATCCTGGTTGGCCGAAGGGGGGAGAATCCAAAGCCAGAGCCAGCTCAGGAGTTTCCCCCGGTGGGTCAGTGCACTCCTGGAAGTCTGGGTTTGAAACTCAAACGTACTTTTATTATTTTGACACAGACGCACATTACGGCTTCTCATGTTTTGTACCTACACACATATATCTATATATATCTATATATATAGATATATACAGTATATACAGTATTACATACATATACTGTATACGGTATATACATATACGAAAATAGAGTACAGAGATGAGGTATTCCAGCTGACGCGATGGTGCGAGGACAACAGCCTCTCACTGAATCTCAGCAAGACCAAAGAGCTCATCGTGGACTTCAGGCGCCACCGGGGCACCCACTCCACCATCAGCCTGGACGGGACACCGGTGGAAGTAGTCAGCTGCTTCCGTTTCCTTGGACTACAGATCTCTGACGACCTGGCGTGGTGCCGCAACACGGAGGTCATGCTGAAGAAGAAGGCACACCAGCGTCTCTATGCCCTGCGGTGCCTCAGGAGAAGCGGAATAGGCCAGAGGTGGCTAGTGAACTTCTACCGTGGCACCGTGGAGAGCGTCCTGACGAGTGGCGTCACTGTGTGGTACGGCAACACCACTGAACAGGACAGGACAAGAAAGACATCCAGAGGGTCGTGAGGACGGCAGAGAAGATCATCGGGTGTGCACTTCCATGCATTGAGGAGATCTGTAGGACCAGATGTCTGAAGAAGGCCATGTCCATCATAAAGGACTGCAACCACCCTGGGCTCCATCTCTTCTCCCCCTTACAGTCTGGTCGCCGGTTGCGCGGCATCCGTACAGCAAGGACTACCAGGTTTAAGGATAGTATAGGAGTGCTGCTACTATCATAACATTGTCATCCATATTACATTACACTTCCATACTTTTGCTGGACTTTCTGGACTCACTACAGTTACTGCACAGTATTCATGATGCTGCTGCACTACTGGCACTTTAAATGCTTTTAGCACAATTCAACATACCGATATATATCATCCATCTGTCACTTTACTGTTATTTTTTTTGTGTACAGTATTGTTATAGTAAAGTGTTGTACATAGTATAACATAGTACATAGTATAGTATATAGTGTTAAATTGTAGGAAATGCATACTGTGGGAGGGAATGGGGAGAAAGCATTCCATTGTACTTGTTGCATGTGGTAAATACAAATCTTGAATATAGTATACATACATATACTAGATCTATAGATTGATAAATAGCTATATAGATCGATAGATATGCTGATCCACCATGCTGGTCGGATTTGCCCAAAGAAGAAGACATTGATTAGAGGCTGCAGATGTTTCATTGTCCTTTGCTCGACTGTCTGTCCTTGTTCTAGATCAATGACACATAACCCCTTCGGTTGTTCTTGTTGATTCTAATCTAACGGATCCTGATTTGTATACCTTCGCTCTAAATCACCCAGTGGTACTTTGCGCACATAACACAGTATTTGTGAGTTATTATTATATTATGTCTGAAAACGTAGTTTGTCACTCCATCACTGCAGATTCCTCCCTCGTTCCGACAGCTCGACGCTGCCCCCTAGTGGTGAGTAGTAGTAGTCAAGGGTTTGGATCGACCGCAAATTCTGGATTATCATGAGGGATTCCTTTTAATATTCAATAATATTTTGCCAAAAACCGGCCAACTATAATGATTGTGTGATCATACAAAACGTGGGTCTTCATAAGGTTGGTCAAATGTGCGTTTAGCAGTCACTAACCCCTCTGGAAGTCAACGTTGAGACAAAGTCGATTTCTGACAGCCTCAAACCATTGCCAGCAACAGTCCCCATACTGTAGTGTCTTGCCTTTGGAAAGAAATAACCTTGAACATAGAGATCCATGCAGGACTCACATGCACCAAGACACGTGTGTGTGTATAACTCACAAATACTTTATTGATACACATAACAAAAGTATAACAAAGTAAAACGACAGAACCCACAAGGATTTTTGCATACATACCATCAGAGCAGTCAAAAAAACAACAAAACATCTACAAACAAGCTGCAACCTAAAAAATAACAAACCAACCAAACAAACAAACTGTATGACAAATATTGGCCCATTCTGAGCAGAGCAGCCTGGGTTTAATAGGCCAAGGCCCTCACGGCCTCTTCAGTCGGTCACCAAAACCTACTTTGAATTCATGACCACAGGGGAATAAAATACGGGTTAGACAACCCAGCGTGCACTGTACACGTGTTGTGCAACTACAAGTGCATTCTCGTGTGTGTGTGTGTGTGTGTGTGTGTAACCTGATCACTGTATGAGCCAATATACGAGAGAGAGAGAGAGAGAGAGAGAGAGAGAGAGAGAGAGAGAGAGAGAGAGAGAGAGAGAGAGAGAGAGAGAGAGAGAGAGAGAGAGAGAGAGAGAGAGAGAGAGAGAGAGAGAGAGAGAGAGAGAGAGAGAGAGAGAGAGAGAGAGAGAGAGAGAGAGAGAGAGAGAGAGAGAGAGAGAGAGAGAGAGAGAGAGAGAGAGAGAGAGAGGAGAGAGAGAGAGAGAGAGAGAGAGAGAGAGAGAGAGAGAGAGAGAGAGAGAGAGAGAGAGAGAGAGAGAGAGAGAGAGAGAGAGAGAGAGAGAGAGAGAGAGAGAGAGAAATCTCCAGTGGTTCTTCCCTCTGCCCAACGTTCCAAACTAATTAAAACCGGATCAGGTTCGGAGATTTGATAGATGACGACAAGATGACTATCAATTGACTAGTTTATCATAATATATAGCTGCAGCGACATGTTGTATAAATAATCCCATTTTAGTTGTGTTCACGTGCTCACTCCAATAAAGGCGAATGAGCTTAAATCGCCAGGACAAATCAAGGTCCACGGAACACGTCGACAAGCTTCGCTGTAACGCACGAATTCAAAAGAAACGTCTGCAAACATTGTCGCCAAAACAAATATCCACATATACACTGAACAGCAGTATCGTCTTTACTTTTTACATCCACCCCCTTATAAAAATAGCTTAAAAATCTGACCCATCTTGTAGTACAGTGTACAGGTGCTTCCCCCCCCCCCCCCATGAGAACAAAAGCAGATGTTCCGTCTCATCACTGAACTAACACTTTGGTCCAAAACTCTGTTAACTGCGCAGAACCTGCCAACCGGAGGAACCTTACATGCACAGTGGTAAGGAAGGTAGAGAACTTAGAACCCCACATAAAAAAATACAAATATAGAAATAATAACCCCCACAACAAAAATAAATAAAAGAACAACCAGCGCCAGGGCGGCAAAAAACATTTCATAGCAATAACTGGATCACCAGCAAAGTTCAACCGGAATGGCCCACCAAATATCCATATTTGGCCAACAGGAAGTGACAGTCTCTCCCATATGACGCTGATATGGGAGAGCATGCATACTTGCAAACACGCACACAAATACTTATTAACCGATATATATCTTACATCTGCTGCACACATCTAGCCACAATTCAGCCTTTACTCTTTTCTCTCCAACAGGAAACATGTTTAGTATTTGAGACCAAGCTTAAAAAATTAATCAGAATAAAATATGATTTTTCATGACCATCATCATCATCATCATCATCGGCGCGTGAGGTTTCACACGGCTGACGCTGTTTTAACAAGACACGGAGGAATTAACCCTCCGAATACTCATCTCTCAAGGCATTAAAACTGACATGTTAGCATAATGAGACCGACCACACACACACACACACACACACACACACACACACACACACACACACACACACACACACACACACACACACACACACACACACACACACACACACACACACACACACACACACACACACACACACACACACACACACACACACACACACACACACACACACACACACACACACACACACACACACACACACACACACACACACTTTTCCCCTGATAAGCAATCAAATAAAAAGTCCATATGAGAAAATAAATACAATTCTCTTCTTTTTTTTAAATTTCTTTTTTTACTTGTGTTATGGACCACTGACACTTGTAAGGACACTTGAAGAGATTTCCCCCCCCCCCCCAAAGGGGCAGAGCTTTACACAAGATGTGCAAAGGGGTTAAAGGTAAGACGACTATCAAACCATCAGATCCCCCCCCCCCCCAAACCGACGGGACCAGTACAAAGCTTCAACCAAACACATTGAAGCAGGTGAGTGAAACAGATAGGAAAGATAGGTAGGTAGTATGTTAAGTTAAGCCACCGTGGTCGTCTCCATGGATGAATGTCAGACGTATGGGAACGGTGGAGATCGGGACGGGGACACGACTATAAGGTCCGACAGACCCAACAGTAGATCCGATGGCCCAATCGGAGGCCCGATCGGAACTTCTGTACCAGATCCTCCCTGTATGCATTCTCCACCCAAAACCTCTTCAGGAAATGGCGGACACGCCCCCCCGCCCCAGCCAGAGACGACTCCAGAAGCCGAAACCAAGACGTTCTGGTTCCAAGAGTTGTTCTCAAACCTTCCCCGGGGGCAGAATGATGACCGGGCAAGAAAGCGTCTCTCAGACCCTTCGGGATTCCAGAAGAACAATCGGACGGTAATTCAGGAAGAGGTGATGGGGAAAGGGCTCATAACTCCTCGGCCAGGCCCAATTGTCCACGTTTACCCGGGCCAGATGGCGCGGCAAATTGTTTCAATGATTTCCGAATACCCCTATTAGCCCAGAGCAGAGGAGCTGATTGAGCGTCTGGGTGGTCCTGCACGCGATACGTAGGCACCCTTGACCCTCATTAAAGGGTATTGGCCGGTTCCTCTCACCCCACGGGGCCAAGGAGCAGGAGGCTGCGTTTGCAACACCACACAGGGTTCTACCAGTACCGGGGGTACTCCCGCTTGGGGTCCAAGGGGCACTAGAGACACATTCCACCCCATCCAGACCCCATCCACTGTATGCAGCGGGGTGTCCTCGGATGGAATCGTTGTACACGGCACAAATTGAACCTCCGGCCCAATAACGTTACAGTTTTACAAACAAATACGAAATATTTAATTAGAGATTTCCCCCCCAAAAATCCTGACACCGCATGTTGTGGACAGGGCCCTCAAACTAGGGGAAGGTATATTGACAGAAGATATGTTCCTACTTATCCGGAGTAAACCTGGCAACTCCCACACCTGAAGTCAATTACCTCCTAATCAACAGGCGGTTTAAGCCTCCTCCTCTAGGCTCTCTCTGGCGTGGGAGTACTACGCCAGGCTGTGGAGAGACAGAGAGAGAACCTAATGGGCCATGAGTGTGGACAGACCGTGGCTAAGGAGACACTGGACAGTACAGGTCAGAAACCACCGCTCTGTAATTGAACGGCCTCTGCTCCCTCTCCTTCCCGGCTGCATCGCGTGGACCGGCACTGAGAGTCTGCAGAATACCCTGGAAGAACCCGAGTTGATCCACCCCACCCACCCCCCACCCACGACCTGCATATTTCCAAACAAATACTTTTTAGTTCAACCGCCTCCTCTGTGTCATCGTATTTCTACCACCAAGTACATCTTCTCTGAAGGTGGCTGCCCCCCACACCATGCTGGGTTTTGCTGGTGGTAATGGCTTTTCATAAGCGTGTCAAAATAATATTCACCTGATAAATATAGAAATCTAAAACCGAAAAAAAAAATAACTCTTGCAGCAGTTTTTTGTTTTTTTTAAAAGGCCACTGAACACGTTAGTAAGAATGTAGGAAACAGGACACGAGAACCAACACCAACCCCACCAGCAAGCAAGCCCTCGGCCTCCGCCAATCATGCAGCTCGCATCTTCCCACACAAAGGATGTACGTAAGAGTATGCTACTCAACCGGTATCGCTCAGCAGGTAGAGCGGTCGCCTCACAACCCGGAAGGTCGCTGGTTCGATTCCCCGGCTCCTCCTCCTCCTCCTCCTAGCAAAAGCTGTCGAGGTGTCCTTGAGCAAGACACCCTAACCCCAACTTGCTCCTGACGTGCTGGCTGTCTCCTTGCATGGCTGACTCCGCCGTCGGTGGCTGAATGGGTGAATGTGAGGCATGACTTGTAAAGCGCTTTGGATAAAAGCGCTATATAAAAAGCATCCATTCAACTGAATCACATGCTACAGTGAGCGAGCTTCCTCTCGGTGTGGGCTCCCCCACCTGCCATAATACCCGCTGACAGCCAGGCTGCTAATGCCCACCAAACTGAACACTACCAATGCCCTCCATCCCATTAAAAACATGGACTTCATAAGGCATCAATATATAAGTGGTTGTAAATAAAGCACTAAAATAGACTTAACGCACTAAAACGAGTCCACGGATTATTTTTCGGTGACTGACTACATAGCTCTCTCTCTTCGTAGAACTTGAAAGTGCTTTTTGAAGTCAAAACACTGTGATATAAGGACAATACTAAATCGTCCAAGACAGTGAAATTGAGGTGGACAATGTTGACACTCACTCACTGTTATATTACAGTGGAAGTGAGTACTTACTCACGGTGTGTGGGAGATCCTTTCCTTCACTTTACTGAATCCCACCCCCCACCGTGTTAAAGCATCAAAACCATACTGGACCTGGACCTGGACCTGGACCCCCCACCACATCAGTGCTAGTCTTGGAGTGTCAGAAATAATAATACAAATATGGTTTTCAGTTTCATAACAAAACATGTCACGCGTAATAAATAATTAATTACACACATATGCATTATAATCCCAGTAGTCTAATCTGACCTCAAATGTAGATCATGACATGAAGGACCATATGTAACCAGATGTATACTGAAGGAAGAGGAGGAGGAGGAGGAGGACGATGGTAGTAGTGGAGAACAAGATGAAACCTGAAGCAGTTAAGAAGCTATAATATCTCCATAGTGCATCCTGATAGTGGACCACTACAGTGTATTACCCATAAAAGGTCAAGACCACTACCACATCGGTCAGATACACACACACACACACATACACACATACATACACAGAACCACATCTTCCTCCGTCTCTCTCTCTCGCTCTACGACGCTTTGGCTTTTCTGGCCCGCGGTGACGTCCTGTCGTCCGGTTTCACCACACCGTTCGTAGCTCCGCCTGTCGACATGAGGGGAACAAATACGCAAAATGCTTTAAAGATCATAATCTAATCTAAATCTTCAAATCTAGAGGATTGAATCCTCTTTATTGGTCACACACACACACACACACACACACACACACACACACACACACACACACACACACACACACACACACACACACACACACACACACACACACACACACACACACACACACACACACACACACACACCACACACACACACACACACACACACACACACACACACACACACACACACACACACACACACACACACACACACACAAATGAGTTTCTCTGCATTTAACCCATCCTAGTATTAGAAGTGGGCAGCTATTTTATATACAGCTGCCCGGGGAGCAGGGTAGGGGTCTGGTGCCTTGCTCAAGGTGCAACTCGGCAGTGCCCCCCCAGGTGTTTCGGGGACTTGAACCTGCGACCTTCCAGTTCCCAAGTCCCAACAGACTGAGCTACTGCCACCCCTATCAAGGTTGTAATCCTATAGTAAGTGACGTACAGGACATGGTCATGAAAGAATATGCCATGTGTTAAGATGTCGTTTAAGTTAAGATGTCGTTTGTGGAGGAACCGAGGGTCCTAGCGGAGGAACCGAGGGTCCTAGCGGAGAAACCGAGGGTCCTAACGGATGAACCGAGGGTCCTAGCGGAGGAACCGAGGGTCCTAACGGATGAACCGAGGGTCCTAGCGGAGGAACCGAGGGTCCTAGCGGAGGAACCGAGGGTCCTAACGGATGAACCGAGGGTTCTAGCGGACTCACCCTTGGCGGGCTCCCTCTTGTGGGCCTTGCTCTTGGGGCTGGCGGTCTTCTTCTTAGCGGCCTGGTTCCGTCTGTGCTCCCGCCACTTTTTCAGTTGAAAGTTGATGAATTTCCACATCATCCAGGCCTGGGTGAGGCAGATGGTGGCCAGGCACGTCATCCTACGAAAGAACAACATTGCAGTCAATACAAATACAAAAGCAGGGCAAATTTAAAGGAAAACTTCTTTCAACCTCTACCCCATTTTTGCTTAATATTGGCTCTAACTGATGTGGAAAATAATTGTTGAAATTGTTGCCGTATTGAGCAAGAATGCAGCAGCAAAATGTCTGCAATAATAGACTCAATGTTTGTCAAAACACTTGTTTTAACCACCGACAAGCTCATAATGTTCTTAGAAGAGTCGGACAACATTATGGAAAGAATCCCTATGGAGAAATTACACTTTTTCCCCCTTTACCTTTTTAATTTTTTTTTTAATTTTTTTTTTTTAACTACTTATTTTATCCCGAGGGAAATTACTTCTCTGCATCTTGACCCATCCTAGTGTTAGGAGCAGTGGGCAGCCATTAGTACAGCGCCTGGGGAGCAGCGTAGGGGGTGCCTTGCTCAAGGGCACTTAGGCAGTAACCTGGTGTTTCCGGGTCTTGAACCGGCGACCTTGCGGCTCCCAAGCCAAATCCTTATCCACTGAGCTACTGCCCCCCCTGTTTGCTCTATTGTTTTAAACCAAGTCTCGCTGAAGGAGAAGTCTCGCCCCAAATCTCACGAGAGTTCAGTTGTTACAGGACGAGAACGGTGGGAACGTGAGTGGGAGTTGGGGTTGTTGTGATGGACTACAGAGAGCGGAGCTTGGTGTTACCTCAAAGAAACCTCAAAGACCTCAAAGTCACGGGGCTGAATATTTAGCTGGTTTTTACGTGATCAGATGTTAGATTTCGCGAGATTGGAAAATCCTGAAAGAGTTTCCCCTTGGCGCCGGCGCCGGTTCCACTTGCCTGACGGTGAGCAGGTTGAAGTTCCCCTCGGCCAGGGAGGAGACCTGGCCGTCCGCACGGGGGAGCCCGAACCCAAAGGTCAGCACCGAGAGGGTGAGGGTGAGCAGACGGGCCATGACGAACAGCAGGGCCCATAAAGTGAAACTGAAAGCACAAGAAAATACATCCCATTGAACACATCCTATTGAACACATCCCATTGAACACATCCCATTGAACGGGAGATTGACGAACAACCGGTTATACGAGAAATGCCAAAGCGCCGGATGCTGCCAAGTACAAACCCCTTCTGCTTGTTCTCGTCACTGAAGTAGAAGAGACGCGAGGCGTGGAACAGAAGCTCCACCAGGTAGTGAGGGACCAGCAGCACCAGGCCCAGACGGTGGAGGCTGCACACACACACACACACACACACACACACACACACACACACACACACACACACACACACACACACACACACACACACACACACACACACACACACACACACACACACACACACACACACACACACACACACACACACACACACACACACACACACACACACATATATACATATATATATATATATATATATATATATTGAGGTCAACCGCGGGTCCAAGGGAACAGACTAATGTGTCCGGGGTATTTTTAGTTTGGGAAGTGAGGAGATGAGCTGAGCAGACATAATTAAATAATCTAGTCTAATGATGCTGCAAGGCCTCCATCTTACTTTCACAGAGAGACGTATTCACTTCAAGCCAAGGGAAGGGGAAACGGTGATTTTTATAATTCTATAACAAAGTGTCTCATGGTCATAATTACATCCTTCCATTATCCAGACTAATGAAAAACTGTGTAAACAACAACAACCCAATCCACGGCTCACCAAACTCGAGTTGGGTTCCTTACTTTAAGACGTAGGCCCCGGCGACGTGGACCACATAAAGGCAGATGTAGTACAGTTGGCGAGGGATGTCCTCCTGTAACACAACACACAAAACAACACACGTTGGTGTTCAAATAGGACACGGTGAGCACACACACAGCTATTGCACGTACACCCCTCCCCCGGGCTAGGAAGTGTGATACGTGGTCCATTTGAGATCTGTAAACTAGTAACCACATCATGTCTTCACAGGCACCCGGTGGTTCCCCACTGGGGCCCGTCCTGTTAACACACTCACAGTTTGGTGAGGTTCACCCCCTGTATGGCACACACACACATCCTTATATCGCATTACCTAATCAATCAAATCAATCAATAAATGTAGGATAAATATTTGAAACTTTGCCAACCGTGAAAATGTGAAAAATGTAATTATAGTGTTAAAACACATAATTTGTCTCGTTTGTTTGTGGTACTTTGTGGGAACACATTTCATCCACAAACGGTGCTCACCTTTCGCACTTTTTGGAAGTATAGTTCGGGAAGTGCGTGTAGCCAATAGGCCATTTGGCAAACGTAGAAGAACTTCACCTGGAAGCTGTTAGGAGAGGATACATAATGAGTTGTAAACAAACCAAACTGCTTAACACAATAACATATACATAACATATTGTCTATAACAAAGTGGTAATAATATAACATCAGCTACATTTGACACAAGATGACGGAAAAACAAAAATTGTGAAAACGTGACATTTTAGGGAAAAAACTGAAATTACAATAAGTGAGTTTCTAATAAGTTTCTCCTTCTTATTTCTATGTTCGGTAGAGTTTTTCCCCAAGCAGGTAGACGTCATAAAGATGGGCAGTAGCTTTACCACGAGACACCAAACTAATCTGCATAGAAACACCAAATCCCGTTGAAAGGTATCCGTCTCTAGAGCGGTTACCTCATGTGTGTGTGGGGGTAACCTTCCCACAGGAAAGTGGGATTGGAGGCAAACTCCGCCTACAGGACAGGGAAAAAGAAAAGAGGGGGCCATCATCACTAAACTAAAGCATCAAGACACTACATATCCCATCATGCCTCTCTCTCTGGGCTCCCAGGGGGGGCGTGGCCTCTTACCGCGGTGAGGATGCTGAAGCCCCAGAGGAAGGAGAACAGGTAGAAGGCAGCCAGTTGTCCAGACTCATTGAACTTGCTGTGTTTGGTCTTGGAGAGGTGCAGCCGGCGGTTCATCTTCTGGAATGCAAAGCAAGGGAGAACATTAGGTGAACATTTAGACCCTTGAGAAGAGAAGAGAGAAGAGAAGAAGAAGAGAAGAAGAAGAAGAAGGAAGAAGAAGGAAGAGAAGGAAAATAATTATGCAGAGCAAATATTTTAATGTGTTTAGATTAGATTACATTCAAATGTATTGTGATTGCACAGATTAGATTAAAATGTATTGTCATTGTGTGCAAATGTTACAGTAAAGTGCATGGTCATTTACAATGTACAGTGGTTAAATAAGATGTAAAAACGGTCTATTAGGTATAAGAACAGGATAAATAACTTATAGAGTAGGTATGAGATATGTGCAGTTTAAGACAAAGAAACACACACAACACCAAAATGCATTTTTTTTTTGGGGGGAATTGGACATTAATATACATACGTCAAGTACATATTCCTGTATCAAGGCATGCAGTATGATGGCTATGAGCAGGTAAAACACCACAGTGGCTGCGTCTTTGGGGCCGTACTGGTAAACGTTCACCGGCTCCGTCTTCGCATCTACGTGGAAAATATAGAAAACAGACATGTGACAGATATGTGAAACAGTTCATAAAACAAAAGGAACGGTTCCACACACGGACAACCCGGTGTAACACAGATCCACCACGCTGCGGAGTGTATAACGCACCAGGATGTCTGTCACTGGACTCCTCCACCTTCACTCACCTGGCGCTTGAGTCACATTATACTGGACCGTGATGAACATGATCGCATACTTGGCCGTCACCTGCAACACAAAGGGACAATAAGAACAATCGATCCATTGATCCTGATTGAGTGACTGACTGACACCCACGTATCATTGTGACACTATCACATTAAAAGCTCCAAGACAAAATATGTATGTATGTATATAGCATACGACATTAGTAAGAGTAAGAGAATCAATAGATTGTCATTGCATACACACATCTTTCTAAGCAGTAAGACAAAGACAGACACAATGTTAGGTGACAATGGGGTTGGACATCCACACTACATGTAATATAGAACACATCACACATCACAATTTTAGAAACCTAGCAGATGTGGGCAGCCACTTGCACAATTGGGCAAGGCATTAAGGATCTGTGTAGTAGTAGGGTAGAAAGAGATTGGCAGACATTGGGTAACATGTAGTGTCCTGTTCAATGAGGTCAATATCAGACAGGTAGACACACACGCTTCTAGGTTGCAAACTATTGATGGATATTGATATTTTTTTAACAGAAGAATGACTAAACTACACCATCTTCTCTGACATGCATTGAGATGACATGACAGGGGAAGTGGGGGGAGAAAGAAAAAAAACACACATAGCATAACATGCTATGAAGCTGTAGCTGATAGCCGCCCATATACACCGGGTGCACCTGTCCGCTACCGAGAAACCACCTAGGCTGAGGGGGGGGGGGGGGTCGTGCATTGTAGCGTTATCCCGGTCTACCGAAAAGACACTTCCGGTCACTTTCTTCCTACGAGCTGTGTACGCCAGTTTAATCCCCCGGAGCAAGAAGAATAACAACAAGACGCAAATGGAGAACACATGTTGGGGTTTAGACCAATTGTTTGACAAAGCCTCATCGGAAACACGCAACTGAAACCGGTATAACCCCTCTATGCAAAGTCCCGCCCTCTTCTCGCTTATAACGCTCATGGGGAGCATCCCGTTCCGGTCGCTCGGTTGAAGACACCCCCCCGTACCTCGAACATCAGCCCCAGCAGGACGGCCATGGCCAGACACGACACCATGTCGGCGTGGTTCTGGATCACGAACTCGTGGCTCAGCACCGGCGGGCTCTTGTTCTTCTTGCGGAAACCCATCTTTTTTATATTTATATATATATATATATATATATATATATATATCGACACACTTGTTTCTTCTTCTTCTCCTTCTCCTTCTCTGTAAGCTGAGTCAGCGGCTGTGTGTGTGGAGATGGTCTCTCTCTCTCTCTCTCTCTCTCTCTCTCTCTCTCTCTCTCTCTCTCTCTCTCTCTCTCTCTCTCTCTCTCTCTCTCTCTCTTGCGATGCTCTCTCTAAACGGTCCCAGCTGACGGTGTGAACTGAGCTGTGTGTTAGGAGCCATCCAGGAGACCCATCATCACCGGAGTACTCGTATCATCAACAACCGGTAGTTGGGTCACTTCCGGGCGGCTCTGTGGTGATGATGAAGACCCTCCCACTCCAGAACCAGAACCAGAACCCATTCATGATAAACCGCCCACCACCACGATGATGATGATGATGACTTTTCTTTAGAGCTATGGAAACAATGATTTGGTGTTTTTTTTGGAATATAAATATATATTAAATATATTTTTATAAATTGTAATAATTATTACCAGGCCAAATTCCATGTACCACAACAAATACCTGTTTGTTAGTTGTTAGTTTCTTAAACATTTATTAATTAATTATATATAATAATATATATATATACATTGTTTTAATTTGTTTTCATTTGTCATTCAACAAATGATGAAGGATTTAAAACGTGTAACGCTTGTAGTCAGTTTAAGGTTATTTTCCATTTGAGGTTTTTTTTTAGGTTGTAATGTCGCCCCCTGGTGTCGGTGTTCGGTACAGCGTGTGTGCTATACGCTATGCTTAACACGTCAAACCTCGTCATATAGTATACTCGGGTTTTTTGCACAATAACTAATAATTCAAATCTGCCTACGCAATTATATTGTTATATTATTATTATTATATTATATATATATATATGTTAATATTATTATATATATATATAGATATAGCTCTAGACCTATATCTAGATCTATATCTATAGATCTAGATCTAGATATAGAATATCTATATCTATAGATCTAGATCTATAGATATAGAATATCTATATCTATAGATCTAGATCTATAGATCTAGATCTAGATCTAGATCTAGATCTGTATTGTATTGTATTGTATTATATTATTATTATATGATATATATATATATTATTATATTATATCGAATTATATCGACCCATGTAACTGAAAGATTACATTTCAGTTACATGGGTTTATAGCGGCGAGAAAGAGGAGGGGGAGGGACTTTCGATATAGGGATATCCGTTTCCCTTCGATATATATTTGCTTTGGGAAATTCGTCGTAAAATCCCCCTATTTATTATCCTTTTTGTTGTTGTTGTTGTTGTTGTTGTTGACTTTGTTTTTGTTGTTATTGTTCGTCGTGTCATATTGTTCATATATTACTCTAGCTCCGGTGACTAATGGTGTTAACTAGGCTCAGAGAGGCTCACAGGAAGTAAAAACATACCGGAAATTACGTTGCGGTAAACCGAGATAATAACGCAATTATTCAGGGTCCCCCTCTCAGGCTGCATTCACCAGCACCGCCCACCGGCATCCACCCGTGGTCAAACTCGTTATATCCAAAATCCACGTTCACAAGGCCTCTCTCCAAACTTTTGCATACACACTTACACACACACACACACACACACACACACATATCGAACATAATATCGATCACTTTACCAACACAGGTACGTATACTAACTTAGGGTCGCAGTCTATCTACATTGAGACATTGAACTTGTATGTATGTTGTTGTTTTTTAAACCAATATCGTAACATTGGCTTACGAACATGTATCGATGCCATAGCTTAGACAATGATGTATAATCTTCTCCTTTTAATTATATTGAATTTAATCAAACATTCGTTTCCATGTGTGTGTGTGTGTAAGACCGCAGTGAAGTTAAATTTAAAATCTCTTATGAATTATGTCATGGCTGTCTGTTTATGAATGTTATGAATGTGATTTGTAACAGTTGAGGTCCTTTTGATTTCTGTTGATATGCTAATTAATTGTACTGCAAAGAAGTGCCAACAGCTTTCCTATTTACACATCTCAACTGAAATGTACTGCAACACCATAATAAGTCAAAGATATGCTTACATTTATTACAATAAAAACACATGCAACATGTTAGTTCCAGTAGGACCACGTGACCCAAACCAACTGCTGTATTCCCAACTGTCATTTCTGACTTCTTCTATGACTTTTCCACTTCAATTGACAATTTTTTATATTTCCCTTTTGAAAATGCATATACATTTTTGAATATTGCAATATTCAATAGCTCTCTTGGTTTGACCTCTGTGACATACAGATGTCAAACCACCTTTAATCTCTTTGAGTGTCAGACCGAAAACCATCGTCTGTATTTTTGCAATATTGAAATAGGTATAGACATTTTCAAAAGAGAAATATTATAATAAATGCTTGCATGTCTGACATCATTGTTGCTGTACATTTAAATGGATGTTGAACCTCTCAGTGATTTACATCTAAAATATATTTTCACTTCTTTGCATTAAAAAAAAATCCCAGATAATGTAAAAACGCTGTAAATTGTTGGTCATCGTAGACCAGATTACAAAACTGTTAACCAATTTAATCATATGTGAATAATTCATAAGCTATTGAACATAGAAAACAAAATATCCACAATCCAACATGAAACAAATTTGACTGTGGCAATACTATGCCATATTATCAAATTATATAACAAATTATCAAGGATTTTAGCTCACATTTATCTTTATGGTGATGTTTTGATTATTTGCAGATTCAACCAAGGGGCCCTAAAGACAACCAAGTACATGTAGGACTTCTCTGTCACATAAGGGTTAGTTTGTTGTGAACATTGTGAATATAATACCTAGTAGACTGTCTTTTAAGCTGTACATTTAAACTGTAAATTATATTACCATGCACTTTACTGCAACATTTGCACTCTGGTTTAGATGCTTTTCGCTGTGCTGTACAATGACAATACATTTGAATCTAATCTAACCACCCACGTTCAGTGCACAGCTAATACAATGCTAGTACTTGTGTGCACAAGATAACACGTATGACCTTTTAGGGATTTAGTAGCTCCGTAGTAGTTACACAAACACAATCTAACCCATTGTAATCTAATCTATGAGTGAAGACATTGAGAGGATGTACCCGTGTTTGACCACTAGAGGTCAGCGTTTGACACGGTAGGCGGGGCTACGGGCGTATACGTATGTCATTTGAGTAGTAGTTGGAAACATATGGTAAAGATGTCACGTTTTGTTCACAACCGTCACTATTTACACTATTCGATCAGTAATTACTTACGGTTGCAAATGACCTGTATTTGTATATTAACGCACTTTGAAGTTAGAGTCAAGTCTACTGTCTCCCTGCCAAATATACATGCCCGGCTAGCTCAGTCGGTAGAGCATGAGACTCTTAATCTCAGGGTCGTGGGTTCGAGCCCCACGTTGGGCGCACTACTTTTTATTTTTTATTTTTTATTTTTTTTAATTGCGGTTTGTTGCCCTTTCACGTCACGTAACGAGTTACATAGCGATAGCAATACCAAGCGTCGTCAAAGCTGAAAACAATCACGACACAGACCCATAATGGAAAGAGTGTGGCTGCATGTGTGGGAAAGGTCACGCAACACACACAACCACGCTTAGTTCAACAACATACTTCTTATGTTCTGTGTCCCTGTGTCCACAAGTCCCATGGTAAACGTGGGATTGGTTCTCATTCAAATCCTCACTGTCGTGTTTCTGAGCATGTCTTAACTGATGTGCTTATTTGATATAGTCGTGGGTCTGTGGGCGTTTACTGCTCGATGGTAAACCAAATGGAGGCCTTTCCAACACACCAGAGTGAAAAACCAAATCCGTTTCAGGATGTAGAGACGGAGCTCGAGGTCTGACTATACCTACAACTACTGAGTAGCAGCTGGGCTAAATGCTTTATTTCTAAACAAATGTATTTCACGCACACACACATACACACACACATGTAACGTGACTTGTTTTGTCTTTGTACTTGTGTAACGCTGTAACCTCTGTTTCCTCTGAGGAGAGAGAGAAGGAGGGAGGAGTCAGACAAAGGCCCTCTCCCCACACACACACACACACACTCACACACACACACTCACACGAAAATGGAGGCTTGTTCAGTGCGTGGTGTGCTGTCGTTCACAGCCCACAAGCTGCCATTTCTCCCCCTGTAGGTTCCTGAGTTCCACGGCGACCCACCCTCGACGCAGCGTGGGCAGGCGGCCCAGTGACCGTCTACAGGGTTCGTACGGCAGCACCACTCGCTTCTGTGGGTTATTTAGTCATGCAGGGCCTCGCTCTCTCTCTCTCTCTCTCTCCCCGCTCACCCTTTTCCTCTCCCTGCCTCTCGCACAGGGCTGCCCCTTGCCTGCGCCGAACAAAGATAATTACTCAGGAAGCACGCTGGCCAATGGGGAGCGGCCTTGCATTCCGCCCGTGAGGGAAGCGGCCAGTCAGGATCCGGCTAACATCACACACAACGGGGCCCGGTCGCCTTCTGCCTGAAGAGCGGAGCCTTCCCCCGCTGAGGGCTGCTGAGAGAGAGTGTGTGTCCTCCATGTTGTATAAGTGTTGACATAACAGTGTGTCACAGGCAGCCATGCATCCACAGAGGTAAGCCCCGTCTCTTTTACCTCTCCATTCCTATCACAACACGGCTCCCTTTCTCTCTGGCTGGGACCGCGGCTTGAGCGCTCACAGCCAGAGAGACTAGGAGCTTCATATCCCAGAAGGGGAGAGAGAGAGAGAGAGAGAGAAGGGGGGAGGGGTGTGGGAGGAATGGAGGCCTTGCAGGCCTCACTGCTGCACCCAGTGCTCAGTGTGGGGGGTTGGGCGAGGACTCTGACTCTCTCTCTCTCTCTCTCTCTCTCTCTCTCTCTCTCTCTCTCTCTCTCTCTCTCTCTCTCTCTCTCTCTCTCTCCCTACTGTGTGTGTGTGTGTGTGTGTGTGTGTGTGTCAGGGTCACATGGGTGGCCCACCAGACGAACACCCTGACACGCAGCGAGAGGCAGAGTGTGTACCATGGCCAATCGTTTATTTGTCTCTTTTGATAATGGACAGGCTGAGGATTTGGTGTGTGTGTGTGTGTGTGTGTGGTGTGTGTGTGTGTGTGTGTGTGTGTGTGTGTGTGTGTGTGTGTGTGTGTGTGTGTGTGTGTGTGTGTGTGTGTGTGTGTGTGTGTGTGTGTGTGTGTGTGTGTGTGTGTGTGTGTGTGTGTGTGAAGGAAGAAAAGGGGGGAGAGAAAAAAAATGGCCACACAGTTCTCCTTTTCCGCTCTCCTTGGTTTGCACACGGGCAGAGCGGACGTGGGGGATGGGCACTGGAGGAGCAGGGTTGGTGTGTGTGTGTGTGTGTGTGGTGTGTGTGTACCCTTTTGTAAGAAGACCTGCTGTGTTCTTGTTGTTATCTTATGTGTCTGAAGCCAGGGAATGGATGAACAGATGTGCCTCTAAAGAAGATGAAGAAGTTTGTCATCGTTACCTGAATACTTGATCAGTATTATGGTAATAACTTAGTTTATAACACCCCCCCCCCTCTCTCTCTCTCTCTCCTGGGGTGAAAGGTCAGGGTCTGGTTTACAATGAATTTTGATTAACAGAAAGGAGTATTTAGGTGGTTTCCGATGGACATGTCTCTCTGATTGGTTCCCCTTTGTTCTTTTTCCTTTGCTTTAAATATATGTCGTCACTCGGCCGAAACATGTTTCTAAAGCACCACCCACCACGAAAGACCTCCATCCACACTCTGTTCACCAACACCACCCACCATTGAAGACCTCCATCCACACTCTGTTCACCAACACCACCGAGGTCCATCCACATTCTGTTCACCAACACCACCCACCATTGAAGACCTCCATCCACATTCTGTTCACCAACACCACCGAGGTCCATCCACATTCTGTTCACCAACACCACCGAGGTCCATCCACATTCTGTTCACCAACACCACCCACCATTAGGGAGAACTCCATCCACCTTCTGTTCACCAACACCACCCACCATTATGGAAGAGCTCCATCCACACACTGTTCACCAACACCACCCACCATTATGGAAGAGCTCCATCCACACACTGTTCACCAACACCACGAGGTCCGTCCACATTTGGTTCACCAACACCATGTGGTTCCATATCCAGAGAAGCTTCATACTTTGCCCAACTCCTGGAGATCGGAACACATTCCATATTTTATGAGGTCAGCTTCATGAAAGTTGAAAGATTAACGTTGTGTTTACAATGTGTAAAAAAGGCCAATAAAGACATTATTCTAATGTGCCTCTCGCAGGAGAGAGCAAGGCAGAGATTGTCTTCTCTGATATAACAAAAGAAGGGGTCACTTTGACCCTAGAATATCCAAATAAACCCAAAATGACTTTCTTTAAACGTTCGTGTGGCATCTTGCAGGAAAAGCAGTCAATCGACATGCAAAAAAACCAAGATGCAGTCGAAGATCGGCCCTGTAGATAACCAGACCACAGGTTGAATGGACTTTTAACATAGTCCTCCAAACCCCGAGATATAATCTACAAAGGCGTCCGCCGGAGGCCCTCTGGGCAGCAGCGTTATCCACCTTCAACTGGGGGTAAACTAAACTGAAGGAATAAACAGATGCAGGGTAAGGGGGGGGGATCTCTGCATTGCAGCAAATGCTTTTTAAGAGGAAGAGAGGGAAGCTCACACACACACACACACACACACACACACACACGCACACACGTACACACACATCCGTGTGGCACAGCACAGCCGACCAATAATGTTCCACCCTGTTAGACCCGCAGCCAATTGCAGCTGTGGTTGAGGTTAAAGATTGACAATCGGAGAGAGAGGGAGAGAGCAGGAGGGAGCGAGAGAGAGAGCAGGAGGGAGGGAGCGAGAGAGAGAGCAGGAGGGAGGGAGAGAGAGAGAGAGAGAGAGAGCAGGAGGGAGAGAGAGAGAGAGAGAGAGAGAGAGAGAGAGAGAGCAGGAGGGAGGAGAGAGAGAGAGAGAGAGCAGGAGGGAGAGAGAGAGAGAGAGAGAGAGAGAGAGAGAGAGAGAGAGCAGGAGGGAGAGCGAGCGAGGGCCTTCTGGAAAATTCCACAGCCATCTTTGATTCACATTTCTTTCCTCCAGCATGATGTGAAATGAAGGTTGGAAGGTGTTAATTTTAGGCTCTTTCCCGCGTAACAAAGGTAGATTTGATGTGAGCCGTAATGGTGCAGTGGCATTGTCGGTTTGTTCTTAAAAAAAAGCTTTATTTAATATAATATAAATGCAGGAAAATGTACTTGTCCTTGTCTAATGTCTTCCTCATTCCTAAAGATTCTACAAGGACAGCGGTCTCTCTCTCTGGGTTGTGGTTGGGCTTATCCTGAAGGTCGTTAAGGCAGATAGTCATTCCTTTAAAGATATAATGCATGTCCCAGCTGAGACCTCTGGGGCTCTCTGTGTGTACGCTAGACTGTATGCTAGCTTTGTGTACCGGAAAGACAACGCAGGTCGACTCGGACGGGATTCAATACAGCCAGTCACCCATTCTCTGAAACCAAAATATTCTTTAGCAGTTTTATGGACGACAAAGCAGTCAGTAAACTGTAGCAGCAGTAGTTGTTTAACTGGATTTCATCCAATCTCTCTGTCTCTCTCTCCGTGTCTCTGTCTCTCTCTCTGTCTCTCTCTCCGTGTATCTGTCTCTCTCTCTGTGTCTCTGTCTCTCTCTCTCTCATGTTCCCCCGGTTCCCTGGTTTTGCCATAGCCGTGTTCAGTGTAATCTCCACGGAGCTGTGGTCCTCCTGCGTGGATGTGCCTGAGCCTCAGAGAGTGGGGGATGGGGCAGAGTGTGGGGGGGGGGGGGGGGGGGGGGCGAGGGGAGGAGGAGGAGGAGGTGGGGGGGGGGGGGGGGGGAGCAAGCTGTGGCCTCCATTTTCTGTGACGAGAAACAAGCCCTGCTCGGCTCTCACAGGAGGGGAATTTCAAGGCATCGAGTCAGTTGTCGTTTCCCTCTCCCATTCTTTTTGATCTCTCAGGTATGATAAAGCTGTGCTGTCCATGTTTTGTTGAACCTGGTCTCTCTGGAATATCCCTACATAGAACCTACAGAGGATTTATTTGGTGACTATTTTATGACTACGGTGTGCAGTGTTTGTGGAGCGTAGTTCCTGGTCTGAGACCACACGTCTTTTGGAACAGAACAACAAGTCTTCTTGACGTGCATCTGTTTATTCTGTTTTTTTTTTTTTTGGGGGGGGGGGGGCGGCAAGAAGATTAATGTCACCTAGCTGCAGTGCTGCGTCCATTGGTGTTCTTGCAACTAGAGGCACAAGAGTGCACACTCTCCCTGCCTTTTAGTAACGTGTGCCGTGGCAGAGGAAGCTGGCTAATGTTTTCTCATTTTCATGTGGGCCTTGTTTGTTCATTCGGTCAGGAACAGGAAGGCCCTGGAGCGGTGTGTGTGTGTGTGTGTGTGTGTTCCTGTGTGTGTGCGTGTGTGCATGTGCCTGTGCGTGTGCGTGTAGGCGCACACATGTCTGTGTGTGTGTGCCTGTGGGTGATAGAAGTGAAAGGTTCAGCAGTTGGATTTAGGTTTTCTGTGTTCTGGCTCTTTAGGTGTCCATGGCAGTGCCCGTTCCAGTGTTTGCATACTGATTTAGAGGAATGGTGAAAAGCCTCTTCTCTTCTTAGGCGTGGTAGGCATGTATCTGTTAGTTCGGCTCTCTGTAATATTGTATGGATCTTTCTCTGTACATCCTGTAGACCCTTGTGAAGAAGTACAAGTACAGCGGATTCGACTTGTCTGGTTTTGTTGTTGTTCTACAGCTTTTGATGCATTCCAAAGCTGCTTTTGCTCTTGGAATGTTCTGCGTTTTTACCCTTCGCTATCTGTGGCAGTTCTCCCCGAGACGGCATCTCAATGGGGTTGACCTTTTGGTGGGTCGACCGTGCGTCCATACGGTCCTAAACGTGGAAACCAGAGCTCTGAGACCCGGGCCTAAGCCCCCTGGCCAAGTGTGTGACCTATCGGGGAGTGGGGGGGGTCCTGAGTGGGGACCTGTGAACCAGAGGGACATCCTTGGAACACGGCCCTCTGCCACGCTGACAAAGGAGGGACCGGACTCTGAAAGAGTCCCATTCATCAGCTGGCATTCCCCTTTGTTCTCCTCCTCCTGCTCAGGAAGTACCAAGAGAAGGGGAGACTCCGAGGACAAAAACAACACAAAACAGGATTTCAAATCAGTGCCGGTGTGTGTGCATGTGTGCGTGTGTGTGTGTGCATGTGTGCGTGTGTGCTTGTGTGTGTGTGTGCGTGTGTGGGAGGGCGCGACCTCCTCCCTATGGATTAAACATATTGGCTACGACGCAGACAAATGTAATCTTAAACGTAACGGAATCCTTTTTTTGGTGTTGTTGGTACTTTTCCCGACCATTGTTACACACCCCAAGCAAGAATGTTTACCGGTGCCAGGGTTGAAGGCCCGGGGGCCCGGGGGAGAGTTGTGTTGCTATTTGTCTCTAGGAATAGCCCCCCTGGGAGGCCTCGAGTCGAGCTGTTGTTAGACAAGGGGCCACTGGAGGCCACACAGGTGAATGCCGTGAATCACCTTGAGACACGGTCTTCCGAGTTGGTTTGGCATCCATCCAGGACTGGCGTTGTTGGCCTCGGTGAGCCGGTGGTTTTAAACATGCTACGTCGGAGCCGGGACTTCTTGGAACTACGGAGAAGGGACCGGCGGGCTAAGGGCCTCCTTCTTGGTTGTTGCAAAATTGCAAAAGTGGTTGGTGAATTAGTGGAAGTGGAAAGCGTTGTTGTAGTGTTGTCATGGAGAAGTATAACATTTTGAAGCTCAAGTTTCAAGAAATGTTATTATTGTGGGGTTAGGGTTAGTATGTATTGAGGCTGTATTTGAGCCTCTTTCAGCCTCATCCGTAGTCCTAATGACCCAACCGTACGAATCACACTGACAAATAATGGAGTCCCTAGTGACGCCTCCCCAGGGCCTTCGGTGGTACACTTGTTTACTGTGCTTCTAATTTGAGTTGTGAAGGCTGTTGGTGACCCCCACCCTTGGTATTCACTCTGCAGCTTGGCCGAGGAGGAGATCAAGACAGAGTCGGACGTGCTCGAAGGGATGGAGGTGTCCATGCGAACCAAAGGTAAGCTTCACCTTCGAACAAAAACACCATCATCATCAAGTGTGTATCAAGTCTACCCTGATGACTGTCGTCTCGTTAATGTAGAGATCGTATGAACGTTCCAAGAAAGGTCACGGTTGCTGCAGATGTGTGGTGAAGGGATAGCATTGTTCTGGAGAGCGTGTGTAGACCTTGTGTCATGAGTCAACAGTTTGGGTGGATCTCTTAAGCTTCTGTCAAGTTTACACAAGTATAAAGCAGTGAGTGAAAATCTTATGTGCAATACCCCACTCTGTTGGCCTCTGGCGTACGGCTCTCGTACACAAGAAGTCTGGAGTTGTTTTTCTTATTATTCCGACTTGTAGATCTAATTCTACATTTTGGTACTGCCAAATTTGTTTAGAATTATAATTAATTAAATTGTGTGGTGTGTGTGTGTGTGTGTGCGTGTGTGTGTGTGTGTGTGTGTGGTGGCTGGTTTAAGCAGCCTCACCTGGCTCGAGTCAGACTGATTAGAGTCTGGGGCTGTGTCTGAAGTCACTCACTACATAGTGCATTGTGAAAAGTAGTGAACAACCGATGGTCACTAACCAAGCAGATCATGCATTGAGCTCAATGTAAAATGGCAGACATAGTTGAATTATGCTACAGCAATGACGTCATTAACGGCATCTCGAGTAGTGTCTGAAATTGTTATTATTATTATTGCAGATGAGCTCACTATGTAGTCCTCTACATTGAACTCCCAGGGCAAGGCTGCACACCTGTGGGCCTTGATTACCAAGGACCCACAGGTGAGGCTGCTCAAACCAGCCACCAACCACACACACTCAGTAAAACACATTGTGGCAACACACGTCAACTGACTGTTACAGACGTCCAATCAGTAGGATTTCTTTCTAATACGACTTTGCGTTATGAGAGCGGCGGAGAAGCTAGTTTGGTGTTTTGAACAAATATTTGCTTTTCCCCTCCCCTCCTCCCCTCCCCTGTGTCCAGTCCCCGACCCCCCGGGGTCAGTGGAACGGGGGCCTGTGCCACAGAAGAGGAAGGTGTCCAGTCCTACCCATTCCTCCAACGGCCACTCGCCCACAGACACCTCCCCGAGCCCCCAGAAGAAGAAGAAGAAACCCGGGGCCATGAGCTCCCACCACAAAGACCCGGTAAGGACGGACCTGTCGGGGTGAACCCGCCGGGCGGGGGTTGTTCTTCCTGCCCCCCCCACCCCCCCCCGTTGACCCACAGGTGTCTTTAGATGTGTGTCCTTGTATGCTTGTCGTGCGCATTAGCTTTTAATTTATGGTATCGTATTTTTTAACATCCAAAGATCAGATTCATAGAATATTTCATAAACACAGTTAGCTGTCCACCGATGCCCCGAGGAGGTGGTCTCTGTAAATTGCGTGACAATAGCGGATGATTGTCTCTTTTCACACAAGGCACTGCAGAAGGTCCTCTAGTGGAGTACCCACCCTTCAATGGGCTTATTTGTTTTGAGATGGTGATTCCAACCCCACCACCACCTCCTGATAACCATCTAGCTGTATCGGTGGGGGAGGGGTCTTAATTTGAGTGAGTGGTCATTGGTCTGCGGTTGTTGACTGATTTGTTAATCTTTTTTGCAAACAATCCGGCCTGTCCACCCAAGCTGCTAATTAGCAACACAAAGTGGGATTTCACGAGTCACGGTTTCAGCCTCCTTAAACGTTCGTGGATTTCTGATTGGATCATGACACAGCTGTTTACACTTTGAACTATATTAGTTTTGAGGCCAATGCTGTTTTAAATGAATGCATTGTTTAATGATTGTGCATTGAAAAATGTGATGAAGATGTGATTGTTGCGTATTTATCAGTTGGCACATTTGGGATAGAACAATAACCAGATTATGAATATTCTGCAATATACAGAAATTGCTGTTGTAAAATAAAAAGAGTGAATCATCCTTGAGCCGACAACCGAATCCCTAGGTGCTGATCACACGGCTCACAGGCAAATGGCGTTTCTCATTTACCACCCCAAAATAGATAATTTGCATGATTTCTCAAGTTAATAGTGCACTAGGGAGCAGAACACACCATTTAAAAGTACATTTTAAATAGCATAATTGTAAATGGACATTTATATAGCGCTTTTCTAACCAATGGTTACTCAAAGCGCTTTACATATCAAGTCTCACATTCACCCATTCATACACACTTTCAACCACCAACGGCGGAGTTAGCCATGCAAGGAGACAGCCTAGCACGAGAGTAGCTTTGAGTCTCCCATAGTGCAAAGCGGCGGCCAGTGAGGTGTTTGGTGTCAGCTTGGATCCTCCTAACCCTGCCTTACTGCCATTTGTTGTTCTTGTTGTTCTAGTTGTTTGTTGTCTGTTGTTTCTGTTGCACTGCACCTTTTTTTTTTTTGTTCCTGCGTGTGTTTTTAAAACCTGTCCCCCCCCCCCCCCCCCTCTTGTTTCTTCTCACCCGCCTTCCAGTCAGAGCTCAGACATGGTCCCTTTTACTATGTGAAGCAGCCGGCACTCACGTCAGACCCTGTCGATGTTGTACCGCAGGACGGCCGCAACGACTTCTACTGCTGGCTGTGCCACCGCGAGGGCCAGGTGCTCTGCTGTGAGCTCTGCCCCCGCGTGTACCACGCCAAGTGCCTCAGACTGCCCGCCGAGCCTGAGGGCGACTGGTTCTGTCCAGAGTGTGAGGTATCTCGCTAGGGATGGGCGCGCGTGCGTGTGTGTGTGTGCGTTTGTGTGTGTGTGTGTGTGTGTTAGCCAATTGTTAGCTCTATTCAGCTCTCAAGCCTGTCTATTCAGGCTTGTTGGGAATGGAAATGCACTAGAAATGCACTAGTTATCTTACCTACCTGTTGAATGACGTTGTAATGCATTATATATCTTATGTTATTATATACTGTACATGTATATGTATGTTTATGTTATATAATTATGGCTTGTTAGGAAGGAAATGCACTTATGACTTCTGGTGACTAGTACTTCTCTTGCCAACCTTAATTTTGAATGCACTTATAGTGTGTGTGTGTGTGTGTGTGTGTGTGTGTGTGTGTGTGTGTGTGTGTGTGTGTGTGTGTGTGTGTGGTGTGTGTGTGTGTGTGTGTGTGTGTGTGTGTGTGTGTGTGTGTGTGTGTGTGTGTGTGTGTGTGTGTGTGTGTGTGTGTGTGTGTGTGTGTGTGTGTGTGTGTGTGTGTGTGTGTGTGTGTGGGTGGGTGGGTGGGTGTACTTCTGTTTGCACCTTGACCTATACGGTGAATGTGTGTAGCACGACATATTTCAGGCCTTATGTAAGGGTATTAGGCCTATCAGTTTCAAGGCTTGAGCTATGTACATCGTTTTGTTTTTACTGTTGTAGAGTTTGAAAACGAGCTGTTTAAAGTGCAAATGTTTTATGCTTTTAATTCAGGTTTTGCGGGGCCATGTGGCTCGGGTTTACATGGTACTATGGTTGGCCTTGCCGTGTTGAGTTTTTCACCTCCTCCTACTCCTTTTCCAGAAAATAACGGTGGCAGAGTGCATCGAGACGCAGAGCAAGGCCATGACGATGCTCACCATAGACCAGCTCTCCTACCTGCTGAAGTTCGCCCTTCAGAAGATGAAGCAACCCGGGGTACGTGTCCAGAGTGTTCATAGTCAATGTCCCCTTCCTTAGTCACGCAATCATGCACTCTGTCTGTCGGTCGGTCTGTCGGTCGGTCGGTCGGTCGGTCGGTCGGTCGGTCGGTCGGTCGGTCGGTCGGTCGGTCGGTCGGTCGGTCGGTCTGTACATGCCTTTGTCTCACGACAGCGTGTTTGTGTTTGTGTGTGGTTGTCCACCGTGTAGACGGAGCCATTCCATAAGCCTGTGTTATTGGAGCAGCATCCCGATTACGCAGAATACATCTTTCACGCCATGGACCTGTGCACTCTAGAGAAGGTACTTGTATGTACTGAAACAAACCACAAGCTTCACATTTTTTTTTTGAAATGTCGTTTGTTCTCATCCCACACGTTGTGTTGATTGCGCCGCTTTGTTCGCCTTTCTTCCACAGAATGTGAAGAAGAAGATGTACGGCTGTACCGAGGCCTTCCTGGCCGACGTCAAATGGATCCTCCACAACTGCATCATTTATAATGGAGGTAGGACTTGGTGCCTTCGTTGTCATTGTCGTGTCCGTTTTTGTTTGTGAAAGAATTGTTGCTTTAAACTGTGTGTGTGCGTGTGTGTGTGTGCGTGTGTGTGTGTGTGTGTGTTTTTGTTTTTTATCTTTAAGGTAACCACAAACTAACGGCAACGGCGAAGGTCATTGTTAAGATTTGTGAACACGAGGTCAGTAGTAGTAGTAGTAGTAGTAGTAGTAGTAGTAGTAGTAGTAGTAGTGTTTTCCCAGCGTCACTCGATCAGGGATCACTTTGGTTGTTTTGTACTCATGTGTGTGTGTGTGTACATTTGTCACAGATGAATGAGATAGAGGTGTGTCCAGAGTGCTACCTGTCCTCCTGCCAAAAAAGGGACAACTGGTTCTGTGAGCCATGCGTGAGTCTCCATGTGCGTCTTAAGCGGTGCTCTTTCTGTCCGTCTGTCTAAACAAACCCACCGTTTATTTTTAAATGTAAATCATACGGCCGTAACGGAGCTATAAGTAACCGTGGCACATCGATTCTTTCTCCGGCTGTTCCTTTCAGAGCCCACCCCACCCCCTGGTGTGGGCCAAGCTGAAGGGCTTCCCCTTCTGGCCGGCTAAGGCGCTGCGGGAGAAGGACGGCCAGGTGGACGCGCGCTTCTTCGGTCAACACGACCGGTGAGCGGCTCCTCCTCAAACCCTCGGACCTCTGGACGTTGACTGGCCTCGTCCACCGCCTGCTTAAGAACGCGCTGTCGGCTTTCTCTTATCGTCTTATCGTGTCCCCCTCCGTTCCCAGGGCCTGGGTGCCGATCAACAACTGCTACCTCATGTCCAAGGAGATCCCCTTCTCCGTGAAGAAGACCAAGAGCATCTTCAACAGCGCCATGCAGGAGATGGAGGTCTACGTGGAGAACATCCGCCGGAAGTTCGGCGTGTTCAACTACGCGCCGTTCCGCACGCCCTTCACGCCCAACAACCAGCTGCAGATGCTGCTGGACCCGGCCGACCCCAGCGCCGGCACCGTCAAGCTGGAGAAGCCGGAGAAGCTGCGGCTCAACTTCGACATCACCGTGTCCCCCAAGATGCTAATGAGCAAGGGCGCCGCGCCCGGCGCCATGAGCCGCCGCATCTCCATGACGGACATGCCGCGCTCGCCCATGAGCACCAACTCCTCCGTCCACACGGGGTCCGACGCCGAGCCCGACGGCAACGAGAAGCCGCCCCGCAACCTGCCCTTCCACTACAGCACCGGGGAGGAGTCCATGGACTTCAGTGGTATTTAATGCTCATTATGTCTTAGCTTGAGTGTGGTGTGTGTGTGTGTGTGTGGTGTTGTGTATGAGAAATGGACCAAAGTGCTTTACAATGATTGCCTCACATTTGCACACTTGACGGTGTTGTACGAATGGGTGATTGTCCTCTGTATTTACATGACGGGTTCAAATGATTTTGGTTTTCCCTCCAGCGTCCCCTGCTTCGTCGAAGATGGGCCCGGCGGGCAGCACCACGGGCAGCCCCAAGCCCTTCAACCCTGGGCTGGTGCCCAAGCAGGAGAGAACCGCAGGCCCAGGGAGCATCCTTAATCTGAATCTAGGTGAGACACCCCCCTGTGTGCTCGTGTACATCCCTGTGTGCTCGTGTACGTCCCTGTGTGCTCGTGTACGTCGGTGATTGCCGACCTTTTGACTTTGGGTCAAAGGTAGGTGTACCGCTAAATTGACTTTTCGCGGTCCACCTCATATGCAAATGGTAAAAATACATAAATTCACATAGTGTGTGAGTGCCAGTCCCCACGCCCCTCATACACCATTAACACTGCAAGAAGGCAGTCAACGGGAATAACCCAAGTGTTTAGCAGTTAACACATTTTTGAAATAATAACAAGCCAGTATACTATATTTACATTCAATGATCTATATTCATTTTTGGGGTTTTATTATTGTATATGTGTCTATTTCAAGTAGAAAAACCCACATGCCACCTGCACACCACAGGTTGAAACACACTGGGTGTACATCATACTACTGTGTTACCATTCACCTTCATGACTGGGGGACTTGCATAGGAAATGCATTGAAAGAGGCAGAGGCTGTGTGTTAACCCCTGGTCTCCCCCCTGGTAGACCGAGTGAAGGCTGAGATGGACCTGAAGGAGCTCAGTGAGTCCGTTCAGCTGCAGCAGCAGCAGCAGCAGGGGACAGCGGTCCTGCCCACGCCCAAGAGACCAATCAGAAGCCTGGACAAGACCATAGAAAGCTGCAAGGCCCAGCTGGGTGAGGATGTGATGGCACTGCTTCCTAGTGGGGGAGTGGTAGTACCGTATTCTAGTGGGCTAAAGCCCTGCTGCGCTTGGCTTGGCACCCGTGTGTCAAAACTATGGACACCGTTGACTGGGTCATATATGTGTTATCCAAAGACTTATTTGATATACTGAGCATGACTCAAAGACCATGCTTCATACTGAACACGGCTCAAAATGTTTCTGAATTATTAACGACAAAATCAATACTTCGTTCACTTCTCAAAAGTCTTAATAAATCAATATTTTCTCTGTTCAGGGATAGACGAGATATCTGAAGACGTCTACAAAGGCGTGGATCACAGTGACTCTGAGGATTCGGACAAGTCCGACTCCAGCGACAGCCAGTACCCCAGCGATGACGAGCACAAGCCCAAAAGCTCCGTCCACGAGGACAAGGACAGAGTGGAGAGAAAGAGGCCCCGGACCTTAGGCCAGGGGGGGGAGAACAACCACAAAGAGGGGGGAGGGCTGGACACGGGGGATAAGGTCACCCCTGATCCCTCGGTAAAAGACAAGCAGGGCAACAATGGCACAGACCGGGACCCCCAGGACAAGTCTAGGTTGCCCCTGGGTCAGTCTCCTCTGGATATAACCAAGAGCCTCGAGGAGGGGAGGTCAGCTGGCCCTGCTTCGTCGTCAGCGGTGGAGCAAGACTCTGACTCTGAGCGAGAGCTGGTGATCGACCTGGGCGAAGAGAATGGAGGCCGCGACCGCAAGCGGCCCAAGAAAGAGCCGGTTACTTCTGTGGCCAAAACTGTCAAAGACCCTTCCTCTATCAAGACGGAAGGTGAAACTTTATGAAATGATCGATGATCTTTTTTCCTATGTTGATGTGTATTGAATGGCCAATGTTTCTAGGGAAAGGTTAAATGTTCTTATTTGTATCTGACGGGGATGTCCCATTTATGGGATGTTTCATCAAATCACATTTATAAAATATAAAAGCAAAACAAGCTATTTCCTGCTGTTGTGTATTAAAATGGCTAATGTTTCTAAAGCATAAGGTTTAATATTCAAATTCTGTTTTCGGACCTAGGTAAATTTCCATCGTCTGCTGTCACAGCCTCGCCTGCGCGGGAAGCTCCGACCCCAAAAGACTCTTCCCAGCCCCCCTTAACGGCTGCCCTCGGCCCCGCGTCCACGGCGGCTTCCGCCCAGACGGCCGCTGCCCCGGTCTGGAGTCCCCCCGCCCCCTCTCCTTCCTCCGCATCCGCCTCCACCTCCACCACAACCGCCACCGTTTCCGCCACATCCGCCAGCGCCGCTGCTCCTTCACTTGCAAAGAAACAGCGCCCCCTGCTGCCCAAGGAGGCGGCTCAGGCGGCTCAGGCCGTGCAGCGTGCGGTGGTGTGGAATCCCACCAGCAAGCTCCCCGCCTCCTCCCCCTCCTTCAAGAAGCTGCACGTGCAAAAGGTCCAGAGCCAGCAGCAGCAGCAGCAGCCGGCGGCGCCACAACCACATGGGGAGCAGCAGGCGGGGCCCACGCCCGCCCAGCTCACGGCACCGCTGCAGGCACACAGCCCGCAGCAGAACTCTCCGTCCAGCACGCGCTACCAGACCAGGCAGTCCGCTAAAGGTACACGCAGTGATGGACCGGAGTGCACCCGCCTAAAGAAGCTCTCAGACACGTCCTTTACTTGCACACTCGTATCTAATTCATTTTAAACATTGTCTGTAATTAATACAGATCTGTAATTAATACAGATCTACAAGTGCAAACACAAATAGGAACAAGTCACCTTTACGAAATCGCATCATTTATATTTAGCCTGGCCTCGCGCCCCGCCCCCCAGTTTTGGAACCACTGGGTTAGGGCGGAAGTGATGAAATACTCTAGTGCGTAGGCATTTTAGCACTAGGACATTATTTGTTTTGAGTGGAAATGTATTTTATATTATTGGTTGTAAAAGTTTAGCTTTAGACTGTAGAGGAAGTCACTTTGATTTGTATTCAAAACAATGAGCTTCTTCTCCTTGACATTTGTGTATCCATTGTTCAAAAGCCCTTTAAGACCAACTGTGATTAAGGGCTATACAAATACAATTAGCTTGACTTGACTTGACATTGTTAAGTAGGTAAACCATACGACGACTAGCCAACCAGGTACACTAATCCGTTTTTAGTTTCATGCTGTCTTTAATATTTTTGTTGTCTTAATTGTATTTGGTCCAGGAGTGCAGCAGAAAGACACACCTCAGAGCACTTCCACCTCCTCGTCTGCTGCCTCCTCCTCCTCCTCCCTCCTGACCGGAGACCTCCAGATCCCCACCGGCTCGGCTGACGCGGCCGCAGACATCGCCAAGTACACAACCAAAGTACGTTCAACACATCCTTCTGTCTGATGACCCAATATTTAAATAATAACAACAACCACCAACATATTTCCAAAACTGCAGTTTGTCACGAACAACATATGCAAACAGTGTAAAATAGTGAAAACATTTACATTACATTACATTAGTCATTTAGCAGACCTTTTTTGTCCAAAGTGACTTGCAATAAGTGCAGTCAACATTGGTATGCAAATGAGCTACTAGTCACCAGAAATCTTAGTAAATCTACTTGTAAAATGCCTTTTGTTGTAACTCTTTTCAGATCATGGACACAATAAAAGGGACAATGACGGAGATCTACAACGACCTTTCCAAAAGTACATCGGGGAACACAATCGCAGAGGTCCGTGCTCCGGTGTCTTCGTCCAAAACCAAACCAAACCGTACGCGGAGGAGGAGAAATGTTTGTTTCTTTCCAGTTCTGTTTTGTCTAATTCTGGGCTTATTGTTCTCACAGATGCGACGGTTACGGATAGAGATTGAGAAGCTGCAGTGGTTACATCAGCAAGAGCTGTCTGAGATGAAACACAATCTAGGTGAGTAGGCCCGCGTACACGCACACACACAGGCGCGCACACACACAGGCACACACACACACACAGGCACACACACACACAGGCGCACACACACACAGGCGCGCACACACACAGGCGCACACACACACAGGCGCGCACACACAGGCGCGCACACACAGGCGCATACACACGGGCGCACACACACACAGGCGCATACACACACACACAGGCGCATACACACACAGGCGCGCACACACACAGGCGCACACACACAGGCGCACACACACACAGGCGCACACACACAGGCACACACACACAGACACATACACACACAGGCACACACACACACAGGCGCATACACACGGGCGCACACACACACAGGCACACACACACAGGCGCGCACACACACAGGCGCACACACACAGGTACACACACACACAGGCGCACACACACACACAGGCGCATACACACACAGGCGCACACACACACAGGCGCACACACACACAGGCGCATACACACGGGCACACACACACACAGGCGTGCACACACACAGGCGCATACACACACAGGCACACACACACGGGCGCACACACACATGGGCACACACACACACAGGCGCACACACACACACAGGCGCACACACACGGGCGCACACACACACGGGCACACACACGCGGGCACACACACATGGGCACACACACACACACAGGCGCACAAACACACAGGTGCGCACACACACACACACACGGGGCAAACATCTTGTATGTGTGTAGTCCGGTTTGTTTTCAAAAAAGTGACGACAAACGTTGTGGTGATGTTCCACGCTCAGAGCTCACGATGGCGGAGATGCGTCAGAGCCTGGAGCAGGAGAGGGAGCGGCTGGTGGCGGAGGTGAAGAAGCAGACCGAGTCGGAGAGGCAGCAGGCGGTGGACGAGACCAAGAAGAAGCAGTGGTGCGCCAACTGCCGGAAGGAGGCCATCTTCTACTGCTGTTGGAACACCAGCTACTGCGACTACCCCTGCCAGCAGGCCCACTGGCCGGAGCACATGAAGTCCTGCACTCAGTCAGGTCGGCCCGACTGTATGAAGCTATTGTCACTACTACCTTTCACCCATAACATACATTGTGTCGTTCACAAATCTATACCGGTGCTTTGGTTGCTAGTAGTTTTAACACGTGCGTCTCCCTTTTCTGTCTCCGTTGACAAACAGCCACAGCCCCACAGCAGGAGCCCGAGACGGAGGCTGCGTCCGATTCGACGGCCAAACCTCCGCCCCACCCCCCGGCCCCGCAGACACTCCCCCTCGTCGCAGGGCCCCTACCCGACAAAAATTCCTCCCCCCGATATTTGGACAAAAGCAAGGACAGCGGTGCTGCTGGAGTGACCATCACTTAAATGACACGCTGCACACACAGCTTTTAGTTTTTTTTGTTGCTTTTCAATATGGCCACCATGGACTCCACACACAAAAGACGAGGAGGAGCGCCATGTCTTAACGCCATCGCTGTAAAATAAAAAAGAATGAAGGAAAAAGAAAAGGTTAATTTCCCCGTCTCCTGTGTTACCCTGTGCGTGATTGGCGGTTGAATATTTCAATCGTCCTATGACCTATGATTTTCACAGACGTACGTTAAGTTGGACTCTGTAATCTCTCTTTAAAAAAGTATGCTTGTATATATTTTTTGGACAAGAAGAGGAAAAAATATCGATTTAATGGCTTTGTTACCAGCTCACTTCTGACCCGGAACTGAACTGTCAAAATGGTCACTTCACGATGTCTGCTGTACCAGGGTACTTCAAGCTGTTATGGTTATAAAGCAAACGTTTTTCAAAGCAGCCAAAATAAAAGTGCATACAACTTGTGAGGTGCCAATATATATTTTGAGTAATGTAACTGTAATATTCATCCGTTCTTCCTGGTCTCCCATCATCACGACGTCTCATAACCTTCACATTATTGCATCACGGATTCCAATATCGTTGCCCCTCATTGTAAACGACACAATGATGTGATCATGAAAACATCATCTAAAACATTTTAACTGTACAAAGCTTTTTTTGGAATAAGAAACATGAACAATATTTATAGTGTGATTCCGATTTTTTTTATTTTTTATGGGATGTTTCATCCAGTCACATGTGTCTAAACTAAAGGCAAATAGGAACAACAATGTTTAGGAGAAATGTTTACTTGAGATGAGTGAAATCTATTCAACTATCAACAAAAAAAGGTGTTAAACATAATCTTATAATGGGGTAAGTGGATACTGTATTATTTTGTGAGCATGTCTTTTTTATATCGTGTCATGTTCTCGTTTACATATTGTACATAGATTCAATGAATTGGTGTAAAGTATAAAATAAAAGTGGGCAGAATGGCTCTGACTACGTGTGTGTCAGGTTAGTATAAGTATAGTATATTAGTATATAGTATAAGTATATTAGTATAAGTATAGTATATTAGTGTATTAGTATATAGTATTACTATAGTATATTAGTATATAGTATAAGTATAGTATATTAGTATATAGTATAAGTATAGTATATTAGTATAAAGTATAGTATATTAGTATATAGTATAGTATATTAGTAGAAGTATAGTATATTAGTGTATTAGTATATAGTAGAAGTATAGTATATAGTATAAGTATAGTATATTAGTATAAAGTATAAGTATAGTATATTAGTATATAGTATAGCATATTAGTATAAAGTATAAGTATAGTATATTAGTATAAAGTATAAGTATAGTATATTAGTATAAGTATAGTATATTAGTATAAGTATAGTATATTAGTATAAGTATAGTATATTAGTGTATTAGTATATAGTAGAAGTATAGTATATAGTATAAGTATAGTATATTAGTATAAAGTATAAGTATAGTATATTAGTATATAGTATAGTATATTAGAATATAGTATAGTATATTAGTATATAGTATAAGTATAGTATATTAGTATATAGTATAATTATAGTATATTAGTATATAGTATAAGTATAGTATATTAGTATAAGTATAGTATATTAGTATAGTATATTAGTATATTAGTATATAGTATAATTATAGTATATTAGTATATAGTATAGTATATTAGTATAAGTATAGTATATTACTATATTACTATATAGTATAAGTACGGTATGTTATTCGGGTAATATCAGTGTCAACACTATGGTTTCATCCCTTTTTTTAAATGTGGAAATGACATAAATAGGTCAGCAGAGCTAAAAAACCTGTAATACAATATAATATAATATAATACAATATAATACAATATAATATAATATAATATAACATTATATATATATTAAAACGAGATGCGGTGAACAACAAATCAAAGTAATTTTTTTTAGATGAGTTTTCACGCGGCCGTCAGGCTCACGTGACTTACGTGACTTCTTCCTCATCATCATCATCTCGCGAGAGTAGTGCGTGCGTACGTACGTGCAGCGTGACGTACTAACGAGCAGCATTGGGAAATGGAAGGCGCTGAGAGAGAGCTAGCAGCAGGAGAAGAGAAGAGAAGAGAGACTTTTGTGTGTTGTTGTGGTCGGAAATGTAACATTTGTACTTGAAAGGTATGGGCTCACATTTAAGCGAATATCTATATACAACACAGCCTCATAGTAGAGTCGGTAGACTTATTCTATAGCCCGAATAAATATACCAAACTAAAACGATTTAGCCTCGCTGCGTGAGAACAATGTACGAAGAAGAAGAAGAGTAGTCGTAGTCGTAGGGAGACCAAAACACCGCTGTATGTGTCTATAACACTATATTATACACTAATATTATACACTATTATTAGTATTATAGAGTGTCCAACCGAGGGAACAACTCATCGCTTTCGATATGGACTGGACGGAGAGGGAGGGGGAGAGGCCTCCATGCTGACTTAAGCTGTTTCCCTTTTTGGAAATGAATACACATTAATATGATATATTGCATTTGTGTGTGCGCGAAGTTGACCCTATCATTGGGGACTATGTAGATATATATAGATAGCGTGGTGAGTGCTACACACACGAGGTTAGTGAAGGGATGAACACGAGTGTTAGGTGGGGACGCCATTATTACCTGTGGGACATCTTACGTTTTATCACTTTGTGAAATGATGGGGCCGATCTCTGTTCTTAATGTGGGGAAACATGTTCTCAATGACTTGTTATACAAAAGCATATTGATATATATATATATGTATGTATATGTTTATACACACATTGTTCACAACAGACAACGCGACTTGTGTCCACGTTTCAATGTCATAAGTTAGCCTAGCGATTATATTATCTTATGTATATCCACCACAAGGGTGGATATACATTCTAAACCACTAACGTGTGCATATTAATAGCCTATCCCATATATATATATATATATATATATATATATATATATATATATATATATATATATATATATATATATATAAAATAAATACACCATTTTTAGTTTGTAAACCACAGACATAGTGAACATATTCTTCTATAAGACTGGATTTCCTTTTAGTAACACACATGCACATCTTACACACACACACACATGCAGTGTAATCATATAAGTTAGCAGCACCTCTATCAGAACATACTTAGTTTGTCTTGTAGAAACTGAGCAACAAGTGATACTATAACTTTGTGCACTAAAACATAATAGTAGTACATTACATTTAGGGCATTTGGCAGACGCTTTTATCCAAAGCGCTCAAAGCGTAGTATACAATGTAATTAATATACACACTATACATTTCCCCACCATTTGTATAAGGGTACATGAGATTTATTTCACTTCTATGTGTAATACAAAACATGGCTCTTTATAACTCCATTAGGTACCATGGATGCCAGTTTGGACACGGAACAAGACAACATTACTGGTGATCATAATTCAGGTACAACAAAATGTCAGTTGATTAAATGCACCATTTCTTGACAAGGTAGAGCTAGACCATGGTAGAACTCTTGGTAGAAAAGAGATTCACTACATTTCCCCGTTCTATAGAGAGACCAGTTGATCCGGAACACCAAGTTGAGATATCAGAAGACCCCGATAAGAATGCTCGTCCGGGCCTGTCAGACTTTAAGAAATCTTGGGGCTTCAGGCGGACAACCATAGCCAAGAGAGAGTTCATGGATGAGGTAATTGACCTGGACCCCAGCCCCCCGCTCGTGCAGCGGGGCCGGAGTCGCCGCACCAGGCAGATGACCCAGCCCGCCAAAGACCCGCAGCCCAGCCCAAGACCCGGCCGCTCAGTAAGCTCCGTTATCGACGACCTAGAATGGTCCGCTCCGTCCTCGCCGGTGGCCGCTCCGTCCTCCCCGGGGGATACAGCGTCCCCGGAGGCCTCCGGCGGAGGGGTGCTAGACCCCAGCTTATGGCAAGACTTTGGCTCCGCGTTCCACACCGCTTTTTCCCTGCTCGGCGGGAACGAGGACGATGCAAGGACCTCTCTGGGCCCCAATCCTAATCCACCCGACGGCGGCGAAACCCCGGCCGAGGTTCCTGAGAGTGCCTCTGGCGGTGGTTCTGACTGCGGGGAAGCAGCTGCCGAAGACGGGCCGGCGCCCATGGATGTGGCGGGTGACGAGAACCAGGAGGTGCTGGTGATCTCCAGTCAGGAGGACGACAGCGACGACCTGACTCTCATGCAGCTGAAGGAGCAGCTGGTGTCCAGAGGCCGGCCCGGCCGGGGGGGCAGAGGGAAGGCCCGGGGGAGAGGCAGAGGGAGAGGACGAGGCAGGGGCAGAGGTAAAGGGAGGGGGCGTCGGAAGGGCAGACCAGTGGAACTGGAGTCCAGCACCGCAGACGACGAGGAAGACGTCGAGGATCTGACTCTCGTGGATCGGGGAGCGACAGAACAACAGAAACCAGAAACCAGTCCAGAAGCGGTCGTCGTGTTGGACCTGTCCCTCAGTCCCGCCCAACCAACGGACTCAGACTGCATTGTCTTGGACAGCGACCCGGAGCGGGCCGACGATGGCGCCCGGGGCCGATACGATGACGCGGTGGAGGACGGGAGAGCTGAGGAGGAGCGGGGCTATTCCAGCATCTCTGACAGCGAAGGGTACCACCCCAATACCCTGTACTGCCTCTGTCAGCAGAAGCACAACAAAAGGTACTTCACTCGCTTACCCCATCAAAGTGTTAATCCCTGCCCCGCCCCTCGCTACCATTCTTGTTTTCCCCGACTCCTCCCCCAGGTTCATGATCTGCTGCGACGGCTGCCAGGAGTGGTTCCACGGGGACTGTGTGGGCGTGGCCGAGGCGCAGGGTCGCTCCATGGAGAGGAGAGGGGAGGAGTACAACTGTCCTGCCTGCACCGGCAAAAAACAAAGGTTACCGCAGCCCGGCGTCCGGTCCGAAGACACGCGGGGCGGTCCGGAAGTTCTGTTCGGCTCGCCGGATGTTACGGCGCCCGCCACCTCTGCCAAAACAGAGGTAGAGGTCCCCCGGCTGCCGGAGAGCCAGGTAAGAGTGAGGCATAGAGTGGTGGAATATGATGGTTGAACTGCAGGAGGTACTTTGTAATGTATTTATTATTTCCTCTCTCTTATGTTTTGAGTTCTGTGTGTGCGTAACCACAGACGAGTTGCTGATATGCTGGAATGTAGGACATATTTCCTGTGGTGTTAAGACCTATGACCCATGTTCTGACATGGCATCCAAACTACTCAAATTCTTACAGTACAGTGATGGTTGCGAACACCAGAGAGACCGTAGTGTCGACGTAAACCCTGTTGGTGTGACCGGGATCCATCTCAGATGTCGTCTGGCCGTAGCTACATATAAGATCCCAGGTCACGCGCACGGCCTAAGAGCGAACTGTGCTTTCAGGCGACCACTGAGGTGGCAGCAGAGCAGCCCAAGCCGGAGCCTGTGGCTGAGACCGAGACGGAGAAGGACGGCTCACTTCCTCTCTGCATCGGCCCCGCGTGCCCCAAACAGGCCCTGCCAGACTCTGTGTACTGTGGCACGGACTGCATCCTCCAGCATGCAGCGGTCACCATGAAGTCCCTCACCGGGACCAAGGAGCCCAAGCCCAGGAGCCGACCACAGAGAAAAGCTGCCGCAAAGGTTAGGAATTAAGCGTGTACTCACTCACAACCCTGGTGCTCCTTCATAAGATTCACACTTTAGAGTATTGATTCTTAACTTTGTTGTTGTTGTTGTTGTTTTGTCCACAGGGTCAGAGGTCGGGTAGGGTGACTCGTGCGGCAGAGCGTCTTAAGGAAGTAGAAGAGGAGGAGGAGGAGGAGGAGCAGCGAGGCGATGGGGGTCAGAGAGAGGCAGCGTCTCCCCCCGCCCTCAGTGCAGTTGAGGCTGCTTCTGCTAAGTTGTGCATGGCCTGTAGGTATCATCACCGCTGCACATACACATTCACCGTTCCTCCTCTGAATCAGTGCAATCACAAACAGGCCAACCTTCCAACTCTCGAATTCCCAGGCAAGCGAACACAAACACGCACGCGCACACACACACACACACACACACACACACACACACCACACACACACACACACACACCCACACACACACCACACACACACACACACACACACACACACACACACACACACACACACACACACACACACACACTGATGCAAAACACTCAACATGGGAGAAAAGTTGTATTCATTTAGCAGAGGTAAGTATGTTCGTACATTGTACATATACTCTCTTTCAGTACACCCGGGCAAACACAATTGTGTTGCAATTCACGTTGCTCAAAACCACTGTTTCACAACGTAACAAAGCGGTATATTTGTGAACCAAGCCGGACCAAAGTTGGATTGGGTTTGAAACAATCCAGTTCCTACTTTCAACTCGAACAACACCTCCATCAACACTACCACCGTCCTACCAAATCACACACTACATCACACCCACACCCACACACTACAACACACCCACACACTACAACACACCCACACACTACAACACACCCACACACTACAACACACCCACACACTACAACACACCCACACTACAACACACCCACACACTACATCACCCACACACTACAACACACACACACACTACAACACACCCACACACTACATCACACCCACACTACAACACACCCACACACTACAACACACCCACACACTACATCACACCCACACACTACAACACACCCACACTACAACACACCCACACTACAACACCCACACACTACAACACACCCACACACTACATCACACCCACACACTAGAACACACCCACACTACAACACACCCACACTACATCACACCCACACACTACAACACACCCACACACTACAACACACCCACACTACAACAGTGTGTGTTGTACAACACCTCCATCAACACTACCACCGTCCTACCAAATCTCACACACACACACATACACATACACATACACACACACACACAGTGAAGACACAGGTCAAACTGGAAGCACAGAACACAGGTCACCAAACCCCAACATAACCCGACCGCCCTTTTAGTGTTCTGTCCATTTCGAGAGGAAGATCAAATGAAGCTTCATAAATAAGTGTAACTATAACATAAATAACTATCTGGAAATTACTTTAACCTTCAGCTTTCCTGTGTTATACAGTATAGCAAATCTATGACGTTTTCTCTGCATTCACCTCGCTGGTCACGCAGTTACTTCTTTTGACCCGTTCTGCCGGTGTATATATCAGTATATACAATTGCGGATTTATCAGTTGGTAAACCTTTTTTTAAGGTTTTGTACTTTTTACTTTTACTATGCATTTTAGCACACATTTTAATGATGCAGTGTATATAGGATTTAGTGACCAACTGACAAAGATATTATGCACCCATTCTAAGAACACTATGGTTATTTTCATGGGATTATTATTATTAGTATTATTATTATCATTATAATACACAAATTAAATCATAATTATGAATCTTATATTCCATTTCTGCCAAGTCCGTTCCGCTAGACACGGTATTGTACACATTGCACATTTAATTCCGTATATTCATTAATGCTGCTACCCAACAGCTAGGGGGCCAACAGTATTTTCCGGCATCAAAACACTAACTGACATTTGAACAACTCCATTTGCCCTTAGATATTGCCCATATATTATATCTATATATATCTTCCTCCCTTAAAAATCCTTTGAGAAAGCATACACTTCTATATGTGCTCCCACAGAACACTTTGAACAACCTCAGCATTTGGTGGATACATGATGGATTTACTGAACGTGTTGCATGGTGGTAGTTGTAGTTCAGGAGATGCACCCTGCCCTTGAGCAAAGTGAGCGAGTGTTCAGCAGTGACTCGATGTCAGTTCCGAACTCCTGGTTACCACTCAATCCATCCAGGGCCCTGGAGCTGGGGGATCTGGGAGTGGAACGCCACTGGTCAGATTTGGATGTCCCCTTTGCTCACCAAAGTTTTTTCAGTTTCAGTTTTTTGTCGGGCATTTTAAGGTCTGATTTTATTTTGCTTTTCCTCACATTCAGATTACTGTGACGTACAGTATATAGAAACAGTAACAGAAGAACAAACCCACAAGGCTACTTTTTGTCAATTTGTCAAACGGACACCTACGACCACACACACTGCTTTCAATATCGGTATCGAAAACACTATCAGTGTCCGACGGAATCCGATGTGAGGATCACCGCTTGGATGCTACAGTGCAACCTGCAAGTGCCTCAAGGCAGCCATCCTTTTACACACACACACAAACATTGACACGCACATACGCTCTACTACTCTCCGACTGGCCAGCTGTCAAACCATAGACCTGTCCGGGATATCTTGGTATGAACTGGGCAGGGGAGGGGGCAATGGTTCAAGAAGGAATGACAGGCCAAGGTGCTTCGTGGACCAGGACGATCACTGGCACTCGAGTGGAGGTCTCCAGCCGACGACTCCCTTTGGTACCGTCCCATGAAGACACAACTGGCGGTTGGAAGAAGTAGCAGGCCTGAGTGAGTCACTATACATGTTCTCCATTCCTCAGCCCTTGTGGAAAAACACAAGGGCTTTTTTTTTGGGGAGGGGGGGGGGTGGTGGCGGCTGAGGATTTACGCATACATACACACATCCGCCACGCGTTGCTTTCACAGTAGCAACTTTCAGGGGAGAAAAAAAAAAAGAGGTTTTCCCTAGTTTTGAATTGCCCTTTTGCACAACTTGGCCAAAGGCAACAAGCCCTGTTCACCCTGCACAAGCAAACCCCATGGAACCAGTCCTGTCACGCCTCGTCCTCCCAACCTCCCACACCCAGTTTCATTTTGTTCTCCACTAGAGTTCATATGTAGACCGAGAAGTAGATGTTCATTACCCACGTAGATCTGTAATACGTGGCTTGCCGTGTGGCACAGATAAGGTTACCTACAGTCTCACAGGTGATGCGCCGTTCAGAAAAGGCTGCGGAAGTCCACCGTCCATTTTCATTCAGGGGAGTAGCACTACCAGTTGGCTCTTTATTATATATTTTTTAAAATCAAAAGTAGGTCAGACAATTAAATCAGGAGTTATAATAAGAGAATGCTTTTTGGGTCGATTATGTTTCAGTAAAAAACAAATAGCCCAACTACAATCTCACATTAATTTGTTTGCAGATACAAACAAGATACATACATATTTACACATACATGCAAACATACATGCATACACATTTCTATTCATACTGTACACACATTCATACATACATCGGTCATCGTGTCGACAACATTTCAAGAAGACCCTTTTCCCGCTTTTTTCGGCTCACTTTTATCGGCATGGCAACAGGAATGGGCTCTGACATGTGGTCCCAGGTCAGACACACCTCTGGTCTCTGGCCATGCATCCACAGTGTCTTGGACCGTCAGTCAGCTGCTGCTCATCCCCTGCACATACCAGCAGTAGAGGCCAATACCTCATTTTTATGGCCTCTTGCAAATAGGACACGTTCTCTGTATGTATGTATGTATGTATGTATGTATATATATATATATATATATATGTATGTATATGTATATATATATATATATATATGCCGTTCAAGACAAAGGACACCCAAAAGGTGCACTTCCGACCAGACTTACTGCCTTGTCCTCTCTCGACCGTAGGCAGCCATGCGTCGACTGGAAGCACACACACACACACACACACACACACACACACACACACACACACACACACACACACACACACACACACACACACACACACACACACACACACACACACACAGTTGCGAGTGGCATATGGGCATAACTATTAGTTTGATGCAATAATTTTGACCACACCTTATAGCAGGTTTGTGGCTGTAGTGTGGTGAAATGGAGTGAGTCCTCTTTTTTTAGTCAGGCGGCATACTAGACGGCTATGCTATGCAGCAATGCAAAACGTGTTGGTCCACAGCTGTCGTGACTTTTCTATTACCGTCTTGTGGGACTGTCCCTACCTGCTGCTATGAGTAACACCTGAAACCTGAAACTATTCTTCACCGATCCTTTTTATTACCGATATACTTTTTTATTTTTTTTCTGTTGAGGAACCAACCATCGTCATTTTCACCATTTTGTCTTGTCGAATGTCTGGAGCATAAGCGCCCCCTGCTGGCCAACCGAGAGATGTACACCCCCAAAAACACCCTAGCATAGGTGGCAGCAGAATGAGTAGGCACTTAAACATTTAGTTGTTTAAGTCTCTGAGGCATGACCAAAGATGACTTTACAAAATAGTTTGGAAGGAAAAACGTATATAAAAAAAATATAAATACTAATAAAAGACATCAAAATAATGTTGCCATGCAATTAGTTGTGTTGAATCGGTGGGCCAATTGTTCTACTTTTAATATTTCTCAAATGATTATACAAGTGATAACACCAACAAAAATTATAATTATAAAGGATATATATATATATATATATATATAAATGTTATATATCTACTGTAAATATATGTATATATATATGTGTGTATATACAGTATATATACATGTGTATATGTATTTAAGTATATGTACTGTATATTATATACATACATATATATATATATATATATATATATACATATATATTTGTATGTGTATTTATATATATGTGTGTGTGTATTTATATATATGTGTGTGTATATATATATATATATATATATATATATATATGTGTATATATATGTATATGTATATATGTTTATGTGTGTATATACAGTATATATTCATGTGTATTTATACATGTTTATATATATATGTATGTATGTATGTATGTATGTATGTATGTATATATATATATATATATATATGTATGTATGTATGTGTATATATATATATATATGTGTATTCTCAGGGCATTTCATTCACCAACAGCTGGTGGATGGCAATGGATTTTCTAACTAATTACTCAAATTAAGGCTCTTTTAATTATTAATTAATGAGTACCTACAGCACCTTTTAAGCACACACACACACACACACACACACACAGTTGCGAGTGGCATATACACATATATACACACACACGTATATATACGCACACACACGTTTGTGTGTGTGTATATATGTGTATATACATATATATGTGTGTATATACATATATATATTTGTGTGCATACAAATATATGTATATATATACAAACATATATATGTTGAGTATATAAATATATATATTTGTGTGTATACAAATATAAATGTGTGTATATATAAGCTTATAGGTGCTGTAGGTACTCTAATAATAATAATAATTAAAAGAGCCTTAATTTGTGTAATTAGTTAGAAAATGAATTGCCATCCACCAGCTGTGGAGAATGAAATGCCCTGAGAATATGTTATCTGAGAGAGAGGTTATTTTAGTTCAGTTAAAAAGTATTGCTCTTCTGCGGTCTCTTTAAAAGTCTTGAATCTTGCCTACAGCTACCTACCCATCCATTGCCCTTAACTTCCTGTCAACGCCACACTAGTTGATAAATAATCATCGACCATGTGTTCTATTTTTGAGTCAACTAATGTTTCAACATACCCCTAAACCCCCCAAGCAGTCATCCACATCTCCCCCTCTTCCCCCACCACCCACCAAAAAACCCCTTCCAGCCACTGGTCCCACCCACCAAGTCTTGCGGTGTCTGTGGTGGATTTGCCTACAGCCCTCAAGATGGACGCATCAGCTCAGTGTTACCATAAATTCACTTTCAAAAGGGATTTAGCAAAAAGATTATGCAGAACTAAGTGCATTCAATTACGGTTTCATGAATAAGTCATCAAATCGGAATCAGCACGCCTTTAAGTACAGAACAATTGTATAACAATCCACACGTTCCCTATTTACACAGATAACGGCAATTAAAAAATATAAATTATATAAAAACTAAAGTATACTAAGTGCAAATCAAAAAATCTATACATACAAATGTATGCTCTCTGAAATACTCCATGCCAGTTCTTCTTTGTGTATTGCGTTTTGCAACTTTCCACTATCATAACCAAACGACCGCCTCAAACGTCTCAAAATGCCATTCACGGTGGATTTTCCCGCATTCATTGCTTCACACTCATTTGAGATACAAGTGTTCAGACATTTTAGTTTTGTGTGAGGATTAAATCACTATAAAGGTACACACGTCAGAACAACCCGGAGGGCCGCTCTGACGCTAGTGATACACAAGCACCGGAAACGCTCCCATGAACAAGAAAACATGCACACTTTGGCTTTAGTCGTGAAGTGAAGTCTGGGTTATTTATCCCAACAGACCAACACACCCGCCCACACCCCCTCAGGCCACATGTTGTTTTTTCTTGTCTTGTTTTTTTCTTTTTGGTCATATTTCAAAAATCGCCAAAATGCAACACACACACACACACACACACACGCAACAAAAAACAGATCTGTTTGATTTCAAATCAAAGGCACATTTGACACAATTTGGTATTCCTACATCTTTCCTGAAGTCCATAACATAGCTAGCTAGCAGTCGTGTATGGTACAATATCATGATGCTTTGCCCATGAATGGACAGGGAATGTACTGGGATTGGAGTCGGACGTGGGCGGTCTGTAGCCTGAAGCTCCCCCTTGGGGAGGAAAAGTTTGGTCTACCTGGAGTGGTTTGTTTGTTTTGGCGTGAATGGTGATACATATACACATATATATATATATATATATATATATATATATATATATATATATATATGCTTATATTATATATATATATATGTGTGTGTGTGTGTGTATGTATATGTATATATACGGTGTATTTGTATATATACGGTGTATATATATGAAATGCTGAGATTTCTACCAAATCTCAATCAAAATCTGGAGGATTTGAATCCTCTTTATTGCTCACATACATGTGATATGTGTTTCTCTGCATTTAACCCATCCTAGTATTGGGAGCCGTTTGTATATACAGCACCCAGGGA
>CM051013.1:7662750-7727750 GCA_027704905.1 Muraenolepis orangiensis | reverse complement strand
GACTCTTCCGGTGGCGCCTGCACCCATCGCTCCTTCCTCCCGGCCATCCCAGCCCAACAACCAGGTCAGGCAGAGCATCCAGCGCTCCCTCGCCGCCATCCTGTTCAAGAGGTGAGAACCGCTTTTAAGAAACAAAGAAATATGTTGGCCCCGCGGCAGACTGGTGTTGAACCCAAAGTCTCCGTTCGAGGGAGGGTTCGTGGTTAAAGCGAAAACGGTGTGATCTGTGAGCAGAAATACATTTCATTCTCCTCTGTAGGGTGACCGACTGTGAAGAGTTGGATATGTCCGAGGGTGACGTCGGCAAGCTGGTCACCAGCATCGAGGTGGAGATGTTTGATATATTCCGCAACACGGACAGCAAGTACATGAACAAATACCGAACCATCATGTTCAACCTGAAAGATCCCAAAAACAAGGTCTGTATTTACTCTGTTTTACTTTACAGTTTGTATGTTATATTATGCTTTAATCGACTGCATTGAATTTAATTCACGTTTTTGTTGACTCTTTAGGATTAGTAATTCCCATATCTGTTATATTTAATTAATTAATGACCTAAATGATCAGCTACCTACCAGGTAATAGCAGATCCCTGAAAACGAGGCTCTCCATTCGGTCGAACAGGCATGAAGGGTATCGCCTAACTAACATCGCCTCTTGCTCTCCGTCCACGCAGGGTTTGCTGTTCCGGGTCATGCGTGGAGAGATCAGTCCTTTCAGGCTGGCCCGGATGAGCCAAAAGGACATGCAGGCCACCAAGGTTCCTGAACCGAGCGCCAAAGAATCCACAGAGGTACCGTTAAGGCAAATTATCCTACATCTGGCTAAAGGTTTATAGAATAGCAGCAGCAGCTCGTAAAGTTGTAATGACATCAAGAGGCATCCAGGTGAAGTCACACCATGGGTAACCAGGCTGCTGCCCAAACAAACTTCTGAATATCAGCAGTCTGCAAGTGCAGACGAGGAAAGTCGAGGAAAGTGGTACTATGAAGTCCCAGCGTTGTGATTTAGACAAGTGCATACATATCCTCTAGTGTGTGTGTATATATATATATATATATATATATATGAAGCACATACGTCACTGTAGTTGAACATCGAGAGCGAGACAGAGATGAGACCGAGATCTGAGGAGCAGTTTATTTGTAAGTAAAAAGTAAAAAAAGTAAAAAGCTGCACACACCCTTGCGGGACAAACTTATATACCTGTGTGCGCATGTGTGTGTGTGTGTGTTTTGTTAGTCCCTAGAATTGCTCTGGGGCATTGTATGTGTAACATTGTGAGTGTGTCAGGACATTGTGTGTGTAACATTGTGTGTGGGTCAGATCCTAGCTTAACATTGGACCAACAGAGTTTTGAAATCAACCGTTCCCAGAACAACTGATTTCGTGTTGGCTACAGGTTGATTATTCCTATGCAGGCCTATATAGTAACCTAAGTCTACCATATCCTTTCATTTTGATCAACACAAGCTTACGGTTTTTGAGATGGTGTTGTGTGGTGTTGTGTGCTCAATGCTTGTGTCTTTGTTAACATAGGTTAAGGTCACCGATGTCCGTGCACCGCCATGCTCCCTGCAGAAGCCGGATTCAGTGAAGGTTGATCTGCCCAGTCTGACTACGGCCAAGTCTGACAAACCTGTGGTGCGTCCATCTCATATTTCTGCACTGTATAGCTGTATTGTTTGCTAAAGTAATTTAATAATATGTATATATTCAATCTCTGTTTATTTAGTTTTGTTTAGTTTTCTTTTTTGCATAATTAATATTTTGTATTGTTTGTCTTGAGGATTGCTTAACAGTTTTATTGTACTTGACAACGATGACAATAAAGGCATTCTGATTCTGACTATTATATAGTAATTATGGTTTTGTGTGTGTGTGTGTCATTAGGAGCAGAAGAGAAGTGTTCCACCTGCAGTCAAGTCTAGACCGGTCCAGCTGACCCACATCAGTTCTGTCCCGGACCTTCTCAGCTGCATGCTCAAAGACACGACGTCGGAGCACAAAACTCACCTGTTTGACCTGAAATGCAAGATATGTACAGGTGACTGATATTCCCGGTACACACACCTTGTTCATTACATCTGGATGACTAGTGATGAATTATTCATTTGGCTGATTAGCTGATTAGCTGTGGTCCTGTTCGCTGATGCCAGGAGTTCCAATTTACCCAACGTTTCTGCCTACAGGTCAGATGCCAGAAGAGGAGGAACCAGCACAGAAGAGGCCGAAGGTTTCTGACTCCAGAGACAAGCGAGAATCCGGGCGCACCCCATACGGCAAACCGCCAGAGAACCCGTGGAGATGCTTCGCTGGAGACGTCTCCCCACTACGAGCCCCCCCCGACTCACCGGACATGGACTCCCCTCCTCCAAACCCTTTCCTGGAGCCCTTTTCCCGCCTCGTCATCGACGCCCCATCAGAACTGTCCATCGTGGAGTCTCCCGCCTCTCCGGTCCTGGAGTCTCCGGCCTCGCCGGTCCTGGAGTCCCCGGCCTCACCCATCATGGACTCCCCCGCGTCACCGACAGCGGAAGGCTTCAAGACAAAGCCATTCGCCGCCAGAGCGTACGCGCCCGTCGTCATCCCCGCGGTCTCCACCGTGACCATCACCAGGCGTGACCCCCGCACGGCCGCCAGCAGGTCCTTGGCCTTCCCCCCCGCCGGAGCCCTCGGACGAGGCCGCACGGCTCAGAGTCAACCGGTGTCATACGCCGCTCTGAAAGTGGCTAGCTCCGGACCGGCCATGTCACCCGCCACACCGCTGCGCCCGCCACCGATGCCCAAGTCTATCCTCATGATGCCCTCTCCGTCAGCCGATTCCAGGCTCTATCAAACGCCTTCGAGGTATGTGGGAGTTTATGAGCCTAGAAGTTTATCTAGCCACTAATCCTGACCTTAGCCAAAGACAGACAAAGTGAGATGATTAACCAACTCTTATCTCAACATAACCATCTCTAACCGATTATGTAAACATCACCTATTCTTAACCTTATGCCGTAACGTGACCACTTAACCACAGGTGGGTGTATACCTTAACTCGCCGAAGTAATAGCAATTTTGACCCTGTCAAACCTACTTTAAACTGAACCTAGCTCTTAGACTGCATTCACAAGCTAGTCTAATGAATCTTATTTGCGGTTTGCTTTGACTCTGTCCTTTACAAATGTTTTTGTGAATTTAGGGAAATGTTGTATTGCTTGCATACGTTTTTCTGCTCTTCTTGCTCATGGCCTTGCTTATAACACTGACTTACTTCTGTCCTGTACTTGTGGAACTTGACAATCCCACAAAAATAGTGACAATGTTCCTGTTTTTCAAAGATGTTTGCACTATTATAGTCTTATGTGATCACCCCTGTGCTTATCTTTCAGGAACATGAACTCTCATTCAACTGTTGATGGTGAAACCTCTCAGTTCCTGGCCAATCAGACCATATTGTGGAAGGGCTTCCTCAACATGCTGAGTGTGGCCAAGTTCATGACCAAGGGCTACGTGGTGTCTGGATCCGGGGAAACCCTCAAAGCGGTATTTAGTACTTCCATGTCGTGTTGTTGACAGATATCTTCTGATGCCTGCCTGTCAAGTGTCAGCACATAGACTGGCTTTTAATATTGTTTTACTTCAGTCAAAACGTTTCAAAGAAGATCATGGTTGCTAAAGGGCAGGGGTGCCCACACTTTTTAGGCTTGCGATTTACTTAATACTTAAAATAACCAGTTCAAAATAATCTACCACCCAAAAAATGATTTATTATGATTTGGCAGCAGGCCTCCCCCCTACCCCATTTGAATAGTAATTATTCAAATTTGTCAAATTTGTGTACAGTACAGCAAAAGGAATTTCTCTGCATTTACTCCATCCTAGTATTAGGAGCAGCAGTCAGCTATTTATACAGCGCCCGGGGAGCAGTTAGGGTTAGGGTGTCTTGCTCGAGGACACCTCGACAGTTTTTTTTGCTAGGAGGAGCCGGGGATCGAACCAGCAACCTTCCAGTTGTGAGGCGGCTGCTCTACCTATGGGGAGGATAAGGGCTGCCAGCAAGGTTCTCAGCAACAGCAGATTGGCCGCTCGTTATGTCAATCAAGTGGCAGGCGCCAAAGGGAGGAGGGATGAAAATAAGAAGAAGAATAGTATTTATTTTTATTGGAAGGTCATGTGATCTACCTGCATAGCCTTTGCGATCGACCTTTTGGCCACCGCTGCTATCGGGTCTATTAGAATTAACTGTGCACATAATTAATGATGGGTTGTTGTTTTTTATATTGTCAATGGCACTAGTTCACAATTCAGTGAATTTTAAACGGTGCCGACAAATTGTGAGCTTAAATCAAAGCCAATATTTTCAAATTCCCTTTTACTGATTTTATTGTAATGCAAATATACATTCATAATAACTATGAGTTACCTTTTTACGTGCTATAGGAACTACCCGATACCATACAGATTGGTGGGCGGATCCTGCCTCAAACTGTATGGGATTATGTTGAGAGACTGAAAACCTCAGTTACAAAGGCAAGTTGGGTTTTGTTGATTTCTGTGTTGTGGATTACTTTGGAAATCATTTCTGATAATACGCTAATACGAACAGCAACCTTTACAATCATTCCATGTATTTGTCGGATAGGAGCTTTGTGTGGTCCGTTTCCACCCTGCAACTGAAGAAGAAGAGGTAGCCTACGTGTCCCTGTTCTCCTACTTCAGCAGCAGAAGGCGTTTTGGTGTTGTGGCTGACAGTAGCCGCAATATTAAGGACATGTACCTTGTTCCAATCAGCGCCAAAGAGGCTGTTCCATCCATTTTGCAACCTCTTGAAGGACCCGGTGTGTAAATGCTTTTATTTGTAATGTTTCTGCAAATTGTGTGTTAAAAACATAAGCAACCAGAGGGTTTATGTTTATTGTTTTAACTTCAAGCTCAAATGTATCTAATCTCAACGTTTCTTTAGCTAAAAGCAATTTTTAATTCATGTCAATGTTATTTTTTTTTCTTCGAAGGACTTGAAAATAACCGCCCAAATCTCTTGCTTGGGCTTGCAATTGTTCAGAAACCTAAGCGGCCAGGATGCCTGCAACAAGAAAGTGAGGAGAAAAGACCCAAACTTCAAATGTCCAAAGATCCCATGTGGATCCCCAAACCTCCAGTTCTTTATGGCTCTGACAAACTCGACAATTTCCAACCCTATGACCCAGAAACCCCTATCACCAGTTCACCTCCTAGCTCCTGCACATTATCCATTCCATCAAACTCCACTATACCACCAGTTTTCCCTTTGAGCAGAGTGACACTCCCTGTTTCTACCTCAGCCCCTGCTTCTTCTAATCAATCTATCCTAACGGCTAATTCTGATGACAATTCCACTGCAACTTCAGCTCGTAAAAACCCCTTGAACACTATCTTAAAAAGCTTGTTTGGAAAAACGACTTCTGACACAGTGGCCCCTGCTGAAAACAGCTCTGCAGTACCAACAGTCGGTGCTAGAAAGCCTCTACATACATCTCAAGGAAGTCGCCAAATGGTAGATCCAATTGTTCAACAGTATGGGCAGAAATCGAAAATCAAAGACATAGAGGAGGAAGAGGAGGACAATGACTTTGATCGACCATATGATCCTGAGGAGGAGTATGATCCAGCAATGGGATATGGAGTTACACATACCGTGATGAAAGTTCATACGGATCCCCCTGCGCCAGCCACATTTACAGAGGATGATGTAGCTTATGATCCTGAAGATGAGACTATGTTTGAGGATGTCAAAAAACATAATACCATAGCAAAGGTCAATGTTCCAACCCCCACACCTGGCCCAGCCCCAGCTTCAACCCAGGCCCCTACTCCAGTTGCCACTACAGACCCGGCTCTGGCCACCACTGCCCCTGTTCTGCAGAACCTCCCCACCGGCAGTGTGCTTGTCTCGGCTGCAACGCTGACGGAACAACAGAGGATGCTTGAGGAACTAAATAAACAGATTGAGGAACAAAAAAGACAGTTAAAGGAGCAAGAAGAGGCGCTGCGCCAACAGAAAGAGGCAGTGGGCATGTTCATGGCAAAATTTTCCGTTTCTGATACATTAATGTCTCCCCCTCAAACGTTTGTGCCTGCCACTCCACTTCTTTCTCAGCAAAGTGGTATAGCGCAGTCTGTACAAAAGACTTCAGAGTCAACAGACAAGGAAAGCTTTACGAAGGCCATGAACAATCAGACTTTAGAAATTGCCAAGAAAAAAGAGACAAGTAGTATTCCTGAGTCCACAAATACGTCACCTGCCATTATAGAACAAGATGCAACTGTTAAGGACACTGAACAATATTTCTCAGCTGGAGAGATTGAAGACTCTGATGTAGCTTATGACCCAGAGGACGAATCCCTTTTTAATGAAATGCAAGATGATATATTCCAAGGAGATAGCACAAAGCCTCAGGATACCTCATTATCCCGTGCAGGATCCCCTTCAAGTTCACATCGTAGGCAACGGCAGTCACCTAAGAAACGTAGTCGACGTGATAAAGACCATCGTGGAAGTCCTTCAAGAAGTGCGCAACAGCGATCACCATCTCATTCACGAAGACGGAAGGATAGAGAAAGACACAGAAGAGGTGAAAGGGATCGGTCAAGACATACCGCTCGGGACCAGTCTGAACGGCAGGGTCGCCATCGCAAAGAACGGGCCTCACGACGCCATTCAAGAGGGCAAAGAGAATCGCCGTCTTCCAGAAGAAGAGATTCTGCATCATTTTCACCAAAACGCCAAATGGGAACTTCATCTCAGATCCTTCCAGAATCACAACAGTCAAGTGCTCAGAGTGATCCTCCTTTAGTTTCTGTTTATGAACCACATGGGGGAATTAAGACAATGTCACATACCCCAGTTGCTTTTAAAAGTAACCACGATGAACCACCATTTAAAGCTTCCACGTCACAGACCAACTCTAAAACTGAGACAGTCTCTTCTGTGAAATGCAGTCCCTTCCTCAACATCAAGCTTGATGATGATCCACTATCTCTTAAACCTCTCAAATATGCAACCTGGCATCATAAGGGCATAAATGCTGGACAGTTGGAAAATGAATTGGCTTTTAGCAAAATTGAAAGTACTATCCCTCTAAGAGAACTTGAACCACCCACTCGGGATTCTCCCCAGAGCCCTGATCCAGAACCACAATTTGTTAAGCAAAGCAGCGCGGAGAAGGGAGATGCTGATGTAGTGATAAAAAAGGAAGACATGGTTGTGAGTGGCCAAAAATGGACAGGTTTACAGATTGAAAGAAAAAGCATTGGTTCAAAACATTGTGATATTTTAAGCAAAGGTTTTACCAGCACCGACACTTTGGGCTTGGAGATAAAGAATGCTAGACCAGATGTTAAAGCTCCACCAATGCACACTATTGCAAGCCTAGGGGGGGGTATGTCTAAAGGTGAGACGAACAACTTTGTAAATAACTTAGGACCTAGTGTAATAGGGCTTGGTATTAGGGCTCCTGCACCAATTGGTCAAGGGATTCTGGGGGTAAATCAAAATATATTAGGGCCAGGGTCAATGGTTAGAGGTCTTTGGCAGTTAATGGGTGGCCAAGACATGCAAGGCGTAGGCTCAGACAGTTGGAAAGCTGGACCAAACATGTCAGATGCAAGAATGAGAGTGCAAGGAGGGGGGGGGAATTCCGATATAATCAGTTCAGGGAGAGCCATAAAGGATCCAAGCATAAGGGGTCTAGATTCAAATGTACAAGGCCCTGGCTCACAAGGTGTAAACCCAGAACAAGGGGTTTCAGCACAGGCTGTTACGCATCCACATATGAGGGGATTAGATCCACTAAAGGTTCAAGACATTGAAGGTTTGGGGCCAGATGTGGCTCTAAACAGCAGAGGACCTACTATGGATGTAAAAAGAGGTATTGGTGCCACAATCAGAGATTTTGCTGAGTCCAATGTAGGCCCAGGTGTGACCAATGACAGGCAGGGGCCACACAGAGCTCCAGGTCCATCAATGGAGAGACCTGGGCCCAGCTGTATGGATGCAAGCACTGACAATATTATCTATGGTGCAAGACAAGACAACCAAGAGGTCAGGGGGGGTCCAGGGCCAAAAACGGGTGGCCCAGGTTGGGAGGGATGCTGGGGAGATTATAACCCGACAGAATCAGGGTCAGAGAGAAGAGGGTCAGATTCAGCCTTCAGTGGACTTACTGAATGGATAAACTATGGGCATAATACAATAGAACATATAGAACTACCAAGGCCTGATAGGAGAGGACCAGCTATGGATAATCAAGAATCTGCTAGGGGAGTTCCAGCCTTCAGAGGACCAGGGCCCGATAAGAGAGGGCCACACATTGAAGGTACTAGGCCTGATATGACAGATTGTAAGGGAAAAGTACCAGTGCCTGATGATAAGGGGTGGGGAGGTCCAGATTTCATGGCACCTGGAAGTGATAAGTGGCTAGATTTTAGAGGATCAAGAACTGATAGAGGAGGGGCAGATATGGAGGGTCCAGAACAGGATAGGAGAGGGATGGGACATCCACATTTCAGGGGCTCGGGGCCTGATAGAAGAGTATCAGATATGGAGAGCCTAGGACCTGATGATAAGAAAAGACCAGGGGCCCCATATTTTAAGGGACCAGGGGATGAAAGAAGGGCCTTAGATGTAGGTGGCTCAGGGAGGGGATTAGGCTGTCCAAATATTGGAGAGCCAGGGCCAGGAGTTACAGCTTTCAGGGAGGTAGGAGCTGATGGGAGAGAGCCATATGTAGAAGGCCCACGACCTGATAGAAGAAGGGAAGGAGGTCCAGATTTCAGGGGAACATGGTCATCTCGGAGAGGAGTACATATGGATAGCCCAGGATCAGATAGAAAAGGGCCAGGAGGTTCACATTTCAGGGTGCCAGGGCCTGATGGAGAGACTGATATAGGTATTGGGCCTGTTATGATGGGTAGGGACTACGAACCAAGATGTGATGGAAAAGGGTCGGATATGGAGGGACCAGGGATTGAAAGGAGACGCAGAGGAGGTCCACATTCCAGGGGGTCAGGACCTGGTAGGAGGAGACCAGAGATGGAGGGTCCAGGTCCTGGTTGGAGAGGGATGGGGGATAGGAGAGGGCGAGACAAAGATTTTTACCATAGATCAGGACCTGGAGTAGGAGGTTCAGACCTTACAGGAACGGCACCTGATGGTAGAGGAATAGATCTAGAGAATCCAGGGCCTGATGTGACAAGGATTGAAGATCCAAAATTCAGTGGGCCAGAGCCTGGGCCTGATAGGAGAGGTAGACAGGGGCCAGACTTGGGAGGCCATGGCCTTGAAAAAAGTGCTCAACATATTGAGTGTGAGCCTGTTATGGGAGTACTGGGCAATATAGATGGCAGGGAACAGGGACTGGAACCTGATAGGAGGAGACCAAGAAGACCAGGACATGAAATGAGAGGGCCAGATATGGAGCGTTCAGAATCGGAAATGGAGGGCTATGGTCCTTGTATGCGAGTGTCGTGTGGCCCACATTTAAGGGGGCCAGGGCCTGATAAGAGAGGGCCAGGTGGTCCAGGTTCTGGGGGACCGGGGCTTGATAGGGGAGGACCAGATGGTCTACAATTTAGAGGACCAGGACCTGATAGGAGATTGATTGCTGATCCAGACTTCATGGAACTAGGGTCTGATAGCAGAGGGCTAGGTGGTCCAGACTTCGAAGAACCAGGGCTTGATGATGGAGGCTCAGATGGTGCAGATTTCAGGGAATCTGGGCCTGATTGGAGAGGGCCAGGTGGTCCAGATTTCAGGGGGACAGGGTCTGATGGAAGGGGGTTGGTTGGTCCAGATTTCAGTGGACAAGGGCCAGATAGGAGAAGGCCAAGTTCTCGAGATTTCAGGGATCTAGGACCTGAAATAATAGGGCCAAGAGATCCTGACCTCATTGGACCAGGCCCTAATAGGAGAGGTTCAGGTGGTCCAGAATTTATGGGACCAGGGCCTGATGGGAGAGGGCCAGGTGGTCAAGATTTCAGGAGACCAGGACCTGATAGAAGAGGGCCGGGTGGACCAGATTTCAGGGAACCAGGGTCTGATAGGAGAAGGCCAGATGGTCCAGACTCCATTAGTCCAGATCCTGATATGAGAGGTTCCGGTGGTCCAGACTTCATGGGACTAGGGCCTGACGAAAGAGGACCAGGTGGTCCAGACTTTATGGGACCAGGGCCTGATGGGAGAGGGCCAGGTGGTCCAGATTTCCGAAGACCAGCACCTGATAGAAGAGGGCGAGGTGGTCCAGATTTCAGAAGACCAGCACCTGATAGAAGAGGGCGAGGTGGTCCAGACTTCAGGGGACCAGGTCCTGATAGGAGAGGGCCAGATGCTCCAGATTTTGGGGGACCAGGGCCTGATGGGAGAGGGCCGGATGGGCCAGACTTCAGGGGGCCAGGGCAGAATAGGAGAGGTCCACGTGGGCCAGAATTCAGGGGACCCGGTCCTGATAGGAGAAAGCCCGATCGTCAGGATTTTGGGGGGCAAGGCTCTGATGGGAGAGTGCCAGGTGGGCCAGACTTCAGGGGACCAGAGCCTGATTGGAGAGAGCCAGATGGTCCAGATTTTGGAGGACCAGGGCCTGATGGCAGCGGGCCGGACGGGCCAGATTTCAGGGGACCAGAGTCTAATAGGAAAGGTCCACATAGGCCAGACTTCAGGGGACCCGGTCCTGATAGGAGAGGGCCAGATCGTCAGGATTTTGGGGGGAAAGGGTCTGATGGGAGAGTGCCAGGTGGGCCAGATTTCAGGGGACCAGGGCCTGATAGGAGAGGGCCAGGTGGTCCAGATTTCAGGGGACCCGGTCCTGACAGGAGAAGGCCAGGTGGTCCAGATTTTGGGGGTCCAGGGCCTGATGGGAGAGGGCCAGGTGGGCCAGACTTCAGGGGACTAGGGCCTGATGGGAGAGGACCAGGCAGGCCAGACTTAAGGGGACACAGTTCTAATAGACGAGGATCAGGTGGTCCAGACTTTAGGGGATCCCGGCCTGATAGGAGAGGACCAGGTGATCCAGACTTCAGGGGACCTAGTCCTGATTGGAGAGGGCCAGGGGGGCCAGAGTTTGGACCAGGGCCTGATGGGAGAGGGTCAGGCAAGCCAGACTTTAGGGGACCCGGTCTTGATAGGAGAGGGCCAGACTTATGGGAAAGTGATCCTGATAGGAGAGGGCCAGAATTCAGGGGACCAGGTCCTGATAGAAGGCCAGGTGGGCCAGACTTGAGGGCAAGTGAGACAGATAGGAAAGATCCAGGAGGACCAGACTTCAGGGGACCCGGTCCTGATAGAAGAAAGCCAGGTGGGCCAGACTTTAGGGAAAGTGGTCCTGATAGGAGAGGAGGGCCAGGTGGTTCAGACTTTATAGAGCCAGGGCAAGAAATGAGAGGAGGGGGCCCAGGACCTGGTAGGGGACTAAAAGGTACACATTTTGAAGATTCCAGGAGTAGTGAAAATGAAGACTTAAGTGGAATATGGCCGAACCAACAATCCTGTAGTGGATCAAGGCCTTATAGGAGAGGCTTGGGTATTGAGGGACCCAGGCCTTATAGAAGAGGGCAAAATATGGAGGGGCCATATAGAGGTGAAGTTGACAGATGTTCTGACATGGAATACTATGGCCCACGTGAGACAGGCTGTGAGGAATTCAGAGGTCCAAATTTGGAGGGCCCATGGCCTAATAGGAGAGGACCACATTGGAATCAGGGTATCTCCGGGAGACATTTGGAAAGTCAGAGGCCTGACCACGGTCCAGTATCTGAAGGAGAATATGAAGGTCAGGTGACCAGACCAGAGACTGAAGGTCCACCTTCACAGGGCAACATAGGTTTGGATCTAAGTGGTCCTGAGTCAGGTTTCAACAAAGATATACAAGGGGCAGGTATGAGGGGATCACCATGTCTGAAATTAAGGGACCCGGGACAAAAACCTCAACCGACAGTGCCTGAAATGAAACGATTAGGTTCACATGGGCAGTCTTCACCTGTCACCAAAACGTTGAGTCCAACTGCGGACATTGGAGGCCTCCCTCATCTTCATTTTGACAGCCCACATAATCAATCACCAAACAGACTACTGAAGCATAAAACACCGCTACTACCTACTCCCACAGGCCTCATTCGCCATCCAACCCGTTTAATAAACAAACCCAATGCTTTTGCTCATGGAAGAGCTTCGAATAGACCACCTGTTGGCAACGGCAGAGGAACCGGGGGAGATGTTTTGAAAGAGGACAGCCAAAATGATCAACTCAAAGGCCCTTCTTTATGTGAAACAGATTCTAAAAAGGCTGATGAAGAGCCAGTTGACAAAAAGGCAACAGGGTGACATGTAGGCCATCCCCATGGACCGTAAGGGAACTAGATGACAAGGTCTAAGAAGTAGACATGCAATAGAAAAACCCAGTTAATGTCATGGACTAAACACATTTGGATGATTGAATTCATTGAGTTCATAACTGTAGTAACATTGAAACATCATGTAATATTGTAAAAACCCATGTAAATGTTCTCTTGACTCTTGTTGATATGCTCCCAAGAATATTTTAGTTTTGAGTGTTTTTTTTATTATTAATATGCTCTCCATTCTTTGTTTTATTCTTTCTTTTGTTTATTTGTTTCAAATTTGCTATTCACATGTATTATTTACTAAACGTAATGTAAATTTAATTTCCAGTTATTTGTTAATTAAGAAAAGCAAGAACATATTTTATATTTTGTCAACATAGCCATAGTTTCAGGACAGTAGCCTTGATCTGGTGTTCACGCTCAACCAATTGTTTTAATGACCTTTTTTGTCCTTTGATATTGAAATCATTAAAGTTTTTATGAGCACATTTCATATTATTTGGATGTTTCATTGCTTCAATTATAGTTTTTCATGGTGTATATTTATATCTATATATCTATATATCTAGATATATATATATACAGATAGATAGATATATAGATATATCTATATATAAATATGTTTGACACACATATATTCAGTGTATATATATATATATATATATATATATATATAAAGCGTTCCATTGTACTTGCATAGGGCAATTAAAAATCTTGAATATATACTGTGTATATATATATGTATATATATATGTGTTTGTGAACGAATGCATATCTATATATATATAGATATGTTTGACACACACACACACATATATTCAGTGTATATATATATATATATATATATATATATGAAGCGTTCAATTGTACTTGTTGCATAGGGCAATTAAAAATCTTGAATATATACTGAATATATATATATGTGTATATATATACATATATACACAAATATATACACCGTATATATATATATTCAGTATATATATATATACTGAATATATAAATATATGTACTGTGTATATATATATATATATATATACTGAATATATAAATAAATAAATATATGTTTATGACGTCAGTTCGTTGACGTGTGGTCCGACCAACACAAGTGCCATTGAATGAACAACAACCCGTGAACATCTCTACATATACTACTGTTAACATTAATATTGTGCATTTTGTTTTTTAAGTTTTAAGTGAATTTAGCGTTCCCCCCCCCCCGGTAAGTTTATTTAGTCGTTGGTTTAGTCGTTAAAAACGACTACTAAAATAGTTAAAAAAGAAATCACCGTGTTTAACCAACCCAGTTGTGTGTGTGTGTGTTATGTCGATCGGGACAAACTTATTGACATTATTATTATTATTGTTTGACTATGTTCCAACTGTTGTACGTAACATGACCAGTGAGTAGTGGATACAACTCGTAACACAACATTGTGACGATTTAGGAGCGATGATCAAGTAAACGGTATAAATCAATTAAACCGGTGTACATAAAACGTTTAAATGTGCTAACTCGGCTAGCGGATAGAAACAATCATTCAGCGCGAGACCGGCCCATAGCGCGAAAAAGGGACGCCATATATATATATATATATATATATATATATATATATATATATATATATATATATATATATATGAGGGTGTTTTTATAATATGTTCTTCAGTCTCTAATTTCATATTGGTTTCAAATGTGTTATTATTATTATTATATGTGTGTATTTCGATTAGTGTGTTTATGTGTAGTTCGTACACTGTGCTACACACTCCTCTCCTCTAGACCGAACGATGTCTGCTACACACGGGGATATGATGAGCCTCCTGGAGATGACGGAGGTGGAGTACGACCTCTTCCAGACAGGCCGCGGTCCCGATCACGACGGATCGATCCATTTCAGAATGCAACCGACCGCCGCCTCGTTCCAACGCCACCCGACCACCACCCGAGCCGTCGACCTTTCGACCTCCGCCGGCGAGGAGGATCCGAGGCCGAGCGACGCGGTGGACGTGCGGCAGCTGGATGTGGGCGTCGGTCCTAGCGGTGATGGAGGAGGCCAGTCGGGGGAAAAGACCCCAAGCACCGGTGGAGAGGTGCCAGGCTGGGTGCTCACCAGAGCCCAACAGGAATTGGTTCGAGTGGATAGTAAGAATGATTTATTCCGTCTTCTTTGTATATATCAAATCGCATATATATATTAGTATTTCTAAAGTATTTAGACCTATAGAACATTGTTACCCATCAAAATCATTATGTATTGTGCTTTATTACCTTTTGGTTCCACCTGTAAGATGCCATCTGACACACTACATTGTTTACGTAGAGAAGGCTTTGCCGGCGGCCCCCGTAAAGGGCCCTCGGGCCCGGATCCCGAGGGTCTCCGCTGTTGACCCTCGGTTAGAAGGCACTAGGGCCGCCGTAGCGGCGGGGAGGAGCGTCGGGACGAGGGCCTCGGCTGCTGAGAGTAGCCAACGCAGAGAGAAACACAACAGTAAAGAGAGGGAGCGCAGGTAGGCAGGAAGGAACAGCACTGCAGCCTCTACTACAAGCAACCACTGGAGTCCTGGGTTAACAGTATACATACCATCCGTTTCTCATTCATTGTTTCTGTTATTGGTTGCTTGATAAGTGCTATAGAAATAAAGGTATTATTACTATGGCTTAGGATGTATCAAACATTGGTCGTATCGCAATAGCTTTTTCTTGATACTTTTTTCTTGAGTGAAACAATTGAATTGGTTCGTTCTGACCTGTGTGTCTGTATGCATGTTTGCAGGAAGAGGATTCGCATGTGTTGCAATGAGTTGAACTCGCTGGTGCCGTTCTGCAAGCCGGAGACCGACAAGGCCACCGCACTGCTGTGGACCACGGTGTTCCTCAAGCACCTCCAGGAGCTGTACGGAAACTCGCTCAAAGAGGTACTGTGAACCAGCGTACCATTTAGAATGCCAGGTCAAGTAGATCGACATTTAAATCCTCTAGTGTTTTATTTTACCGCTGGAAAGTATAGGGCTTGTCATAAAACAGCAGTAGAAAGGCGCAATACAAAATTAAATTGGTGTTTTATGACCAGAGAACAACAGCCCTAGAGAACTGGTGCTACATGACCAGAGAACAACAGCCCTAGAGAACTGGTGCTACATGACCAGAGAACATCAGGCCTAGAGAACTGGTGCTACATGACCAGAGAACAACAGCCGTAGAGAACTGGTGCTACATGACCAGAGAACAACAGTTGGAACAACAGCCCTAGAGAACTGGTGCTACATGACCAGAGAACAACAGCCCTAGAGAACTGGTGCTACATGACCAGAGAACATCAGGCCTAGAGAACTGGTGCTACATGACCAGAGAACAACAGCCGTAGAGAACTGGTGCTACATGACCAGAGAACAACAGTTGGAACAACAGCCCTAGAGAACTGGTGCTACATGACCAGAGAACAACAGCACTAGAGAACTGGTGCTACATGACCAGAGAACAACAGTCTGAACAACAGCCCTAAAGAACTGGTGCTACATGACCAGAGAACAACAGGCCTAGAGAACCGGTGCTACATGACCAGAGAACAACAGTCTGAACAACAGCCCTACATAACTGGTGCTACATGACCAGAGAACAACAGCCCCAGAGCACTGGTGCTACATGACCAGAGAACAACAGGCCTAGAGAACTGGTGCTACATGACCAGAGAACAACAGTCTGAACAACAGCCCTAGAGCCAGCAAATGCCGGATGACACAAAACGCTTTATTCTGTGGACTTTAGCTGGGGAACAAATTAGCAAAACTGAATGCTGGTAAAATGGAGGGGAATTGATCATGGTTCATTTTCCTATACGACCCACATTGTTATGGTACAAACCTGGTTGACAACCGGCAAAGTATTCCTTTAACACCTTACTCTGAAGCAAGAGTGAAGAGCTTTGTCATTTCTCGACATCATAGGAGGGTCTAAGTAACCTAGTGACCATATTGTAAATGATAATATCAGTAAATATGAAATCAATGTAAATGTTGAAATATCAAGTGCAAATTGAAGATTGTTGGGGAGGCGTCAGGGGAGGAGTATGTATGTATGAAGTATGCATGACATTACAAAGTTGGGGAATAATAATAATAATAATACTACTAATAATAATCGTGTGATGGTGATTTAGCATACCAAATATGCTATTTCCCTCTCAAATATGCTGATTCCCTCTTTGAACACAGAACTTCCAGAGCAGCATCTTTGGTCAGACGGACCCAGACAGGCTCCACCAGGAGATGGCAGCAGGCACAGCAAGCTGTCTTCTGGTAGAGGAACAGGGGGGTTAACTGTACGTCCACCGCTCCATGGAGAGATCTTAGAGGCTGAGCTTTCACCCACTACACTGTTCCAGAAAGCATCAAGTTCAAACACACCTTCTTCTTCAAGGGAAATGTGGGAGGATACATTGTTCAAATAAGATGTCCCCTTTTTTATATATGACGTCATTCTTTTACAATTCATAGATTGATTCATAGATCCCCATTTACCAAATGTTATGTCGTCAGACACATAAGCCATTATTTTGAAAGGTAAAGGTATCCGTTTCTTTCTTCAAAAGCCCTAAGCAACACCTTTGTTTGGGAGGAAAAATGCTTTCTGCAGTACAGAAAGTCATGTGCAGGGGGTGCTGTTTGGCATTGAGAGACAAATTACACTGTGTTTCACTTATTTATTATAGTATTTATTATTTAAATCCAAGGCGCTTATTTAAGAAACTAAATCCAATCGCATTTTACATCCGTTACATTTTAGTGGATGTTTTAAAAATTGTTCTGCATTTTGCGTCCAATAATAAAACTGTAGAGCAGTTCTAAATGAACTTATTTATTCTTTCCTGGTTGTTGTTGTTTCTTCCATTAAAGCAAATTGCTTTCATTGAAATGGCTTTAATTTGATTGTTTTTGTGGTTTGATTTGTACGTGTCTTGATTTAGAGAAGAGTAATGTTTTACTGAAAAGTGGCTTTATTTGTTATTTCTCACAACATGACGCTGTAGCATCTTACTGTACATACAACAGTCACCCACCAATAATAAATAGTATTTAAACGTATGTATATTTAATTGTTTACAGTACCAGTATTACATAGTGGATGTAGTCATTGGAGAACTGGAAACAAGAAAACCTCCATCAATTCTTCTCGCTGCAATATCTCAACTCTTCATCCACATCCTATCTTTAATTATCAAAACTAGTTTGAAGGGAACATGTATGACCGTAAGATGTAATTAAACAAACATTAACCAAAACTTAAAAACTACAACAACAAAAATAAAAGACTAGCAAGAGTTAGAAAGCTTTTGCATTAATATACACAAATTAACGGGCCTTGGGTTTTCCTTTTTTAATTTTAGTTACAAAAAGTACAAATGGTCATGACCAGCCGCTCACCTTTGGCACTGATCTTTATATTACATTGTGTATTTTAATGTTTGAGGTAACACCTGGAGTGAACATTAATAGGCCATGATACGAGGCACATGAAGGACAATCAGTTGTTGGTGTTTTGTTTTTTTCTTACAAACCAAGGATTTAGAAAACGAACAGGCACTTTCCGATGAGTCACTCCAAGTTAGGCTATTACCGTTGTTTGTGGATGTTAATCGCTGCACCGCGGGTGTCGTCTTGCACACTTGTCTCAGTCTTGTCCGTTTCATTGACGTGATCAATATCTTTAGTCTCTCGGCTGTTCTGTTCTGTTTTTGGTTCTCTTCCCACTCACGATGTTCCCCTCATCTCCTCTCTCCTCTGAAACCCCGCCTTGTATTATTAAATGCAAGAGGATGCCGTCCCTCTTCTTCTCCACTCGTCCCGCTCCAGGCACCCGTCTCGGGGGCCGGTGGCCGGGTGTACGGGCACAGCAGAGAGTAACGTCTAATGGTTCTTGGGGTTGGAGGTTTTCCCTGCCACAGACGCGCCCTGGCAGGCCGACGTGTCACAGATCCCGGGGGTTCCGTGGTGCCCGGTCCTGCCCGCCCGGCCCGCCTCTCCGGGCTCACCCGGGTCTCCTGAGGCTCCGTCACGTCCGTCCTTAACGATGCCAGCCACTCCCGGAAGACCTGCGGGCAAACCGGGCATACCAGGCGAGTCTAAAAGACTGACAAAAGTAGGATGTTTGTGGGACTGTTACGTTACATTTCTGTTTAATCTGTTCAGGTCACAAACCTTGGTAACCCTGGTCTCCGACGGGCCCCTCGATAGCTTTGCCAATAGGTCCCTTGTCACCCTGTCCACCGACGGCACCTGTTGGAGAGGGAAAGAGATGTTATTGTGCAGGAGGAGGTCATAATGCTTCATCCAAAGGAAGACAGGAAATCCATGTTTCTGTCAATGTGTTTGTGTTTTGTGTGTATATGTTTTTTGTGTTACCTCTGGGACCGGGGTCTCCGAGGTCTCCCGGAAGCCCTCTGTAGCCCGGCTGTCCCTGGCCACCGGGATGTCCGATGGTGCCGGTATCACCTGCCTTTCCTTGAGGTCCAGCGGGGCCGGCTCTGCCCACCCCACCGGGAGCCAATGGCCTCCTCAGGTTAGCGGCCAGCTGAGCGATTTGATCTGATTTGTAATGGAAGGGGATGGAAGAGAGAGGGAGAGGGTGAGCCGCTTGGTCTTCCAGAATCAGACGCTTGGGGATTATGAATCGGGATTAGGCATGGTTCAGATCATTCACCGTCGATCATGGAGCCACACAGCTCTCTGATGTGCTGTTCACTCGTCAGTTTACCCTGAAACACACACACACACACACACACACACACACACACACACACACACACACACACACAACAAGCTGCAGTTAACTATTAACAAACACCCTGAGGAAGCAGGCTTCGTCATATTGCATTGAGCACGGTCTGCAGTGATGGGCACACACTCACAGGTACGCCGTTCTTCCCTGCGATGCCAGGCATGCCCTGTTCTCCTTGGAAGCCCATGGGTCCATGCTTCCCCGGGACCCCTCTGGCCCCCAGCTCCCCTTGTGGCCCCAACACACCCTTAGGGCCCAGCTCGCCACGCTTCCCTGACTAAAGAAACAAAAGCGACCAGTGAAAATCATCTCACACAACACATGTATCCCATGTACAGCTCTTTACATCGCTGGGATGAAATTGTCCCTTTTTTTTGTATAATACAAAGAGAAACTTTCATTAAGGCTTTTTCCACAAGGCACGATTTAAACACTCAAGATAAAAGTCAATCCCTTTTAACACCAATGCGTGAAAATACTCGTGGCGCATTGTTGCTTTCTAATTACTTTAATGAACGCCGGCAGCAAAACCAATGAGATAGAGACACATCGGGACCGTTTGGGGTAATCACTTTAATTGCTCTACGGCTTAATGTGGCTTTCCCCGTTGGGCCGTTGCGGTGAAGACTGCCGGGCTAATACGGAACAACTCACCGATTAATCCTCTTACAAGTGGAATGTGAGGTAGAATCACGTACGGGGCGTTTTGGAGAAGTTCACCAGTACCAGGCTGGAGATCTATCTTAGCTCTTTTCTGTTTCGCCGTTTGTACAGAAAGCTAATGCGACCTCCCGATCAATTGATTGATTGATAGGTTGTTATTAACAGGAAACAAATTAAGCACTAATATAAATCCAGAGCAGTCTTAATAACACAAGATAACACATGTGGATTACCTCTCCTTTTTGACCAACTGGTCCAAATGGACCCTGGAATAGAGAAAAAATATCCAAAGTTAATAAACGCATAATTATAATAATAATAATAATAATAATAATTGATTAAATAATACATGATCGATTATTATTATTGTGTCATTAGACCCTCTCAAATGATTGCAACATAAAAATGATGACTATATTAAAGTAGATGATATAGTATATTGGTCTATTTATGTAGCAGTAATCTCTGCATGGCCCACTAGCCCTGCTGGAGTTCATACTTACAGGCTCTCCGTTCTCTCCAGGCAAACCGTCACTTCCTGCCACGCCCTGAACACAAGATTGTGATCACCTTAACTGTCATATCAGAGTCATAGTACCTCTAGGGCTGATTTACAACTCATTTACAACAACAAACGGCGTACACATATTAACAAGTACAGTGTCTTGCTGTCTATCATAGACACGGTGGCTTCCCTTACCATGTCTCCCTTAGGGCCGGAAGCTCCATTGGGACCCTGAGAGAGAGAGAGAGAGAGAGAGAGAGAGAGAGAGAGAGAGAGAGAGAGAGAGAGAGAGAGAGAGAGAGAGAGAGAGATTCAGTAAAATACTGTATATTTAAGCTATGGCAGTATGTGGAAGGGGCAGGGCGAGGGATGTCTTGATCTGTAGCTGTAGACCGGGTTGAAGGGGACCTGTATAAAGACTGCCTTTGTTCCGTCCACAGGGCCCTGAACAGAAGGGTACCTTGTTGGCCCCCCTCCCCGCTGTGGAGGGCATGCCCCTGGGGTCGGGGAGGAGGAGGAGGAGGCCTCGGCTACCGTTAGACCTAAGGTATGTAGACCTCCATGTTGTACCTCAGCGTACAACATGGATGGTATGCACGGGTGTGTGAAGCCGATTTTTGGGGTTTTATTTGATTTTGTTTTTTCGTGTATTTCTGTGTGTGTGTGTGTGTGTGTGTGTGTCTGCCTCTAAGCACTACATTTGAATGCAGGGGGTCTGCAACCACTTGCAGAAAGGTCTGTGTGCTGTATTCTAGTCACTGGATTTCTACATCCACAGGATCAGGCTTTGGTTTGGGAGATGGAGGCGATAGACGGTCAATAGTCTGTTTCTTGGATGCTACAGATTATAGTCCATTTCACATCACGTTAACGACACTCACCCTCTCACCGAACCCTCCGCGGATACCCGTTGGTCCTGGAAGTCCTGGGTCTCCCATCGCTCCTTTAATGCCCTGTGAGGTCACAGCCAACAACAGGTGAACATCACATCCAGATAAACCCATCAGAAACACTGTTATCACAAGGCGACGCGCTGTGTAACCCCGCCACAGGCCTGTCACACACACCACTGACCTGGAAGCCTTTCACTCCCTGCACCCCGGCGTGGCCCACCACTCCCACGCCCCCCTGTGGAGAACAGGAAGGAACAAGGGATTAAACGGAACCTTCTTCCGGGGGGGACGGACAATCAGAACACATGACATCCAAGAACAACACCATTTTTTCCTGAGGAATGCAATGCTGTGTGATGCAGGACATGCTGGGGGTTAGGTTTAGAGGGGGCCGTGATGCTGGGGGTTAGGGTTAGGGGTGGCCGTGATGCTGGGGGTTGTTAGGTGCGTGAGCGGGGGTGGGGCCGTGATGCTGGGGGTTTAGGGGTGGCCGTGATGCTTGGGGGTGGTGTAGATTGTAACAGTGTTCCTCTTGTCTATTCATTGCCCGCTAGGTAAATACCTCCTCTCACCACGGACCAAACACTACCTCTGAGTAACTCTGAGCCAGCGCCCCCTGGGATGGTAGCCATTTTCTTCTTGTTCTTCTTCTTTCTATATTCAAAGTCTGCTCATTAATTTTTATATAATTATGGGATGCTGTATGCATTTCTTTTTATACTATGTGTATATTCATCAGGCATTTTACTTTATTGTATTGCTCTATTTAATGCCTATTTTAACAATGTGTTGTGACTGACATGATTTGGACATACTAAATACGATATTATTTGCGTGATGACATGACCAAAGAGGTTTATAATATATCTCAAGGGTATTTTAAATGAGCGTTGCGCCTCTAGCATTGGGGCTAGAATTCGGAAAGCATCTTTCACAGCACAGCCACGCAGAGAAAAATAAATACACTTTAAATAGTGTTTCCGGCCAAGTCTGTCAAAGCCATGGTTGTTTCTTCTGGCAACCAGACAGCCAAACCTATATATAGACAGACTATCGTCATCGAGGCACCTTCTCAAACAACCATCGCTCCAAAGATACTGGGTCTGGCAGAAGAATGGTTTGTCTTTCTTAGTTTTCTACTGAAAGTCTGTCAGAGTTTGTCTCATTTTCCTATTGGTCCGACGAGTTTGTTTGAACTGCCACCACACATTGTTTATTTCATCCCAAAAGCTCTCCTAACGCTCTCCTAAACCTTTGCAGATCTGTTGCACTGGGTCGTCCACCGTTCATTGGTTCATATCTATCCGTTCTTCAACATTCTCTACAAGGATCTGTCAGGTATGCCACAAACCTATGACACAATGTCTCCCCAAAGTCACATGGTGTGAGGTGGTGTGGCGATCCACAGTGTTCCCGGCGCTTCAGGACACAACGCTATGCAAACTATCACTGTCCCCGCAATCTGCTGCATCACTGTGCACATGTAACCATGACAACTTACAGCTACTCCTCTGGGTCCAGCCATTCCCCTCTCTCCCGGGATACCGATGTCACCCTGCGGGAGAACACAGCGTTGTGCAGTGATTGGTCTTTAGCTTTCCAAATTTAGACCAGCCAATCAAAATGAATGGTGCATTGATCAATATTTGTACATATGTTTTGGGTGGGAAAAGTATCACAGATTCCTTTTCTTGCACAATAGGTAATGCTATGACATTTACAAAAAGGGATACCCCCCCCCCCCCTCTCCTCTCCCCTTCAGATACATACAGGAATACCTGGCTCTCCAGAGGGTCCCGTCTCACCCATCTTCCCTGCGTCACCCTGGCGTATGAGAGAAGGTAAAATTAGAATGGCCTCCCCTCCTTGGACCTTACCTTACCGCTCTGTGGCTTGAGGTTGAGGTTGTTGAGTGCTGTATACTCACGACTGTCCCTTTAGATCCTTTCCCCCCGGCCCTTCCTTGTAGACCCTGGAGTAAGTAAATAGTATTTCAGATGGCAAGCATGGGACGGCATACAGATACAGAAGTGACGTATGAAAGTGTTATGCAGGCTCTTAAGCTTCCTCGACCATCGGATCAACACATGGCAACAGGATGCGAGACACTACTGTCACACTTACCGGAAGACCGTTGGGGCCTTTTTCCCCGGAGACCCCATGCCGTCCTGGATCGCCCTAGAGACACACAGACCATCGACACGGTTATCCTCTCGCTATGAACGTGGGGACCTTATTGTGTTGCACTGAGCTTGAGCTTTCGGATGAACAGTTAAAGTCAAGCAGCGGAGGAGGAATCATCGGGGGGGGGGGGTCTCACCTTCTCTCCATCTAATCCCTGAGTGCCGTCTTTTCCGTCTCTGCCCGGAATGCCCTGTCGATAGAGTCAAGTCTTATTAGAATGGGGACGCTTTGGCGGTTAAAAGAACCACATTAAGGTGGGTGGAAACAAGTTATTCCTTGGGACTCACAGGCTCTCCTTTGGGTCCCAGACCACCGGGAGCTCCTTTAGGACCGATTTTGCCCTGAGAGAATGGAGGAGATATCACAAGACAAAGGCATGTATACTGGCTACTTTAGGCACACACGCCCCACCGCCGTTAACACAATGCTTTTTTGCAAAAATAATATTCAAGACGTGTCATCAGAGCCAGAGTCGTCTTCTGCTTACAATGTCCCCCTTGGGTCCGTTGAATCCCTGGGGTCCCTTCTCCCCTGCGTCACCCTGGAAGCATCAGATTGAAACACACACAGCTATTCATTGATGGGACCAGTTGTCTACTTTGCACCGGCATCTCGCTCCAACAATCCCCCCCTCCCTCACTCCTTTCCTCCTTCCTCTCTTTTTCGAGTGTGTTAGAAGTCAGAAACACGACGAGAGACTCACTGTCTTCCCGATGCTGCCTGTGATCCCAGGTTTGCCTCTGAAGCCGGTCAGGCCCTGGAGGCAAAACACAAGCACAATAGAACCGTGAGGATACACACATCACACACCAGCTCAAACACACACACACTGAGCGTGTGTGATCCACACTGTAAATGTTACCTACCCTGTCTCCTACGGCTCCCATTGGCCCCTGGAGGCCCCTGAGACCACGTGGGCCCTGGAAAACAAGTCGAACGGGCCAATCGATCAATAACACAGATAATACACATAATATGCATAACAAAACAAATTTATGTATTGCAAACGTTGATAAAAAGGTCATCTTTTCGGGGGTGGGGGGGTGGTGGGGTTTGGTCGGTCGACTCACCTGCAGACCCACGGTACCAGGACCACCTGGTGGACCAGGTGGTCCAGAATCACCCTAGAAGAAAGAAGAAGAAGACGTCTGGTTTTCTACTACATTCAGAGCTGAATTGTGTTGGATCATGGATGCATCATGCCTAGCTCATGTCTAGCACTATCTGTGTGTGACGGACCGAAGACTCACCTTCTCCCCGTCTTTGCCGAGTTCTCCTTTGTCTCCCTTATGGCCGGTGTGTCCCTACAAAAAGACATGGTACAAGAGGGATGTTAAGAGACTGCAGACTCCCAATACAGGAGTGAAGGGGTTTTCAGAAACTTAACAACTACTATAGATTAATGGTGGACATGCTCACTTTGAATCCTGGCATCCCGGGAGGTCCCGGTGGGCCCGAGGGGCAGATGGCGGGACACTGAGGAGGGACCAGATGGAGACACACGTTTTACACTGAGACACATGACTCCAGGCAGGGAGACAGCTTCTGGGGGACTGCGTGCTCCTCCGATGTTTTTCCGATGCGGGCTCAGTCATGTAGCATTCGGTGGGGCGCATTCACCGAGGCTCAGTTCACATTGAACCGAGCCTTAGCCTTAGTCCTCAATTTGAGTCCTCAATTTCGAGCCTTAGCCTTAGTCCTCAATTTGGATTCATTGGTCATATCCGATTTTTCGGATTCCAGTGTAAAACCGGTCACGGCCCTGAACTGATCCACATGCTCTCAAACGATGAGAAATTAGTTGATGTGCGGAATTTGTGAGCAGATGATAATAAAGGACGAGGAGGAAAAAGAGCCTTGTAATTATGGCTTATTGTTTTCGCAACGGCTGCTACTTCTGTACGGAGGTGTGTGTGTGTGTGTGTGTGTGTGTGTGTGTGTGTGTGTGTGTGTGTGTGTGTGTGTGTGTGTGTGTGTGTGTGTGTGTGTGTGTGTGTGTGTGTGTGTGTGTGGAGTCGGAGCCAGGAGTGGAGGGATAGTGGCGTGAATGGCTTCAGTGAAACCCATTTCATCACCCTCCACCCCAGCCCTCTTCCATGTTAGTATTCATTGATTAACTCCCGCCAGCGCAGGATTGTGGTGAATGTGGTTCGGGGGCGATGTAAAAGTTGCATGAATACCACATTTGGTTCATGTTCATGTTGGGGCGTCAGTTTAGCTCAGGAGGTAGCTGCTGGTTCGATCCCCGCCTCCTCCTAGCAAAAGCTGTCAAGGTGTCCTTGAGCAAGACACCCTAAACCCTAACTGCTCCTGACGTGCTGGCTGTCTCCTTGATGGCTGACTCCTCCGTCGGTGGTTGAATGTGTGTATGAATGGGTGAATGTGAGACTTGATATGTAAAGCGCTTTGAGTAACCATTGGTTAGAAAAGCGCTATATAAATGTCCATTTACCATGTTCAGACTGAGGTCATGTTGGAAAAAAATCGGACCTGTATCGGATTTAGTATCACATATGAAAGTGGCTAAAATCTGAATTGAATAGATCTGATTCTGTGTGATTTTCTTTACGAGGCCTTGAGCCATTGTGTGTATCGTAGGGCCTTGGTCACACTCTCTTATAGTTTTAATAATCTAGTGGCATATAATACTGTATAATACTGTCAATAATGTACACCTCAGCTCGTATATATTCGGTACTACTCAGATTGTGTATGTACTGGCGGTACATCTGGATATTTTTATTGTTTTAAATGTTTATTCCACTTTTATGTCCATGGCTGATGTGGCACCTTATATGTAATGTTATTATGTTATGCTACCTTGAACAGCTACATCGGACCAGACCACAAACCTACCAGAAGATCCCCACTGCCATCAGGAAGACTGCCCGGAAGACCCTGGTGGAGAGAGGGGGGAGAAAAGAAGGCGTTTAAAAAGGTAGAATCACAGAAAAACGGCCACTGAAAGTAATACCTGCACCGCCTCAAAGCATGGTGCACCCGTTGCTATGGATACAAAGCATGATCCATGATCAGTTGTCCCTTACCGGGGGTCCGTCTCCACCGACTGGGCCAGGAAGTCCTGCCAGCCCTTCACTGCCCTGGGGGCGGAGGAACAGAGTTCAAACATTAGCACGGGTCCTGCTAACCTGCTGAGATCCTGAACGTTTCTACTCTAAGTAATCCACAACTCCACAAGATGTTTTTTCAGTTGTTTCTCATGTCACTCATTTATCTCTGTTGGAAACCCCACTTTTTGTCAGGTTGATTTAGCGTTTATATATTTTTCGGCGATTGTTGAAAATTGCTGATAACCGTACGAGGTCTACCATCAAAATGACACACATGAGACTAAATATAAGTCAGATTAGGCCAATGAAAAACTTGCAACATAACGCTCTTTCCCTCAAGCCACAAAGTGCTGCTCGACGGGTGTCATTTTAGTGCTGTGCTTTACAGTATAATATGGTAATCGGAGGGTCAGAGGTCACATACACCCGACAGGCAGACAGCAAGTATACAGAGTACAGCAGGGACGGCGGAGGGAGGGTTCAACAGCCTCCTGGGAACAGCAGGCTTGGCGGTACTTACCACGGGACCCTGTGGGCCCACTCCACCTGGCAAACCGTTGGTCCCGGGCAAACCCTGGAATGAAGAGTTCAATTAATGTGTGTACTTAACAACACAGAGAGAGAGAGAGCACCCTATAGAGAATCATTATGGGGGTATATAAGCAGTTATGGTTATGCCATATGGTATGAAGACCTAATGCCGTTGGTTTTCGTAAATTGTTATGGTCTTTAAATGAGTTAAATGAGTTTTCTAATGTTCCTTAAAGCAATCATGCACATGCACACATGTGCAGTGTGTGCACGATTGTATTGTGCACTGTGTGTGTCTGTGTGTGTGTGTATGCACATGCACACACATGCACACACATGCACACACACACACACGGATAAGATAAAGCTTTACTCACTGCAGCTCCAGATCTCCCTCTGCCCTACGGAAGAGAGGGGAGGGCAAATTAAGACACAAACACAGCAAATGATCACGTAATCACAGACGCATTCGGTATCCTGTTCAGTCTTGGCGTCTCTCAATGGGAACCTTGATGTACATGTTCTCATTATCTCTCATCTATCTCTCGGCTTAATATGCATATAATGTATCCTTTTCTTCTGAATGATGCATGGATATTTTCGTCCTTCTTTCTTTCACACATTTTGCCTTAATTGCGTTGTACCTTCACACTGTGTTTTGCGTCAGTGTGTTGGCATACATTGTATTACCGCCGCATTTACATAATGGTTATTTAATCCTTAGTTAAGTTAATCCATGTTCCTCTTCCCTCCATGAGCCTCTGTTTGCTTCTGGAACAACGGTATATATAGCAAACAGACGAACCCTTGTCCTCTCTGTATTGTTATTTTTCATCGCGTGGATGTAACCCCAACACTACAATACTGCCTTGTTATGTACTGTAGCCTGGTTCCTCTTCTATAGGTTCTATAGGTTCTATAGGTTCTATAGGCTATTCTATAGGTTCCTCTTCTATAGTTTCAATAGGTTCTATAGGTGCTATAGGTTGTATAGGCTATTCTATAGGGGTAGATCATTCTGCTGTATCTTTATCTTTACATAACGTAATGTCCTGACTCGGTCATGCAAACCCCTATTTCAAGGGGAAGTATATAAGTATAGAAACACTGTTATCAGGCTGGCCCATGGTATGCTTCAAGTCATTCCAATATGTGGTTAGATATTAGGGTAGATGGGGTAGATGGTAGTATGATCAGAAGACGATGTTCTAGTTAAATGTGGTGGTACTTACAGGAGGTCCACCTGGTCCAGGAGGGCCAGCCTCACCCTGCACAGAGATGAAGAAAATAAAACAGAATGCACAGGCATCTTCTCAGGACGCTGAAACTAAACATATGGATTTCAGATACTCGTTCTCTTTAGCTGTGTACAGGTGTGTAAAGTGTGTGTGTGTGCGTGTGTGTTTGTGTGTGATCACGCTTTTGTCATTATTGAGAACTAAATACAATTGTATTTAGTGTTAGCACTAGTGTTACGGTGGCATTATAAACATTATTTCAGTTTTGGCATTCATGTCCCATAAATATATCTATATAGCTTTTTTTAAGAATAATAATACACTGTCAAACCTCTAAATATATCCTGGAAATACATATTGGTGTGGATATGGTGACCTTGAAGCATGCACTATACAACTTTCTCACTGCAGCTATCCATTTAGTTGAATTATGGATAGGATTGTACAGTGCCAAAGTTACACTGCACCGTAGCCAGCCCTTCTGGGTGGCTTGGTGCAGGTTTAAAACTAAAGAATTCAATTCCTTTTTCAAAGCCAGTCCCAAACAGAACTGCCTCCGACCTCTCCTCCCTGCGTCCTCATTGGCCGTATGTGTGTTCCTTGTGTGGTGAGAAGTCACAGTGCACAAACAGTGGGGCCTTCACATGTGTGTGTTGTCGTAACTGTGCATTCCTCGGTCTGCAAACCCCAACCAGTGCTCAGGCGGCTGCACAAAGTTGGCCGAATATTTGACCAGTCTTTGTTATGCTTTGCTTTACACACACACACACACACACACACACACACACACACACACACACACACACACACACACACACACACACACACACACACACACACACACACACACACACACACACACACACACACACACACACACACAACAAACATTACAAACCACACACAACACACAAAACCATAGGGGAGGAGAAATTCCCATTGGGGATGTATGGTTTTATTGAATGGGATCTTCTATGCACACAAGAACAGGTGGCGTAGGCTAAAAGTAAGCACCATCTCTTCAAATGGTGTCATCTCTTTCCGTGTGTTTCTACCTCACAACAACACATGTGTATACTAAAGGTTCAACTAGAAAACTAGCCGGTGGCAAGCGACACATCTCAGTGTAGAAAATGACCGTGAACTGATGCCTAGAAACCTGCTGTTTAGCATTGGGCTCATTAGTTGCCATAGGAACGGGTTTCATCATGTGAGAAGCGCCACTTCCGGCACCAGAGCCAAAGGTCTCCCTTCTCCGCGGTACCTGGCGGAGGTGGGTGCGCCGCTGGGTGTGCATTCCGCGCAGGATTAGGACCGAGCAGGCGGTCAGCAGGGCCCAAATCGGATCAGGCCCCCTCCCCCCCTCATTAAGAACACCACCCGTCTTGGGTCTCCACCCGTCTGGGTAAATCCACAGAGACCGGGGGGAAGACAGAGAGAGGCCCTTATCCCTCCGTGACTGGGGGGAACCCATAGCTACTCATGGTTCCCTTTACAACCACTTATCATATTTGTGATAACCAACTACAAAGCTACAACGGAGCATAGTGAGCATATAGCGCTATCCTGTGCGGTGTTGTACTGGTGAATTGCGACCGTCGGATCTTCATCGCACAGACGAGCAGTGTGCTCGTCTGTGCGAGCACAGACGAGCGTCACTTACCGCGTCTCCCGGTGGGCCGTCCTTCCCCGATGGGCCGTCTGGGCCAGTCAAACCCTGAGAACAGATTAGAATAATCAGATTATATTCCATCGCTTATTTCACGACACAACACGCATGTTGATATGATGTGATGTGACGTGATCATTGGTTCTTTTGGCGCGAGAAAGAAGTCATTCCTAGACTTTGTCCTCAAGTCTCTTGCGGGTGGGTGGGTCGTGATGTTTGTTTTTTCCGGAGAGACTTACATCGACCCCCGGAAGTCCATGGAGTCCTGGGGTTCCGGGTCCTCCCGGCAATCCTGCCTTTCCTTTAGGGCCCTGAAGAGAGAGACGGCGAAGAAGAAGGAGGAGGAAGACCGGGAAGATGCTCAAGTCAATAAGTCGATCACAGGGTTTGGGGTGGACCGTGGGGTGGAGATGTTTACTTACCGCTTTTCCGGAAAGTCCAGAAGGACCATCTTTCCCCTGCGGTGAACGTCGATAGGAGATAGGAGACAACAACACAACAAGCATCACACATCACACATACTACAGAATTAGTGGCAGCATCATCATTCTGAGAGAGATAGACTGCAAACGGATGGGGACCAGTGTATATATACACACATCTATCTAAATCTATATATAGATTTATGTACAGCTTCACCATTGACAGCTCATGAATAAAGGATGCGTTCTGTGAGCATCTGGACGAGGAACAGCCCCAGGATGAAAGCCACCAGGTTGGCTGGAGTGTGTGGACGGACAGGGAGGTGCTTGTAGGGGGTGGGGGGGGTGTGGGGGGTGTGGGGGGGTGGGGGCATTGGGGGGGGTAGGGGCTGGTGAAACTTTAGATGCTCGCACAGGACTGGGGAATGCATGGATGAATAGACCCTCTGTGTGGCCATGGGGCTGTCTTTATTTTTACTAAAGCAAGTGAAATGCCCAGGAGTCGAGGACGTTGGCGTCACCCCATGAACCGGATAAAACTGTAAAAATATATATTTAAAAAAAATATGTATTAGTATAGTATGTCTTTGTTTAGACCATTATGAATGCAATTTGGATTGATTCATTTATCTATAGGTCCATATTCTTGGGGCTCCAGTTGCGATGCAACCACTACAGTGACGACATATACTGTACTGTGCTGTGCAATGACAATACATTTTAATCTAATCGAATCGAATCTAATTCACATCTTCCCGAAAAACATTCCAAGGTTCAGTATTCTTCTAAAACGGGGCCATGTACTGTAAATGTTTTAGTTTTCTGTGTTTGCGGCTCCACACTACAACCAACCTTAGTAGGTTGTCTGTAGGGAAACGCCTCCCCATGGTTGTCCACTAGCCACTAAACCTACCTTCAGTTGCCTACTTGGGCTACCAGGAGACTGAATACCACGTACACCCTGTGTGTAAACACCTGTAGGGAGGGGCTGTGGTTTCACAGGAGGAGGAGGAGGAGGAGGAAGAGGAGGAGGAGGAGCTAATGGGATCAAATATTGAGGACACTATAGAATAAATGAAGGGGCAGAATGATCAGTACACATAAGGGAGTTTGGGGTTGGCGCAGATGTGAGGGACCACTTTGTTGCAGAGTTTGACATAACGGGAAGAATTGCAGAATTGTTTTCATTGCACACACACACTCACACTCTCTCTCTCTCTCTCTCTCTCTCTCTCTCTCTCTCTCTCTCTCACACTCACACTCACACACACACATTTTGTTGATGGCTTCATTTGACGTAAGCAATATCTTAATGAAAATATATTATTCAAAACGTATACAAACTGTTGGTTCAAACCAAGGTAAGAGTGGAGACCTCCTACACGGAGGCCCACGACTAACTCACGTCAGTGCCATCTTTCCCTAGGGGCCCTGGAGGTCCTAGGGGCCCCGACGCTCCTCTTGGTCCGGGTCTCTACAATGCAAAAATGATATGGTGATCACCTGCTTGAAAAACACGCCTTTTGGTTATTTGGAACAGATCTTTATTAAATATATATATATATATATATAAACCGAATACTTAATGCTTATGAATGTAAATATGTTTGCTGCAGTGACGTCAAGAGGTTTACATTATAATAATAATAACCGTTTATCAACTGGTTCAAGATAAGACCATTAAGAAACTAAAAACATAAAACTACGACAAAGCAACTTTGTTAAGAGGGCCTCGAAGACGCATGCATAGGTAGGCCTAACTACGCTACAATATAAAAGCATTATAGCAATACAATAAGTATATAGGCCTAAGTGGGCTATAGAAATGTGATAAAATGAACGAATATAATTCAATGGTTTCATTTGGGGATTTGTTAGTCGTTTTGCGTTTGCTTTGGGTGAATTGGATCAATGAACAAAGGTGTTATTATGAGCACGGCCCGTTGGCCCTCCATAGCACGCATTCCACAGGTTGGGGACCAGTCATAACACCACCAGTCATAACCAAGTTACCACCTGGACTATTAACATTCTGCCCCAATTCATACGGAGAGCCTAATTGTGACCCATGGTTGAAACTAAAAACCACAGTTGGATCAGTTAGTTCAGCCCTCATGTTTAATATAAATAAGGCCTACGGATGTTATCCAGGTATAGGCCTATAGCTGAATATACATTACGTTCTAGAATGGCACATCAGCGTTAAAGCGAGACAAACATGGACAACTGTTATTCAAAGTCTAACCTTTGACAGCTGTATTCGGGCCAGTAGGCAAAAAAGACGGTGTTTACTTGCCTACAATTAACTAACATAAGTGATATATTGAGGCCCTTTTTCTTAACAAGACGCGCACCTCCACCCATCCTTACCTGGGCTGAAGAGGATGACAACAGTTGGCACAGCAAGAGCATCCCGAGAGCGGAGAACAACGCCATGGTCTGCCGAGAGCCCCGACAGTCAATCCGTGTGTGGACAACAAACAAACAAACAAAAAAGCCAACCCTGTCCCCTGTCCCCTGTCCTCTCTTCTCCAAAGCCCTCCGGTATCAGCGCTCCTTCTTCACCTGGCGACGCACAGCTCCTGAATGACATCCGCTGGTGTGACTCCACTTCAACCCGAGAGCCTCCAGCTGGATGGAGGGGAAGGGGAGAAGGGGGCTGAACTCAGGCACGTTTGGGTTGGAAGTGGGTGAGGGAGGGGGGGGTGAGGGAGAGAGAGAGAGAGGGAGAGAGAGAGGGAAGGGGGGAACCCTAAGGGTTTGACCAAACAAGTGGGCTGGGACTTTGGTGGGTGAGGGGGGGGGGGGGGGAGGTGAGGAGAGGAGAGGGGGGAGAGAGAGAGAGAGAGAGAGGGTAGGGGGGAACCCTAAGGGTTTGACCAAACAAGTGGGCTGGGACGTTGGTCAAGTCGAGGTTCTAATCCCTATAGGGATTCACCACAGGGGGCGCAACTGTCCCTGGTAAAAAGGGCCTCCTATACACCCCACTTATCAGTGTGGCTGAGAAGAAGTTTACAGGAGGTGTTCGAGTGGAATAATATCGATCTACTAATCGTATGTTTCTTTAAGACTTTTGTAATAAAAATTTTTAAAAACCATGTACAGGTCATTGAACCATCACTTTGCTTCTCTTTTTTTGGTTTATTTTTATTGTATATATTATTGTTATGGTATTGTTTTGGGTGTAAGCATTCCAATGTACCTGTTGCAATTGGCCAATACGAACACATCTTGTATCTGTTGTATCTGGTAATGGACATCGACACAACACTATAAATGACGAAAGCATGTCAATTAAAATTGTTATAACATTTTATTTTTGAATATTTCAACAGGAGAGGTGTTGCTTTTATTTTTATTTTTTTAATAGGTCGTTCAGGACAGCGCCCCGACAAACAGCAAGCACGCACACACTCACTCGAGTTTTACACTCGTTTCTCCCACTTTGAGCCTTCTACTCGTTTCCAGGTGGACTCGATCTAATAAGTCACGCTAATCCTGAGAAGTTTTCCTTCACACGTCAAGTTTAACCACCCCCCCCCCCCCCCACCAATTCGGGCAAGTGACGTAGGCTACTACCCCTTTAACCGTGATGTCACCTCAGTCAGTATCTTACGTCATTAGACCCAAGCCAAACGCAAGCCACACGAATAGGTAACAAAAAGCTGATATCTACTGCAGGATTTTCCTGAGAAATTGCAATTAATTAAACTAGGAAGATTTGGGCTTTGGCAAAACATCTCATAGACTATTATTATTTTTTTAATTTAATTAATAAAGTTAATAAAATCATTAATAGCCAGCCACATAGCATTAATATACAACATACTGAAATTTCAACCGAAAGCATTGCATACACTGCCAAGACAATACATACAACCAGTCTATTATATTTTTTTGGCAAAAGTGTTAACATTTTCGCTGCCCCAACTGTGCACCAAAAACATAAAGTGTGCAACATTCTAAGGGGAATGACATTCAATGATTTCCCCCATTTAACAGTGGGCTCAACGGAAATACAAACCAATTGATTCTCCTATCAAATAAAGCAGTTAAATTACTTCGCTATATATTTCATTTCAGTGCAAATATCCGTCTTCAGTTGCAAACGTAGTACTGAACAGAAATACACCTCCCCCCCCCCCCCCATTTAATTTTTCTTCTAATTCTTTCAGAGAAAACTACATTTAAACAAATATTAACTATAATACTTTTGTTATTTAGCTAATTATTATGTAGGGATATCAAATATTAGTCACTATTGTTGTTGTCCTCGTTGTCCCAGTGATTGGTCTCTCGGTTGGAACTTGTAGTTTTGTTTTAAACAAAGAAACGTAACAACAATCGCCCTTTAGCAAGGAAAACATGAGGCTAGAAAAAAACCCTTAATATATATATATATATATCATTTCATTTCATTCGATTTAATTTAATTTAAGCTCCACTAAGCTAACTTTCCATTGAAACAACCTAATTGTCCACCGGTGGTTCCCCGGTAATTCACGAGTCGTCGTCCTGGCCTGAGCTGGGCTGGTTTGACTCCACCTCCATGGCTTCGCAGCCCTTCCCGTTAGTCTGTTCCTCGCCGCGTTTATCCACACGCGGGGTCGCCGGGGACTCGGGCGCCTTGGCCTTCTCCTCCGTCACAAAGTCAGTCCTGGGGATCTTCTCCTCCCTGCCGGAGGGCCGAGAGGGCGAGTATTTGGAGGAGCCCTCTGGCTTGGTCTTGGGGCCCGCCGACGGGCTGGCGTGCACAGGGGTGACGCGTGGGGCCGTTTTCTCCGTCTCAGTCTGTCCGTTGGAGTTCGCTGCCAGGGCGCCGCTCGTCTGCACCTTACCGTCCCCGCCTTCCTTGGTTTTCTTTTCGGCCTCTATAACCCTGACCGTCTCCTGTGGGACATCCCGTTTACCGGCATCTCTGCACTCCGGGTCTGCATTTGTCCTAACGGGGCTGATCGACTGGTCCATTTCGTGACCATCCTCCTCCTCCTTCTTTTTTTTTCTTCTTCTTCTTCTTCTTCTTCCTCCTCCTCCTCCTCCTCCTCCTCCTCGCCATCATCATCATCAACATGACCAGCATCCTCATTCTCAACCGTGTCAGAACCAATACCGTTATCTACCAATATAACTTCCGCCTTCCCATTTTCAACGGTCCCGGCTTCCGGTTGGGACTCTAGCGCCGCCCCGGAGGCCTTGACTTTGTCTCCGCTCGCTGTCTTGTCGCTCTTCTTCGGAGCGTCTGTGACGTTATCCCCTCTCGCCACACCCTCCTCCTCCTCCTCTTCTTCTTCTTCTTCTTTCTGGGCACCCCCCGCCGCTGCCTCCCCATCCTTGCCCTTCCCCCGCGAAGAAGATGAGTGATCGTCCTTGCCGTCGCCGTTCCCCAGCGTGTCGGGCCTCTTCTCTGCCCTCTTGAACTGCTTCAGGATCTTCCGGGGGCACCACACGAACTTGTCCTTGGGCTCAAAGTGGAGATAGGCGTAGCGCACCAGCTCCTGGCGCTTCGGCTTGTCCAGCACGGCGAACAGGAAGTAGTCCAGCACGCTGCGCTTGATGCTGCCCAGGCTCTTCTTGACCAGCGTCTCCTCCAGGAAGAAGCGCACCAGCGGGGCCTGGTAGAGCTCGAAGCCCAGCTCCCCCATGCTCTTCAGGATGCGGGTGATGCGCAGGTTGTTGTGCATGTTCCTGGTGGAAGAAAGAAAAACAAAAGAAAAAGGGCCACAGCATGAATCGCCGTCGGTGTTGAGTGCTGTGAATATGTTGTCACAAACTGTAGTAAAATGATCACACTGGAGGTTTCCACTCGCTGTCTTTATTTAAAGATCACAACTTCATACAAACGGGTACAACTCATGCTTTGTTCAATGCGGGAAGGCCTGCTGTAAGTGACGTGTATGTCCTAACGTAGACCGTTACGAGAAAATACTCTGGGACAGCGTTCTATATACACATATGACAACAACAGCTGCAATTCAGGCGACAACGGGAGTTTGTTGATAGCAGTACACCGGAAACAACAACTTTTTAAGTGGCATAACGGTTAAAGATAAGGGTTTCTACAGCTGATCTGTACAAACACTAAAAGAAACGTACCGCTCAAGGTTTACAAAGCGCTCCTTCCAGTTGTCTGCACGTTTGACCTCGCCCGTGTCTTTGTTGGCCAGCTGGATGCCATAGAAGCCCAGCATCAGTTCGTAGGACTCCACCAGTCTGCCCTTGGCCTCGTCGCTCTTCTTAAACGCCTAAGAATCCAAAGAATGGATTAGTACAGATTAAAAAAACTTTAATTAAAATAAAATGGATCCTGTCACGCCAAACTCTGAGGATTTTGTAGAAGATGCCTAAAAAGGTACATCCAGAATGTTTAAAAAGGTACTCACCTCAATCTCATTCTTGGTAAGTTCTGAAGCCATGTAGTTCACTCCAGGTTCCCTTAGTGGAAACAGCCTGGCAAAGTATCGAGAATTCATTGAACTATTTAAATAACGGCAGTTACAATCAAAGCATTATTCTAACCTTTGTGAATTACTACTACTACTGCTACTATTGCTGCTGCTACTACTACTACTACTACTACTACTACTACACTTCAACAACACGATCAGCTAGTGAGTTAATCCGAGATGAACATTAAAAACTAATCTTTGGCGTCTTAAATGCAATGATGTTATTTAAATTCCAGACAATTAAATGTGTTTCAGGCAGCCGGTCCAATTATCCTGGGAGGATATAGTTGGAGATTAAGTTGGAGACTCAATTATTACCAATCTCCTTTAATGCTTCAGAGTCTGTCACTACACACTGAAACAGCATATGCAAGCCAAATTATGATTAAAATTCAGCAAAATTAATTTAAAGACAAACAAAATCAAAACGTCAATAATTGTAGCCAATAGTTCAATATTACCATTGAATGTAGGAATGCACCCGCTCAAGCTTCTTGTAGTCCGTCTTCCATTCTTTATGAAACGACTCAATGTACACATCTACAAACAAAGCCACAAAAAACTATTAAACCTTACTAAAGAATGAATCAAAATACTACTTTTGAACACACTAAAAACCAAAATGTTGGGAGTTACCGTCGGGAGCAGAAGGAAACTGGTTGAGATAAAATTTGAGATTGTTCATTTTGTCTTCTGAACATTCGTCATCTGTAAGATTCTGAAAATACATTAAACACATGAATATAGATTTGTACATATATATATACACAACAACAACTATAAAGGTGACCTGCCTGTGATATGATGGCATGGTTGTATTTGAGTTCTGACTTACCGGATACCCTCGCCTGTAGTTCTGCATGTCCTTTGCTGCTCTCATATTCCTGGACGTATGAGGCCATGGCTGTAAATAGTGGAATTATGACATAGTCAGCGCAGATATATATAAGGCTAGGCTAACACAGAGTAGACAAGGAAATACATCTGCCACTGTTATGAGGTGATCTATTTGTGAGTAAACCTTTGCACACTATATGGAGTTAACATATTAAAGCCAGCTATCAGTGTGCATTTGCAATCCTGCATCTGATTAATAGCGACAATGGCAACATAGACCAGGCCCATGCCAGCCTGGAAACAGGCAGCACAGTCCTGTGTGCCACAACAACAACGCTGGCTTACAAAACACCTCCCCACACATAACCAATAATTAAGTCATTTTTAAGCAAACAAGCAGTGCTCCTTCTTGTCTTGTTCGTAGGTAATCGTGCTAATGCAAAAGTGCACACACACAACATGAAACCACTTCAATCCTAATGACACACACACACGTTTAATCTGGCATGCAAAGGAGTGCCACAAGACCCCCATCTATCCTGCACACTTAGTTAGTGCAAGGTGGTTGTGCAGAGTTGTGTTTTTTTGATTGCGAATGGCGTCACAAAAAAGTGTATTTGCCATTTAATGACGTTTAGTGAGATCGATTACAGAGATGAATGCACAGGACTCAGTAGTCCTATCAATAGGAACCACGACCTAAGGCCTGTCACACACCCCCCCCCCCCCCCGTCACCTAAAGTGGAACAATTTACCATTAAGTGGACACTAAGACATAATAATAATAATAATAATACTAATAATAACGCTGTACATAAGACACAGAATATAAACCTATGCAAAGTTAGCTAATGCCAGTAGCTAGCATGCTAGCCAAAAAAAGCTAGCTTAGCTCATTACGCTAGGAGAATGGAACCGGCCGGTGGTTAAACATAATTTGAATCAGACATTCATGACATAATAACTCAAACTCCTGTGGAGAGAGGGAGGAGGAGGTGTAAGTGTAAGTGTACCAAGGTCCAGGGTTTGCTCCGGTCTGGGCGGCGGACTGCGGGTCTCCCCCCGGCCGGCTCCTCTCCATCGCTCTCCGGGTCCCACGTCGAGTCGTACTCACACGGCCCGTCGTCCTGGTCCATCACGGCGAAGGATAACACCAATAATAATAATAATAACACTTACTATGTAAACTACACGGTCCAATAAGACATTACAGAACTCTCGAATAGACCACTAACATCCTCCTCCTCCTCCTCTCACGGCGGCGGAACCACCGACGGTAGGAATAAAGTGCGTCTATTCGGAGAGGAGAGGAGAGGAGAGGAGGAGGGAAAGTGTGGCTCACATTGGATTCATGGTTCATGAGATCACCATCACCACCGTGATGGATGGGATCGATTTTGCTGACGTAAAATCACCCCTCAAAAATATAGATTCATAGATTCAATTCAAGATTTAAAGACATACAAGATATACTGTGTATATATAAGATATGTGTATATATATATATACTGTATATATGTATATACATATATATATATATATATATATATATATACAGTATATATATATATACAGTGTATATATACACAGTATATCTTGAATCTTGAATTTATATATATATATATACGTACAGTGTATATATACCCATATATAGCATATAACAATGTATATTTTATTTCATTGATTTATATATACATATTGCTCTTTTTCTGTGCTGATATATTGCATTTTATAAATTGCATTTTTATTTTTATATATTTAACTTTATACAGTTTTGTATTTTTTAAACTTATTTTATTGCTGCTGTCTGTCGTCGGGTATTGCACATACGATTTTCACTCACTGCTTTATACTGTGTAAACTGTAAACTGTAAACTTGACTTGACTTGATATATATACACAGTATATCTTGTTGAATCTTGAATTGATATATCATTTATATAAATATGTATATATATCCATAGACTCCCATTACAAATATATAGACTCATATCGACTGCATGATGTTATATTTCTAGATGTTTTTTGTATTTTATATTAACATATTTCTATTTATTATTTATTCTAATTATATTTTTCGAATATTGTTCTTCATGAGATGCATGGGATTGAGTTGGGCACAGGCCCCGCCCACTTTAGTGACGTAAAATCCCCCCCCCCCCAAAAAAAAAGTATATATATATTTATATTTATATATACTTTATATTTTATATTTATATTCTTAGAATTTTTCTCTTCTATTCAGGCAGCAAGATATTTTAACAACAATGTACTGTATGTATGGTTCACCACTTTTGTAATCATTTCCAAAAATTGGTTGTTAAGAATTATGTCCGAGAGTATGCCTTTTTAAAATAAATGTGACATACAGTACAAGTACAACATAGACCTGCTCATCGCTATACTGTAGCTTGGCAGCTCCTGGGTAAGGTTCCTCACTGAGGGAAATGACCCGTTATTGTCGAGGTCACAGCCATGATAACAGCTGGTTGAATTCTCTAAATGCTAAGGAAAGGTTGCTTTAATGCTTCCTTTCCTATCTCCTGTAGCGTAGGGTACACTGGACCGGCCTTTTTGCGAAAGGAAAGGAGATAAAGTAAGTAAACTTACTTCGATCAACATGACCGACAAAGGGACATAGGTGTGTCATACGAACTGAGATTAACGTTCATAAAGATAAGGAGGGTAAGAATGAGTAATATTTGACCATTTAGTTTCACTTTTGTGAACGGTAGCCTATATTTATTTATTTCAACCATGGTATTGTGAAATAGTATTTAGTTCACCGGGGTTGTCCACATTTATATAGCCTGCACGAAACAACACGGTGAGAAGTATCTAAGATTGCGGTTTTAGTGGTCCATCTTCAGAACATTGTAGTTCTACAACGTCAGACCCACGGCCATTACTTTTGCCGTCTAATACTTAGGAAGCCTAGTGTATGCGCAGTCTGATTATCTTCGGGGAACCAGGCGTCCTCTTTTTCCAGGATTTCTAAAACGCCCCAAAATATCCGGGATTCGACTTTTGCTTTCCGACAGTCGCATTATTTTACATGACTTTGAAGACAGCTGCAAGGATCCCCTCCGTCTCTCTCTGAAGTACCTCTTACCAGGACCACTCTTGAAGTCTGCTCTCGGAGCCAGGCTCTTGAAGACAGAGAAAAATCTGTCCGGAAGCCAACATGCTGGCGACTCCGGCCTCCACACCCAATGCACGACAGACAGCCTATGTCCCTGAAACTCAGACACCGTCCATGGGGTCCCCGAAAGAGACAAAGAACACCTCGTCTGATCGACACATTCTGCCAAGAATGAATCTGACGCCAAGTCACCACTGAACTAATATTTAGAAAAGTGGCTGCTAACTTATGGAACAAAGATTTATTGAAAGTCTTCTAACTTTCTCATTTATTTGCTGGTTTAATGGATTGTCAGTGAAAGGCAATAACAGCCTGAATGAAATTCTGCTCCAAGATTATTGGAGCCCAGCAAAGGGACTGGGCTCAAATCTGACCTGATGTTCTGTCCAGTGAATTCACTGTAAAACACATGATCAGTCAATCTGACCGTGTTCTGTCCAGTGAATTCACTGTAACTTCACATGATCAGTCAATCTGACTGTGTTCTGTCTAGTGAATTCACTGTAAATTCACATGATCAGTCAATCTGACCATGTTCTGTCAAGTGAAGTCACTTTAAAACACATGATCAGTCAATCTGACCACGTTCTGTCCAGTGAATTCACTGTGAAACACAAACAGTTTGCATCAATGAGCTGCATCATGTCTAGCATATATCCTATATATCCTATATCTTCTATATCATATCAATACAGCAGACGTGAAGGTGGCTGTTATTAATTCAAAAGGACAACGCTGCAGCGTTCTATATAGACGGCATCTAGGGATTTGACATCTCTGTTCGATTGTAAATAGAAGCCAGCGTTTTTTTATCACATGAAATTGAATGATGAGCAGCCAGTAGATTGAGTTTCTATTTTTGTCTTTAGTTACTGTGGAAACTGTGTGCAAGGGATGTGCCGGCATCCAGTATTTGCTGTAGCGCCTGGCTGCTACATGCCGCTGTTGTGCTACGGGTCAAACCGGTGATGAGAGAGAGAGCAGGCAAACAATCACGTTGATGAAATGAACTGAGCATTGATTTTAAGATGTTCTAGTTCACCTTTGAAGAGTATTAGAATGTATGATTCAAATCGCCGTTGAAGAGCACACTGTAACGTGATGACTGTAACGTGCTCAAGAGCTGTTAGTACAAATAGGGGTGGCAAAGCTATTTTGTGGATAAGCCGTTTCTAACTTGCTTTATGACTAAGATGCTCTCACGTCAATACACAAAAATAATGTGTGTTGGCTTGTTGACAATGGGGTGGCTCATATCACTTGAATAGAATACAAAATAAAATGGGAAATACATACTTTTGAAAGTACACACCTCACACTCCATCAATAACACGCAACAAAGTATTGGTTCCTTTTGTTTTGTTGTATGGTTATGTTATGGTTTCTATCAATCAATATATGCTTCATATCTTCTCAATGAAAACGATTCGTCCCGTTTCGTACCGTTTCGTCCAGTGTAAAGGAGAACATGGATTCTCATTTTTTATAGCCGATGCATGGTAATGGTAATGGACTATGTTAAAGCGCTTTTATCCAAAGCGCTTTACAAGTCATGCCTCAACATTCACCCATTCATACTCACATTCAACCACCGACCGAAGGTTGCTGGTCGATCCCCACCGGGGTCGCAGCAACCTTCTGGTTGTGAGACGACCGCTCTACTGCCGCCATCCGCGTTTGACTGGCGCTTTTCAGTTTTTTTTTAAACGGTCACACCACCTTTTGTTTACCTCTGGGCCTTTGGACCCAATAACAGAGACGCTGTGAACAGAAGCAGCGCAGCAGCAGCCACCCCCACCTGCAGCGTGTTCCCGTGGCTCCATCGTCATGCATTAGTTATCAGACTGAATGTGATCTCCTCTGTCCTGAGTAGACCCCACCGGCGGCTCCGTTTATTACTTAATTCATTTGACTTTCTCCTCTCTTTTTTGCTTTGTGCTGCGTCATTTGCACGTCCTTAGTATATCACCGTGTGTTCGTGTTTATCCCATTGCTGTACATCAATCTAAAGTTATGTGAATTGCTAAGAGGCACAATTGCCTTTTCCCCTAAACACTGGGGGCGATGCGTTTGGAGACTTGAAGTCCAGCTGCATGGGAGCTGAAAGTGGATTTACACAAATGATAGGTGGTCTGAGATGTGTGGTTGCCTATTTTAGCAACCACACATCTCCATCTCTCCGTCTCTCTTACCCACTGTTGGATGTTGACGATCGGGATGCCAAATACTGCATCTGCACTGCACTTTTTAAAGTAATTATCCCAGGAGGGTATAATTCAGGTTTAAGCTTGTATTGGTGAAGGGAACAGTACGTCTTCGGATAGCGGTTAACGTTTGCTTTTGATCCTTGTTCAGGCTACTATTTCTAAACCCACGACACACTAGCTCTCTATGTTACACCCCATACAATGGGATATACTTTATCATCTTTGACGTATTCGCTTCACGGACGTGGAGGAAAGACGCCTCCGGGCAAATTATTTCACTGTTTCTTCTGCTTCACCCCCTCTCTTCATTTATACATCTGTGTGTGTGTGTGTGTGTGTGTGTGTGTGTGTGTGTGTGTATGTGTGTGTGTGTGTGTGTGTGTGTGTGTGTCAGGTACAGGTTCACATTACAGACATCAAAGAAAAAGGTTTTGGATTAAGGAGATGAGAGGACGATGGTGCAATGGGTTACACAGTTTACCTGAACGACACCTGAGTCAGCATATTACTGAATGACGAATGGAATGCGTGATGCATTATGATGTGCTATTCACCTCATAATTCCCCCTGTGTCAACTGTTGCACCTTAATTTCCCTCGGGATTAATAAAGTAATCTGAATCTGAATCTGAATCTGAATAATGTTGATATTGGGAGTATATCAATACAATAATGACACCATTGGTTAGTTTAACATGATGACTGAAATGGTAATGAATGTCATAATTAACAGGGGAAATATAGACACAATATGTTTAAAGCAGTACGTTAAGAGTTAAAAGAGGAAGCAAACCACCTTTGGCACAAAAAAAACCCGCCAACATTAATGAGGGCCTTTGGTGACCTTTAACACTCAGTCAGGTTAAGGTAACCGCGGCAACCCCGACTAGCCGCTCACCCGGATGCTGATGAGAGCCGTGCTGCGGAGCGACGGTTAACTCGCCGCACGGCTGTGTGCTCTGTCATCGAGGGCCGACGCAATCGATGCAAATTGCCACTGGAACTGAAAAGTGTGTTCATTAAAACACACTGCTTTCAATGACTGATCCACTATAGTGCCAGGGCTAACACACACACTGACACACTGCGGTGACATAGATCTCCATGAATAAAAAAATGATATAAATGGCTTTGGCCATTGAAGACAATTAGCTCTCTGATGTTTGTGGAGTAAACGCTCAACATGGCCTCCCTCCAAGTGGGGCTATCAATCCGGCGCCGGCGCTGCTCGCCGACCGGGGTTACCATGGCAACCGGCATCACCTACACTAGTATTGCTTCATGCAATAATGTCAATTGGCTTACCGACCACACGCATGTCTGCATGCTTGAACACACAGACACCGAGAGAGGGGGGGGGGGCGTGAAGGCAGATGCATGCGGGGACAATTGCGCGCATTGTTGTGTAATATCACAAAACCGCCACGTCTTCTGGAATCCGGCATAACCTTCTGATGAGGAGAGAACGCTTAGGAACGTTCTAATCGCTCACAAGAGCTCAATGATGCGTCAACAGGGGTTAACACGATGCTATGCAGGTGGTCACTTTTATTTGACTTTTTATTTAAGTGGACTATAGGCCTAGAGGTCTATCACATATAGCATCATCTAACACATCGGTTTTGCTTGATCAAACAATGGGGTAGCCTGCTTTAGGCTCAGTTCATCATCACAAATGAATCACATCGGATTGTGCTTCCCGTGAGCAAAACCAAAGAGTGAAATGTGTAGGCCTGTTGATTGTGGTCGCTGAGTAGTGACCAGAGAACCAATGAGCACCTCTGCCAGGGAAAGACATCACATGTTATAGTAGCTAATGATAGTAGCTAATGATTAGCTAATGATTAGTTCATTAAGAAACTAGTAAAGAAACAAACAAAGTACTAATAACCCCTAATAGAGGACTAGGGTAGACAATGAAGAGTTACTAGTTACTAGTAACGATTAGTTAGTAGTAACTAGTGATTAGTTAGTAGTAACTAGTGTGAGTCTAGCTCATGTATTCTGACCACTTTCCTCATGAGCCGTGTCTGATTAACACTAGAAACGTCTCAGTCATTACTAATTACTTAATAATTAGTTACTGATTTTGTGCATCCCGAATGAAAGTAATAGCATACTGAGTAATTAAACTAAGCAGTCATTACTTCATCATTATCTTACGATTAGGACTTTACTACCTGTAATAGTAAAGTGGTCTCGTACTGAGTAGATTTAGAGTTATTCATTAACTAATCATGACCTAATGATTCATTAATATAGGATCTCCCAGTCTGTACTAACTCTCATCATTAGTCCTCCGTGAGGAATTATTAGTGAAGTATAGCCTATACTAACATTCATCAATTAGCAAGTCGACCACGGTTGTTTCTTAATTAAGTAATCATTAACTAATCATTAGCTACTATTGTAAAAATGTGATCAGGGGTTAAACCATTACTAACTATAAGGGTTCACTATAGCAGTTAGTTCCTCCCTTATTGTAAAGTCTAAAGCAGATTGTGCAATATTGACAGCCTTACACATATTTCATAATATGAATTATTGTGGGATGATGCCCACCAGTCCAACAGTTTACCAAAGGATTGATACAGACTGGAGAGCTCAAAGAGATGACAACACGCACTAAGCTTTCAGTTTCAGCTCATCTGAAGAAGAAAAAACAACCACGCACACACACAGAATGGCTCCGTTTAACGCAACAGGCTGCAGGAGATAGTCGTGGGAGGGCTGTGTGTGCAGTGCGTGTTTGCGTGCGTGTGCGCGCGCGCGCGTGTGTGTGTGTGTGTGTGGACCACCACAGTACCACCCCCACCACCTCCACCACCTGTAACTGTAGCTTTTGGTTCCTTCATCTTCATCATCACGCTGCAAGAGATACTCGTGGGAGGGCTGTGTGTGCAGTGCGTGTGTGTGCGCGCGCGCGTGTGTGTGTGTGTGTGTGTGTGTGTGTGTGTGTGTGTGTGTGTGTGTGTGTGTGTGTGTGTGTGTGTGTGTGTGTGTGTGTGTGTGTGTGTGTGTGTGTGTGTGTGTGTGGACCACAGTACCACCACCACCACCTCCACCACCTCCACCACCTGTAACTGTAAGCTCCTGGTTCCTTCATCATCACTCGGACTTTTCGAGTGCAGCAGAAAAAGAAAAAGAAGAAGAAGAAGAAGAAGCAGAAAGAAGAAGAGGAGGACGCAGAAGATGAAGAAGCAGAACGTGCGGACGCTGTCTCTGATCCTGTGCATGTTCTCCTACCTGCTGGTGGGCGCCGCGGTGTTCGACGCGCTGGAGTCCGAGTCGGAGAGCAGCCGGCGGCGCGTCCTGGAGACGCGGCGCCACGAGATGCGGAGGAAGTACCGCTTCACCGAGGACGACTACCGGGAGATCGAGCGAGTGGTGCTGCAGGCGGAGCCGCACCGCGCCGGGACGCAGTGGAAATTCGCCGGCTCCTTTTACTTTGCCATCACGGTCATCACGACCATTGGTGAGTTTTTAGGGGCATTTCTTTTTTTCCCCTTCTATATCTAGGTATACTGGAATGATGATTCCAGTATACGTAGATACAGGAAGAAAAAAATGCCTGTATATACTATACTGTATAACCAATGTTGCAGTGCACTTTGTTGTCAATATATTTGGGTGTACTGGATTCCAGTGGATGTGGGTGTACTGGGTGTACTGGATTCCAGTGGAACCCAGTACACCCAAATCCCCTGGAATCCAGTACACTCAAATATATTGACATAAAAGCGCACTGCAACATTGGTATACAGTTGTATATTTATAAAGGGCAGTACGCACATATTGGCCACCAATATTCTAGAAGAAAATAATAATAGACACTGTAAACGTTTGTTTTGAGGTTTTGCACACCGGCCAAGCGTGATGGTTTTCTGTCTTCTCTACTACTTCGCCCTAATGGCTTCCATCTCTCTCTTCACTTCAGGTTACGGTCACGCAGCTCCGGGCACGGACGCGGGGAAGGTGTTCTGTATGTTCTACGCCGTGCTGGGCATCCCCCTCACGCTGGTCATGTTCCAGAGCCTCGGCGAGCGCATGAACACCTTTGTGCGCCGCCTCCTGCGGCAGGCCAAGCGCTGCCTGGGCTTCCGCCGCGTCCAGGTGTCCATGGAGAACATGGTGTCCGTGGGCTTCCTGTCGTGCGTGGGCATGCTGTGCGTGGGCGCCACCGCCTTCTCCCACTTCGAGGACTGGAGCTTCTTCCACGCCTACTACTACTGCTTCATCACGCTCACCACCATCGGCTTTGGGGACTTCGTGGCGCTGCAGCGACGCGGCGACCTGCAGGAGAGGTCACCCTACGTGGCCTTCAGCTTCATGTACATCCTGGCGGGCCTGACGGTCATTGGGGCCTTCCTCAACCTGGTGGTGCTGCGCTTCCTCACCATGAACACCGAGGACGAGCGGCGGGACGCCCAGGAGAGGGCCTCCCTCAAGCGGGGCCGGGGCCCGCCGGGGCTCCACCTCCGCGGGGACGAGGGCGTGGACGAGAGGCGGGGGCGGCGTCCGGGGCCGGAGAGGAGGGGAAGGCGCGGCGGGGGTCGGCGTCAACGCGGCAGCACGCTCTTCCTGCCCGTGGAGGAGGGCACCAGCCGCACCAACCTCATCTGCCCCCGGTCGGAGGAGCGGGAGGAGGAGCGAGGCCCCTCGCCTCGCCTCCGCCCCCGGGCCGACTCCAGCCTGGGCTCGCTGTGTTCCTGCGTGGCGTGCTACCGGCCGGGCGACAGCCACAGCCCCCTCCTGGTGTCCGGCCGCCGGCACCACCCCTCGGTCTACCGCGGCTCCGTCTCCTACAGGATCCGGGGCTGCTGGCCCGGCTCCGCTGGCCCGCGCACCGGGCCCTCGTCCCCGGGGGGCGGCAGCCTCTCGCCCGGACACAGCCTGGGGGAGCTCTCTCGCTCCCGGAGGAGGTCCGTGTAGTGGTGGGGCAGCGGTGTATATTATTTAAGGGTTTACGATTCCACAGTTAAACCTTGTGGTCTGAACACACTCTCCCTTTGCCGCTGCGATGGATCGCTCGTTTTCTCAAATGATGTGGAATGAGTGTTTTTACTTCTTGGAAGCATGTGAGCCAAAGTCTAATGCATGAGGTGGTGTGGGTGGAGGTGGTGTGGGTGGAGGTGGTGTGGGTAGTGTGGTGTGGGTGGAGGTGGTGTGGTGGAGTGGTGGGTAGTGGTGGTGGGTGAGTGGTGGGTGAGGTGGTGTGGGTAGTGGTGGTGTGGGTGGAGGTGGTGTGGGTGGAGGTGGTGTGGGTAGTGGTGGTGTGGGTGGTGTCGGTGGTGGGGGGGTTGTAGCACCCAAAGAACGGCATGAGTGCTAAGTAAAGACATTCTGAGATGACGGTGGTTCAACAGACACAAGTCTATACGAAATTGTATTTGGATTTATACAGTGCATTTCCAGTTCTAACGAGGTAGTTGTTGATGTTGTTGTTTCTAGGTAGCGGGATGTGCGGCGGTTTCTCTACGACAGCAAAACTGCACAAATGTCTTCATGGTTTTTAGGTCAGATTTAAAGATGTCATTACTGTTTTATAGAACACACAAAAAGAGTCTCACAGCACTTTTGAAAAGCGTAGGACTTAAGTGGCTTTTAAAATCGAGTTGTGTTAAATATTTTAACTAATTACCTCTCTCTCTCTCTCTCTCTCTCTTACTGAAGGCCAAATTAATTTCCCAGCCCACTCCTGTGTGCTCATGTACATATTTCAGTATGCGTAATAGGTGGTTGCGTGTATTGCGTGCATATTTAATAGATGTAGCCCACGTCTGGTATGTAGCAGAACTCTGTTGTGGAGCAGTTTTTAATCAAAGATCTCAGTTAAGAAAGCTGTTGTCTTCCGTGTGACGCGTGAGCTTTGGCCACCGGGTCGATTAAATTGTTAGACTGATGACAAATGGGTACTGGTTCTATTTTTCTTGAGTAAACATGTACAACCATCTGTGTGTCTGTGTGTCTGTGTGTCTATCTATCTATCTATCTATCTATCTATCTATCTATCTATCTATCTATCTATCTATCTATCTATCTATCTATCTATCTATCTATCTATCTATCTATCTATCTATCTATCTATCTATCTATCTATCTATATCTGTTCAATATATAAATCATTGTATTTTTTGATCATCATCATCATCATCATCATCATCATCATCACCATCATCATCATCATCATCATCATCATCATCATCAATATCATCATCATCATCATCATCAGCATCGCTATCATCATCATCATCATCATCATCATCATCATCATCATCATCATCATCATCATCATCATCATCGCTATCATCATCAGCATCATCGCTATCATCATCATCATCACCATCATCACTATCATCATCATCATCATCATCATCACTATCATCATCATCATCACCATCATCAACACTATCATCATCATCATCCTCATCATCAGCACTCTCATCATCATTATCATCATCATCATAACTATCATCATCATCATCATCATCATCATCATCACTATCATCATCATCATCATCATCATCATCATCATTATCATCACTATCATCATCAGCAACATTAGCATCATCATCATCATCATCATCATCATCATCATCATCACCATCATCATCATCAGCATCATCATCGTCATCATCACCATCATCATCATCATCATCATCACTATCATCATCGCTATCATCATCATCATCATCATCAATATCATCATCATCATCATCATCAGCATCGCTATCATCATCAGCATCATCAGCATCAGCATCATCATCATCACTATCATCATCATCATCATCATCATCACTATCATCATCACTATCATCATCATCATCATCATCATCATCATCATCACTATCATCATCATCATCACCATCATCATCACTATCATCATCCTCATCATCAGCACTCTCATCATCATTATCATCATCATCATCACTATCATCATCATCATCATCATCATCATCACCATCATCATCATCATTAGCATCATCATCATCATCATCATCATCATCACCATCAGCATCATCATCATCATCATCATCATCATCATCATCACTATCATCATCATCACCATCATCATCATCACTATCATCATCATCATCATCACCATCATCATCATCATCACTATCATCATCATCATCATCATCATCATCACTATATTATACAATATACTATTGCTGTTTTTGTATAATTCAGATATTCAAATTTTACTTTTTCTTTATTCATTTGTTGTCGTATGCCGTCGCATTCTTCCACCGAATCACATGTAGAGCGCCCCCTAGTGGACTTTATTAAGAACATATATTTATTAAGTTGTTACCTAATAATGCCGTCAGCACGGCATGGACACACAGCGTCTGTCATCAATACAAGATTGCATACATTAACATGAAAACATAAAACTCCCTGTATACATGTAGGCCTATACAGTAAATAATATGTATATATTTATATACAGAATAATATTTCCTATTTATATAAATATTACTATATCAGCCATAAGACACCATGGGGAGCAGGGCGAAGTACGATAACTTTGCTAACAGCGACCTCTAGAGGCCAGACACACGTATTACGGCTAGATGTTCGCAGATAAGGCTTGAGTCAACATTATTTCAACATTCGGCAACAGTGAAAAGAACAAGAGTTGACAGTATATACTATTACTAATTTTCTGTTAATTGCGGTTAAACAAGCTATTTCCTTAGCACACACCTGTACTGACTGCTCTTAATGGCCCCCAAGGCTTACTTCATTCAAGATTCAAGATTTAGATTAGCCATATGTAACAAGTACAATGGAACGCTTACCCCCTCCCGCAGTATGAAGTTCTGAAACACAGTACTATAAAAATACTACAATAAAAATGAACATAAAAAGAACAATAAAGTGACTGATGGATGATACGTACATCTATGATATGTACATCTGCAAGTCAGGGTGGTTTATCCATTATCAAGACATCTTTATGGTATTGGAGAAAGCGTCCAAAACTGGAATACAATAGGATAGGATACAATAAACTTGATTAATCCCTGAAAGGAAATGGCGTGTAAGTTACTCACAAAATGCCCTGATATCTCTAGCTTCCATCGACAGTAACTGCATACACCCTGCTCACTACCTGTTGATACTTTCCTGTATGTTTATATATATATCCCTATAATTCTGCACATATCTCAAACCTACTCCTGTTTTTATACCTAGTAGACTCCACTGTATATTATATATTACCATGCACTTTACTCTAACATTTGCGCTCTGGTTAGATGCCAAATGAATTTCACTGTACCGTACTCGATGCTTTCTGCAAACAGAATATGGTGGACGATGTAAAGTGGGATTGGAGTTTGATCTGTTTATGAAGTGTGAAAACAGAAAGAAAGAAAGAAAGAAAGAAAGAATGAAGACTTTCCCCTGGAGAGTAATCCAAAGTCACTTTCACCAAGAAAAAAAGAAAAGAAGAAGTTATCTTAAGAGAAAAGTACCAAACTGTTATGTTTTCTGGCTCCAGTGCACATTCCCCCCCTGGCCATTTGTCATCGCAGCACTTTGGTTGACAGTTAAACGTCGGGCGACATGAATTTATAAATAAAAATAAATCAAGGTCAAGGCGAGGGCCCCGGGCCCAGTAGTATATCAGCGTGTGTATATAATCCACGACGCTCATAGTCGTACATCACCTCCTCTTCATGGCTTCTATACACTGACAGAGTAAGTCATACTATATATGGCCAGCTAGCTAGCTAGCTCACACACCACCCACTCCATTCAATACATCATCGAGTCGTGAGAAGTAACACCCTCATTAGACACATGAGGACACATAAGGACAACACAGGCATAAAAGTTTTGTTTGCAATTACCTCCGCCATCGAAGATGGACCGGAGGTTACGTTTTTACCCCGGTCTGTTTGACCATTAGCAGGATCACTCAAGTTAAGTTAAGTACAGAATTGGACACAACTTGGTGGTTAGATTATTTATGGGCCAAGGAACAGTTGATTTGATTGTGCGCCAAAATCGAATCAACTGTAGGGGGGATGTTTTGGTGTGGTGGAGGCATGCGCTCTACGTTATACGTTCTAGTTCTGAGATGTGACTACATAGATGTGTGCAGAGGGATGAGTGACTTATCTGTAAGCATGTAGCTGGGGGGGGGGGGGGGTTGTGAAGAATACTCGAAAGAACATTCAAGAGAAAAACTTTAATAGAGTTAGCGCGGCGGCAGGGACAGGAGAACAAAGCAAGTCCCCTTAAAAAAACAAGAGTGGGCCTGAAGCTAACTAAATAGCCTGCCAGCTAACTAACAATAAGAGACAAACCGTGAACGGTGTCTGGCACACAGAGGTTACAGAGACAGACCCGGGGGAGCAAAAAAAAAAAGGCTGAGTCATTATTTCACCTGTGTCAATTAGTTTGTCGTTGTGTTCACCTGTGCATGCATACCTGAGTTGACCAACTAATTGACACACCTGAAATAATTAAGACAAACGAGGAGACTCCTCGCAGGGCTAAACCCAGAGAGAGAGAGAGAGAGACACCAAAGGACAAACCCCAACCAGCCGAGTGAGGTGAGTGTTGGAGCCCCGCACACGGTTTAATATACATAACAATACAGCTCCATGATTGGTTCTTCATGGAGTAATTCACTCTTAATAACTTCTGAGTGACATGGACTGTGTGTATCGCACAGGTGACCTCCTAGAGTGTTATAGGGAGGCATTCAGGGGGAACTGAATTCATTTAGTGTTGGACAAGCCACAGTATGTTCATAACTGGATTTATTTTTTACATTACATTAGATTAATTAAGCAGACGCTTTTGGTCCAAAGCGACTTACAACAAGGTCATTCAACATCGGTAGGCAAGATAACTACTAGTCACCAGAAGTCATAAGAGCATCTTACTAACAAGCCATAATAATAGACTACATACATACATATAAACATATATAATAACATGATACATTATATTTTCTTCCTAACAAGCCTCCAAGAGCAGAACCAGTGCTCAGGTGAAAGTACAATAGGTTGCCTTTGACACACAATAACTATATTAAATAGGGGCTACATGACAAATAGTGAAGCCAGAAGACACACAGAGCTAATAAGCTAAAGCTAATAACAAAGCTAGTTAACAAGCGCTGGCAAACAATGGAGCTTACAGGATGATTAAGATAAGTGCTATCATGTTTGCACACATATAGGCCTGTACACGTGCTTTCATTTAGTAGATCCGTCCGTCTGTCCGACCCTCCCTTCCTCCTTCCTCCATCCATCCATCCATCCATCCATCCATCCATCCATCCATCCATCCATCCATCCATCCATCCATCCATCCATCCATCCATCCATCCATCCATCCATCCATCCCTCCCTCCCTCCCTCCCTCCATCCATCCACCCCTCCCTCCCTCCATCTACCTCTTATCCGGGTCGGGTTGCGGAGGTAGCAGCTCCAGCAAGGGACCCCAAACGTCCCCTTTCCCTTGTCAACATCGACCAGCTTATAATTGTATTGAACAATAATAATGTCTGTTTGTATAATAACGTTTCAAGCTTGTACGTTCAAATATAAATAATATGATCCGAGTAATAAACTGATAATATGGTAATATGGACTGTATCCCTGTATGTCACCCTCGTATGTGCATCCGTAAATGGGAAAACACAACATTTGCCGCCACAGACGGCGGCTTATAATAGTGTGGTGTTATAGTGAAGCCTGAACACATAAGACGGGTTTAGTCGGCCCCTAAACCCTCAGTCCTTCAGTCATTTCAAATGGCTGAAGGGCTGAGATAGCGTCCAGAGATACCGTTTACCGTTAAATCTAAACGGGCTTACGTGGAACAGGAGAGCTTTGTCGGAGGATTTGACTTTGTCCTCACAGAGGCATGCGAAGAGATCCATGACGGAGACACACCGCATTCCCACCTTCTCGTCCTGTGAATGAATATAAACCGTGAGATGTGATCAAATGATTGAATCTAGGGATTGTGATATTAGTCTCTGTATGTTGTTGATTGGCCTGTTAAGATGACCCAAGTATGTTTTGGTATGTCAAAGGCAGGACAGATTCTTCCTTGTCTGTAGCCTAACACAAAATCCCTCCCTACACATAGTGCACCACAGTGCTGTCCGAATGTATAGTAAGCAATGTTATACCCCATATAGGGCACTCAAATGTGTCCCACAATGCCTCACGGGAAGTAGTGTGCACCGATGGTCACCACCCAAACACATATAGACCATCATGCATTGCGCTAAAAGAAAAATGGCAGAAAAGGACACGATTCTTTTCCCCATTATTTAATTATATTCATTCATTAATTTTATACATTTAGGAAATACGCTTATTATTATATGTATTTATCACAAATGCATGTCAATTATTGGATAGTATTATTATTATTATTATTATTATTATTATTATTATTATTATTATTATCTTATCATAATATGTGTTGGTCCACCAGCCCTAGCCGACACATTTAATTATGCGACAGCAATGACGTCACTAATGGCGACTCAAGTAGTGTCCGAAAGTGTTTATTCATTTAGATTAGCCGATAAACTCACAATATAGCGCCCTTTAGGTACCTGTACCTGTACTGTTGATACTTGTATACTTACCTGTATATATATGTATAACTATAATTCTGCACATATCTCATACCTACTCTAAAAGTTATTTATACCTGTTTTTATACCTAGTAGACTGTTTTTTTTAACATTATATATGTTATATATACAGTACATTATATATTACCATGCACTTTACTGTAACTTTTACACTCTGGTTAGATGCTAAATTATTTTCACTGTACTGTACTTGTGCTGTGCAATGACAATACATTAGAATCTAATCTAATCTAATCTAATAATCTAATAATAATATAATCTGGAGTCGGAAGGGATTATTATTATTATTATTATTATTATTATTTTGGACGCAGTCTTTTTGGCCCCACCCTCCTTTAGTCATTATAGCTGATCACACACACCTGCTCAGGTCTCTCCACCGCACACTCACTCAACTTCTAGGACTTATTCAATGCAGCAAGGTACGTAATTACATTTAAAATATAACCATGATAATGGTTATATACGACTGCATCATTTATATACAAGCACTGTCAAGAATAAACAGAATAAACATGCTACTTTTTGTTATCTTCATTCATGCAAATGAACGTTTGTTTTTGTCCGCAGAAGACCACGGATGCAAGTTGAATCTGTTCAGTGTGTTTCATAGTGGTGTTTATTAAGTACTTATGGTTTTATATTTGATTTATGTATGTATGTTGTGTATTTATGTGTCATACTGTGCAAATAAAGAAGCAAGCAACTCACTTGCTGATTTTGTTCTTTCCATGTGCAAACTGACATACGAGTGGTACTATTGTAGATATGTGCTGTGTATTTACTCAATAAACTTGATTTGTTTTCCTCCCACATAAACTAGTATCTGATCGGTTCAGTTCTTTAGTTTTGTTCACTCTCTTCAGCTCTGTTCTTTAACCATGATCTCATCCAATCTGGAGTGGTGGTGGAGGACTACATCACGAGGTTACAGACGTCGGTTTCACACCGCTCGGCTCTGCTCTGCCACTTGGCGTCAACGGCGCTCGGTTGGCCGCCATGTGAGTGACGCCAGATGCATGGTTGTTTGGAGGTTACCTTTTGTGTAATTCAGGTTATTGACCAAAAAGTCACTGGATTTCTGATTTCCTGTAGAGGCAGATGCAGAGATGTGACACGAGCAAGGTGTCTTTTTTTTCTGAAGGTCATTGTGTTGTACAGCCTGCTTGATGGCAAGCCACCCCTGAACCTGGCTCGAACATCACCAGGAAAAGTTCACCGCAAAGGACACCAAACCATTTAGTTAACCAATAAGTTATGCACGGAATAGCATGTGTTTGAGAAGTTGTCTAGTTCTCCTTTTAACATGCATGATACAAGATGCAACATATTTTATTGCCATTTGTAACCAGTACATAGGAATGCTTACTCCCCTTTCCCTCCCGCAGTATACACATCTCACAAAAAGAGCAGCAGAGTGACTTAAATGATATGTAAATGTGTTGAATGTAAATTACATTTTTTGTTTTGCGTGCTCTTTAAAGACAGACGTAACCAACCGCCCCCCCCAGGGTTGTCACATGTTACATTCTGTCACTCATTCTGTTCACAAGTCTTCCAAACGGAATGACACGCTTCACTTGGTGGCAGTCAGATGCTGGATGGTTGGTTCAATGTGTCTTGTGTGTCGCCCCCACTCAGTCCACTTGGCTTCTGAATGGTGTGAATAACTGCAACCCAAACATGGGGGTTGACGCATTGCAGGAACCCAACCCAATCCCTGTTCATCCAAAAAAAATAAACCGTTCTAGTTGTAATGTAGACATGTTTTAGCTATTCATACTACCACCCACTTCCTTGTTTTGGGCCTTATTCTTTACAGAGAGAGGGGGAGAGAGAGGGAGAGAAAGCAGTGAAAAGTCAATCCCTAATTGATGGGAGCGCCAGCTGGTGTCCCGGGAGGCGAACCCTGATGCTTCCCAGGTAATTCCGGTCGATGCTAATCGAGCCGTATATAAAAGTGATGTTTCAACCTGTTTTTCTTTTTCTTTTTTTCTCTCCAGTCGAGTAGTAATAGGCCCCCCGGCCTGTAGCCTGTTGGCTAACGGCTAACTGTTTGGGGAGAGGCGAGGATGGGGTTAGGGGTAACTGCTAACGTTGTCCGTGTTTACAAAATGTGGAGGCAAGAGGGTTGTGCTCTCCGAGGGGACGGCGGCGTGCAGCGGGTGCTAAAAGGGGGGAGGTTGTGGGGGAGAAGGGGGGAGGAGTGGGGGAGAGGGGGGGAGGTTGTGGGGGAGAGGGGGGGAGGGAGTGCGCTCCCCCGTGACTCTCGGGACACGCATCACTGGAAGTCCTAACAATTGATCGCTGGCTTCCGCTGCCAGGCTGCCTTCTTCCTCTCCATCCCACTCCACCCACTCCCTCCGACACCCTCACGCTGGTCCCTAAACAATTAGCCTGCTGCCGGTCCACTGAGTGCACATCGCTACACGGCTAATCTCGCTCCCTTTTCGCGCTGGCGCTTTTCCTCTTATCGATTCCTCTTTGTATCGCGCTGTACGTACACTGTGTTTTTTCCCTTTTTGAAGAGTGCTCCGATTGTCCGTCTGACACAGAAAACTGAAGGCGTGACAGGTTTTTACAGCCTGGACACTAATACCCTTTATTTGCCTGCGATAGGGCTGTTCGAGGAAGGGATAGAAATGGATATGTGTGTGTGGGGGCCTGTCGGAAGTGTGTGTGTGTGTGTGTGTGTGTGTGTGTGTTGGCGTTTATCACCATCGGTGTTTGGAGCAGAAAGCCCTGCCAGCCTTTGTCAGAGCGGCGGCGGCGGCGGCGGGGTCATTAGCAGCAGAAGCAGCAGCTTGTCCTCGTCAGTTGTTGTGTGGACGTGCAGCAGATAGCGTGGCCAGCTGCAGCTCATTAGCTAATCAACCCTACCTGTGGCGTAACGACACCGCCAGTCACCGTGCGGCGTGGCGGCGTGCAATCGGGGGGGGGGGGGTGGAATTTTTTTTTTGCGAACACCTCGGGTTCCTCCACTAAAGGCGGCATTTTGTGGCAGTGGGTTTTCTTGTTCAAGTAGAGAGAGAGAGAGAGAGAGAGAGAGAGGCCAACGGAGAGGAGCGAAAGGGAGAAGGAGTAGAAGGATACGAGGGGAGAGAGAGGGGGGGAGGAGAAAGGGGGAGACAGGCCAACGGAGAGGAGCTAAAGGGAGTGGGAGGAGAAGGATACGAGGGAAAGAGAGAGAGACGGAGAGAGAGAGACCCCTGCGCTGGAATGGAACTGGATTGTGTGAATGAAGCAGCCATGCTGAATGGAGCAGGTGTTACCTTTACCTGCGCTCTCACATCCTCCGCTCCGCTGTGGTGACTCCAGGTGGCGACTGTTCGCCGTGTCTCTTGGCTTGTCGCTCCACAACCGTCTATAACAACCGTTAGAACCTCCCTTTTATACCTACCCACAACTGTGTGTCGTCAAAAGTGTGTAAGTAGGCCCCTATATGTATGTGTGTGTGTATGTGTGTGTGTGTGTGTGTGTAGGTATGTGTGTAAAGCCTATATATATTTATAGAAACACTTTAATAACCAATGTGAAAGGTATACATTTTCTTTTCTTATGCCGTGTTTTGTTGGCCGCCAAAATGACGTAACGCCGTCGTTGTGGTCGAGGTAGTAAGCCTGAAGTAAATATGAAACATGTTACACGGAAGCCAACTTATTGTACTTTAACCTGAGCACTTCTGTTCTGCTCTTGGAGGCTCGTTGGGCAACAAATTGACTTCTGGTGACTAGAAAGTTCTCTTGCCTACTTACAGTATGTTGAATGACTTTGGACAAAAAGAGGGAAAGAGGGAGAGACACATGATTGCCATGTTGTGGACGGAGGACAGACAGACAGACAGACAGACGGGGGGGGCAGACGGGGGACGTCGACCAGGCAGTGGGGCGGTGTAGAAGCCACAGCATCCACCTTTTCCCGCCTTATGGTGCCCTCACACCATAGTGATCACCAGTTGTGTATGGTTGCGAATAAAAAATAGTGTTCATAAGTTCCGAACGCAACTCACACGCAACTAATAGGTTTTATAGGTTTGAAGTACGCAACGAGCACGCAGGTGATCACAGACACACACAGAGTAAGTTCGGAAATTTTAACATGTTCAATAATTCTCTGCGAATGCCTGCGATCAATTTATACGCAACAGGGACGCAACAGGTACGCTACGCACGCAACACGATCGCAACAGGTACGCTACGCACGCAACACGATCGCAACAGGTACGCTACGCACGCAACACGATCGCAACAGGTACGCTACGCACGCAACACGATCGCAACAGTTACGCAACTCATAAGTTATGAACGCAGGTCCAAATTTGAGGTATCTGGCCAGGTTTTGGGGTCACTTTTATCTGATTTCTTGGTAGCGTTCCCCATGTTGACTCTTCGATGACCAAATCAGAAGGAAACACTGAATCGTCTCCACTTTTATAGGTCTTTATCACGTGACCGATATTCGCAAATACCACGCAACTAGCACGCAGGTCAAACGCAACTGAAACACAACTCGTAAGTTCTGCACGCAACTCACACGCAACCCATAGGTCGAATAGGTTACAAATTGACAAAATTGATTTCGGTTGCGTTTGGTGCGTATACAAATATTTTTCTACACGCAACTCCTAGGTTTCAGCATTACGCTATGGTGTGAGGGCACCATTAGCGCTACTTCCCTCTCTCCTCAGCCCCCTGCTTCTAAAGGCCTCTCAGACGGCAGAGAGCCGTTTGATGAGGGCTCTTTTCGTGGATGTGACACAAAGTAGTGATCAAACAATACACAGCCTTCTGGAAATACTTCTACATTTTGACGTTTTGTGTTGTGCGCTCCTTGATTCCTGGCATTTATGCCTGTAATATATTCGTGTCAACTGTTTTTTCTTTCTTTCTCATTCTTCTGATTCCACGGTTGGATATGTTTTAAGTGCACTCCGTTTGACGGCTTTGACTTGTTTTATTTTTTTTAACACTGTTAAAAAAAACCAAAACCTCCACACACACACACACACACACACACACACACACACACACACACACACACACACACACACACACACACACACACGCACAAAAGCACGGTTGGAGTTGTGGCTTGGGTGACAAATGAAAGCCATTAAGCGATCACTTTCACCTAACGACTTCATCAATAGCTGTGATGGCAGCTTCATCAGGAGCCTGATCCCTCAGACACTACTCTGCACTAACAGCTAGCCGCCTAACAAGGAGCCTTCAAGGGGCCAAAACCACTGGCACTTCAGCTACATGGAAAGAGACTTAGGCTGTACTCTTAGCTCTTAGTAGGCTAATAAGTGAGATGAGTCGTCATTCACTCAAAAGTACAGGTATTTGTATCAGGGTGGTTGGGGGCAGAAATATTCATTAGAAGATATAATATTTTTGGGTAGTAGCTCAGTCTGTTGGGACTTGGCTTGGGAACTGAAAGGTCGCCGGTTTAAGTCCTTGAAACACCTGGACACTGCCGAGGTGCCCAGGTGTTTCAGGGACTTGAACCCTCTGCTTCAAGTCCCTGAAACACCTGGACACTGCCCAGGTGCCCTTGAGCAAGGCACCAGACCTCCTACACTGCTCCCCAGACAGCTGTATGTACAATAGCTGATACCCACTGCTCCTAATACTAGGATGGGTTAAAGGCAGGGAAACACATTTCACTGTGTGTGTGTGTGTGTACATGTATGTGACCAATAGAGGATTCAATCCTCAGAGGTCTACATGAATACAATCATATTTATTCAATAGTACGGGCCTAACATTGTTATCCTCTGATGTGTGGCAGTAGGTCAACACATTCCCAACCTGTAGCTCTCTCTCTCTCGTTAGGCAGTATCTTAATGTCCTTCATCCTTATTCCCTCCTTCGTTCAGCCGTACCTAGTAGTACAAACGTAATGTATCTGATGAAACCTAAAGCAAAGTAGGGCTACAGTCCTCCTGCCTGGGAGAACCGGGGTGTGAAATTGGAAGCTTTTTTCGAAACGATGATGAAAGAAAAAGCTTGTGCAGCCTGGGATAATAAATAAATGAATGAATGAATGAATGTCACTTTCCGCTCAACCAGCCAAATGGTGTTTTACAGGTACAAGCTGCAGGGGCCTGAAGAAACAACGGGGCCAATTACTCGGGTCTCAATCATTTAGTATTAGTCTCTCACGAGGAACAACGTCCCACGTCCATCCACCTCTTAATGCCGTCGTCATATAGTGCCGTTTATACACGACAGCGTCCTTATAAAGTCTGTATTGTGTGCTTATGGAGATGGATCATTGTGCAGAATGGTGGATTATTCCCCGGCAGGATGCATGGATGGCGTGTTTCCCGTGTGGGATAACGAGGTCCAAGTCATCGAGAAGCATTTAGTAGTGTCTCTCACTACAGTGGGGTTGGGTTGTTTGTCTTCTTCTTCTTCCATCTTTGACGGCATTTATTCAAACGTCAAAAGCCGTTCCTGACTGCTGCGTTCTAGGCGGCGAGTTTCAAAACCCACCCCCCCACCCCCCAGACCCCGCCCCCCCCCCCCCCCCCGTAATGGGCTCCTCCGCTATTGATCGCCCCGTAATTGAACACTAATGAAGTGTGTGTGTGTGTGTGTGTGTGGGACCTTTGGGGGGGGGGGGGGGGTGTACGTAATTGATTTTGAAAGCGCTGTTTGCAGGCACGTCGTGTGTGTGTGTGTGTGTGTGTGTGTGTGTGTGTGTGTGTGTGTGTGTGTGTGTGTGTGTGTGTGTGTGTGTGTGTGTGTGTGTGTGTGTGTGTGTGTGTGTGTGTGTGTGTGTGTGTGTGTGTGTGTGTGTGTGTGTGTGTGTGTGTGTGTGTGTGTGTGTGTGTGTGTGTGCGCGCGCGCGCCGCTGATCAGACGCTGGGAAAATTCTGTTTTTTTCTTTTTTTCTTCTTCTTCTCTCACGAGTCACTCGTGACATTTTCATCCTGGCCCACAGGGGGCGATGGTGCTCTTTGCACTGGTTCCCCATAAAGCCCATACTGTTATATAGGCCTACATAACTGAGCGTTGAGTGTTGGTAACTAGTTCCTACTCTTTTCTAAATAAAAGGCGGCTGAAGGTATGAAAGACACCTCCTTACACCAGGGAGGACGTCTGGGGGGGGGGTTTAGTCCCGTGTTTTTGTTTTTTTGGGGGGGGGGGGGGCTTTAGTAGACCAACGTGGCTATCTTGCTGATATTTCCTCAGCCTTTTTAATTTCATTACTTCATCATGTCCTTCCATCTCCTCCTCCTCCTCCTCCTCCTCCTCCTCCTCCTCCTCCTCCTCCTCCTCCTCCTCCTCCTCCTCCTCCTCCTCCTCCTCCTCCTCCTATTCCCTCCTCTGGTTTGTGTGCTCAACTTTGTGAGATTTTGTCAGTCTCCCCCCCTCCTCCGAGCTAACCTTCCCTGCTCTAACCTGCTATAGTCCTCACGGCACACATTGGCTCCAGCCTGCCATGGCCAAAGTTTGCTTTGAGCACAGATGGTGAACAACAGGGAACAATGGCGATTGTTCAGGCAGACGGCCAACTGTGTGTGTGTGTGTGTGTGTGTGTGTGTGTGTGTGTGTGTGTGTGTGATTGGGATTGGCAGTGGAACGAGGGCGGCCACCATGGAGGATGTGAAGATAAATAGCATCGGGGTTGATAACACGGTCACGGAGGATGTTGGACAGCGAAACGCTTTGTCTCTTTTAAAATCATTGAATTGATTGCAGGTCTAAACATGAGCCGTTACGTTTGGGAGGCTGACAGTCGTCTGAGCCATGAGATGAGACGAGATGCGCTCTTGAACACACACGCCCTGGTGGTTGACTGTGTTTTATACGGGCGTGACGGGAAAAGTACATCGATGTGTTCGCTTGTGCTTCAGAAAAGCGACAACAACATTAAAAACACACTATAGGTTTTTCTTCTAGTTTTCCCCCCATGTTATCAGTTATCAGTTAGTGTTCAAAATTCGATTGGTTCAAAAACCTCTCGCTGTGATTGGTTCGAAGACCTGTCGCTGTGGTTTGTTCGAAAACCTCCCGCTGTGATTGGTTCAAAAACGTCTCGCTGTGATTGGTTCAAAAACATCTCGCTGTGCTTGGTTCAAACACCTCTTGCTGTGATTGGTTTGAAAACCTCTCGCTGTGATTGGTTCAAGATCGTCTCGCTGTGATTGGTTTGAAGACCTGTCGCTGCGATTGGTTTGAAAACCCCCCTCACTGAGATTGGTTCAAAAACATCTCACTGTGATTGGTTGGAAAACCTCTCGTTGCGATTAGTTCCAAAGGACTTATTTTTTTGTAATATATAAAAAAAAAAAATATTGGTTCATTGATGGAAAACGTGCGACTGGTGTTTGACAAAAGGCTTCAAAGGGAACAGCAGCCGCACTCTGGAGCGCAGCGCCAGAGCTATTGTGATGTAATGAATGCTTCTCTGAGAGGCACAATTAAACATTCCTCTGTTTGTTTTGCAAAGTGAGATTGCCTTTGATTTGTTTTATATAAGAGATGCTTGAGACAAATAAAACCCCCACAAATTATGCAAATGAAGCAGCTGCACGCAGCTATCCTCACACAAAGAGGTCTGCCACGTTCCTTTGAAAGCATTTGACAAAACACACACACACACACACACACACACACACACACACACACACACACACACACTCTCTCTGTGAACACCACTTCCACCACCGCAGGTTGTTGATAGCAGAGGGACCGACCCTGGACCCTGGATCTTAGACCCTGATGGACCCTGAAACCTGGAGCTATTCATCCTTTAACCCATCCAACCCCGCTGTACCTGGAGGCACATGGTTACCTGTGCTTCACAGTACGGCGCTCTGTGGCGGTAAGACTTAATCACCGTGTGGCCGGCTGCCATCCTCGCCCTCTGGCAGGCCGTTTGTTTGGATACCATCCAGCGATGATGACTCGTCCCCTGGGGGTCAAAGTAACACAATGCCTCCTCCTCCTCCTCCTCCTCCTCGAGGAAAAACCCCCATAGTCATCATCAGATGTGTGAATCGTAAACCGTGTTAAGTGGGAGTCGGAGGCGCCGGTCAGCGGCTTGATAGCTAATTCTAATTCTGAGTGCTGCCCTCGGCATGTCTGACCAGCAGCTGATCTGCTGAGTGATGTGGTGGTGTTTATGAGAGTGGTGGTGGTAGCAGTGGTAGTGGTGGTCGTAGTGGTGTTGATGAGAGTGGTGGTGGTGGTGGTGGTGGTCGTAGTGGTGGTCGTAGTGGTGTTGATGAGAGTAGTGGTGGTGGTGGTGGTGGTGGTAGTGGTGGTCGTAGTGGTGTTGATGAGAGTGGTGGTGGTGGTGGTGGTGGTCGTAGTGGTGGTCGTAGTGGTGTTGATGAGAGTAGTGGTGGTGGTGGTGGGGTGGTGGTCGTAGTGGTGTTGATGAGAGGGGTGGTGGTGGTGGGGGTGGTGGTCGTAGTGGTGTTGATGAGAGGGGTGGTGGTGGTGGGGGTGGTGGTCGTAGTGGTGTTGATGAGAGTGGTAGTGGTAGCGGTAGTGGTAGTGGTGGTGGTAGTGGTGGTCGTTGTGGTGTTGATGAGAGTAGTGGTGGTGGTGGTGGTCGTAGTGGTGGTCGTAGTGGTGTTGATGAGAGTGGTGGTGGTGGTGGTGGTGGTGGTGGTGGTAGTGGTGGTCGTAGTGGTGTTGATGAGGGTGGTGGTGGTGGTGGTGGTAGTGGTGGTCGTAGTGGTGTTGATGAGAGTGGTGGTGGTGTAGTGGTGGTCGTAGTGGTGTGATGAGAGTGGTGGTGGTAGTGGTAGCGCAGTGGTGGTGGTGGTCGTGTGGTGTTGATGAGAGTGGTGGTGGTGGTGGTGGTGGTCGTAGTGGTGGTCGTAGTGGTGTTGATGAGAGTGGTGGTGGTGGTGGTGGTGGTGGTAGTGGTGGTCGTAGTGGTGTTGATGAGAGTGGTGTGGTGGTGGTGGTGGTGGTGGTAGTGGTGGTCGTAGTGGTGTGATGAGAGTGGTGGTGGTGGTAGTGGTAGTGGTGGTCGTAGTGGTGTTGATGAGAGTGGTGGTGGTAGTAGCGGTAGCAGCAGTGGTGGTGGTGGTCGTAGTGATGTTGATAGAGACTCTCTCTATCAACACATGCACATTAGTTAAGAGGCTGAGTGTGGAGTGCGTGTGTGTGTGTGGTCGGTGGCTGTGTTAAGCAGCCTCACCTGGCCGGCCGAGTGGGCTGCGGCTGCTGGGTGAGGCTGCACACCTGTGGGTCCTTGTACACAAGCTGATTATACAGACACGGTAGGGGGCCTGTCCCTCCGCACGCGAGGCCCGGCCTCACTCTGAAGCGTTGCTATCCACCATTTAGAGTTGATTTAAACCATTGTCTATAATTAATACAGAACCGCAACGGTAAATCTAAATCAGAACAAGTCAACCTTTACGATATTGTATAATTTA
>CM051013.1:7655250-7660250 GCA_027704905.1 Muraenolepis orangiensis | reverse complement strand
TGCAATAGGGACTTGGATTGTGAGTGAGTTCCTCAGCACGTGCACACACACACACACACACACACACACACACACACACACACACACACACACACACACACACACCACACACACACACACACACACTCTCCTCCCGGTGACTAAGCAGCTCTCGGAGTTACTTAGGAAGTGTTGTCGATAAACAAGACAACAAAACTTAATAGAAAAAAACCCCGCCTAGCTCGTCCAAATGGACTGCAAATCAAAAGCTTCTGCTGTGTGGTCAAAATCTCACGAGAGCCTCGTCCACATTGTGGAAATAAAGCGAAATTTCACATGACTTGACATCTTTAGATAACACTGAGCTATGCCTCTTTCCATCTCTTGTTGCCACTGTTCTCGTCCTCTGCAACAATTCAACTCTTGCGAGACTTCTTTGAGGGATTGAGCGAGACTTGGTTAGGCCGCACAATAACAAGATACAAGATGTGTTATTGGCCATTTGTAACCAGTACAATGGAATGCTTACTCCCCATTCCATCCCACTGTATGCATTTAAAAAACAAAACACAATACTATAAAAATACTATACACAATAAAAACGAACATAAAAAGAACAATATAGTGATTGATTTTGCAATAAACGGATTTAGTGAAAGGTAAGGAAAAGAAATGTTGTCACATTACATTTCAGTCATCCAGCAGACGCTTTTGTCCAAAGCCGCTTAGGATAAGTGCGTTCAACAAAGGGAGGTAAGAGACCGAATGTTGTCAGATCCTTATATGATAACATTCAGTGGTAAAAACATGTACTTTGAACAAAGGTTGGCTTTGCAGACGTTTAGACGGCTAACGGCCCAAGCACTCTCAATCAATACTGGACCAATTGATCCACATTTTTTTTATAGTGTAGCGTTTTAGAAAATTCATACAGTGGGAGGGAATGCGGTGGTAAGCCTTCCGTTGTACATGTTGTATGTGGTAAATAACAAATCTTGAATCTTTGAACCTTGAATCTTGAAAAAGACCAAACCCCCATTGTGGTGAATCGGGTCCAGGCTAAAACAATTACGAAAGACATCCTTTTTTTAAATCCCGGAAGCCGGGAAAGAAAAAAGGACATCATTTCCCCCTCATTTAATTAAAAGTAATTATCCGAGTTGATCGCACGGACACGCCAGCCAGCGGTTTGGGGGGGTTAGCAGCTCTCTCTCTCTCTCTCTCTCTCTCTCTCTCTGTCTCTCTCTCTCTCTCTCTCTGTTTGTGTTGCCAGAGAAACCCTTTCAGAGGACACTCCTATTGTCTTGGGCTGTGAATTTCATTTCAATGGAGGACGGTGAAGAAATGCTGCCTTTTGTGGAGGCAGTTCACCGCTTTTGAAATATCATGTAATAATGGGCGGCATTTAATAAAACTGCCTCTGCATTTGAGTCTGAATAAAATGTGATAAACCTAGCACGGGGAGATAAAAAGTCATTAAAATATATCCAGTCTTTCTGCTGTGAAGGATAATACACACACACACATTCATGTTCCCTTGAAAGGCGGATAAAAGTGAAGAGAGAGGGAGAGGGAGGGAGGGGGAGAGGGGAGAGGGAGAGGGAGAGGGAGAGAGAGAGAGCGAGAGAGGGAGAGAGAGCGAGAGAGAGAGAGAGAGAGAGAGAGAGAGAGAGCGAGAGAGAGAGAGAAAGAGAGAGAGAGAGAGAGAGAGGTAGGGAGATCATGTCACTGAAAAACATGAAAAGCTCAAAAAGTGAATATTTAATCATGGTAATTATTCTGTTTTAGCTTTCAGAACATAAAATAATTGAAGATTAATTTGTGCTCTGTCCCATTCAGACCGCTGTGGACAATTATCCGTAATGAAGGAGCTCGAAGTAAAATGCAAACGCTATCTTTCCGTAAAGTAAGGACAACAAGAACAAACGAGAAGGCAAAACAAAATAGAGATTAAAAACAAGAGAAAGGTTATTTGTAATTCTAAATTCAATTTGTTTCATTTTTATATTCAGTGTTTAAACTTAACACACACACACACACACACACACACCAGTTCTGCACTTTGTGAATATTGCAAGTTTAGTGTGGCACTATTTTGAGGGACGCTATTCTTGTAGCCGCGTTAATTGATTTTGGAATTGCTTAATTGAAATGAGCATTGTGTCATTTAATGGGTCACCGAGCAAACTTTGAAAAGTGCTTCTGAGTGCAAGAAAGAAGTACTGGCACTTATCTCATAGCTAAAAATAAGGGCCGCCTGTTCTTTTCAGAGATGATATAAGTGGTAAGTAAATGACTAGAATATATATATATATATATATATATATATTTAGTTAAGTTAGGATTATGTAAGGGACACAATTATAGTTTGGAATTGAAACAAACTAAAACAAATAAGTATGAAACCTTTTAGCATTCACACGCAGAAGTCTTTACTAAGATGTGTTTTTTAATGACATATTTAATTCCCCACGTGACACAAAAATACATACGGCGTTCATTTGTGTCTGGAGTGAACGTGGTGTGTGTGTGTGTGTGTGTGTGTGTGTGTGTACACACATTGGTTTGTCTGGGGATGGGTTGTGTAGTGTGTAGCCTTATATACCATGTCATCATAATAATGATAATACATTACATTTATTTAGCACCTTTAAATCCCAAGGCGCTTTTCAGCGTTTGAGGAGAAACAACGAGAACAGAAAACCAAACGAAATAGATGGAGATGGAGGAGGAAAGTACCACTTCCTGGGCTCCAGGCCTGCCCCCCACCCCCCCGCTGTTCAGGAGGAGCTGATCAGGGAGCAGTTGAGGGGGGGGCGGGATTAGACCAAAATGTCCTTTCATTCACGTGTCAGTCAAACGAGACGTCTTCCACAGACCCACCAGGTCTGTGGGCCGATCTCCCCCCCGGAGTCACACACCACCTGGGGCTCCACCTAGAGATAGAGGAGGCCATTTATGATTGGCTCCTTCAAATGACCATAACCCAATGGAAATATATTGGGGGGGGGGGGTCAGTATCGCTCAGGAGGTAGAGCGCTCGCCTCATAACCAGAAGGTTGCTGGTTCAATCCCCCGCCTCCTCCTAGCAAAAGCTGTCGAGGTGTCCTGACAGACACCCTAAACCCTAACTGCTCCTGACGTGCTGGCTGTCTCCTTGCATGGCTGACTCCGCCGTCGGTGGATGAATGTGAGTATGAATGGGTGAATGTGAGGCTTGATGACTTGTAAAGCGCTTTGGATAAAAGCGCTCCATAAAAAGCCTCTACTACCATTACCTGTTCTGTATTGTAAAGCCTAAAGAGAACAGGCAACAATTGGAAGGACCTCCCCTTGTCATGTGTGGCTAAAGTGTACACAGTCAGTGTAGAGGCATCCTTCCAGAGCTTCTGAAATACGTGATTGTGAATGTTGTGTCTCTTGTTTGGAACAAAGGACAAGGACTCTCCAGTGAAACCACACCTAGATTAGAATCTACCCCCCCCCCCCCCCCCCCTCCCTAACCCCCCTCCCCCGCCCCTAGTAAGATGAGGGGGAATCCATACTGGTGTGTTGTCGAGGTGTTGATGCTCGTACATCAATGCCACGATCCGCTGGGAGACCGCGGCTTGTTCTCTGGAAAAACGTTAAAAACGTTCCTCTCTCTCTCTCTCTCTCTCTCTCTCTCCTCTCTCTCTCAGCTGTGGGCGTCACAGTGACGGGCAAATCTTCAAAGCCGCCATCGCCTCTTCTCTCTGGACCAAACCGCTCGCTCTTGGTCTTGGTCTTCCTCTCATCGCGCTTGGCACTCTGTTGGGTTGACGCCTGACATGTGACGCCTGACATGTGACGCGTGTCATGTGACACGTGTGCAGGTTTCTGGATGATCATCGATCATCCATGGACAGGGCAACACTGGAACGGCTCTTTTATGAAAACTCATCAGAGAGAGAGAGAGAGAAAGACACACACACACACACACATACACACACACCCAGAAAACAAAGCGCACACACACACACACACACACACACACACACACACACACACACACACACACACACACACACACACACACACAGAAACATAGCAGCATTGTGTTTCTTCACAGAACTCAAACAGTGATGTGGAAGTTTGGCCGGGCTCTGTGTGTGCAGTGTTCTGATAAGACCGCTGGTGCATGGTCGGCTCATACACTGTGGCACACACACACACACACACACACACACACCACACACACACACACACACACACCACACACCACACACACGCTGCGTCGCTCCCCCCAGATTGCGGGGCGTTCTGTTGAACGCACAGCGCCGCCGTGGGTTAACCAAGACATTAATCTCGGATGTTACAGATTTTTTAGTTTTTTCCGGCAGCAGTCGTCGAGCGAAGGGGGCGGCCGGCGCTTTGCTGTCGCTTCGTCTGCGTCGACGTTAGAGTGTTTTGCCAATGAAATGAGCGCTCGTTATTCCTCTCTTCTTTCTACATCTTAAGTAGAAAGACTACCACGTTTCTGAAGTTCCTATTTTCCGTTTTTTGTCTGCCGATTTTGGCCAGTCGATCTACCCATGGTGGTCCTAAAGGAGCTTAGCATTCGTATCCTTTCCTAAAAGAAATCTTGTAATTAATACATTTTAGTCTGTTTTAATCACTCGTTGATATGTATGTAAGGCAAGCCGATTTATATAGTTTTTTTGTGACTTTTTTATTTCCAGGGATTGTCGAGAGAGAGTGGTAGAGAGAGAGAGGGAGAGAGAGAGAGATAAGGCCGTTGCTTCAGCTGAGCTCCCAAAGAAAACGATAATTATTATTATCATTATTATTGGTATGAGAGGGCGGCCATGCCACAGGCGGTGGTGGTGTCATGGCATCACTTCTAACGCCTACGTCACCTGGGATACACACCGTACACCACCACCCACCCTCGGTTAGGACTACAGGACCACTTCACACCAGCCTTGGTTCATGCAGCTGCTGGTGTGTCCTTCATTATACATTACAAACATGGTACATAGACACACACACACACACACACA
>CM051013.1:7642750-7650250 GCA_027704905.1 Muraenolepis orangiensis | reverse complement strand
TTATTCCCCCCCATCGGGAGCTAACGTGAGCCGTTTAAGTTGTTTAACACAATTAGCGATATTTCCGAGCGATGGCTAGCTATCGCTCGGAACTATCGCTAATTGTGTTAAACAACTTAAATGCTTGACTGGAGAAAAATAGGTAAACCATTTTGAGTGTGGAAGGTAATGTTATTTAATATATTTGGCGTTCCTCTGGTGCCGTTTTCACAGATGCCGTCAGTGCTAGCGTAGGATTCTCGCCATCACATCAACCCATTAACCTCTCCTTCAATTGGCCAATCTAAACTTCATCAAGCCTGAAATTGTTGCAATTAGGAGCAAAAAAAACCTCCCGTAATCATGGCAGCGGCGTGATTCATTTTCCCTGCGTGTGTTAATGCTTTAATGGACAGGCAGGAAGTGATTATAATCAATTTCTGATGATTGAGAAAACCTAGATTGAAAAAAATTCAAGGATCAGAGTCAGCCCTCAAAAGGGGATATTGATAGGTTGTGTTTGTCCTTAAAGGACTTTGTTGGTCGTTGGAGGTAATTACCTACTTATGGTGTCAGGGAATTGTTTTGACATCCCACACCCCGAGCAATAAGACGGAGACATTATGAAGGAATATATATATTTTATATTATACTATTATTTCGTTTTTACATAAGAATGGCTAATAGGCCTGAGCATGAAGCCGAACCTCGGGATTTTAAAACAAGCCAGAAACCAAGAGACGTCATGGCTGTTATATTTTTGGACGACGGTGACTAATCGCCTGCTAAAGACCTCATGAAACACAGCTAAATTAAACCGTTGTTTTTTATATTTTCAACTCACAGTGGGGTGGATTTCTCCCAGTTGAAGACAGTGACACAGGGGTTCTGTGTGTCGGAATATATTGCGTTCCTCTCAAATACTACTTTAAAGAATAGGGGAACAAAATGAATGGACACACACACACACACACACACCACACACACACACACACACACACACACACACACACACACACACACACACACACACACACACACACACACACACACACACACACAGTCTGAACACCCTTCAACTGACTGAGGAGTGTTGCCACTATCATAGAATTGTCATTAACATTACTCTATCACAGTTTGCTGGATTTTCTGGACTCATCACAGTTACTGCACTGTACTGCACTGTATTCATGATGCTGCTGCACTACTGGCACTTTAAAATGCTTTTAATACTTTTTGCACAATTCAACACATGAACATATCATCATTTTTATTGTGTATAGTATTTGTATAGTATTGTGTTCTAGTAATTCATACTGCAGGAGGGAATGGGGAGTAAGCATTCCATTGTACTTGCAAATGGCAAATAATATTCTTGAATCTTGAATCATATTGTTCACCCGTTCAACAAAGTGTGACAAAACGACCGTATAGCGTATGCATTTGTTATTTTTCATCCAAATCTCACGTGATTTCCTCTCCCTACAACTGCTACAACAGCTGAGCATGCTGCTGCTGCTGTTTGTGGTGTTGCCCAACACCGTCATGTCCAGCAGAATCACATCACAACATCCTGTCCTTTCCACAAACGACCTCTTCTGCTTGGATACTACTCTACTAGAACTACTAGAACGATGGCTCTTTAAGATGAACAGTGAAGTCAGGTGGTGTAGGTCAGTGGTTCCATAACTACTTAAGGTCCTGTACCCCTCAGACATGGAACCTCCTGCAGTGTCCCCCCTCTACCTCTCATCTGAAGTTACATATAGGACAAGAGAGTGTTAGTAAGTATTTTGCTCTTCATTCAGCCTTGTAGAAAGCCCACTCATATTTCAAGTGATCAGCTCAAACACAATATAAATGACTATTCTGGAAAAGATAAAATATAATAGAGTTTATATTTAATGTTTTAAGAAGAAATGTCATATTCTGTTCTTGCAACAAGCTAAAAAGTGACCAATTAAAGCAGTAGTAGTAGTAGGGGCGGCTGTGTGTTCATTTTCGACACAGAGAGGCTATTTCAGATGTTATGTAGGCGTAACCCCAGATTTGGGAACCACTGGTGTAGGTGGTCTATGGACAGCGTTGGCCCTTACGTGGCCAACCTATCAGGACCGGAAGCTTTGTCAAAGATGAGTAACCTAGGTGACCACAGCTGGGACTGTTTAACAGCATCGCCGGTCCGTGTCCGAGTGGTCCGGCCCATAAACCCAAACCCTCTCCGGTGTGTTTGGGGCCATCAGAGAACACACACACACCGCCAGCGTCGGCCCGAGACGGCTAAATCGTCGTGTTTAATTAACGCTTCGATGATAAAATAACAATTTTAACAAGCGATAACCCTCAACGGGGGAATCAAACTAATCAAAACGTACTCAAGAAGTATCCAGTGGATCCATCCTGGTTAATTGCGGTAAAGCAAGCGGATTAATGAATCAATTAAGCGGGGAAAGCAGACGATCGTCATGAGATCCAATAACGGGGGTAGCGGATAGCGGTTCATTTACCCGCACCCCCCCCCCCCCCTCCGACCTGTCGATAATCACACGTATCCATGGCGATGGCGCTTTATAAAGAATGCCGGCGGTGACTTCCCGGGGCTGACGCCCGGCTTCCCCGAGGTTTAATTACCTAGAAACACGAGATACCTCGCACTGTGGCGGCCATTAATGTGACACCGATTTATGAGAAGAAAAATGCTATGCGTGCAGCACTAGTGTGTGTGCGTGTGTGTGTGTGTGTGTGTGTGTGTGTGTGTGTGTGTGTGTGCATGTGTGCGTGTGTGTGTGTGTGAGAGTTTTGTGAGGGAAGTGGTTGCCGGATGGCTATCAGAAAAACTCTGTGCCTCGTACTTATAGTGGCAATAGTACTTTTAGCTTTTGACAACAATGACGGAGATAATTCGGGAGGTGGAGGAGTTGCGATGGAGGAGAAGGAAGAAGGAAGAGCGGGAAGTTAGACGTGAAGCAGGAGGACGGTGGGAGGATAAGGAGGATGAGGAGGGGGGAGGATGAGGAGGGGGGGGGGGTGCGGGGGTGAAGGAATACTAGCACAATAGCAGCGTGAGCGTATCCGCCACGCATCAGCATCTGGATGGCGAGTGGCGCTTGATATGTATCTGAGCGCTCTCTAAAGGCCCCGGCCAGCTTAAATAAAGCGTGCCTCTTGCCGCTGGGGGGGGGACGGCGGCCCGCTTAAGGAATGCATCTTCTAATTAGATGAAGACACTTTGCCAATTTGCTGGCTGCTTAAGTATAGAGAGGCAAGGCCTGCCTCAGAGTCATCTTGACACGCTGCCAATCTCCAGCCCCCGTCCTCAAGCCTCGGTCCTCCATCCTCCGGTCTCCGTCTCCACAAACTGGAAGCCTCATCGCCGTGGAGACAATGGGCCGTCTCCCAGCGTGCATCTGTGAATAACGACTCTATGGTGTACTTCTGCACACAATGAGGAGTGAGGAAACAGAAAGCCCCAAGCTTCCAGTGTATGGCCAAGGGAAAAGTAATCTGTCAATCGTTTCTTGACAGAGCCATGTGCTTATGGTTACGACGATGGACCATCCTGTCCTTTATGAAAACTATGGGAGATTTATGCACACATGCACACACACACACACACACACGCATATGCATGCACGCACACACATATACACACACACACACACGCACACGCACACACTTAAATTAGAAGAGCAGTAGTTCAGCTGCATGGAATATTCCGTTTTTTTCCATTAAATCTGTGATTCTGGAGTTAATGAAAGAGTGACTCTCCAAACCTGGAGTGGATAATCATGAACGTTTGAAGTTCAGGCTTCCGGCAACCTGCAAATAACCCAAAAGACCCAAGTCCACACAGCCGTCAGTCTGCTACTGATGTGGATAACAGCCCTCCGTTTCTCTCTGGCTTCTAAGAGACGTGTGTATTTTATACCGTGTGTCTGTGGTTATAGAGGTGTTTCTAGGGCCGTATTGATAAAAAACCGTCAGTTGGTTTTGCTTCCACACAAAACCTATCTTGTTACCCGTGGATTTCCTCACGGAAAAGTGGAATTTTGTTTTGTTGATAAAACAAAACGTTGCGTCCACGCTGTACTCACACACTGACATACCTCTCATTTATAATAATTGATAACCTGCTTATAAAGAAGCGGTGTGTAGGCGTGGTGAGACGTAGACGTGTGCGTTAGACTGTAGTGTTGTTGTAGTAACCCCCCCGTCTCTCAGGCGGCGAGCCCCCAGCGATGATGACTGTGCGTTGTGTTATGGGTGATGTGTACCAGGAGGACAGACAGGGAACAGGACTCCAATGGTAGCTGAGGCAGAGCAAACCGCCCTCATTTGTTGGCTTCAAAACACTAAAACTGGAACATCCGGTTTTGCGATAAATGACGCGCAGTGAAACTAGCTCGCCCGTAAAGTAGCTCAAACACGTTCAAATGACGTCCTACCAATAAACACACTTAAACCCGGACGTGTTCAATAAAAAAAATAACACACACAATGATATTAATAACTTAAACGTAAAAGTATTTGCAGTAGTACAGCGCTCGGGGAAACCTCCTCACCTAAGAAACACAAAAATCGAACATAACCTACGGTGGCTGCGGAGGGTCAAAAAGGCTTGCACTATGGCAAAGCACAAGCAACAAACTAAATGGCTGAAGATCGCCCCCTACTGACAACGTAACTCACTCCCTTACATTATAATAACGCGTTACATAACGGCGTATTGACCCGGCGTCCGTGTTAACCCGAATCCCTCCTCCTCCTCCTCCTCCTCCTCGAGGTCCTCATAATCAATACTTCGACGTTGTAGCGTTGTAGCTATAAAAAGCAGACGACTGAAGCTGCCAGCCAGCCCGCCACGGCTCTCAATCTGCCGCTCAGTACGAGCGACTCTCAAACCCCAACCAGTTGGGAGTCACTCACGGGCGGTTAGACGTTAGAAGTTACAGCCCTCGGTCTCCCCCCCCCCCCCCCCCCCCCCACCCCGCCCCGCCCCGCCCGGCGACAGCTAATGAAAGCTAAAGACGACTTGGATTACCACCGAGGATTGGTTCTCCCGTTTGACTCCCAACTCGGAATAGCAATTTTTCTTATTTTTTTAATGAGACTTATCGTCATGCACCCCCCCCCCCCCCCCCCCCCCGTCATGCACCCCCCCGTCATGCACACCCCCCCCCCCCCCGAAACATAATCTTGAAATGAAATACAAAAAAGCAGGAAGATTGTATCCCCCCCACACCCTCGACTTCTCTCTCTCTCTCTCTCTGTCTCTCTCTGTCTCTCTCTGTCTCTCTCTCTGTCTGTCTGTCTGTCTGTCTGTCTGTCTGTCTGTCTGTCTGTCTGTCTGTCTGTCTCTCGCTCTCTCTCTCTCTCTCTCTCTCTCTCTCTCTCTCTCTCTCTCTCTCTCTCTCTCTTTGTCTCTCAGTCTCTCTGTCTCTCTCTCTGTCTGTCTGTCTGTCTGTCTGTCTGTCTGTCTGTCTGTCTGTCGCTCTCTCTCTCTCTCTCTCTCTCTCTCTCTCTCTCTCTCTCTCTCTCTCTCTCTCTTGTCTCTCATCTCTCTGTCTCTCTCTCTCTCTGTCTGTCTGTCTGTCTGTCTGTCTGTCTGTCTGTCTGTCTGTCTGTCTGTCTGTCGCTCTCTCTCTCTCTCTCTCTCTCTCTCTCTCTCTCTCTCTCTCTCTCTCTCTCTCTCCTCTCTCTCTCTCTCTCTCTCTCTCTCTCTGTCTCTCTGTCTCTGTCTCTTTGCCTCTCTCTCTCTCTCTCTCTCTCTCTCTCTCTCTCTCTCTCTCTCTCTCTCTCTCTCTCTCTCTCTCTCTCTCTCTCTCTGTCTCTCTGTCTCGCCCCTTGTGTGGTTGTGCATAATTTTCTCTTGCCCAAAAAAAACCAATCCAATAAGAATGGAGGGTTTTCAGTATTAATTTGATATGGTGAGACCGGACAAGCAAGCACAAATTAGCCAACATTATCTTATTAATATCTATGAGCACCAATGGCGGTCATGCATAAACCATGGGTTTCTCATTTTATTATTATTCTACAAACCAAATGAGAGTGAAGGTTAAAAATATTAAAATGTGCGCAATGTCCGTAGGCAGTAGGCGGCTGTATTCTGATTACCATTAAACATAAGCATCCAGTCAGAGATAGAATCAATTATATATGTATGTAGATGTGCCAGCTATTGCTATCACATCGCACACACTCACACACACACACACACACTCACACACACACACTCACACACACACACACTCACACACAGACACTCACACACACACACACACTCACACACACACACACACACACACACACACACACACACACACACACACACACACACACACACACACACACACACACACACACACACACACGCTCACACACACACACACACACACACAGATTTCCATCGGTTGAGATTACAGCAATTGTCCTATTGTCGTGGTTATTGTAAAGGCTTTGTTCTGTTTTTCTTTTGACCACGTTTCCCATCAGTCTCTCTCTCTCTCTCTCTCTCTCTCTCTCTCTCTCTCTCTCTCTCTCTCTCTCTCTCTCTCTCTCTCTCTCTCTCTCTCTCTCTCCTGTGCTCTCTGATCTGATGGTATGTGCGCCGAGGGAAAAAGCAAAGTGAGGGATGCAGCAGCAGCAGCGGCGGTGTGTCGGAAACAGCTGTCTGGCACTCAGATGAAGCTGAATAAAGTAAGTGTGGCTGTCCGTCTATCTGATGGTCTATTTTTGGCATGGAATCTTCCGTAAGCGCCGCCGCTCGACGAACAGATCCCATCCATCACCGGGGCGGCCCGTCCATCACCTCCAGCCCAGCACCACTGTTTGAAAACATGACACAGAAACTGCTGTCGAAGTCATTTGTCAACAATAGTGTCGCTTGTGTCTATATATATATACTCTACGTACATTAACATGAATCGCTTCACCCCTCAGCTTGATGAAGACAATTCCACTGCTATTGCCGCCACTGTTTATACTGTTACAGTGGGGTTGTGAAAGTCCAGCACAGCGAGAGTGAGCGAGCGAGTGTATCTTCTCTTACTCCTATATTCTCCTCTTTGGTGAGGTTTCGCCAAGGAAGGCGATGTCTCCGTCTCTTTCAACACCTTCAAATGTGTCTTTCTCCCAACGGCGGTGTGAATAGCTGTGCTTCAAGCTGACTTGAGCCCCGGTGAGTCAGTTATGTATAGAGTGAAGTGTGTGTGTGTGGACATGGAAAGCACAGCTGAAATGACCGTGAGCAGTGGGTATCAGATATTGTATATACAGCTGCCAGGGGAGCAGTGTGGTAGGGGATCTGGTGCCTTGCTCAAGGGCACCTCAGCAGTGCCCCCAGGTGTTTCGGGGACTTGAACCGGCGACCTTCCGGTTCCCGAGCCAAGTCCCCGCCGATCTTGACCCATAAACCAGTTTGATCGTTCATCAAGTACCTGTATGAATGAGGATTAGAACTACTGCGGTTCACAGTCACTCCTTACTGTGACTTAAATGTGGAATCGATATATATATATA
>CM051013.1:7620250-7640250 GCA_027704905.1 Muraenolepis orangiensis | reverse complement strand
GGCTTATCACCCATCTCTTTGTCCTGGGCGAGGACGGGAGGCTGAGTTCAGTGCGTGAGCAGCATAAAGGATGCTTATTAAATGCCAGACTTTAATTAAGAACATTTTGTAATGTGGTGCCTTTTAGGCAAATTTCTCTCTTTCTCTCTCTCTCTCTATCTCTCTATCTCTCTATCTCTCTATCTCTTGCTCTGTTTATCTCACCGTTTCTCTCTCTCTCTCTCTCTCTCGCTCTCTCTCTCTCTCTCTCTCTCTCTCTCTCTCTCTCTCTCTCTCTCTCTCTCTCTCTCTCTCTCTCTCTCTCTCTCTCTCTCTCTCTCTCTCTCTCTTTTTATCTCTCCTTTTCTCTTCCTCTCTCTTTCTCCCTTCTCTACCCTTGCTCTCTGTTAATCTCTCTCTCTCTCTCTCTCTCTCTCTCTCTCTCTCTCTCTCTCTCTCTCTCTCTCCTCTCTCTCTCTCTCTCTCTCTCTCTCTCTCTCTCTCTCTCTCTCTCTCTCTCTCTCTCTCTCTCTCTCTCTGATTATCTCTCTTGTCTTCTCTCTCCACTTCCCTCCCTGTTGTTCCATTTATTTGTCCCATTCCCTTTCCCATTCTTTATTTTTCTGTCGGTTTATATCACGTTCGCTCTCTCTCTCTCTCTCTCTCTCTCTCTCTCTCTCTCTCTCTCTCTCTCTCTCTCTCTCTCTCTCTCTCTCTCTCTCTCTCTCTCTCTCTCTCTCTCTCTCTCTCTCTCTCTCCTCTCTCTCTATCCTTGAAGTTCTCTTTCCGCACTACCAAACATGCAGAGGCCTCATGTGTAACAGTCGAATCAAATAACTAATACATCTAAACACGTTCTCTCCCTATCCTTCTTCATCAGTTGCCATTCAGGCGACTGAGCGACCGTGATGACGAATATGGGATGTAGACTAGAGTTGGAGTTTTTCCCTGAGTTCCCCCCCCCCCCGATGTGCTGTGTGTCGAGCTGTCGTCTTAAAAGTGAGCCGGGCTGCTCGCTTCTCAGTCGGTGTGTGCCTCGGAGTTATATAAAAAATAGAGAACGCCTTTAGAATCCTTTAAATCTTCAACCTCGTCGCCGCCGACGAGACGAAGCAGACGGCCAGGAACCCGGGAAGATGAAAAGGAGGTTTGAGGCGCTGCTAATCCATATCCCCCCCCCCCTCCCCCCCTTCCTTCTCCTCCTTAATACCTCCTCCCCTCCTCCCCTCCTCCCCTCCTAACCTCCTCCCCTCCTCCCCTCCCCCCCTCCTCTCCTCCTCCCCTCCTCATCTCCTCCTCTCCCCCCCTCCTCCCTCTCCCCCCCTTCCCCCCTCCCCCCTCCCCCCCTTCCCCCCTCCCCCCTCCCCCCTCCCCCTCCTCCCCTCCTCTCCTCCTCCCCTCCTCTCCTCCTCTCCTCCTCCTCCTCTCCCCCCGCCTCTCTCTCCCCCCCTCTTCTCCTCCTCCCCTCCTCTCCCCCTCCTCTCTTCCCCTCCTCCCCTCCCTTCCTCCTCCCTTCCTTCTCCTTCTTAACCCCTCCTCTCCTCCTCCCCTCCTCTCCTACTCCCCTCCTCTCCTCCTCTCCTACTCCCCTCCGCTCCTCCTCCCCTCCTCCCCTCCTCCCCTCTTCTCCTCCTCCTCTCCCCCGCACCTCCTCTCCCCCTCTTCTCTTCCCCTCCTCCCCTCCTCTCCTCCTCCCCTCTTCTCCTCCTCCTCTCCCCCCCTCCTCCCTCTCCCCCCTTTCCCCCCTCCCCCCTCCTCCCCTCCTCCCCTCCTCCCCTCCTCCCCTCCTCCCCTCCTCCCCTCCTCTCCTCCTCCTCCTCTCCCCCCGCCTCTCTCTCCCCCCCTCTTCTCCTCCTCCCCTCCTCTCCCCCTCCTCTCTTCCCCTCCCCTCCCTTCCTCCTCCCTTCCTTCTCCTTCTTAACCCCTCCTCTCCTACTCCCTCCTCCCTCCCCTCCTCCTCTTCTCCTCCTCCCCTCCCCCGCACATCCTCTCCCCCTCCTCTCTTCCCCTCCTCCCCTCCTCTCCTCCTCCCCTCCTCTCCTACTCCCCTCCTCTCCTCCTCTCCTACTCCCCTCCGCTCCTCCTCCCCTCCTCCCCTCCTCCCCTCCTCCCCTCCTCCCCTCTTCTCCTCCTCCTCTCCCCCGCACCTCCTCTCCCACTCTTCTCTTCCCCTCCTCCCCTCCTCTCCTCCTCCCCTCCTCCCCTCCCCCGCACCACGTCTGGGCGTCAGACCTGGTGGCGTATGTCTAAACTCCCTCCCCCCTCCCCCCCTCCCCCTCTCTCGGAACCACGTGGCTCTGCGGTCACGACCTTCAGGATGATGGGGAGGAGGAGGAGGAGGAGGAGGAGGAGGAGGAGGAGGAGGAGGAAGAGAAGGACGGAGGCGGACGGTAACGGCGGCACCTGGCTCGGTAGCGACGGTCCGCAGTAGCCGCCGCCCCGGAGCCAATTAAGGTGGAAGTTGCTCCGTGAACCGGCAACTTCCACAGGATGAGGCGATGGCCTTAATCTCCTCATGCTTCAGGGTCTGATGTATACGTAGACCGGGGCAAGGTCGCTGGCACTGGCCAACGGGCTTAGTTACTTTTTCTTGGGGGGGGTGGGGGGGGCGTGGGAGGGGGGTGACCAGGTGTCCAAAAAAACATTGATTCACCTTTGAGAAGGACGGGAAAAAGTAGACGAGAAAAAGTTTAAAACGGTGTCATTTTCTGGCAGAAACGCGCTGAACAAGCCCCGCCCCCACCAGAAGATAGCGGTTAGGTTTTCATTTTGGTTGAATAATCAATCAATCAATCAATCATGTCTATTATCATTCGTTGGCTCATTCTGACGGTAAACAACCGATAGACAACCCGGAAGAAAGGCGGGTGTTGTTGCCGACAAATTAAAATATGCAAAGTCAGAGAGAGAGCGAGAGAGAGAGAGCGAGAGAGAGAGAGAGAGAGAGAGAGAGAGAGAGCGAGAGAGAGAGAGAGAGAGAGAGAGAGAGAGAGAGAGAGAGAGAGAGAGAGAGAGAGAGAGAGCGAGAGAGAAAGAGAGAGAAAGATAATGTTTTGTGGAGAAGTTTGGACCGCCAAAACTCAATGATGAATATCTCTGAGTGCATGGCCGTCGTCTGGGGGGGGGTGGGGGGGGCTTTTATCAACGGTGCCATTTTGATGAAAGTCGCACCATCGGGGGAATAAATCAAACTTGATGCAAAAATGGAAATGGGAAACAGCTCCGCATCCTTTGTCGCACGCCACTAACCGTCGAACCCGGCAAAACCCCCAAACCCAATGAATGTGTCGGGGAAATATTCCCCTTCATTCCAGTTCCATCCGGAACCCGGTGTGTTGTTTTGTGCGTCCCTCTTTCTGATTGATAACCAGCGCTTAGGCGGGCGGGCGGGCGGGCGGTGTGAAAGACTGTCTCTCTCTCTCTCTCTCTCTCTCTCTCTCTCTCTCTCCTCTTTCCGAGGGTCCGGTAAAGGGGAAAATAGAGGACAATTATCTTGTGAAAACCTCCCAAAGGGGCGACTGTGAAATCACACTGTGTGTGTATTGCTGCTGCCTCCATTTCACCAAAACCCCAAAAGGAATCTATTTAAAAAGATGGCCGCTTTTTTACTCAAGGAGGACACACCGCTCCTTTCTTTCTGGCCTTTGTGTTTTCCCGCCCTTTCCTGACCCCGAGCGCCATGAGAGAGCCACAGGGAGGGCCGGTTTTACTCTGGAGTCTGCGTACAATTTGTCACGCTTATGGTGGACACGGGCTTACTAATGCTGTTTGCAAACAAAATACTCAAACACATCAAAAATGCAAGTTCACTTCTCTCTCTCTCTCTCTCTCTCTCTCTCTCTCTCTCTCTCTCTCTCTCTCTCTCTCTCTCTCTCTCTCTCTCTCTCTCTGCCTCTCTCTCTCTCTCTCTCTCTCTCTCTCTCTCTCTCTCTCTCTCAAGATTCAAGATTCAAGAAACTTTATTAATCCCGAGGGAAATTAAGGTGCAACAGTTGACCCAGGGGGAATAAATGCACACACAAATATACTAATACCTAAGCTAAAAACTAAATAACAACAACGAACTAAATAAAACTACTATAAACAAAATATAACTAAAATAACTCTAAATGAATCTAAGTGTATTGATAGATGAGTAGATGAATTGCACAATTTACAGTATTATTACAGTAATACGTAGGTATATACAATACACAACAATACGTATAGTGCAAATTGGCAGTAATAATATATTAATAAATAACTCAGATGAATACTGAAAAAAGTGACATGTGAAAAGTGAAAAGTGAAATAGAATTTACGGTGCGTTGACCAAAAGAATAATAATTATAGTAATAGTGCGTTGGCCTCAGGTCACTGAGTCTCCACTGTCCCTCTCACGACCCGAGGTAGATCTCTCTCTCTCTTTCTCTCTCGGTTAATGTACAGAACCACCGCCTGACCAATGAAACAAGGGTCTTGCTGTCTTTAAACAAACACGTTAAATAATGTTATATAAATGTTATATGTATGTTTTTATTCAAATGGGAAGACTTAAGACATTGAAATTAATGCTAAATAATATGTATATATGATAAGTCAACACTAGCATTCAGGAGGTGCACACATGAAGATACCGTATGTATAGAGAGTGTGTCGTGAGCATATCTATTCACTATCATCCATATTCATAAGCACCTCACTTGAAGGACGACCAGCTCTGCTTCACGTGGACACACCAGGACTGTGTTCAGGACGTGTGTGTGTGTGTGATTGTGTGTGTGTGTGTGTGTGTGGCTGTGTGTGTGTGTGGCTGTGTGTGTGTGTGTGTGTGTGTGTGTGTGGCTGTGTGTGTGTGGCTGTGTGTGGCTGTGTGTGTGTGGCTGTGTGTGTGTGTGTGTGGCTGTGTGTGGCTGTGTTTGTGTGTGTGTGTGTCTGGCTGTGTGTGGGTGTGGCTGTGTGTGTGTGTGTGTGGCCTTGTGTGGCTATGTGTGTGTGGCTGTGTGTGGCCATGTTTGTATGTTTGTGTGTGTGTGTGTGTATGTGTGTGTGTGTGTGTATGTATGTGTGGCTGTGTGTGTGTGTGTTCACAGTGTGCTGTTATAGTACCGTTAATAACGGGTGTGTGAATGGCCTGTAGTGTACTCTCAACCCAATGTTTATTGTTTCGCCAATTATCCAGAAGAACCAACCATGCATCCAAGCAATGCCTGCCGTGCAATTTTCTTTTACACAATCAATTTGTTTACCTCATCTCAGGAATATTAGACGTGATGAACAACGCAAGCGGAATGAACGCACGCAACGGAATGATTGGTCTGCATTGAGCTTTTGTTTCCCGAACCAACGTCTTTAAATTGATCCTAATTACCAATTTCAGGGATTTCAGGAACAGCGAATAGCCGTAGCAGGTCATAATTGCAGTTATAGTCGATATTAATAAAAACCTCCGGAAATTTCTTGGGCCCCCCTGTTGTCTTTGCCTCAGCTAACAGGTGATCATTGTTATTTCAATACCGACTTGCTGGTTTTTCCTGGCTTTGTGTGTTTCGGTTTGACACTTGATGGATGAGCAGCCAGCACCAGCAGGCCCCGCCTCCTGTGGGCTCACCTGACAGCCTCATCAGCCAATCACAAGGTGTTCCCCATGTTGCATCGTGAGACGTTGAAACAGGTGGCTGTCAACCACTGACGTCGGCCAGCGGCGTAAGTGAAAGAAATGATTCAGTGTAATTATATATACTGTACACATCTATTTTTTTTTAAACGGCGTACGTATGTATCTTTGCATGTGGACAACTGTTGTGTAACGTCTTTTGTGTCCGGCCCTGTGTCTGAATGTGTGTCTGAATTAGCTCTCTGCTGAATTAGCGCTTGTCATCGGGGACAGACGGCGGGACAGCTGGACATGCTGGGTCGTCCAGATGTGGGCGCTGGAGCCATAACTGATGAGTTCAACGTCTGATGTGTTTGCGTTTGCATATTTTTTGCTCTCCATAGCCTCATGCTCCACATGTTCCATTTACCGTCCGCTGACATATTAGACAAACCCCCAATTTTTGTGATACATATGCAAAAAGGCCAGAAGTTATATCTCCTCTTGTATCTAATGAAATACCATATCTACATATATTCAGTTTTTATATTAGAATACGTGTGAATTAGCATTTCTTATGTTTGATGAATGCCCTTTGTGATATCTGCGTGTGTTATTAGCCTATGTGTTGGTGTTGTCATGTTAATCCTGGCGCTGGTCCTACAGTTGGGCTAAAGTCTCTTGGCTGATTCTGAGCCCTGGCTCCCAGATGGATCAGCGCTACGTCTTTAATTCAAAAGTCATGAAGTCACTCTTTCATGAATATCCAAAATACACAAACCCACATGGGGTGGTTTACTAATTAGAAAAAAATACACTAGGAGCCAAAATGAATATCTAAATGGTTTTGCCAAAATAAGTATGTAGTAGGAATTTTGCCAATTTACAACTCTCTCTTTTACCTGTTGGTTTTACTTTGCTTGACGTGTACTTTCTGTAGAGTTCTGTAAAGTTTCTGTAAAGTACGGCATCAAAAATTAAGGGATTTGGTTTCCACAGATGGCCTCGTCCGGTCTTAAATGACACCAGGAAAACATGAGCACAGTTTGTCATTCAAAATGCAGACAAAGGTTATCGGCCCGTGGATCTACAGTATTTCACTGTAGACACGGCGTCAGCTGCTGGTCCAAATCCCCCCTTGTTCCAGAGCACCAAAGGGCCCAGCCTGCTAACGGTAATTCAGCGGGGGCCAATTAGCACAGAGCTGAAGGCACAGGTTGTTACACCGTTAACGCATTTTGTGGGGCCCCTCTGTGGCCATATTTGCTGAGTTTCCATCTAACAGTCGAAGCTAATTTTAAGCGAACCTTTCGAAGTTCGCACAAACAAAAAAAAAGAAATTCCAATTAGTTGTGTTTCCATCAACTCGTTGGAGCGAACCAACTACGTCAGCGATGACGGATATCGGGCGGTGACATAGAATGCTTGAGAAGCGTTTGCCGACAGCGTAAGTCATATGAGTTCAAAGTTCGCTAAATCAGAATTGTTTCGGCAAAATTGTTTCCATCTCCGCTTTTGCAAATGACCTCGATTCTAATCAGTCAAAAACCACCTCAAGTGAGCGTATCAACTTGTATGCGAATCAGAGGAAGTTGATTCGAATTTGGCCGTTTCCATCAACATTTTTTCTAATGCCATACTTCAAAATGCGAATCCAAATGAATTGGAGCGATGGAAACCCGACTATTGAGAGGCTAGTGGAGGCGCTGGCTCCTTCTCAGCGTAACCCGGCGCTCGGTGTGAGACCGACACGTCTCATGAAAGTCTTAAAAAGTCCTGCTTTTTGTTTTGCTTGTGTCTTGCGGCGGGGTTCATCCGCAGAGGCTTCAACCCTCTCTCTCGTGATGGATCAAAGACGCCAGAGGAAGGAGGCCGTCCAGGCTCTTGCGGTGCGTCCGTGTGAAGGAGAGAGAACACCGACAGCAGCAGGGGGGGGATGTAAACATGGGCTGTTCTTTCATCATTCTGCTTTATACTTCGTGGCGACCTGTGCGCCTGTTCTGGCCTCTTGTCTGTTGGTACGCGAGAGCAGGAGAGCCGGAGCCAGAGAAGCCAAACACACAAAGAAGCACAATATCAGGTGCCGGTGGCAACCTTTTGTTTGGGTGCCAGTTTTTCTTTTTCATTCTGCCGCTTTTGCCGTGTAAACTGAACTTCGTGAGGTCAATATCAACAGGTTGGTTGTTATATCTGTCTGTTGGGATTTGACGACGGCTTTCCGGATGACTGGACACTGCCTGCCGGCCATGATTAGGAGTCTGGTTTGTAAATGGACATTGTTGTTCATATTTAATGAGGTTTATGCATTGGCCCCGCAGCTCACGACCAGACCCCACACCGAATACATCTCTATTGATCAGTAGGAACACCTGCCTTCTGGCTTCTCTGTCCCAGGGACGGAGGGAATTCCTTTGAAATAAGATATCAACAGCAGAAACTGGTCTTGGTGCAATTATTTATGTATTTATTTGTCTGTTTTATTGATATATTTATTTGTGTGTGTGTGGGGGTGTGTGTGTGTGGGCTTGTCAGTTTCCTTTAAAGTGAACGAAGCCATGTGGACGAATGGTCACATTCCAGATTCTGTATATAGACCCTAATAATATGTCAGGCCCCCCCTTTGGCTCTACAGAAACTATCCCTCCCTCTTGTCCAGGACAAGAGGGAGGGATAGTTTCTGTTGAACAAGCTGCACAATACACCCCCAGGGAGAATCCCCCAGCATGCATCTGTCCAGCGTTGTTGGACAGGGATCCTCTGCCCTGTTGCTAGTGCCCCGCTAGGGCTTGAGCCCTCGAAAAAAGACAACTTGAAAAAATAAATACATTTGTTCTCAAAGGCAGCATACTGCCAAGGAACTGTGAGTGACTAAGGAGTTATTTAATACTGTTGATTATAGGAAGGCTGTTTCTATCATCGTTATGGAAGCCGGTGAAGCGGGCCCTTTGATATGGTTTAACGGGCCACACAAAGATAGTTCTGTTTTTATTTGATTGTGTTCAATCTGGGATGATGAGAGCGATGAAGCGTCTTCCGCACGGTCGATATTTGAAACAACGTTTCTTCCATAGCGATGATCACAGAGCGTCACATGAGTGAAGGATGAACGTGTGATGTGATCACTGTGTTGATGATAATGTCCTTACCTGGGTGGCTCACAATGTCTGTGATGTGTGTGACGGTTCTTGAAGATTCTCTTGGATTTGCAAAAATGAGGAGACCAAGCACCATCCATGACCTCCTATTAATTGTGAGGTAGAAAAGCTAACTATCTCTAGAATGCCATACAATCTAGGCTAATTAGGTTAGCACCTGATGTCTATGGACATGCTTGTGTGGACCCAGAGGTTCTCTAGAGGAAAAGGTGGCATAGAACAGACTGTGGAAGTTTTTAATTAATTAGTTCTGCAGGCCATCAGACCAAGAGGTGAACCTCAAGAGGCCCACACCCACTGGGCTCACCGGGCTGGGGTACAGTAGATACAAGATAGTATCCATGGAAACCAAACTGAACTCCGGAAAGTTTTACCCCACAAACACCCATTGGGTAAAATAGACAGCATCAGCTCGCAGGAGCCAATCAGGAGAAGCTTCCCATTTAAGACAGACGGTGTCAGCTCACGGGAGCCAATCAGGAGAAGCTTTCCATTTAAGACAGACGGTGTCAGCTCACGGGAGCCAATCAGGAGAAGCTTTCCATTTAAGACAGACGGTGTCAGCTCACGGGAGCCAATCAGGAGAAGCTTTCCATTTAAGACAGACGGTGTCAGCTCACGGGAGCCAATCAGGAGAAGCTTCCCATTTAAGACAGACGGTGTCAGCTCACGGGAGCCAATCGGGAGAAGCTTCCCATTTAAGACAGATGGTGTCAGCTCACGGGAGCCAATCAGGAGAACTTCCCCCTTTTAAGGTGGAGCAGCAAACCCCTGAGGAATAAAACGCTATGCACACACAAGTTTTGCTTTAGTGTTTTGCTCTCTGGAGACTGACCTCAAGTTCACCTGCTTTACTCTGCTATTATATTGTAATATCAGAATAAACTGAGTTTTCTTTTTCAAGATGTTTCCTCCCTATTGTCTCCAACCCATCGAACTTAAGTAAACTTAAACGGCTTGAATTCCCCACCACAGGGTCCACTCCTACATGTCTTCATACCACACTGTAGTCCTTTTGAATATCATCTAAATCAGGACAGCTTGTACATTGTCTGTACCGTGCAAATGCATCTCAAAGTGTTTGAGGTTGTACTGTTGGACACGTTCTATCTGTAACATATTTGTTGCAAGTGCGTTGAATCAATCGGACGTTTCGTCCGGAATCACACGCCTCTTCTTTTAGTCAATATATTTAGAGTTCAGAGAGCCTCTGTATGTTATTTAACATAGTTGAGTGTGGGGTGGTTCTGTGCTCACGCTGACCTCCATCTGTAGATAGGTCAAGATCTTTTCCATCAAACCACTCTTCATCTGCAGGGCATTCAGCCAACCTAAGCATCCTGTCCCTCATGTCTCTCCAAGCGTAACCCTTCCCTCGGTCTGGAAGTTAGTTCTTGCTTTGTGTTATGTTTACTTTTCTTCTTCTTGTTCTTCTTGTTCTTCTTGTTCTTCTTGTTCTTCTTGTTCTTCTTGTTCTTCTTCTTCTTCTTCATCTTCATCTTCTTCTTCTTCTTCTTCCAATGTAAGTGCATTCTCACAATAGCATAGACTTAAGACAGGTATCATAGTCTTCAGAGTCATTCATGTGCATTTCTATATGCTGCCGGATGTTATTCTCTTTTGGTCTTTCTGGTTTAGAAGAGAATATATATTTAGCTGTTATTAGCTGTATTACCCTTCTGTGGAGGTGGGAGCTGGGCTATAGGGTGGGATATGTTTTATTTATTTTTTATTTTGATAATTGGGGTGGGTAGTATCTAAAGATCTAAATCTACACTGTAACCTTAAACCTTATGTATCAATCACCGATCCATACATAGTTTCTAATACACTTGCTACATTTTGCTTCTGTTATCCAGCAACGTCTGATTGTTAATTCCTTTTGTCTATTGGTGTTTTTATCACCAGTCTATCAAAGGTCAGCATTTGAATTGTAAGTGCTCTGTTTTTGCTATTATGCTGACGGCATCACACGAGTCTTCGGAAAGAGGAAATTATACTTCTGAACAGATTTGTCATTTAAACTCGCAGATAGTGTAGCCTGCTTATAAAAAGCCAAACTACTAAAAAATGTTGGTTTTAAACCAGGCTCGGGCCCATAAATGCAGCCATTGGGACAGGCTCATACCGGGCTCATACAGAACCTACAAGGGGTCCGGTAGGGTCAGGATGTTTTTTTTTAGCCCTATATTTAGTGATGAACCCTGGCACAGGTTTTCACGTGGTTGTATGCCGGATAGAGGCAACCGTTTTCGGACTGTACGCAATGTACCCAGGTGTAGCACATAGCTCATGTTAATGAATGTTTGGACATTGCCTTTTTTTGGCTCTTCTCTGTCCTGGCCCCAACGTGGTTGAATTAACTCCCGACGGATGTCAGGACTGCAGAGTCACTGCCCATCTTCCGCCGCAGGCTGAAAACTCATCTCTTCAGGAGAACACTACCTGTATCCTTCCACCTAGCAACTCTTAGCACGATTTCTTAGTACTAGCTTTACTAGCATACTAGCGTCTTACTTTTGTTTGCTTGTTAGTTAGTTAGATATTGTTGTATTGTTTGCCAACTTATTGTTCTTTTACCTGAGCACTGGTTCAGTTCTTGGAGTATTGTGAAAGGAATGAAATGCACTTTTTCACTTACATTTACATTTACATTTACATTTAAGGCATTTGGCAGACGCTTTCATCCAAAGCGACTTACAAGGTGTACATTTGTTGAAGCAGACAATAGCATAACACTGAGGTACGCGAACATAAAAATAGAGCAGTTCACAAGTATTCATATTAACAAGATGAATAACACAATTTCTTGTCAAGGTTGAGCTTCAGGTGGTTGGGCGGCTGTCCATCTGCTGATGTCGGCCAGGCATTTAGAGATGTGTGTTGCGATTTGGGTTTCTGAGGGGGGAAAGGAGAGAAACAGTTGAGTGTCATCTGCATAGCAGTGATAGGAGAAGCCATGAGATGTGATTACAGAGCCTAGCGATTTAGTGTAAAGAGAAAACAGAAGGGGTCCCAATACTGAGCCTTGGGGGACTCCGGTGTCCAGGGTGCAGGGTCTGGACATGGAACCGCTCCATGTGACCTGATAAGTGCGATCTGCAAGGTAGGAGGTGAACCAGGATAATGCAGTTCCAGCGATTCCAAGCTCGGCGAGAGTGGAGAGGAGGATCTGGTGGTGAAGCCTGACTGGTGGGGGTCGAGGAGGTTGTTCTGGGAGAGATAGGATGAAAGTTATGAGGAGACAGCACGTTCAAGGGCTTTGGACAGGAAAGATAGGAGAGATACCGGTCTGTAGTTTTGGACATCAGTGGTGTCCAGGGATGGTTTCTTGAGGAGCGGCTTGATTCTGGCAGTCTTGAAGGCTGCCGGAAACAGGCCTGCATCAAGGGAGATGTTCATTTGGGATGTAAGGAAGGGAAGGATATCGCCCGAGATGTCCTGGAGAAGAGAGGAAGGGATTGGGTCGAGGGGGCAGGTGGTAGGGTGGTTAGATGTCACCAGTTTGTTAACTTCATCAGGGGAGAGGGGGTTGAAACAGGTAAGGTTAGCGGGGGTGGGAGAAGAGGGAGGGAGGGAGGGAGGAAAGCGGTGGGGGTGAAGGAGGAGGTAATGTCATTCACCTTCTTCGTAAAGAAGGTGACAAAGTCATCAGCTGAGAGGGAGGAGGGAGGGGGAGGGGAGGGGGGGTTGAGGAGGGAAGAGAACATGGAGAAAAGTTTCCTTGGGTTAGAGGCAGAAGAGTTGATTTTTGTACGGTAGAAGGCAGATTTAGCAGCCGATACCGTGGAGGTGAAGCCAGAGAGGAGACGGAGGTAGTGAGCGAGATCATCAGAAGAGTCAGATTTCCTCCATTTTCTCTCAGCCGCCCGTAGCTCTAGCTCTACGAGCCCGCAGAGGTTCGGACAGCCAAGGAGGTGGAGGAGAGGCTCGTGCTGGTCTGGAGGTGAGAGGACAGAGAGAGTTGAAGGAGGAGGAGAGAGAGGAAGTCAGAGTGGAGGAGGCTTCCTCTACCGACAAGAGAGAGAATTGTTGGGGGGATGGTAGTGAGGATAGGACAGATGCGGAGAGAGAAGAGGGAGAGAGAGTTTTCAGGTTACTACGGAAGGTAACAATGTGGGGAGTAGTGGGTAGGGAGGTGGGGGATTTGAGAGGGTGATGAGTTGTTCTCTTCGTCGCTTGGACAAAAGCGTCTGCTTAATGACTGGAATGTAATGTAATGTCAGATAATGGACTCGTGTGAGCAAATAAATCTGCAACAATAAAACAACTTTTACCAAACATCCGACGGTGTCTTTGTTGTTAGTTAGATATTTGGAAGGTATAATTGACTGAATACAATAGTTTTTGTTATTATTCAACTGTTGTTACTGGTGACAAGCAGTTACTGAAAATGTTTTATAAGTTATATGTGTAGTCAGTTCTCTCAAAAGTAACTTAATTACTTTACAGTTACTGCATATTAAAAGTAAGTAGTTACTAGGGAAAGTAACTCGTGCCTTACTTTTAAGTATCTGCTTCAATTCTCTTATTAGTGTACACATAGCTATATAATTTCACACACCACACCACACACACACACACACACACACACACACACACACACACACACACACACACACACACACACACACACACACACACACAGTCAAGTCAAGTTTATTGTCACTTCACAGTTTACACAAGTATAAAGCAGTGGTGTGAAAATCGTATGTGCAATACCCGACGACAGACAGCAGTTATAAAAATAAGATAAAAATAGATAAAAAAAATAGAATAAAAATAGAATAGAATAAAAATAAAAATGCAATTTATATAATGCAATATATTGGCACAGAAAAGAGCAATATGTATATATAAATCAATGTAATAAAATATACATTGTTATATGCTATACGCCCTTGTTCAGCAGCCTGATGGCCTGATTGTGGAAGCTATCTCGGAGTCTATTTGTACGGCACTTAATACTGCGGTATCGCCTGCCTGACGGTAAAAGTGGGTACAGTTCGTGGCTGGGGTGGGCAATGTCTTTTATGATGCGTTTGGCCTTGGCCACGCACCGCTGGTTGTATATATCCAGGAGGGAGGGGAGCTCACCTCCAACGATATACTGGGCCGTCCGCACCACCCTTTGAAGTGCTCTGCGCTCAAGTGCGGTGCAGTTCCCGTACCAGGCGGTGATACACCCTGTAAGAACACTCTCGATGGTGCCGTTATAGAATGTTCTCAGGATGCGGGGGCCAATGCTGAATTTCTTCAGACGCCTGAGGAAATACAGGCGTTGTTGGGCCCTTTTCACCACGTGTGTGGTGTGCGTGGACCATGTGAGATCCTCGGAGATGTGCACGCCGAGGAACTTGAAGCTGCTGACCCTCTCTACTGCAACACCGTCGATGGAGATCGGGCTGTGCTCTCCCCTCTGCTTCCTGAAGTCCACGATCAGCTCCTTGGTCTTCTTGACATTGAGGGCGAGGCTGTTCTCCTGGCACCACTGCTCCAGCGATCCGACCTCCTCCCTGTAGGCTGTCTCGTCGTCGCCGGCGATCAGGCCCATCACTGTCGTGTTGTCAGCAAACTTGATGATGACGTTGGAGCTGTGCATAGCCATGCAGTCGTGGGTGTAGAGGGAGTAGAGGAGAGGGCTCAGCACGCATCCCTGGGGGGATCCCGTGTTGAGGGTCAGTGGCTCTGAGGTGGTGCTGCCCATCCTCACCACCTGGCGGCGGTCCGACAGGAGGTCCAGTATCCAGCTGCACGTGGATGGGGGCACGCCTAGACCTCTAAGCTTGGTGTCGAGCTTGGCAGGAACTATCGTGTTGAACGCTGAGCTGTAGTCCACAAACAGCATTCACACATAACAGTTATTTCCCTCCAGGTGGGAAAGGGCAGTGTGGAGGGCCATGGCAATTGCGTCGTCCGTGGATCTGTTTTGACGAAATGCAAATTGTCACGAGTCCAGCGTGGCAGGTAACACGGAGCAAATAAAGTCCTTGACCAACCTCTCGAAGCATTTGCTGACAATCGAGGTGAGGGCTACAGGTCTATAGTCATTCAGGCATGTTACCTTGGGTTGTTTAGGGACAGGCACGATGGTGGACATCTTGAAGACCGCGGGAACAACAGAACAACACACACACAGTATGTCTCATTTGTTCCGTGGCGCCTATTAAAAGCGGCAATTTGAAGCGCAACAAGAGATTAAGCACACATCTTTTGAGCAATCATACCCACTTAAAATAAAATAATCGATTTAGGAGCCCAATATGATAGATCCATATTTACCGGTAGCTTTCGGCAGTATCGGTTTAGAGTGAATATCGGCCAATAATGATCGGTGGCCGATCGTTCAGAGGATCCCCTATAAAATATTTTACATACATATCTCCTTGGTCAGCGGAGCTAGCACTGACTTTTTTGCGATTATCTTTATAGCAGCGTGTTGTTTTGAGAGGTGCTTCATAAGATTAGTGTCAGGGTGTAGTGTTGGTCCAGAACGCAGACCAAAGACACAGGGAAGCGGTAACTTGAGGCTTTATTGTGTAAGCATCATAGAACAGTCGGGGACAGGCCAGGGATCTGGATACCGGGAGGTCGATCAACGGAGTACCGACAGGTAGTAGACAGGCGAGTGGTCCGGGACAGGCGAGGAGTCTGGATACCGGGAGGTGGAAGTAGCGACAGGTATTAGACAGGTAAGTATAAATACCGGAGGGCTGGTACGGTGTCATCGAGGGAGAACGACGTACGATCTAGCAAAGGGGTAAAAGGACGCCAGGGTATATATACACCCAGGTGCGGTGATTATCCTAATGGATTATCCATTAGGTGCGTGGGTGTGCCACTAAAGCCCGTGCCTTGGCAGCTCCCCCTATCACCCACCGTAACCGTGACAATTAGAGTTACTATTCTTTGCCGTGGGTACAGTTCTCCTACCTCCACATAGAATACAACTCATTACTTTATTTGACCTTGATCTCCAGGATGGAAGAATATTGTCCAAATTTCCAGGATAGTGCATCCACAGTGTCTGCACTGGCGGCGGCTAACGTGTGCACTGAGTCTAATGCTGAATGATTGATTCACGCCATTCATTGTGCGGTCGAATAGTTTGGGTGATGACGTTAGATCATAAACCGGAAAGTAACAAGTAAACAAGCCCATTTCTAATTCAGTAATTGTAACGCGTTCAATTTGAAAAAGTAATTAGTTACTTCCAACACTGGTGACAAGCGCCTCGATATGGAATCACACACGATAAATCAAACTATAATTAGAGCTACAACAGGAGCCTCTGATGTATGTATGTATGTATGTATGCATGTATGTTTGTATCCCGTGTGATGTAGTGTGAAGTTGTTTAAAAGAGCGGTTCTCCAAAAAGCTGCGAGCAGCAATAACATGAGGCCTAGCAATCGGCCCGTTCTAAACAGGAACGCTTTGAACGGCTAAGTTCAAACTTAAGTTCAAGTTCTACTTTTTACGGTTAAGTTTAGCGTGTCGAAATACGCTGTCGAGAACGTTTTTCTAATTGGTCTCCTGGTCAAAGTGCAGATCTGAGTTTACGTTGAATGGTACACAGTAAATGGAAAGCACTTATGTAGAAGACAATATGGCCAATGAGATGCCTTATCCCCATACCCCTTACACACACATTCACACAGTGATGACTGGGTTTGCTAATTGGCTTCTACACTACTGTAGACCTTGGCAGTCACATGGCCACTCCGAGACCCTCTGGGCTTCCGGATGTGCTTTGCCTACGGTTTGCACGGTCGTTCTTATTTAGCTGGTTCTGATAGTTGACGAGAGCATAGTTTTTGTTCTCTATTCATTTGTTTTTCTTTTTACCAAAGAAGACGGTACAAAAAGGAAATTCAGTCCCCACCCCAAGCAAATAATAATACAAAAATGTATGAATTACAAAAATGTATTAAGGTCATAACAACAAAATAACAATAGAACAACAATAGAAGTCCCCAGTGGGAGCTTCAAATTTGGAAAACCTAGTCTTGGGTCAGAGGATGCCGCATATCTTAATGAACGTGTCAGGATTCTTCTTTCAAACACACAGGAACCGCTTCCATGTTCCATAGGTGCTGGATATGCTTAGTTTTTTCCCATTTACCATGCCATATTGTAATGCTTTGCTCCCGATGGGTTAGGTCCAGAGGGTCTTAGGACCGCTCCGTGATGGCAAACCCAATGTTGTGTTTGTGTAAATTGAATGTTAAGATGTCACACCAGAACCAGTTTGAGCTTGTAGCCGCACACAATGATAATGTAATCTATGAACTACTTTGCGTTTGATAAGCTGTAGTCTCGAGTCAATGGAGCATGGGTGAATTCTCTGGATCCTCTGAGATTTCCCACCTGGAGGTTCTTTTCCCCCGGACATCTCTGAGGTGGGTTGTGTGCGCCATGTTTTTCAGGCTGCAGTAACTCAGTCTGTCGGGACTTGGCTTGGGAACCGGAAGGTCGCCGGTTCAAGTCCCCAAAACACCGGGGCAAGTCCCCAAAACACCGGGGCACTGCCGAGGTGCCCTTGAGCAAGGCACCAGACACTGCTCCTCGGGCGCTGTATATAAAATAGCTATCCACATGTGTCCAATAAAGAGGATTAAAATCCTCCAGATTGATATTCATATTAGAAGATGTGTTGCCCTGTGAGTAGATCAACAAATTGACTTTGCCGTGCTTTTCATGCGTATGAGCATGCCTTTCACACGTGGGTGTGTGTGTGTGTGTGTTTGCAAGCCCGGTATATTCAGCCGTACATCAATTATTATCTGTAGATGTCCAAAGATGTGATGACGGGAGGTTCTATTTTTCTTTCAGTTGAGCAAACGAGGCGAAGGGTTTGTCCTTTTACCATGCTATGTACTATACTTATACTATACTATAAAAACACTGTACACAATAAAAAGAACAATAAAAACAACATTAAAGTGACTGATGGATGATATATACATTGATTGTTGAATTGTGCAAAAAGCATTGAAAAAAGCATTTTAAAGTGCCAGTAGTGCAGCAGCATCACGCATACAGTGCAGTACAGTGCAAACACAGTGCAGTTACTGAAAGTCCAGCAAGAAGAGCAGAATAGTGTAATTTAACACGGATGACAATGTTATGATAGTGGCAGCACTGCTAGCAGTTCAGTGGGCGCACTGTGAGGCAGGGAAGGCGAATAGGAGTTCTTCATCATAACACGATTGCCTGATATGCCTATGGGTCCTTTGGTTGTGGGGAAAAGCAGTGCTGTGTATGGTGGGTGGATGTCTTGCCATGGCTGGCAGCCATGCTGCGGTGGCATGGTCCACCTCACCTGGGAATGCAGTCTGCCAATAGGTGAGGGCTCTGGCATTTGCTGGCCAGTAATCATCTTGAAAGTGTGCTAAACCTCATCGCAGCACGTCTTAAGGTTTACAAACATGTTCCTTGGAGATACGTGTGCTTTGCAGCCCCAAATGAAAGGCATTTTTATAGTCTAATGATATGATTTAAAGGAGGCTTTGTGTTAAGGGTTACAGGCTGAATCTAATCAATTCCAGTCATCTTGGGAGTGTAACCATTTTTTTAAAAGCATGGATACGACCGTGGTCAGTGTTGCGTTAAGAGGAAGTTTTGTTTTGTTGAGTTTTTGTTTGAAGTTATGTTAAGTTATATTCTCAGCAGTGGTAAAAACATTTCCATAAATTGGTTGCAAGAGTAAAATCATTGAATATTGTCTTCCCTCATCAACCATTATGAACAACAAAACCAACAGCAGACACGGTGCCAGGTGAGAATGGGCCAGCTCAGGACCCAGGATAAATCATTTGAAAATAACTGCACATAACAACAACAAATAAAGTTGATCCTCTCTCTCTATCTTTTGTGAGATGCTTAATTATGAGTCTCACAGAGGCTGGAATCCATGAGTCGTGACTGAGTGAGTCGTGGCCCAAAGGCCCGCTCACTTTTTAAAAATCTTACGCAGCTCTCTCTTTGAAACCTAGACGCCTTGCACTGGAAACCTAGTGAAGTTCAAATAAAAACATGGTGTTTGCTTCAGGTGTTCCTCCGTTGGTCCCTCCATCTGTCAGGGGATTAGATTAGATAAGATTAGATTAGATTAGATTAGATTCAATGTATTGTCATTACATCACAGCACAAGTACAGTACAGCGAAAATAATTTAGCATCTAACCAGAGGGCAAATGTTGCAGTAAAGTGCATATGGTAATATATCATTTACAGTTAACAGTGGCTAAAAGACAGTCTACTATGTATAAAAACAAGACTTATAAGACTACTTATAGAGTATGTATGAGATATGTGCATAATAAAAGGTATATATATATATATACAGGTAAGTATAGATGGGGACCGACTGGAGGAAGCGTTATGTGTACCACGGGTGTGTCTCTGACCTGTGTAGCAACCTTAGCGTGTGGTGTGTCTCCGTTCTGTTCTGTGATTGGCTCTGATCTCAGACCTATCCCCGTATTGAGGGGCCAATCAAACGGCTCCGTGGATCGATAGACCTTCTAAAGCAGGCAGGCTGAGGGGGGGGGGGGGGCTAATGCAGGCCGACAGACGGAGATCTCTTGTTCAAAAGATCAGAGTTTGTGACGCTAAGACGCATACAGGGTTGAAGTTACGTACCTGCTGTGTCCCTTTTGGAATCGTGAAAGCATCGTGTCATCGTTTAACCCGACCCCTCTGGCTCTCTGTCGTTCTCCAACAGCAGTGACAACTCCGCTGTAAAAAATAGTGTGTGTGTGCGTGCGTGTGTGTGTGTGTACGTGTGTGTGTGTGAGAGATTTCTATTCCAGCAGTAGATTTAGCTGAACTCATTGGCATCCAGCGTGGTGCTCATTGGGAGAGTTATATGTACTCCGTCATCCCTCTGCAGAGTCCATCGCTTACAGGGAGCGCTCTGATGAATCCCTCTGTCCTCACACAGGCAGTGCTATCTGATTTAAGAGTTACACATGCTCTCTCTCTCTCTCTCTCTCTCTCTCTCTCTCTCTCTCTCTCTCTCTCTCTCTCTCTCTCTCTCTTCTCTCACAATGTCTATGTTTCGCTCTCTCTAGTTCAATCTCTCTCTCTCTCTCTCTCTCTCTCTCTCTCTCTCTCTCTCTCTCTCTCTCTCTCTCTCTCTCTCTCTCTCTCTCTCTCTGTAATTGGGGAACTAGTTAGCAAGTGTTACAAATGCTCTCTCTCTCTCTCCTCTCTCTCTCTCTCTCTCTCTCTCTCTCTCTCTCTCTCTCTCCTCTCTCTCTCTCTCTCTCTCTCTCTCTCTCTCTC
>CM051013.1:7602750-7607750 GCA_027704905.1 Muraenolepis orangiensis | reverse complement strand
GACATTGTCATGACGATGTAGTCATCAACGTGATACACACCCACACACACCACACACACACACACACACAGAGAAAACAATGGAGGATATTGAAGGGACGGTGGTCTTGATTCCCGGTATGTGGCCGTCCGTCCCAACGAGGAGATGGAGGGTTTGGAGAGTGGTTAGCGGAGGTAGCTGAGTGAGGAAAAATGATTGCGGCCTGCCGGGCACAGGATGTGTCGCCTTGCACGAGGAGGGCGTGGGGATTGATTCCAACAACGCTTCTCTCCGACCAATCGGCGGTCTGCAGTGTCTTTGCGTCACCTTTAGGTGTCGCCTCAGCTCGCTTGGAACCTGGACGGAGGTGATGCCAAAAAGGGTTCCTGGTCAATATCTGCCCACTGTCCATCTTCCGTCACAGGCTGAAAACTCACCTCTTCAGGAAACACTACCCGGATCCTTCCTCCTAGCTTTTTTACTAGTGTACTAGCATCTTTCTAAGTATTGTTTGCTTGTTAATTCGATATTTCTCTGTTGTTTGCCAACTTATTGTACTTTTACCTGAGCACTGGCTCAGTTCTTGGAGTCTTGTTAGGAATGAAATGCCCTTTTGACTTATGGTGACGAGTTGTTCTCTTACCTTTGTTGAAACACACTATTGTAAGCGGCTTTGGGAAAAAAGCGTCTGCTAGATGACTGTGTTGTTATGTAATGTAATGTAATATACACAGAACATCGGTTCAAAACAGAAGACACACATCGCTTCATCTTCCAACCGCTGACCCATCCACCCACGTCATCGCCGTAGGTGACAATAGTTTTCAGGGTTTCCTTCTCGGGGAGAAGGCTGCTTCCACGGCAGCTGGACAAGGGATTAGGGTTTGAGTAGAAATGTTTCTAAGAAAGAAAAATATCCCTGTGTGGGTGTTTGAGTATTGGACTCAATGGTGGTGACGGTTGGGGAGAGACAGAAGGCTGTCTGTCCACGATGTAGCCACACAAAGTTACACCCAGAGATTTCACGCTTAACACAGAAAATAAGCGGTGAAATCTGTTGGCGTGGTGTACGAATGAAAACAAATACAGATTCTGACGATGTTATTAATTAATTGAATTCGTATTGATTCAGTCTATGTACACTGTCGTTGAGACGTGCCAACTTAAGCGCAGCAGATGGGCGAGCGCTGGCGTGCGAATCTCGCTGGCGAGAAGTTGGAGGGGTGAAGAACCGAGGTCTGGCGTGGGTCCCCCATGCACCGCTGGTAGAACGCTGAATAGAACGCAGAGAGCAGAACGCAAAATAAATAAAATCAAGTCAAGTCAAGTTTATTGTCCCTTCACAGTTTACACAAGTATAAGCAATATATATATATATATATATATATATATATATATATATGTGTGGTGTGTGTGGACCATGTGAGGTCCTCGGAGACGTGCACTCGGAGGAACTTGAAGGAACTTGAAGGAACTTGAATGCGAAAAAGACTCGGGCTGAAGGTCATTCAAAATAAGTTACAGGAAAAAGAGCGAGAGTAGGATAAGCATACAGTACGTCTGCGGTCTGAAACCTGCAGGCATCCCCTGGGACGCCTCACCCCTGCTCCTCGAGGACCCGTGTCTGAATTCACTAAAAGTGTCTAGCTAGCATGACTAAATGATGAACAGCAATAGTATATGCATTAGGTATTAATAATTATAGACTATTCCTATTAATAGTATGCATGTACTATTAGTTAGGGTTATAAATATATATATACTGTGTATATATATTATACCTGTATATACTTACTATACTATTATTAATTGTATGTCTGGATATAGTATAAATGGTCACATTATGGTCCTAATATGCTAGCGGCTATCTTGCTATCAGCTAGCCAGTACCACAAGCCCTGTTATCAATCAGCCTCTCTTTGCTTTATGCACTCGGGAGGGCTTGTTGTCGATATGCTTTCACACTAAGCCCTACGACAAGCACAGAGAGAGAGAGAGAGAGGGGAGAAGGGAGAGGGAGAGGAGAGAGAGAGAGAGAGAGAGAGAGAGAGAGAGAGAGAGAGAGAGAGAGAGAGAGAGAGAGAGAGAGAGAGGAAGAGAGAAGGGAGAGGCAGAGAGATTGAGAGAGGGAAAGGGAAAGAGGGAGAGAGGGGGAGAGCGAGAGAGAGGGAAGAAGGGGGAGAGAGAGAAAGCGAGAGAGAGCGAGAGATGAGAAGGGAGAGAGAGCAATACAGAGAGAGCGAGAGAGAAAAGGAGAAAGAGAAGAGAGAGAGAGAGAGAGCGAGAGAGAGAGAGAGAGAGAGAGAGAGAGAGAGAGAGAGAGAGAGAGAGAGAGAGAGAGAGAGAGAAAAGGAGAAGGGAGAGAAAGCGAGAGCGAGAGAGAGAGAGAAAGAGAAGGGAGAGAGAGCGAGAGAGAGAGAGAGAGATAGAGAGAGAGAGAGAAAAGGAGAAGGGAGAGAGAGAGAGACAGAAGAGAGAGAGAGAGAGAGAGAGAGAGAGAGAGGAGAGAGAGAGAGAGAGAGAGAGAGAGAGAGAGAGAGAGAGAGAGAGAGAGAGAGGTTTCATGCACTGTTAAGGCTATTGAGTGGCTGGTGGATTAGCCCACGCTCCATATTAACCCCGGCTACGGCACGCCAAAGTCCACTTAACAGGGGGGAGGCAAAGAGAGGGGGGGGAGGAGGGGGACGGACGGCCGGCCCTGCATCCTACCCTGAGCCGGTCCTCTTGTGTGTGCCGATAGCATCGATGGTAATTGAGACACTTTGGAGGCAACAAACAGAGGCTTTTAGAAAACACACACACACGGCCGTCCGGTCGGCGAGGTGATCCGAGGCCCCGCGCCAAGCGAGTGTGTGTCTATTCTACCGTATTCCCCCCCCCGTCTCAGCCAGCCGGCGGCGCCGCCGAGGTGACGCGCCGAGGTGACGGCCGGGCCATGGGAACGTTTTTAATGAGTCCTCTTTTGGAAACATGCTGATGGGAACAATTTCCTCCATTTGCTAGAAATCCTTATTTATTTTTATATTTTTTTGCTGAGATGGTTGTTGTTGTTGTTTTTGTTTTTTTGTACTTTTGCTTCTCCTGTTTTTTGGTTTGTTAGTTTTTTCGGTTTCCCCCCCCAGGCTAAACGGAAGCATCCTTTGCAAGAAATCCATCCATGGGCGAGCAAATATAGATCCACTCACATTGGATCGGTCTCAACCAATCACTTCAGGGCACACGTCAGGGCACTCGACTCATCTCTCGACGGTTTCTCTTGGGAATGGCGCACCATTCTAGAGAGAGAGAGAGAGAGAGAGAGAGAGAGAGAGAGAGAGAGAGAGAGAGAGAGAGAGAGAGAGAGAGAGAGAGAGAGAGAGAGAGAGAGAGAGAGAGAGAGACGGGGAGAGAGAGCAAGATTGAGAGAAAGAGAGAGATAGTGAGAGAGACAGAGAGACGGACAGAGAGAGAGAGAGCGAGAGAGAGGAGAGAGAGAGAGAGAGAGAGAGAGAGAGAGAGAGAGAGAGAGAGAGAGGAGAGAGAGAGAGCGAGGAGAGAGAGAGAGAGAGAGAGGAGAGAGAGAGAGAGAGAGAGAGAGAGAGAGGAGAGAGAGAGAGAGAGAGAGAGAGAGAGAAGAGAGAGAGAGCAAGATTGAGAGAAAGAGAGAGATAGTGAGAGAGACAGAGAGAGAGACAAAGCGAGAGAGAGAGAGAGAGAGAGAGAGAGAGAGAGAGAGACAGAGAGTGCAAGAGAGAGAGAGAAAAGAGGTCCAAGGAAAGGAAAGACGAGGTACTGAACACAAGACATTAGGAGGAGGATTTGTCGGTTCTACTGCAACACTAACAATATGAAAACATTTAATTAGAACAACAATTAATTATTGCAAGGTTGTACATACACACACATACGCACACACACACACACACACACACACAAACACACACACACACCAACCTATGGCGATAACCACGGCTGCAGATAACCTCCAAGTTGTCTCCATGTTCCGTCTCTCTCTCTCTCTCTCTCTCTCTCCTCTCTCTCTCTCTCTCTCTCTCTCTCTCTCTCTCTCTCTCTCTCTCTCTCTCTCTCTCTCTCTCTCTCTCTCTCTCTCTCTCTCTCTCTCTCTCTCTCTCTCTCTCTCTCTCTCTCTCTGTGTTCCGAGGCCATGCTGAACCCATCAGGAGTCCACTGTGTCATTTCTTTTGTTTGTCCAAAGCGGTGTTTTTTGGCAGCTGAGAGCGTTATATTTTAGCTTGTTGTCTGCCGAGTCTCACGTTCAACACAAAGAAGAAATAGACGGAGGGCCGTAAAAAAACGTGGAAAAAAAACCACTTGAAACACGTCTAGAGTGTGAGCATGGCCTCATTTCAGTCTTTCATCGATCTCTCCCCCCCTCCTGAATACGAGGCTTGCCAAGGGATCGGGTCAATGCGCTGGCATAGCACTACTCATGTTTGTGTAAAAAGGAAAAGGAAAAACCTAAATTGTTTATCCACTCTGCTGTTCATAATTGCAGAGATAACTGCTGTTACGTTCGGACCGCGCGTCGTACCTTTTTCAATCGCAATCAATCGCATCGGAGCGGACGCGTTTTGAAATGTGTTAAAAACGTGCAGCACACACACACACACACACACACACACACACACACACACACACACACACACACACACACACACACACACACACACACACACGCCGACGTGAATGTATGCGTAATGAAGGACTAATGAGCGATTTGCATATTCCTCATCTCTGAGCTACTTCACTGTGCTAATGCTGATTAATGAGGTTAACATCCGAGCAGAGAGACAGATTACACCTGAACGTGGAATCAAAAGGATTCAGTCAATTTGACACATCTGCATTCAAACATTCTGCCGCTTTCGGGATCGGCGGGAATGTTGTTGCCTGCAATTTTACTATTTTAGATTTAGACGGATCGCATCGCCGTGGAAACAATGCAACGGTCGATATTAAGAGGCTAATAATTTGGTTATTGTTCCGTTTGGTTCTGTTGTTGTGTTTTTTTCCCCTTATCA
>CM051013.1:7592750-7597750 GCA_027704905.1 Muraenolepis orangiensis | reverse complement strand
CAAGATACACGATACACGATACAAGATACGCGATACGCGATACGCGATACGCGATACAAGATACAAGATACAAGATACAAGATACACGATACGCGATACAAGATACACGATACAAGATACAAGATACACGATACAAGATACAAGATACAAGATACACGATACACGATACAAGACACAAGATACACGATACACGATACAAGATACAAGATACACGATAAAATATACAAGATACACGAAACACGATACAAGATACAAGATACACGATACAAGATACACAATACGCGATACGCGATACACGATACGCGATACGCGATACACGATACACGATACAAGATACAAGATACGCGATACACGTGTACAATGAAATTCTTACTCCCCATACCCTCCCGCAGTATAATTTTCAAAAACAATACTATAAAAATACTATATACAATATAAATGAACATAAAAATAACAATAAAGTGATTGATAGATCATATGTTCATGTATTAAATTGTGCAAAACGTTTTTAAAAGCATTTAAAGTGCCAGTAGTGCAGCAGCATCATGAATACAGCGCAGAACAGTCCAGTCACTGTAATGAGTCCAGAAAGTCCAATGTGTGTTGTGTATGTGGATCAAAATACTTGCGATTGTAAATCAACCAGCAGTCCTACGTACACCACACTGTTGTCTGAGTGGCACACATCCCCTCTCTCTTACAGAAGAAGAGAGAGAGAGAGAGAGAGAGAGAGAGAGAGAGAGAGAGGGACATTTAGAAGTGCCTCGAAGGATCCCGACAGCTAGGAGAAGAACTGGCAGACCTGCGAGTCTGAGGGGACACGTAACAATAGGCCCGTCTGAGCTGTGAGGTTAAAGGAGGGCCCCGGCCTGCTCCCCCTCCCTGGAGGAACGGGGGTGATGGTGGTGGTGGAGACATCTGGAAGATCGGCCTCCCTGACACACAGCGACTGCCCTGGTCGTCCTGGGACCAGACCGGACTTGGTCTGTGGCTGGCAGGAAGCAGATCACAGAGCACCCTTTTGACTCTTGGTTCTTCTGTGATCTCTGGAGCTGATGAAAATGGCCCTCTGTCTCACACACACAGCACACACCCACACACACACACCACACACACCACACACACACACACCACAGTCTCTCTGTAGAACACAGGTGCAGAGGAGGAGGATCCTTACAGCCCAGCTTGTGCCGAGGCTCACTCCTCCTCAAGTTAGGGGTTGGGAGTTAAGGTTTAGAAGTTAGGGCTTAGGAGTTAGGGGTTGGGAGTTAGAGATTGGGAGTTAGGGGTTGGTAGTTAGGGGTTTAGGAGTTAGGGGTTGGGAGTTAGGGGTTTAGGAGTTAGGGGTTGGGAGTTAGGGGTTGGTAGTTAGGGGTTTAGGAGTTAGGGGTTGTGAGTTAGGGGTTGGTAGTTAGGGGTTTAGGAGTTAGGGTTGTGAGTTAGGGTTGTGAGTTAGGGGTTGGTAGTTAGGGGTTTAGGAGTTAGGGGTTGTGAGTTAGGGGTTGGTAGTTAGGAGTTGGCAGTCAGGGCCTTGGAGGTAGGGGTTGGGAGTCAGGCCGAAGATCTTCAAATTTAACTACGTGCGTATGATGGCTGCTACTCGTATCATGCGTTTGTAGTGTCGGTTTTGCACATCCTCGGAAATAAACGTTATCATGTCCCGAGATGCAATATACACACGAGCGATAGGGGGCGGTGTGGGGGTAGTGTGGGGATGAGTCCATGTGACTCAGTGGTCAGTAGGGGCGTTAGCAGCCACGACAATGGCGGAACATTTTGAACACAAGCAAATAGACTAAATGCTTGGGGGCTTCACATCGTCGGTTAAAAAGTATGGTTAAAAGGCCAGTATATCTCTGGCCTTATTGGGGTTCAGAGGTAATGAAAGCTTTATCCACTCACACTAATTAATTATATTTGGCAGAATATCTCTATAACACAACAGGAAACATGGCGTGACTCTGCCCCTTTGAGTTTTTGGTTTCCAGTCCGGGCTCTGTGCCGTCTGCCCCCAGAAGTTCTACTATAACACAGTACGACTGCTGGATCAGAAGTTATGTTATAACACAGTAGGACTGTTCAGAAGTTCTACTTTAACACCGTAGGAATGATCAGAAGTTATACTATAACACAGTAGGACTGCTGGATCAGAAGTGATGCTATAACACAGTAGGACTGCTGGATCCCAGATTACTTTCCATGTGACGTGACTTTGGTGGTGCTGACCCTCAGGTCCTCGTGGCTGCACCAAGCATCAATGAGGCATTAGGGTTGAGGGATTGACAGGTTAGGGGTTGAGGAGATAAGTGTCGGAGGGTAGAGTTAGTAGTTATATTTAAACTTTGCTGTCTCATCTGTCCTGGCATTTATGATTCATGATGATTATTCTGCATTACTGATTTTAAACGTCGTCCATCAAAAAGAGCCAAATGTCATAAATTCAGGGACATCTGGTGATCTTTATAATGTGAAGGTGACACGGTGTCGTACTAACGAACATAAATGCTAACCTCTTCCACCACTTCCACACACTGAAACAAACCCCGGAAAACGTAGCAGGGAGAGACCAAGCCCACCGGCACGTAGTTACGTTAGTGGAGAGGTGCACGTAACCCATGGCAACAGCCTCCATGGACCACGCTGATGAGAACAGTAGGATTCAACCTTGAGGACGTACTTTTGCTGGACTTTCTTGACTCATTACAGTCACTGCACTGTTCTGCACTGTACTGCACTGTATTAATGATGCTGCTGCACCACTGGCACTTTAAAATGTTTTTTGAACGATTTCAACAGAGTATATATATATATATAGTATAGTGTTGTATAGTATAAGTAAAGTACATAGTATATTGTGGTAAATTGTAGGAAATTCCTAATGGAGGAGAAAAAAACCTCTTCAATCATGATCTGTATGAAGTGATCCACAAAGTTATTACAGCTTACTAAGTTTGGAAAGGAGACACTCACTTCACCCGTGAGCGAAGTCAAAGTTAAACTAGGCTTTTGTTTTCCTTTGATTTGAGTGCTTTTCTTCAAGTCATTTCTTCAGGGCAGCATAGAAATGACTTTGATATAATCTTTTGTGAGCATTTTGTATGCGAGAGGTGAAAACATTTTAATTAATAACACTAATACCAACACTGAAAATAATACAAGAAAACCCATTTTTTGGTGTTCGGTAATTGATATATTGACAGTTGAAATGTTTGCGTACACGTTATTAACGACACCCACACACCGACACCACAGCCTCGTCCACCATTATGGCGGCTTTTATAACCCTGCCTGCATTCAGCCGCTAAACAACAGACCTTGTACCCCAGTGCTGAATGCTACATTATAGGCAGCCAGTCGCTATAGACATTAACGGCAGCCCACAAGGTCTTCATTTGTGGACTCCCAAAGAAAACACGCAATTTCCCATCCTCCATTTTGACCATATGTACGCATATGTTGTTGGGTCACTGGACTCACCATTAATAGAGTTAATAGAATGAATGAGCATGTGCACTTGAAATAACGTTGTCATATAAATTTTGCATCATCAAATTTTGCACAGATGTAGAGACCTGATGGCCCTTTAAGATTCAGGATTCAAGATTCAAGATTTTTATTTGTCATATGCAACAAAAAGTACAAAAGAACGCTTCCTCCCCATTCCCTCCCGCAGTATGAATTTCTAAAACACAATACTATAAAAATACTATACACAATCAAAATGACAATATAAATAAGTGATATATGATATATATCGGTATGTTGAATTGTGCAAAAAGCATTTAAAAAGCTTTTTAAAGTGCCAGTAGTGCAGCAGCATCATGAATACAGTGCAGAAAAGTGCAGTAACTGTAATGAGTCCATAAAGTCCAGCAAAAGTATGATAGTGTACGATAGTGCAGTGTAATATGGAATGTTTACCTCATGCCTTTGGTTTGTGTATTCCAGTTATGTTTTGTTTTGGTTTATTATGAAAGACCTGAGCCACACATATACATACGCGTCAAGACTAACTGATTATCAACAAGATGACCCGCTTTGAATGGTGTGAACTGTATAATTGGCTCTAAGCTAACCCTGTATATTATAATTATATATTTCTAATACTAAATAATATTGATCATCTCATACTCATAACCCTTATAATAACAACAACAACAACAACAACAACAACATCATTTATAATAATATTGAGTAAATTAGTAAATTAGCTTGGGGAAAACTATGATAATAATAATGTTCAAGATAATGCGACCAGATGAATGTAGCTGATATATGATTAGTAAATTAGTCATTATTATATTACATAGCCCCGCCATCATCATCGTCATCGTCATCGTCGTCGTCATCATCCTCCTCCTCCTCCTCCTCCTCCTCCTCCTCATCATAACCTTATGTGATTGGATGATATTGACTTGGTAAATTATCAAAAAACATTTATTTTGATAATGGGATTGATCATCGAAGTGAAGCCTAATTTAAATGTGTCTGAACAAGCCACTTTGGCAGAAAATGCAAATGCAGAGATAGCTGATGTCTCGAATAAAATATTATATTCATACAAAAACATCCATTTTCCACATCCGCCGATGAACCAACGGAATTAAGATTCTTGTCGGAGTCGTCTTCGTCCTTTTTTAGAATTACAAAGCATTCTCTGCTCTTCTTATGCTCTCCCCCAAGAAATGGAGTTTCTTCATCCGGAAGCCAACGCTGAGCAATAAAGTTCTGTGAAATTGGATAGTTTCATTTAATTTGTCGGAGCAGAATATTTTTCAGAGATCAAAATGTAAATGAAATATAGCATGCGCGTACCGAAGGTATATATATATATATATATATATATCCTATACGTATATACACCAGTCTGAATGCTGTGTATTATTAAATCCCCCCCACATAAAGACACGCTATGCAGAGATTTAGGTTCCAATGTTATCCGATTTGAATGTCTTGAGTCCTGAAAATTCGTTCACTTTAAAGTTTTTAAATATTCTGCA
>CM051013.1:7577750-7585250 GCA_027704905.1 Muraenolepis orangiensis | reverse complement strand
ACACACTGTTCAGTTGTTGCCGTTGGTCAACTCTGTTAAAGTGGACTCTTTTTAATTCCACCGAGAGTTTAGTTTTCAAGCCGTGAACAGCATGAGGATATGTTTGTCAGAGGATGATGGTTTGTTTCCGTGTCTGGATTGTTGCTTGCCAGCTAAACCTAGAGCCAGCTGTTTTTATTCTATTTTTTTCTCCGCATTTATATTGGTGCATTTTCTTTTTTTTAACCCTAAAGTGCTTTACAATGATCGCCTCACATTCACCCATTCATAGCCTCATTCACACACAGACGGCGGGGTCATCCGTTTCCAAGCTGACAGCGGGCTCGTCGGGAGCAGTGAGGTGCTTTAGGTAGAGAGCAGTGAGGTGCTTTAGGTAGAGAGCAGTGATGTGCTTTAGGTGCATTGCTCAGGGACAACCTCCACCCTAGGCTACGAGGAGCCATAAAAGGCCCTATTATACGTTCCTTTAGTGGCCTGACCCTTCAGACTCACATGTCATCGATAGGCTGAAATCAAGTAAAGGAAAATAGGAAGGGTGGGGGGGGGGGGGGGGGGGAGGTGGAGGAGGAAGAGGAGACGGAAGAGTGGGGAGGAGTGGAGGAGGGGTGAGGAGAGGTGGAGGAGGAGGAGGAGAAGGTGGAGGAGGAGAAGAAGGTGGAGGAGGAGGAGGAGAAGGTGGAGGAGGAGGAGAAGGTGGAGGAGGAGGAGAAGGTGGAGTTGGAGGAGGGGGTGCGAAGAACTGGATGAGGACGAGGAGGAGGTGGGGGAGGACGGAGGAGAAAATGTGGGTGGAGGAGGTATACTGTAGGTGGAGGATGAGGTGGAGAAGGAAGAGGTGTAGGTGTAGGTGGAGGAGGAGGTGTAGGTGTAGGTGGAGGAGGAGGAGGAGGAGGGGAGGAGGAGGAGGAGGAGGAGGAGGAGGAGGAGGAGGGGGAGGAGGAGGAGGAGGAGGTAAGGGAGGTGAGGAGGAGGAGGAGGCGGGGGAGAAGGTTGAGGAGGAGGTGTAGGTGGAGGTTGAGGTGAAGGAGGTGGAGGTGGAGGAGCAGGAGGAAGTGGAAGAGGGGGAGGAGGAGGAGGATGATTTATAGGTGGAGGATGAGGTGGAGGATGAGGTGGAGGAGGGAGAGAGGAGGAGGAGGAGGAGGAGGAGGTGGAGAAGGAGGATGATTTATAGGTGGAGGAGGAGGATGAGGTAGAGGAGAAGGTTGAGGAGGAGGAGGTCTTGGTCGAGGTCGAGCTGGAGGAGGAGGTGGAGGAAGAGAAGGAGGTGGAGGAGGATGAGGAAGCAGGGGGAGGATAATACAAACTCCTTGCTATCAGCGGCGGCCTCTAGCTTGGCGTTATCGCGTCCAAAGGAGGTCACAGCAGGCACACCCGATATTACCGTGACGCTCGCCACACAAACACATTAGTTTTGCTTACATATCAACTCGTGGAAGCAGGAAGTGTACGATGAAGCCCTCCCCCCTGTGGCCCCGATGACATCACTTCACATCGGACGAGAGCGGCCCACAGCTCATTGAGCCATCGGATGCAAGCGAGCGACTCAGAGATAAACAATAAAGGTGTTCAACTCATTTGCATATTTTTCCTTTTGAGGCCTTTGAACCCACATGACTCAGCATCCCGCCGCGCGGTCGGCTGTCCGCGTTTCCGACGGCGGCCGCCGATCGGTGCGATCCTTTAAGCTTCAGGGAAAAGGTCAGAAAAGTAATTACAGCCGGTCTCTGCGTGCGTCCAGCAGGAGGCGTGGCATGACGTGAGCGGCGGACGCTGCTGTGATACACACTTGTGGACATAGGAGACGCTGGTGCAGACAGGCAGGCACGCACACGCACACACACACACACACACACACACACCACACACACACTCATGTGCACACAACGCACACACATACACACGCATGTGCACGCACACACACACACACACACACACACACACACACACACACACACACACACACACACAAGCACAGGTACACATACACGCACGCACACGCAGACACAAGCACAAACACACACACGCACACACACACACACACACAAGCACAGGTACACATACACACACGCACACGCAGACACAAGCACAAACACACACAAACACACACACACACACAGACATACACATACGCATGCACACACACATGCACACAAACAGGCACACACACACACACACACACCACACACACAAGCCACACACAACACACACGCAGCACACACACACAGCGCACACACACCACACACACAATTAAACACACACACACATACACACATGCACACACGCAGACACACACACACAAGTACACACACACACACAGCACGCATTCACGTAACATTTGAATGCCAGAATGGACATAATTTAGATCATTATAATCATGTTTCAGGATATATATATATATATATATATATATATATATTCCCCTTCGTAAATTAATCAAAATGAAGACAAAACATAGACTTTTTGGCTCCTAAATGTTACATGCCTGCCCTCATTTCAAGAAGAACACATGCAGATGGACTCTGACATTTTGAATCGTAATCACATCATCGGACCAGAAAGACCATCTTCTTCTTCTTCTTCTTCTTCCTCTCTCTTTGTTGTGTGCCCTACCTGTATGCCTCCCAATGACTGGACCATTTATATTAAAGAATGCCACACAAGGTATCAAGAGAGGTGTCCTAAAAACAGTTGTTTCTGTCCCACACCTTTATCTGGAGAGAGAGAGAGAGAGAGAGAGAGAGAGAGAGAGAGAGAGAGAGAGAGAGAGAGAGAGAGAGAGAGAGAGAGAGGGGGAGAGAGAGGTGGGGAGAGGGAGAGAGAGAGAGAGAGAGCGAGAGAGAGAGAGAGAGAGAGAGAGAGAGACGAGAGAGAGAGAGAGAGAGAGAGAGAGAGAGAGAGAGAGAGAGAGGAGAGAGAGAGAGAGAGAGAGAGAGCGAGAGAGAGGTGGGGAGAGGGAGAGAGAGAGAGAGAAAGAAAGAAAGAAAGCGAGAGAGAGAGAGAGAGAGAGAGAGAGATGGAGAGAGAGAGAGAGAGGAGAGAGAGAGAGAGAGAGAGAGAGAGAGAGATGGAGAGAGAGAGAGAGAGAGAGAGAGAGATGTCCACAATTTGAGTAAAACTAAGCAATTAAATATTAAACCAAAAAAATACAAAACATAGTCCTAAAAAATAGATCTAAATGACTATGATAGGTGGTCAGAGTTTAAGGGAACATGCTAAGTCTAAGTATTCTCAGCCTGTATGTCCACGCAGGGCCGGGAGGTCTGGGTTTTTGTGAGTCACAATTCATGGAGAAACCCCAGGTTGCCAGATATGAAACAAATTGGCACACAAACACATTGTGCTGCAGCCACGGAAGCAAGCAAACAAACTGGATCAAACCGAGATGGTAATAGATTCCTACACCGACCTAAAAAGCCCTTGTCCTCTTTTGAAAAAAAGTTTCCAGACCAGAGCCGATGCTCAAAACCCGGGGAAATCTCAGAGTCTTTATCTTGCGCTTGTTTTGTTTTCAAACGTCTTGGTTCTGCTCGGCTGGTCTTGCCCTCGTGTTTGTTCAGTGTCCCCAACCTGGCAACCCGTGTGAGCTTCGGGTCTGGCTGAGGAGGAGATGGAGGAGGAGGGGTATGAGGAGGAGAGGAGGAGGAGGAGGAGGAGGAGGAAGGGGAGGAGGGGGAGGAGGAGGAAGGGGAGGAGGAGGAGGAGGAGGAAGGGGAGGGCGGAGACAAGTCTCCAATATTGTGAATTTTGGCCGCATTACACCATTTTAAACACTGTGTGTCAGTGTTACATATTGCTCCGTTAATGAGGTGTATCTTAAGGTTGCTTTGGGTAAAACAAGAAGCCAACAACAGTCTGACTAAAGAGGTAAGTAGTTCCCCTCTGGGCTGATGAGGACCAGCACAGGGACGAGCAGGCAGACATGTGTGCTCAAGTCATTATTTCTGCCCACTGGTGTTAATGACACTGGCGTGGATTCCTGCATGCTACGCTGCTGGAATTGGCAGTGGAAAAAGAGGACAATGAGGTACGCAATTTTCTGTGAGAAGTGGCGAGGATTCCAAGTCGACCTCTGCAGGACAAAAACCCGCCACCCCCACTAAAGACCATTTTATAGCATGTCCCCTTCAATCCCGTCGCCTGAGAGGTCATCTTGAGATGACAATGCAATTGGTCCCCTTTTGAATGGGATAAAAACTTACAAAACCTTAAAAATAAAATACAAATCTCTCCTTCAGGTAATAGCTACATCCTAAGTGCTGCGACGCGTGGTCGAGAGCTAGCGAGAGAGACAACAACAAAATACCCTTGAATCTTCTCTGACGGTTAAAATGTTCCCACGCAAACCTGATCGCAAAGTGATCCGCCAGAAAGCTTTTAGCACACTTTTATCCCGCCTTTTATATTATTTTTTTGTCCCATTTTTTTTTACGGCTGTCTTCGCAGTCAACGGTGAACATTAAAACAAAAGTGCACAATCAAAGTTTGGCCGTCGCTCTCATCGCTCTCGTTGCCATGGAGACGGGACCGGTACCCGTGCCCGTGCCTGTCCAGCGGTGAGACGGCATATAATATATCATCCCCCGACAATATCATGCATATTTATAATGATCAATGTGAGAGCAGCACTTTACAGGTGTTGGTGTTAGTGTTGGTGTTAGTGACGCAGAGATGGGAAGGAAGTTGTGCTAACAACTCTCCCTCTCTCTCTCTCTCTCTCTCTCTCTCTCTCTCTCTCTCTCTCTCTCTCTCTCTCTCTCTCTCTCTCTCTCTCTCTCTCTCTCTCTCTCTCTCCCTCTCTCTCTCTCTCTCCCCCTCCCTCTCTCTCTTGCTCTCTCTCTCTATCTCTCTCTCCCCTCTCTCTCTCTCTCTCTCTCTCTCTCTCTCTCTCTCCCCCTCCCTCAACAACACGAAAGTGTGTTTTTCCCGGGAAAGTATTATTTTGTATTTTTTTTATCCATAATTTAGACACAGCATCTGTTGTGCTGAGAGCAACAGCACTGATTTGCTGCCAAAGAAATCATCTTTGGGAAGGAATTAAACAAGGCTCTTGTTTCATGTACTGTGCCTCCTCCCCCCTCCCTGTGAGGAGTTAGAAGGGGGGGGGGAGTGGAGTGGGAGGGAAGGGGAGGAAGGGAGGAGGGGAGGGAGGGAGGAGGGGAGGGAGGGAGGCGAAGGAGAGGAGGGGAGGGAAGGGGGAGGGTGGGAGGCGAAGGAGAGGAGGGGAGGGAAGGGGGGAGGGAGGCAAAAGAAGAGGAGGGGAGGGAAGGGGGGAGGGAGGCGGAGGAGGGGAGGGGAGGAGGGAGGGAGGCAAAGGAGGGGAGGGGAGGGGGGTGGGAGGGGAGGGAGGGAGGGGACGTTGGAGGCACTTGAAATATACTCTGACATCCATGGCAATTAAATTAGCTTCTAAAATAGCTGCCATTGCCCTGGACTGATAGCCCAAGAATTCCTTTTTTTATTTTTTTAAACATCAAGCAAACATGAAAAGGGTTTTGCGAATGGAAAAAAAAACAAACCTGTCAGCATATTTCCTGGAACGCAGATTGTAAGATGAATGGCCTGTTTTGAGTTTCAATAATGAATATCTTATGGGAAAGCACATACAGTGCTCTATAAAAATAGCAAATGTTTTGGCCGCCATAAAAAGGGGACCAATTGATAAGTTCAGCCATGGCGTTGGGCCAAGTGAACCAATTCCACCGACACCAACTTAAATGCTTCTCATCACATTACATACATATAATATATCATTCCACCACAGTGTCATGCATATACATAATGCAGTCACAGCAGGTTTTTTTTATCTTTGTTATTTTTCCCTTTTCTCGGTTAAAAGTGAACTCAGCAAAAAAGGTTTGGAGGAATTCTCAAGGTACTAATTGACAATCATTGATTGCCATGAGGTGTGTGTGTGTGTGTGTGTGTGTGTGTGTGTGTGTGTGCCGAGAATGCAGCTCTGTAAGCCCACGAAAAAACGGTGTGTGCGTGTGTGTGTGTGTGTGTTTGTGTGTGGTATGCGTGTGTGTGTGTTGTGTGTGTGTTTGTGTGTGTGTGTGTGTGTGTGTGTATGCATGTGTGTGTGTGTGTGTACGTGTATTGTACTTTTATTCTGGTTCTGCTCTTGGAGGCTTGTTAGGAAGGAAGTGCACTTATGACTTCTGGTGACTAGTAGTTCTCTTGTCTACCTGTTGAATGACCTTATTGTAATGTATTATATATTATGTTATTATATATGTCCGTATATGTACGTATATATTATATTATTATGGCTTGTTAGGAAGGAAGTGCACTTATGACTTCTGGTGACTAGTAGTTCTCTTGCCTACCTGTTGAATGACCTTATTGTAAGTGGCTTTGGACAACAGTGTCTGCTAAATGACTGTTATGTAATGTAATGTAGTGTGTGTGTGTGTGTGTGTGTGGGGGAGGAGGTGAGGGAGAAGGTGGAGGAGGAGGGGGGTGGAGAAGGAGGAGGAGGGGGGGGGGGAGGAGGTGAGGAGAAGGTGGAGGAAGAGGGGGGTGGAGAAGGAGGAGGGGGGGGGGAGGAGGTGAGGAGAAGGTGGAGGTAGAGGGGGGTGGAGAAGGAGGAGGGAGGAGGGGGAGGAGGTGAGGGAGAAGGTGGAGGAAGAGGGGGGTGGAGAAGGAGGAGGAGGGGGGGGGGGAGGAGGTGAGGAGAAGGTGGAGGAAGAGGGGGGTGGAGAAGGAGGAGGAGGGGGGGGGGAGGAGGTGAGGAGAAGGTGGAGGAAGAGGGGGGTGGAGAAGGTGGAGGTGGAGGGAATGGTGGAGGAGGAGGAGGAGGGATGGTGAGGGTGGAGGGTGCAGGGTGGTGGTGCTGGTGCTGGTGCTGGTGCTGATGCTGGTGGGTGGAGAACACCTCCTCTGAGTGCCTGTGAATGGACTGCAGAGCCCTAACTATCTGAAACCCTCAGGCCTGACCAACTTGCAATGCATCGCATTTCCCCATCCATGCCGTTGTCAGCCACGCCGGCGCTGATGCTAACATCGCGTACATTATGTTAGTGTTACCGCCGGCTGTCGATGACTTCTGTTGTGATAGCTGCACTTATACCGGGAGAACTTTAGCTCTCCTCGTAACCTTCGTGAGAGGTTCTCTCTCTCTCTCTCTCTCTCTCTCTCTCTCTCTCTCTCTCTCTCTCTCTCTCTCTCTCTCTCTCTCTCTCTCTCTCTCTCTCTCTCTCTCTCTCTCTCTCCCTCTCCCTCTCTCTCTGTCTCTGCACCTCGGTGCATCTCTGTATATTGTGTGTGTGTATGTGTGTGAGTGTTTGTGTATGCGTGCGTGCGTGCGTGCATGTGTGTGTGTGTGTGTTTGTGTGTGCGTGCGTGCGTACGTGTGTGTGTGTGTGTGCGTGCGTGTGTGTGTGCGTGTGTGTGTGTGTGTTGAATGCGTGGCTATGTTACAAAACAGGTCTCGGAGAGTGCAGCACATACGAATACGTGCCAATGCGCATTAATGTGTGTTTGTGAAGACGTATGTGT
>CM051013.1:7565250-7572750 GCA_027704905.1 Muraenolepis orangiensis | reverse complement strand
CTCTCTCTCTCCCACACTCCCCCTTCTCTCTCCCCCCCCCTTCCCCCTCCCTCTCTCTCTCTCTCTCCCACACTCCCCCTCCTCTCCCCCCCTTCTCTCTCTCTCCCACACTCCCCCTTCTCTCTCCCCCCTTCCCTCTCCCTCTCTCTCTCCCACACTCACCCTTCTCTCTCCCCCCCTTCCCCCTTCCCTCTCTCCCCTCTCCCTCTCTCCCCCTAACCCAGCCATGCCCTCCTCCCACCCCTCTTTCTCCCCCCCTTCTCACTCTCTCTCTCTCCCCCACTTACCCGGCCATGCCTCCTCCCACCCCTCTCTCTCCTCCCTCTCTCTCCCTCACACTCACCCCTTTCTCTCTCCCCCCCTCCCTACCCTCCCCCTGGTAACAGGCCTTGACTCAAGCTGTACCGTGTGTCAGGGTTGCCAACTCGCCTGAGGGAAGACAAGGAACATATTGCTCTCCAACACTCTCAGGATTAAACATTTAACCGCGGCCCCGCTCTGAAACTTTAATATCTGCACGTGCATCGACTGTTTTCCGATCTGGCCGCCGACCAGGAAGTTGGCATCAAACTATTTTATTTTATTTTTCATTAAATAACAATTTCTTTTCTTTTTTTACATTAAATAAAGTTAATTTTTATTTTTTTGGAATTGTGACCGCATCTCGATGAGAAATGGACTGTGAATAAGTCGTTTAAATTGCTTGACGAATATGAAAAACATCCATTCCGGGATTTGGACATCCAATGAAAATGCTCGTTAATCCTCGAGCCTCGCTAACTATTAGCATAATTAAATGAGGATTAGGAAGTCGATCTCGGCCCAAGTCGCATTCAAATAAAGCCAGCTCATATACCCAAACAATACACTACCCAATACCCAAACTACTTCTGGGGGATTTTTGGGATGTTTCAAGTTTCAAGGCCAGGTTTAGTGCAGCTGGAGGAGGGTCCTAGTTCAACCCCCAAGGTCCCCGGCCCACCTGTTGGTATCCTTGAGACGGATGTCTAACCTCCTCACCCCGTGAGACCACCCACAGTGAATGAATATCAGCGTGGCCTTCGGCTGGACAGCACTACGCTTCCACATAGGGGCGTGGCCTTACTCCAGCCAATCAGGTGACACGGCGAAGGGATGCTCTCCGATTGGACGTACGGGCAAAGACATATTCTCCTCTGAGGAAAATCCTTTGGTTTGCGGATGTCTGTTCATCTTTTAACAGCGTTTCAGTCTGTTTTGTTTCTGGTAAGTGAGGAGTGTGTGTGTTTGAGGAGTGTGTGTTTGAGGAGTGTGTGTTTGAGGAGTGTGTGTGTTTGAGGAGTGTGTGTTTGAGGAGTGTGTGTTTGAGGAGTGTGTGTGTTTGAGGAGTGTGTGCTTGAGGAGTGTGTGTGTTTGAGGAGTGTGTGTTGGAGGAGTGTGTGTGTTTGAGGAGTGTGTGTTTGAGGAGTGTGTGTTTGAGGAGTGTGTGTGTTGAGGAGTGTGTGTTTGAGGAGTGTGTGTTTGAGGAGTGTGAGTTTGAGGAGTGTGTGTTTGAGGAGTGTGTGTGTTTGAGGAGTGTGTGTTTGAGGAGTGTGTGTTTGAGGAGTGTGTGTTTGAGGAGTGTGTGTGTTTGAGGAGTGTGTGTGTTTGAGGTGTGTGTGTTTGAGGAGTGTGTGTGTTTGAGGTGTGTGTGTTTGAGGAGTGTGTGTTTGAGGAGTGTGTGTTTGAGGAGTGTGTGTTTGAGTAGTTTCCACTGAGACTCCCTCCCTGTAGCGCTGCGTGGGTCCTTCCATTTTTGTAGATTACGATGATTTATAAAGAGAGGCGACACAAAAACACGCACTTCATTTTTGTGTTTTAGTATCACAAAAAAAAGAGTAGAATTGAAGACAGGGGGGACTGTTTTGTGTTTTTTTCTTTCTTGAGCGGCATGAAACACAAGGCGTCGGTCGCGCCGTGTGGCGCTGCGCGTTCTAGCGGTGCTAACGTAGCCGTGCTAACGTAGCCGTGCTAACGTAGCGCCGCTAACGTAGCGCCTCCGAAACAACATCCACTTGATTTAGCTGATGACTATCGCAACGCATTTGTTCCCCTCCACCGTGCAGGATAGAGACACACACAGAGAGATCCTCCTCCCTTTGTTTTAGCTTAAATCTTTAGCTCTCTCTCTCTCTCTCTCTCTCTCTCTCTCTCTCTCTCTCTCTCTCTCTCTCTCTCTCTCTCTCTCTCTCTGTCTCTCCCTCATTGCCTTTCGTTCTCTCCCCCCCCCCCAATCATCACTCACTCTCTGTGTCTAGGTTTTTCTTCTTCTGCGTCGTTGAGACACCGCAGCACCTTCAAATAATGAAAAAATGTTCCCCCCAGGGGGGGATGATGAGGAGGAGGAAGGTGTGTGTGTGTTTGTTTGTGTGTGTGTGTGTGTGTGTGTGTGGGTGGGTTGGGGGGGATTGAGGGGTCAAATGCCCCCTTTAAGCTGAACCTGTTTTCCGGCAAACAATAAATAGTGTTGGAGGTGGAATGAGAAAGTGGTTGGTGTGTGTGTGTGTGTGTGTGTGTGTGTGTGTGTGTGTGTGTGTCTGTGTGGGAGGGCCCGTGTGTGTCTGTGTGTGTGTGTGTGTGTGTGTGTGTGTGTGTGTGTGTGTGGGGAGGTTGGTGTGTGTGTGTGCGTGCGGGAGGGTATGTGTGTGTGGGTGTGTGTTTGTGTGTGCGGGAGGGCCGGTGTGTGTGTGTGTGTGTGTGTGTGTGTGTGTCTGTGTGTGTGTGTGTGTGTGTGTGTGTGTGTGTGTGTGTGTGTGTGTCTGTGTGTGTGTGTGTGTGTGTGTGTGTGTGTGTGTGTGTGTGTGTATGTGTGTGTGTGTGTGTGTGTGTGTGTGTGTGTGTGTGTATGTGTGCTCTACAGTGGCTGGGACGCAGAGAAAGTGGTTTGCCATTCATCCACACCTCGACCCGGGAGCTTCATCTTTCTCTCTCCTCCTCCTCCTCCTCCTCCTCCTCTCCTCCTCCTCCTCCTCCTCTCCTCCTCCTCCTCCTCCTCCTCCTCCTCCTTCTCTGTAATCTTCGCCTCACGCGCTGCACCTCCCCAGGCTGCTACAGCCTCCCCTCCTCTTCCTCCCTTCCTCCGTCTTAGCAACTCCTCCAACCCCCACACCCTAGAGCCTCCACCCATCACTGACTGCATACATGCTTACACAGGAGAATGACAACTTTTTGGGAGGTGGTGCTGAGACGTCTCTCTAACTGCTCCTCATCATTTCAATGGATGGTCTTTTATTTATTTTGGTGTATGTGCCGCGACTGTCAATGCGCTGCCTAGTGCGTTACCTCGGCAGGCGCGTGTGTGTGTGTGTGTGTGTGTGTGTGTGTGTGTGTGTGTGTGTGTGCGTGCGTGCGTGCGTGCGTGCGTGCGTGCGTGCGTGCGTGCGTGCGTGCGTGCGTGCGTGCGTGCGTGTGTTTGTGTGTGTGTGTGTGACTAGAGAGAGAGAGAGAGAGAGAGGGGGGAGAGATAGAGAGAGAGAGAGAGAGAGAGAGGGGGGAGAGAGAGAGAGAGAGAGAGAGTTAGAGAGTAGAGAGAGAGAGAGAGAGGGAGAGAGAGAGAGAGAGAGAGAGAGAGAGAGAGAGAGAGAGAGAGAGAGAGAGAGAGAGAGAGAGAGAGAGAGAGAGAGAGAGAGAGAGAGAGAGAGTGAGGAGAGAGAGAGAGAGAGAGGAGAGGGAGAGATAGCATATATAATATATGTTTGTGTTGTGTCTTACTTCATTATGGGTTTTTTCGTTTTCCTCCGTCTGTGCTTTATTTGTCTAATCCTCCGATGCGGTGGGGCGTGTGTGTGTGTGTGTGTGTGTGTGTGTGTGTGTGTGCACATGATCAATCTCCGCAGTGTGTAAACATCGTCACGCAAGCGTGCAAACGGACAGCTTCCCGCGCGGGGGGCGGGGGGCGGGGGGGGGCCCACCCAGCCGTCCCGTGGATGATCTGTGGACAAGGAAGACGTTTCTGAACGTTACGGAATGCTGAGGCGCCTTATTATGACTTAACTGTGTGTTTTCACACACACACACACACACACACACACACACACACACACACACACACACACACACCACACACACACACACACACACACACACACACACACACACACACACACACACACACACACACACACACTCACACACACACACAATTTGTGATTTAACTCCCATGGGAATCCTTGTGTGTGAGTTGGTGGTGTGTGACGATGTGATGGAGTAAACAGCATCCATCCTTTCCACTGTTGTGGTGATGCATATCGTGGATGGGTTATTTCAAGTCACTGCATTGGGGGAAGGGGAGCGTTTGAACCAGTGGTTCCCAATCAGGGGTACGAGAACCCTCTCAGGGGTACTGTGAAGGTTCCTCAGGGGGTTCTTCTGGAACATGTAAATATCAAGTACTGTATATCTGAATATCTTTCCAATGAATGACAGAATGCCTGTGTTTTTTCACTCAAACATAATATAGTCTAATTATAAGTATAACAATGTCCGTGTTCACTAAATAATATGCACATACATTGTATATATTCATTAAAACAATTTATTCACATTCTATATATTCTAAATTCACAATTAGTGAAGGGGGTACGTTGTTGAAAAAGTAGCTTTGGAGTTGTTGGACTGTTCCACACAAAACTATGAAACAATATTGATAAGAATTAGAATAGCAACAACGACAGGATGTTGAAATCTAGGCAAACGTTGCGCGTGGATGAGTCTGTTTGTGGAAAGCCGGCAGCGCGTCTCCGATGTAAAGCGCGGGCCGCGTGAGGCCTTGAGTTCAGCATGCAGGACCATCTCGCCCGTCCTGCATTAGCAGTCAGCTCAGCAGGCGGGGAGCTCTGGAGAGAGGAGATTATCAAGAGGAAACACCCAGGAGTCAGCCCGCCTCCACTGTTCACACTCCATTAAGAGCTCCGCCCCGAGGTGGAGGACGATGCAGCGGGGAATCACAGGAAGCCACCCTCACCACCGTCACCCCCCGTCACCATCACCACCCTCGTCATCACCACCACCACCCTCGTCATCACCACCACCACCCCCGTCACCACCACCAGCATCGCCATCACCACCATCACCATCACCGCCATCACCCCCTCCATCTCCATCTAAACTACCACCACCACCACCACCATCACCACCACCACCACCACCACTACCATCACCACTACCACCATCACCGCCACCATCTCCACTACCTCCATCACCATCATCACCACCACCATCATCTCGACCACCACCACCACCAACATCAATACCACCACCACCACCACCACCACCACCACCACCATGACACACATATGGACAGGCCTCTGCCAGCTAAAGGAATGCTGTAATAGTTCATCCGGGGAATTAGCTCTTAGCTAGGAGACAAACTGTCTGGACATGGCTGTCTGCTGTCCTCACACACACACACACACACACACACACACACACACTAATTTGTACACACACACCGTCGGTTTTTGTAATTACCGTGACCCACGTGACGCCTGATTGGCCAGGGACGGGGCGGTGGTGTACCGAGGTGGAGCTTTATCTCCTTTCCTCTCCACCTTTCTCTCAGCTCCTCCGTGACGGAGGAGAACCTGCCGTCCGTCCACGAGACACTTTCTCCATCTTTTATAAATTACCATTTTTTTTTTGCGGCCCAGAGAGACGGTCCGAGAGGGTCCACTATGGATTCCGTAGGGTTCTACGTCCCCTTGGAGAGGTTCTACCTACGTACCGAGGGTAGATTCTCTCTCTCTCTCTCTCTCTCTCTCTCTCTCTCTCTCTCTCTCTCTGTTCTATTTTAGTATATTACTTGTGTACACAAATTGGGACTGCGACTCTGTACACCTTAACACCCTGGGGGGGCCCTGGAGTATATAATCAACTTATTTGGTTGCTTCTCCCTCGGCTCCGCACACTCACATAGCGCCAGTAAAATGCCACCGTGATAAATATGACCTTTTCAGGAAGTGGCGAGCGGAGCCGACCCACCTAGTATGTACTTTGCATTAACGCGGACCCTCTCCTAGTCTCTGCTAGTGCTCCAGGGGGAGGAATTGCAGTCGGCGGCTTCTGGTGGTAAATCCCCACGCCTCAATCAGACCAGCGCTGCACATGACCCTGGGAATTAGGTACAGCACTGGTCATGTGACATCAGACCCAAACTTTACTCTCTACAAGAAAGTTAGGAAGAGGAGGAGGAGGAGGAGGAGGAGGAGGACAAGGATGAGGAAGAGGAGGAAGAGGAGGACGAGGAGGACGAGGATGAAGAGGAGAATGTGGAAGAGGGGGAGGATGAAGAGGAGGGGGAAAGGAGGAGGAGGAGAAAGAGAAGAAGTGAAGAGGAGGAGAAGGAGGAGGAGGATAACAAGGAGGAAGAGGAGGAGGAATAGGAGGTGGATGAAGAGGAGAAGAAGGAGGGGGATGATGAATTGAAGGAGGAAGAGGAGGTGGATGAAGATGAGGAGGAGGAAGAGGAGGAAGAGATAGACGAGGTAAAGCCAGCATTCACAGTGTGTCCACAGCATCCCGCCCCGCCCCCCCACTGCCCTCCGAGGTGCAGCGGTTAAGTACAGACTCTAATAGTGTTAAGTGAGCTGGCCACGCCACTCCTCCACCCTCCGTCCTGCTCTCGGCCAGATAATCAAAAGCCCACCTAGGATGCTACCCTCCAAGCCCCCCGAGCATCCCCCTCTCCGTCCCATGCCTTTTTCCCCGCTTGGGCTCCAAGTCCATTAATGAGTTTTTGCTGAAGAGGCAGCGCGTGTCATTAAGCTGAAGTAGGGGGAGGCAGGAGGAGACGGGCTTGTGGGACTGATTTGATGAGCCAAGTAGACTGGGGGATATTTTAATAATGTCAGCGAAGGCGCCCCCCCCCCCAACACACCCCCCCCCCCCCCACCTTACACAGAGAGGCCTTTCTCTCTCTCCCTCTACCGGGACTTAAGTGAGGTAACGCTGCTTCTTAGAAACAACAGTGGCAGGAAGGAAGGGAAACTCTAAACGAGACCAATCGCCGGGCTGAAGGACCGCTGGTCTCTGTATAGACCAAGCAGTAAACCGTGATTGCCTTTTCCTGAAGCCCTGGCGGAAAAGGACTAACTTGTAGTTCCTCTGATGATCTCTAGGTGGTTCACTGCACAGACTAACGCGTAGTTCCTCTGACAGCCTCTAGGTGGTTCACTATAGAAACGGACGCGTAGTTCCTCTGACAGCCTCTAGGTGGTTAAGTGTAGACACTCACATGTAGTTTCTCTGACGACCTCTAGGTGGCTTGCGGTGGTCGGATGCCAAAAGACCCATCGCCATTCTAAGCCAATGGGTTAAATGGGATTTAATTGTCCTAACACAAAGCGAATACATTTAATTCTTCGTTCGGTTTGGCTCTCAGCGGCTAGCTCATCTCCATATTATGTATTCCGAGAAGCCCTGTTGGACAATTTTACTTCATTAAAAAGTTATTAAGGCTTGCATATTTATGACTTTTGGCCAGAG
>CM051013.1:7547750-7557750 GCA_027704905.1 Muraenolepis orangiensis | reverse complement strand
TTAATCTGTAAAAGATTGAGAAAAAAAACCCTCCGCACACCACACACACACACACACACACCCACACCCACACCCACCCACACACACACACACACCGCGGCAGAGCCTAATCTCCAGGAAAGCGCAGAGAGATAAGCCACATTTATGTCGGCGAAACGCCCGACCACCATCCCACTCGAGGGGCCACTCTCCTCAGTAGAATATTTACAGTCAATCAGTTCCGTCATAGCACGGAAAACCTTACTGATGCTACCACCGGGAGACCCTCTGTGGTACCTCTACTTCCTCCTCTGTGGTACCTCTACTTCCTCCTCAGGGTACCTCTACTTCCTCCTCAGGGTACCTCTACTTCCTCCTCTGTGGTACCTCTACTTCCTCCTCTGTGGTACCTGTACTTCCTCCTCTGTGGTACCTCTACTTCCTCCTCTGTGGTACCTGTACTTCCTCCTCTGTGGTACCTGTACTTCCTCCTCTGTGGTACCTCTACTGCCTCCTCTGTGGTACATCATTTCTTTTTTTAGACCAGACTCCGGCGGGCGTCTCCTCTCCTCCAGGGGACGCCCCGTGGAGATCCATTGGCTGAGCGGTAATCAGACAGTTCTAAAGTCATCTGAGAACCAGGTTATGTCGGGCTAACCACTAGCGCTTCAATGTAAATACTCCATGTCTGTTCCTCCTCATCCTCGCTCACTTCCTGCTGCTTTTCTTCCACCCTCTCTGGCGTGTATCTAGCTCCACACACACACACACACACACACACACACACGGCCACACACACACACACACACACGTGCACACACATACACACACACACACACACACACACACACACACACACACACACACACACACACACACACACACACACACACACACACCCACACACACACACACACACACACACGCACACACACGCACATACACACACAAGGACACACACACACGCACACGCACATACACACACACAAGGACACACACACACACACATACACACAGACACACACACACACACACAGGCCCACTCACACACGAGGCATACTAATACCCTGACAATAGCCTCTGCACACCCACACGCAATAATGCAACACCAGCCAAGCAATTCCCACATGTTTCATGGATCTTGTAACGACATATTCGGCTGTCATCAGCGTCACTTTCAATTGTACGATACGCACGCTGCCACTGTGGTACATCACAGGTGCCTACTTACCCAAATCCACAGCAGATTGCGTAACCTGTTGTTTTACTCAACACCCTGGGGGTGTGTGGGGAGGTGTGGGGGGGGGGGATCATAATGTTGGCAATGAATACCTTAAAATAAATATGCTGACAGCTGCAGCAATGTCTCACCCACAAATCTTACCGGCAACTTGCTCTTCCGTCTCCTCTGCAAAATAGTCTCTTCGCTCTCTCTCTCTCTCGGTTCTGCCAATTCCCTCGTGATCATCCCCCGCCACACACACACACACACACACACACACACACACACACACACACACACGCACACGCACATGCACACACACACACACGCACGCGCACACACACACACACACACACACACACACACACACACACACACCACACACACACACACACACACACACACACACACACACGCACGCACGCACGCACGCACGCGCACACACACAAACACACACACACACATAAGGAAGCACTCAAATGATAAGTGCCAGGCTCCTGGGGCAGTGGGGATATTTATGCGCTGGGCCGTGGTATTGGCAGTGTCTCACTTTCATTTTGTAGATCTACTGCATCTTCTCGTGACTTCCCATCTTGTGCCAGACTGACCCACTAGCGCTGACTGACCTATGTTTCACCCGTTTCAAATCGTATGGGCCCCTGACGACGAGGATGGGCCTCAGACGGTCGGCGAACACATTTAAAATGATTAATATCATTGAAATAAGTTCTGCATCAGGCCGTCATTCGTTACCTGGACGTGTTCGACTAGGTCCAGGTGCTGTTGATTTGATTCTAGAGGGGATTTCCCGGGCAGCCGCGAAGGGACCAATCAGTCAGAGTGGAGGGGACCAATCAGTGACAGGGTCGTATGTCACCTAGAGAGGGGGCGGATCCTCGGGGGGGTTTCCTCGATGTGTTTGCAGGTGTGTGCCTCGCTTAACACCTGGGTGAGCCGAGCGTCTTTGTGCGTCTCCGGAAGTGCGCAGTTGAAGTGCTGGATTGGTTTTGAACCAGAGGAAGGTTAAGTGTTGACATGCTGGTGTGTGATTGTGTGGGAGCTAAGGCTATTCTCCCCCCGTGAGGCGTTGCTCCTTTGAGTTCCGCCGGGTTTGTCAGTTTCCTTTGTATCGTCGGGGTGAACGCGGTCAGAGCGTGTCCGTGGCTCTGGGGTTGGTTTCCGGTCGGGTTCCCCATGCGACCAGCGGTTGCATAAGCGCATAAGTACCCGCCACAAGTGACCGCATGGGCTGACTCAGGGGTGAGTTAGTTTAGTATTCGGCTATGCAGATAGAGAGGGGTCCATGGCCTCCCCACAGCAGGTTTGGCTCGCCTGGCGCTCCATGCTGGAAGCCTCCTCTGAGATACTCACATGCACACTCTCCTCTGCAGGCATCATCAGTTCTCCTTCATTGATCAGCTGAGGTTCCTTCTGTCCTGTAACCCCAAACAGAAAGGAATCAACAGAATCTGAATCTGAATCAGAACGCCTTTATTGTCATTGCACACGTACAGTGGAATTGTGTAGCAATCCTGAGGGTGCAGTCTTCCACACAAAGAAAAAAGAAAGAAGAAGAAGAAGAAGAAGAAGAAGAAGAAGAAGAAGAAGAAGAAGAAGAAGAAGAAGAAGAAGAAGAAGAAGAAGAAGAAAAACTATGGTATCTAAAGAAAGTCAGAGGGAGAGAGAGGGTGAGAAAAGACCAAATCCCATATATTATTTGTACCCAGTTTTTCGGAAACAGAGTTAACCGGGGTCGTGGCTGAAATCCTCCCGTATGAAATGGAACAACCTTTCAAGCCCCCGATGTGTCGTCCGTGGTCGGCGGCGGTGGTGGCGTTTGACGTAAAACGGACTCCAGATGAGTTTGTTGCCGGACATTTCAAATCTCCCAACCACACCCCGCTCTTGGGCTGTGGTGATCTCTCTGCCGGGTGCCCACACGGTGTTCCCCATACATTTATGTAACAGGTCCCTCTTGTTAGTCTGTAAACAATTGTACTTGGTGGTCAGGCCCGTGTAACAAAACTAAAACATCTAAATCTGGAGGATTGAATCCTCTTTATTGGTCACACACAGTGAGATGTGTTTCTCTGCATTTAACCCATCCTAGTATTAGGAGCAGTGGGCAGCTATTGTGTATACAGCTGCCCGGGGAGCAAGGTAGGGGGTCTGTTGCCTTGCTGAAGGGCACCCCGGCAGTGCCCCCCAGGTGTTTCGGGGACTTGAACCGGCGACCTTCCGGTTTCCCAAGCCCCAAGTCCCAACAGACTGAGCTATCCTGTCGACAAACATCACCAAACTAAAGACTAAAACTAAAGACACGTAAAGAACAAAGGCATCGACGAAAAAGGATCGCTAGATGATAAACATCGGTGTAAAAGGAGAGGAAACGTCCGATAATTAACACACACGTAAACGGTTAAAAAATAGGTAGCGGCTCCACAGGCGCGACCAGCGCAGAGAGACCACCGCGAGGCCTCCTCCGTGGGCACGAGGGTCCGGTCTCCCTGGGGGTCAGGGGGGGAGAGAGAGCAGCAACACAGGAGTATATATAGATGAACTCATTATGCTCACCACCCACAGCTGCGTCCATCCCGAGGGAATTCGCCACTCCCGCCTCCCTCGTTACGACCACGTTATTACATTACGAGTCATTTAGCAGACACTTTTGTTCCGAGGCAACTTACACTAAGGTCAACTACTAGTCACCAGATGTCATACTTTTCTTCCTAACACGCCTCAAAGAGCAGAGACAGTGCTCAGGTAAAAGTACAATAAGTTGGCTCTTTTTACACAAAAACTGCATCAAATAGTGGCAATGACATACAAGGATGAGCCTATATACATTATAAGAGTGAATTCAGTGACAAAATACTCAAGGTTGCAGTTGAGTCTATTCTAAAGGCTGATTTGTATAAGATGAATGTGTTGCTACTTGGTACATTTTTCGGCCCTTCTCTCACCATGTGAGAGAAGGGCCGTGAGTCCACATGTGTGGCCGTGAGTCCACATGTGTGGACATGTGGACGTGGGACAATAGTGCAGATCACACACATTCGGTGACAAGTGGGGTAGCCCTACCACAGAGTCATTCTCATATTTCAGAGTTGATTGGCTATCTGTCTCAGACTGCCTGAGACAGATAGCCAATCAACTACCTGTCCAGGATCTGCCTAAGTCAGACGGATAGACGGTCTGTTCCAGAGCGGCGCCAACATGAGTCGGGACGAGGGGAGACTTTCTTAGCTTAGTTAACTCTTACTCTATAAATTCTACTGTATTTATAGAGTTACTGTATTAACTCTATAAACTCTAAACTGTATTAACTCATTAACTGTATTAATTATATAACTGTATTGATTATAAAACTGGATTATGTCTATACACTGTTCAACTATGAATTATATAAAGCATAAACTCTATAACTGTATTAACTCTATAACTCTGTATAAACAATGTAATTTATATTTGTCTTGAGTTGAGTCCCGTGTGTCTAGTGGTGTAGACCTGCCTAGGAGACGGTCTGAGTCCTGTGTGTCTATAGACCTGCCCAGGAGACGGTATGAGTCCTGTGTGTCTAGCGGTGTAGACCTGCCCATGAGACGGTATGAGTCCTGTGTGTCTAGCGGTGTAGACCTGCCCAGGAGACGGTATGAGTCCTGTGTGTCTAGCGGTGTAGACCTGCCCAGGAGACGGTCTGAGTCCCGTGTGTCTAGCGGTGTAGACCTGCCCAGGAGACGGTATGAGTCCTGTGTGTCTAGCGGTGTAGACCTGCCCAGGAGACGGTCTGAGTCCTGTGTGTCTAGGGGTGTATACCTGCCCAGGAGACGGTATGAGTCCTGTGTGTCTAGCGGTGTAGACCTGCCCAGGAGACGGTATGAGTCCTGTGTGTCTAGCGGTGTAGACCTGCCCAGGAGACGGTCTGAGTCCCGTGTGTCTAGTGGTGTAGACCTGCCCAGGAGACGGTATGAGTCCCGTGTGTCTAGTGGTGTAGACCTGCCCAGGAGACGGTATGAGTCCTGTGTGTCTAGTGGTGTAGACCTGCCCAGGAGACGGTATGAGTCCCGTGTGTCTAGTGGTGTAGACCTGCCCAGGAGACGGTATGAGTCCCGTGTGTCTAGTGGTGTAGACCTGCCCAGGAGACGGTATGAGTCCCGTGTGTCTAGTGGTGTAGACCTGCCCAGGAGACGGTATGAGTCCTGTGTGTCTAGTGGTGTAGACCTGCCCCAGGAGACGGTATGAGTCCCGTGTGTCTAGTGGTGTAGACCTGCCCAGGAGACGGTATGAGTCCCGTGTGTCTAGTGGTGTAGACCTGCCCAGGAGACGGTATGAGTCCCGTGTGTCTAGTGGTGTAGACCTGCCCAGGAGACGGTATGAGTCCCGTGTGTCTAGTGGTGTAGACCTGCCCAGGAGACGGTATGAGTCCCGTGTGTCTAGTGGTGTAGACCTGCCCAGGAGACGGTATGAGTCCCGTGTGTCTAGTGGTGTAGACCTGCCCAGGAGACGGTATGAGTCCTGTGTGTCTAGTGGTGTAGACCTGCCCAGGAGACGGTATGAGTCCCGTGTGTCTAGTGGTGTAGACCTGCCCAGGAGACGGTATGAGTCCCGTGTGTCTAGTGGTGTAGACCTGCCCAGGAGACGGTATGAGTCCCGTGTGTCTAGTGGTGTAGACCTGCCCAGGAGACGGGGGCTTCCAGTCAGCAGCACTCCTGAGCTTTTGTTTGGTATTGATTATAAAACTGGATTATGTCTATACACTGTACAACTATAAACAACTATCCTGAGCTTTTGTTTGGTCAATCAATTTCCACACACAATCGACAAAGTACCCTTACCTATCATAAAACACAATTCAGATACATCACAGATACTAGATACATCACATTTCAAAAATGTCCCAATGGATATACCAAATTGAAGCTTAGAAGTGTATGCCGCTAGCTCTACTAAAGTAAAAAGCAGGTCAACAGCAGCGTGACCAGCTGAGCTGGGTGTGGGTGGAACGCGTTTTTTTGTAATGTTAATGTCTCATTTGAAAAAAAATCCACAGTTGTGGTTTTGGTTTGTTTGCTGGGGCATCGTTCTCCACCGTCTTGCCGATAACTTGCAGTGCATTCTGGGACATTTGTCATTACACTGGAGTTTGGAGTCTGTTTCTGAATAACCTCAGTTTGGAGGTCTGTGTGTAGCACTACCATTTCACCCAACCTCTCTATCTCGACAAGAAACGGGGACACTTGACGCCTACCGGACACCCTAACCCGACAAGTGAATACACAAAACGGAGGGGGCTGGGGCTAAGTGGGAGGAGCTAGGGCTGTATTGGGATTGGGTCAAGAGGGAGGAAGAGAGGTGAGTGATGGAGGGAGAGAGAGAGAGAGAGAGAGAGAGAGAGAGAGAGAGAGAGAGAGAGAGAGAGAGAGAGAGAGAGAGAGAGAGAGAGATGAAGAGGACCAGAATGTGAGTAAGGTGGCGAGAGCAGGGGAGAGAGATAGAGAGAGGGGGAGAGAGAGAGAGAGAGAGAGAGAGAGAGAGAGAGAGAGAGAGAGAGAGAGAGAGAGAGAGAGAGAGGGAGGGGGGGGGGGGGGGGGGCAGAGCGGAAACAGAGACAGGGGGAAGAGCGATATCGACGTGATTCTTCCCCCTCTGAGGCGGAGGAGTTTTCATTGAACCGCGTCGCTTTCTACATCAGAAGTCCTTCAATGCGTCTATTGATCGTCACCTCGCCGGGTGGAAAGCCTGAAGCCAAAGAGGACGTCGGAGGAGAGGCTGGGAAGAGAAACGAGGCATAGCGAGGAGAGAGAGAGAGAGAGAGAGAGAGAGAGAGAGAGAGAGAGAGAGAGAGAGAGAGAGACCACTCGTACAATGGAGAGATAGTGAGGGAGAGAGCGAGCGAGCGCGCGAGAGAGAGAGAGAGAGACAGAGAGAGATGTCTGTTGTGATACAGAAGAAAGGGAACACGTCGGTAAGACCTTCGCCGCTCCGCCGATCAATGATTCGAATAGCGGCGAGGCCTCGCTCGTTGAATCTGCCGTCTGTGAGATATAAAGATGTTATGATAGGGAGCAGAGAGCCCAGGAAGAGGGAGGGAGAGGTGGTTGTTGCATCTGACCGGCAAACAACGCCGTACAAGTACGTCACGGCGTCTTGAAAAACACCGCCACTGACCGCACAACCGCCACCACCGCCGCCGCCACCGCCGCCGCCGCCGCCGCCGCCGCCGCCGCCGCCGCCGCCGCCGCCGCGGTGGTGGCGGTGGCGGTTGGGGGGTGGTTGGGGGTTTTGTCAAATCGGTTGTCAGGGAGGTGTTCTGAATTGAGATCAAAAATTCGAAAGGCTGCTTAATTCAGTGGCTTCCTTTTCCTCTATCATTACTGATGCAGTGATGCAACAAATCGGAGGGTCGCCGGTTCAAGTCCCTGAAACACCTTGAGCACTGCCGAGGTACCCTTGAGCAAGGCACCAGACCCCCTTACCCTGCTCCCCGGGCAGCTGTATATACAATAGCTGATACCCACTGCTCCTAATACTAGGATGGGTTAAATGCAGAGAAACACATTTCACTGTGTGTGTGTGTGTGTGTGTGTGTGTGACCAGTAAAGATTTAGATTTAGACATTCTCTGTTTAAGAAATGAGTGTTCAAACATTGCATCACATTCATGAAAACAATGACAAATCAACCACAAAGCGCTCCCTACGTAGGAAATATATTGTAGCCGAGTGTCTTTTTATCTACTTAAATGTATGTATACAATTGGAAGTCAGGAGTATGCAAATTCACTAATAAATCCTTATCCTTTATACACATCTTCATTAACATATCGTATAAACAAGCAGGCATTAGCGGCCTATCTTTGCACAGGATAGTTTTATAAAGGGGGTTGCGTGTAAAGCGAGGATCATGTCGTCAGACAATGTCTTTGTTGAAGGATTCTATTAAATCCTTCATTATGTTTACCTTCATGAGTCGGAGGGGGGGGGGGGGGGGGGGAGGGGGGAGGTTATATAAAACGAGCAAGGCCATCTTTGTTTCTGTTTCTGTCCTCGTTCAAAACTCAGTCAAGAGATGTGAGGAATACACAACAACCAACGAGGGTTGCCCTTGGCTTGGTCCTGTGAAGGTTTCCGCCTCCACCTCTAGGGGGCGCTGCAAAGGCATCTTACCCTCATTCAACCGGTGGGACGCAGAGCGCTGCACGCTTGCAGCTGCACGCTTGCACTGGCGCCCCCCAAACAGGCCCACGACACAATCAACATGTGCTGGGGTTTTGCCCCGGAGTTCATCTGTTTTGCATTTGGGTCGTTCATGAACAACCGCCGCTGAGCTCGTAGAAAGGCATCGATTTCCGCTGCAAAGGAAGCGAAAGTCGACAGAGACGAACGAGCGACGCTAAAGGACAGGGGCCTCTGGGCCTCGAGAGGGGGGGGGGGGGTGCGGGGGCAGGAGGCCCAGAGGTCTCCTGAGCCCTGCCCCGTACACAGCTTGTACCCCCACCACCCCTCCATCTCCATCTCCATCCGCTGCTCCACTCACACGAGAGAGAGAGTCAGCCCAGCTGCGGAGACCTTGGACGGAGAGGGGGGGGGGGGGTCGGCGTGGGACGACATCACCGCGTGTGAGGGTCGCTCTGATGGATGACTCCCCCCGGGATCCTCCGTGGTTACGGTGGTCTTTGGGGAGGAATGTAATGAAAGACACGCACACACAGAAACACACAGTCACTCACAGGCACACACACACACACACACACAAACACACACACACACACACACACACACACACACACAACACACACACACACACACACACACACACACACACACACACACACACACACACACCACACACAGACACACACAGTCACATAAAGACACAGATGTGCATAACCCAGTTACATACATACATATATACAGACACACACACACACACACACACACACACACACACACCACACACACACACACACACACACACACACACACACACACATGGAGGGAGGTTAAGTGCATACAGTTAGACTATGACCTTGTCCGTGGCCCAACACTTAAATGGTCACGTTACAGATGGCTGGGTGGGAACAGGGGAAAATGGAAGAGGTGGGGCAGTGGTGGTGGAGGTAGAGGAGGTGGTGGTGGTGGTGGAGGTGGAGGAGGTGGTGGTGGAGGAGTGGTGGAGGAGGTGATGGTGGGGGTGGTGAGGAGGTGGTAGTGGGGGTGGTGATGGTCAGGCGACTTGTTCGACCTTCACTGATGACAACCAAGCATCGCTCGTCCAAGACCCAGCTCTTCAGGGCTCTGGCTCCACAGTGGTGGAATGAACTCAAGACCCACCTGTTCAGAGTCCACCTGGACTCTCCATGAACCCTCCTTCTCCTTTGTGAACCCCTAACTTGCTTAAGTCCTGACTTTAATAGCTCTTAGCATGTTGTATATTCTAGCAAGTGTATATCCTTAATGTTGATAACACGCTCTTATCACAGCTACTTAAGCAGGTGACCTGGCAGTACCAAATTGTGTTATTCATCTTGTTAATATGAATACTTGTGAACTGCTCTATTTTTATGTTTGCGTACCTCAGTGTTATGCTATTGTCTGCTTCAACAAATGGAAGTCGCTTGTAAGTCGCTTTGGATAAAAGCGTCTGCCAAATGCCCTAAATGTAAATGTAAATGGTGGAGGTGGAGGAGGTGCTGGTGGTGATGGTGGTGGAGGTGGAGGTGGAGGAGGTGCTGGTGGTGATGGTGGTGGTGGTGGTGGTGGAGGTGGAGGAGGTGCTGGTGGTGATGGTGGTGGTGGTG
>CM051013.1:7532750-7537750 GCA_027704905.1 Muraenolepis orangiensis | reverse complement strand
AAGTCTAAATCTAAATCTGGAGGATTGAATCCTCTTCATTGGTCACATACATGCACACACACAGTGAAATGTGTTTCTCTGCATTTTACCCATAGTATTATAGCTATTTTATATACAGCTGCCCGGGGAGCAGTGTAGTGTAGGGTGTATGGTGCCTTGCTCAAGGGGCACCTTTGGCAGTGCCCCCAGGTGTTTCGGGGACTTGAACAGGCGACCTTCCGGTTTCCGGAAGAATCCCCCCAAGTCCCAACAGACTGAGCCCATATCCTGCCGCCCATGGGACTAATGGCATGGATGCTTTCGGTATGCAGGTAATGTTGTTATTCACCATCGTACATCCACCTGGGATGCTGCAAAACAAGAGCAGAGGGGCCTATAAGGAGACCTGCTGCTTCCTGTCACAGGGATGGACTGTGCTCTCTCTCTAGGGTGAAAACCAGGTACCCATGGGTACCACAGGGCCTTCCCTATCGCCCCCTCACAGCCCCCTCACAGCCCCCTCACAGCCCCCTCACAGCCCCACTCACAGCCCCCTCACAGCCCCCTCACAGCCCCACTCACAGCCCCCTCACAGCCCCACTCACAGCCCCACTCACAGCCCCCTCACAGCCCCACTCACAGCCCCCTCACAGCCCCCTCACAGCCCCCTCACAGCCCACTCACAGCCCCCTCACAGCCCCACTCACAGCCCCCTCACAGCCCCCTCACAGCCCCACTCACAGCCCCCTCACAGCCCCCTCACAGCCCACTCACAGCCCCCTCACAGCCCCCTCACAGCCCCCTCACAGCCCCACTCACAGCCCCCTCACAGCCCCCTCACAGCCCCCTCACAGCCCCACTCACAGCCCCCTCACAGCCCCCTCACAGCCCCCTCACAGCCCCCTCACAGCCCCCTCACAGCCCCTCACAGCCCCACTGTGAATGTGGAATTGAAACATAAGCGATGAATCACATTGCAAAAACGTGGGCGAGGCCGAAAGCAAAGAGTGAGCTTTTAAAGAGTGCATTTTAGACTAGATTAGATTAGATTAGATTAGATCAACTTTATTTATCCCCAGGGAAATGGTTGTGCAACAGTCGCAATACATACATAGAGGAAATTAACAAATAAAAAGGATGCCCGATTTTGTAGTTTTTTTTGTAATAGAACGAGGACAGTAGCATATAGTATTTGCGTTATGGGCGGCAGGAAAGCTCGGTCTGTTGTAGTACTCGGCTTGGGAACCCGGAAGGTTGTCGGCGGTTCAAGTCCCCGAAACACCAGGTGCACTGCCTAGGTGGCCCTTGAGCAAGGCACCAGACCCCTACGCTGCTCCCCTAGTGCTGTATATCCAATAGCTGCCCCACTGCTCCTAACACTAGGAAAAAATTAATAAAATATATATATATATATACAACAACATATATATCTATATATATCCAATAGAGTTGGATACAAAGTGATGGACACATACCCCTGGCGGTGTATTAAGAGCTGTTTAAGAGCAGTATAATGGGTTCATGTGAATATGTTGCATTAAGCAAGGCCGGCGGCGGGGGGGGGGGGGGGGCACTCATGTATTATTCATGGTGTCATCCGCGGCCGAGTGAGAGTGTGAAGTGAACTTCTCTCTCCCCTTCCTCCTCCTCCACGCAGAGGTCACCCACGGCAGGTCACCTCCTGCCTTAATAAAGCCTAACGATCCTCTAAAGAGGACGTTGATATTCTGCCAGGCCGCCCCATTATGGTTTATACATGGTCTGGCATGGGAGCCATTTATTGGACGGTCGGGGGAATGTGTTTTTAAAATGGAATTCAGGTCGGCTATAGAGTCATGTCCAAATCTTTTATTTAAAATAATAAAATTCACACGCTTATGTAGATCTATCGTTAACAGTTACTCATATTGTCTGAAACCTGTTGAATGCCAAGTGATTGATTGATTGGTTGATTGATTGGGATTTTCAATTTATTTCCCTCTGAGCTACACGGTGAAGAAGAGAGACTGCGTCGAGAGAGAGAGAGAGAGAGAGAGAGAGAGAGAGAGAGAGAGAGAGAGAGAGAGAGAGAGAGAGAGAGAGAGACACAGACACACAGACAGACAGACAGACAGACAGACAGACAGACAGACAGACAGACAGACAGACAGACAGACAGACAGACAGAGAGAGAGAGAGAGAGAGAGAGAGAGAGAGGGGGGGAGAGAGAGGAACCTGCAGAGTGATACACACAGGCAAATAAAGATGGAGGAAGCAGAGAGATGGGGACATTTTGCGCACACACACACACACACACACACACACACACACCACACACACACACACACACACACACACACACACACACACACACACACACACACACACACACATATATATAAAGGAGTGGAGACGACAGGGGAGACGGCGGAGGACTGATAAAACAGACAGGTAGTGAGATGAGAAGAGAGGCACAAAGATAGCTCTGAGGAGGGCTTATTGTGCTCTCTCTCCCTCTCTCTCTCTCTCTCTCTCTCTCTCCCTCTCTCTTACTCCCTCTCTCTCTCTCCCTCTCTCTTTCCCTCTCGCTCTCCCTTCCTCTCTCCCTCTCTGTCTCTCTCTCTCTCCCTCTCTGTCTCTCTCTCTCTCTCTCTCCCTCTCTCTCTCCCTCTCTCTCTCTCTCTCTCTCTCTCTCTCTCTCTCTCTCTCTCTCTCTCTCTCTCTCTCTCTCTCTCTCTCTCTCTCTCTCTCTCTCTCTCTTTCCCTCTCGCTCTCCCTTCCTCTCTCCCTCTCTCTCTCTCTCTCTCTCTCTCTCTCTCTCTCTCTCTCTCTCTCTCTCTCTCTCTCTCTCTCTCTCTCCCTCCTCTCCTCCCCCTCCCCCCTCACCACCGTCTCCTGGTTCCACTCCTTCTTCTGTGAGCTCGCCCATGGTGGAGGGGGAGAGATGAGGATTAGAAAGTATTAATTATCTCTTGTCACGAGAGAGGAGAGAGACGCGAGGTGTCGTCAACAACTCAGCACCTGCCAAATGCACGCGCAATATATATATGTTTTATACAGTTTACCCACCACACCTCAACCCTGTTATTTATTGACGTTTCCTTTTTGTTGTAATTTAAATCCCTTCATTTCGATTTCTTTGATTTAATCTTGTCTGCACTGTACTTTGCACCATCCACCATATGTATTTATCATCCTTTAGACACCTTTATTATTTTATTGTGTATAGTATTGTTATAGTATAGTGTTGTTTATAGTATATAGCATAGCGTATAGTATATATTTATCTAAATCTGGAGGATTGAATCGTCTTTATTGGTCACATACATGTACACACAGTGAAATGTCTCTGCATTTAACCCATCCTAGTATTAGGAGCAGTGGGCAGCTCTTGTATATACAGCTGTGTAGGGGATCCAACCTTCCTGTTCCCAAGCTGTTCCAAGTCCCAAATAGACTGAGCTACTGCCCACCCATAATTATAGTATAGTACAGTATAGTATAGTATAGTATAGTATAGTATAGTATAGTATAGTATAGTATAGTATAGTATAGTGTAGTGTAGTGTAGTGTAGTGTAGTGTAGTGTAGTGTAATGTAGTATAGTGTAGTGTAGTGTAGTGTAGTGTAGTGTAGTGTAGTGTAGTATAGTACAGTGTAGTGTAGTGTAGTGTAGTGTAGTGTAGTGTAGTGTAGTATAGTATAGTATAGTGTAGTGTAGTGTAGTATAATATAGTATAGTGTAGTGTAGTGTAGTGTAGTGTAGTGTAGTGTAGTATAGTGTAGTGTAGTGTAGTGTAGTGTAGTGTAGTGTAGTATAGTACAGTGTAGTGTAGTGTAGTGTAGTGTAGTGTAGTGTAGTGTAGTGTAGTATAGTATAGTGTAGTGTAGTGTAGTGTAGTATAGTATAGTATAGTATAGTGTAGTGTAGTGTAGTGTAGTGTAGTGTAGTATAGTGTAGTGTAGTGTAGTGTAGTGTAGTGTAGTGTAGTATAGTATAGTATAGTGTAGTGTAGTGTAGTATAGTACAGTGCAGTGCAGTGTAGTGTAGTGTAGTGTAGTGTAGTGTAGTGTAGTGTAGTGTAGTATAGTATAGTGTAGTGTAGTGTAGTGTAGTGTAGTGTAGTGTAGTGTAGTATAGTATAGTATAGTGTAGTGTAGTGTAGTGTAGTGTAGTGTAGTGTAGTATAGTACAGTACAGTACAGTGTAGTGTAGTGTAGTGTAGTGTAGTGTAGTGTAGTGTAGTGTAGTGTAGTGTAGTGTAGTGTAGTATAGTACAGTACAGTGCAGTGTAGTGTAGTGTAGTGTAGTGTAGTGTAGTATAGTACAGTACAGTGTAGTGTAGTGTAGTGTAGTGTAGTGTAGTGTAGTGTAGTGTAGTATAGTACAGTACAGTGCAGTGTAGTGTAGTGTAGTGTAGTGTAGTGTAGTGTAGTATAGTACAGTACAGTACAGTGTAGTGTAGTGTAGTGTAGTGTAGTGTAGTGTAGTATAGTACAGTACAGTGTAGTGTAGTGTAGTGTAGTGTAGTGTAGTGTAGTGTAGTGTAGTGTAGTGTAGTATAGTATAGTATAGTATAGTGTAGTGTAGTGTAGTGTAGTGTAGTGTAGTGTAGTGTAGTGTAGTGTAGTGTAGTATAGTATAGTATAGTGTAGTGTAGTGTAGTGTAGTGTAGTGTAGTGTAGTGTAGTAGTAGTATAGTATAGTATAGTGTAGTGTAGTGTAGTGTAGTGTAGTGTAGTGTAGTGTAGTGTAGTATAGTTGTAGATATTCCGACTGCAGGAGTGAATGGGGAGTAAGCATTCCATTGAACTCGTTACACAAAATGAATGTTGAATCCTGAATCTTGATATTTTAGCGTGTTTAGTGTTCACCGCGGTCCTGAACATGTGCGGCTGTGTGACAGGACGGCAGGCGAGTGATTACCTAAATCCATCATCCCAACCCCTCACAGCGAGAGCTCTCTCCATTGGTATACACATGCGCATATGGCGCACCGCACCTTTGGGGGAGGGGGGGGGGGGGTGTTGAAGTATTGCTTT
>CM051013.1:7520250-7525250 GCA_027704905.1 Muraenolepis orangiensis | reverse complement strand
GGATGCTTCGGCAAGAGGGATGGGGAGGGATGGGGATGGGGAGGGTGGGCCTTGACTCATGCAAGGAGGATGTTTTCGAAAAAGCCGTCCGTCTGGACGGATGGATGCTCCATATAACTTCCCCCCTCCTCCTCCTCCTCCTCCTCCTCCTCCTCCTCCTCCTCCCCCCCCCACCCACCCCCCACACACACACACACCACCCCCCACACCCACACACACACACACACCGTGGTCTCTTTCATTTACCCGCCAAAAAAAAGAAGAAAAAATAAATAAATAATAGAAAGCCTGATTCCTGGAGGAGCTCTGGGCTTTGAACCGTTCTGTTGTTGTTCTCTTTAATTAATGACCTCCCTGAAGTGTGTGTGAGTGGGATTCCTGATGCCAGAGCTTCTCACCGGATGCGGTCGGTAACGCAGGCGTGTTTTCCTGAGTTCACGCTTCTCTCTTCTCTCTTCCGTCTCGCTCGGCGGCTTGTCAGTCCGCGGCGGGATGATCCACGAGCGGGGGTACCCCGGCATGACGATCCCCCCGTCCACCCCCCCCCCCCCCCCCCCCCCCCTCAACCTGTGTATCGGTGCAAAAACCCCTGTGTACGCCAGGAGAATACAGACTTGTTGCAGCCCGTCCAAGTCCAGAAGCCCCGTAGTACTGCAGTACCCCTCTGGAGCAGCTAGGGGGCGATTCAATAACAGAGGATGGGTTTTTTTTGTCGTTCGGATTATGTTGCATTGGGGGGGGGAGGGACCAAGTGCATTATGGGTGATCGCCGTATCGTCGTACCAGCTGAGGTGGAAGTAAGGGTAATGGAGTCCTCATCTCATGGTGAAATAATGAAGTTACTTCCCCTCCAGCCACTGCGTTGACATTTATCAAACTCACTCACACACACACACACACACACACACACACTTACGTTGTCGACGCCCCCTTTTTACACGGTGCGCTGACTCAGCGACTCCCCTTTCTTTTGGGTCACAGACTCACTGTAATTCAGTGTAAAATTCTGAAATGATGTGCGATACAGAGGACGTTTTCATGCTTGTTGCGTAAAACTACATTGACTACGAAAAACCAATCGGAAGAACAGAACAGATCGCTTATACCCCCGGAACATCATCAGACGATTTGGAAACACCACCTGTTTGACCTCCTGGCCTCAGGGAGGCGCTACAGCTCAATACAAAACACCAAACAAAGCACCAACAGCCTCTTTAAGAGACTCTTTTCTCTTCTCAAAGCCATCCAGACTCTCAACATACATACACGGCTCTGTCTACTCACTACTCACTTTTCCCTACTCCCTACTCCCTACTCCCTACTCCCTACACCCTACTCCCTACTCCCTACACCCTACTCCCTACTCCCTACTCCCTACACCCTACTCCCTACTCCCTACACCCTACTCCCTACTCCCTACTACCCTACTCCCTACTCCCTACTCCCTACTCCCTACACCCTACTCCCTACTCCCTACCCTACCCTACTCCCTACTCCCTACTCCCTACACCCTACTCCCTACCCTACTCCCTACTCCCTACTCCTACTCCCTACACCCTACCCCTACACCCTACTCCCTACTCCCTACACCCTACTCCCTACACCCTACTCCCTACACCCTACTCCCTACACTATACTCCTACTCCCTACTCCCTACTCCCTACTCCCTAATCCCTACTCCCTACACCCTACACCCTACTCCCTACACCCTACTCCCTAATCCCTACTCCCTAATCCCTTCTCCCTACACAGGGAGTTCAATGTAGGGCGCTTTGGAGTGAGTTCATTGGCTTCATTAAAAAAAACCTTTTGGACACTACTGGATTCTCCTTTAATGACGCCATTGCTGTCGCATAATAAACTGTGCCCGATATACGTCTGTGTGACGTATGTTTCTCCCGGCGCAATGCATGATGGTCTAAATGTACACTACTCTCCATGATGCATTGTGCATTTATATAGAGGTAGATAACGATTCTCACGAAACATTCGGACAGCACTACCAAACGGCGTGCACTTTGTAGGGAGGGGGGAGTGATTTTTGACACAGCCGACTGTGCATCCTACTTTATAAACACTGTTATATTTTTAAACTGTCAATATATATTTTTGTATGTATTATTGTTTGTGTGTGCATGCATGTGTGCATGACTGAACCCCCCACTGACTGAGATGGGAACTCGCAACTTTATTGTGTGAATATTTCTGGGACAATAAAGGTGTCTTATCATAACTTTGAAATTGGGTGTCTTTTTGTGCCAGGGTAGAATGAGCTGGCCGCGCGCCTTCTGTGAGGCGCTGCGGTCGTTCGTAACGCCGCATCATCTGACCTCATGCCGTCCATTACCATAGCTGTTGCAGCGCGACCTCCTTTTTGCTTCGGGGCAGATCTGCCGCCTCCCCGGCTTAACGACGGCGGGGAGGGAGGAGGAAGAAGGCTCAGAGCCAGTAGTGTCCCCACATGCCAATGAGCCATACGTCTGGCCCAGCGCCATCTCATTAGTGCCCTCACGGCAGACACCGGAGAACCGCCCGCGTCTGATATTATACCCCCCCCCCCCCCCCCCACCGCTCAGGGTGGACCGACGACAGGTGGGACGATTTGGGGCCGACACGGACGATATCGATGGACTCTTACGCCTTCCCTTTCATCCTTCCTTCCAACCGTCCGTCCGTCCGTCCTTCCGTCCTTCCCTTTCGTATAATCGCTTCCTTCCTCGACTGACGTCTCATTTTGTTAAATGGAGATATTGAGTCACTACTGCTAGCCGTTCCCCATTTGTTCTACTCTCTCCTCGTCTGTTCCTGTTTTACTAGTTTAAGCATTTATGGAGAACGCAACATTTTTTTTTAGCTCTCCATTTGACACGAGCATCAGCGGCGGGGCGTAGCTTGGCTCACTCAGCCAGAGGCTAGCCGGAGGGGTCCCTGGGAGCGGCTCCCGGGGAGCGGCTCCCGGTTCAAACTGCCAACAAACTCCGTCTCCTGGATGGAGCTGCTTCTTTGTGATTGGTTAGCCGGTTTCCCCGCATTCAAATACCCCTGATTGTAACACGTCAACTACTTTGACCCAAAATGAATAAATACATTTAAGTATGTAAATCAATAAAAACACAGAGCTGCCACTTCAGGCAAACTTGGATTTTTGAAGGTCCCTGGCGCTTCTCAAGGTCAACACCTCGGCTCACATTAAAAAGGGTATTATTAGAAACATGGCTGAAAGACCAATGAACAGTGGCTGGCTAATAAATAAGAAATCAATGCACAACATTAGTAGCTGCTAGTAGCAGCTAGTGTCTGAAATTAAAGTTATAAATGTTCACAGAATAGTTCTCCAGTAACTTCAAGGGTACGGCTGACATTCAGTAGCCTACATATCAAACCTGAAATACAAAATGTCACCTGAGAATGAAGCTCAAAATGTCTGCATCTGCCCTCACTGCTCCCGCAACCGCAGCCTCGCACGACCACCTGGAGACCGTCCAGATTAGATTACATTAGATTAGATTAGATTCGATTCTAATTTATAGTCATTGCACAGCACAAGTACAGTACAGTGAAAGTAATTTGGCATCTAACCAGAATGTAAATGTTACAGTAAAGTGCATGGTAATATATAATGTACAGTGGTTAAATGAGATTTACTAGGTATGAGAACAGGTATAATATAATTTATACAGTAGGTATGAGATATGTGCAGAATTAAAGGTATATATATATATATATATATATATATATATATACAGGTAAGTATACAAGTATTAAGGTAGTGAGCAGAGGTATGCAGTTATATCAACAAGATACAAATATATAAATGTATATACATCAGGTACTGAGCAGGGGTATGTAGTTATATCAACAGTTGTAGATAAATAAATATATATATATATATATATATGGTAAGTACAGTAAAAATGTACATGGTGATCATACAGGTATGTAAACAATAAATATATATGTAAACTAAAGGTAGAGGTAGGGAGTTATGATTACAGTGCAAGGCCGTTGGTAATAGGATATAGTCAACAGAAATCAGAGTTTGTGCGGTGGGCAGCAACGAAGATCATTCTGGCCTCAGCTGGGCAGGTAATTGATTTCCAAATATGGGCGTGGCCTAACAGTGCTCAAAAAACTCAGAGTGAAGCTCTTGTCTCTCTCTGCCCTTGCTGAATCCGGTCGGAGGAAAATCACAAAAACATATTTTCTCCTCTGAGAAAAAGCCTTCCGTGCTGATTCCAGCTGTTCTCCTTTGGCATCGTTTTTTCAGTCAATTTCGTTAAAAAATAGGTTTTGATTGCTACACTTTTCTCAGGCGCCGCCATTATTTTTTAAATTCGACAGACTGTGTGGCGCTCAATGTTGGCCGTGAACTGAAACTCCTCCCCCTTAGCCCTGATTGGTCCGTGCATTTTACATTTTTCGGGGAAAAATGCTTTCAATCTGTGCTTTCAACGAGGCTAACAGGGGCTAATCATACTTACTGAAACAAGATTTTCCTTTTCTTTGTGTAAATAGAAGCGTTTGAGTCCAATGGGTAGCCTTCGCCTGGGTTGGCAGACAGAGCGGTGTGACGACAATGTCTAAGAGCGAAGTCAAGAGCCTTCCAGGATAACACGGCACCTGGGTCCTTCTGACACAAGGTCACAGTTAGGAAAAAAAAAATGTTCTCTGACAAGCCTATTGAACCTGAACAGGTGTCAGGCTCTTTCTGGGGTTCTCTTTGAAACGCTGTGATTGATTGCGTTAATGGGGGACGTGGGAGAGGAAATGTAAGCTGTTATGTTAAGATTGTGTTCACCTGTTGAATTGCAGAATGAATGCAGTGGGTTTCGTTATTTAAAAAAAAGAAAACTCCATATTTTTAGATTTTCTTCTTTTCATGGCTGACAATACCGGTGTGCTACAACAGCAATGCTATTGGTGTTTTCAATGGGAGGAAATACAAAGTGGTCATCACACTGAAGCATTTTCTGAAAACGGTTCACCTTCTTACAACACTC
>CM051013.1:7510250-7517750 GCA_027704905.1 Muraenolepis orangiensis | reverse complement strand
GAGGATGAGGAGGGGGAGAAGGGGGAGGAGGGGGAGGAGGGGGAGGAGGAGTAGGTGAGGAGAACAAAGAGAATGCACAGGCCTCCTCTCCTCTCCATAATAGTGATTCCTTTTAGGAATCACTATGCCGCAAACATGGGATGGAAAAGGTATTATAGGATGTTAAATCCCAGGCTAATATTATCTCCTTAATAGATGACAGGTAGCAATTCAATTGAATACACCTGATATACCTGTATATATGAGACAAGCACACCTGCTTAAGCATTAACCTCAATTCATCTGAGAAAAACCCCAGTTTATCTGTGCAGTTTTATAGCATGTAGCTACAGCTAGCAGGGGTCTTTTTGTGAAAATTAATGAAGCTTTGCTTTTAGCTTTTAAAGGGTTGTTAAAAGCTAAAAGAAGCAAAACAACAACAACTCGTGTATGTATACTGACGTCCCTACACTCTCTCCGCTACCACATCAGCCTACCCTATAGGCGTGTGTGTGTGTGTGTGAGAGACATGTGTATAACGCGGTGTTGACGTGGAAACACCACGGAGAGAGAGAGTGTGTGTGTGTGGGGACAGGTGCTTGTTCCAGCTCTTCGCTCATGCTGATGGCGAGGTAATGAGCAGGTGAGGCTGTTTGTCTGCATACAATTAGCCCAGCACCAACGCTTCTCTGGACGAGTGCCACTGGATGTTTTAGGGGAGTGTGTCAAAACAACAGATGATGATAAACATGGGAGAGAAAAAAAACCCTTTTTCGTTTTGGTGAACATCACCTGGCTCCAATCCAACCACAGGGAACAGCTTCAAGTTTGGGGTATTGGCCCCGTACCACCCATGTCACCATGCCACTCTACAGCCCTCAACACACAACATTAGGGTGACCAGGCGTCCTCTATGCGTCCGGCCCGGGATTTTCTAAATCGCCGGGAAATGTCCGGGATTCGGCTTTTGCTTCCTACAGACTCATTACTTTACCACTCACAACATGACACTGGTATGGACATATCATGACCAGCTTTCGGGGTGGGTGTGTTTGGTGGCTGGTTGAAGCAGCCTCACCTGGCCCGAGGCTGTTGGGTGAGGCTGCACACCTGTGGTGCTTTAGAGTGATCAAGGCCCAGAGGTTGAACCAGCCAACACACACGCACACACACACACACACACACACACACACACACACACACACACACACACACACACACACACACACACACACACACACACACACACACACACACACACACACACACACACACACACACACACACACACACACACACACACACACACACACACACACACACACACACACACACACACACTCGAGATGAGCAAGGACATGTTAGCATTTTTCACCCGCTCTGCCTGCAAAACAAGTACAACTCTACGCTACAACGGTTTATTGTGGAGTTAAGTCTAAATCAGCCTGAATCTAGACCAGATGAGGCTGCTTAAACCAGCACACCAACCACACACACACACACACACACACACACACACACACACACACACACACACACACACACACACACAGACTCCACACAGTGATCCTGGACATTAAAATAAACGCTACTCTACTATTCCTCCATGCTGAGGCTTTGAATCCTTCTGGAACCGGTCTTTGAGGGGCGATTGATCAATTAACTGCAGAGAGCAAAGCTAACGCAGGCGGTCGTCTGACAGCCGCGCTCAGCATGGCAGCTTGGTGGAGGACGATGGACGGCTTGGTGGATGACGATGGACGGCTTGGTGGATGACGATGGGCGGCTTGGTGGATGACGATGGACGGCTTGGTGGATGACGATGGACGGCTTGCCGCGGTGTCTCGTAACTCATCACCGTCAGCCTCGAAACCACAGCGTAATTAATCGAGATGGAACACAACACGCACCCCGTGTGAGGTTAAAAGAACGGACCTCCGTCCGAGTCTATTCTCTCTCGCAAGGATTAATTTTATTCAATTCAATTCAAGATTCAAGATTCAAGATTTTTATTTGCCATATTTGCCGAATGGGGAATTTGCTTAGTCCCCATTCCCTCCTGCAGTATGAATTATCTAAAACACTATACTATACAAATAAAAATACTGTATACAATAAAAATAACAATAAAAACAAACAATAAGTGACTGATATGTACATGTTTTGAATCCAAAAAAAGTATGAGAGTGATTCAAGATTGAAGAACATTATTTGTCACATACACATGCAGGTTGTGCAGTGAAATTAAAGTGACGTTGCCTTACAGAAATTGTACAAAATGCAATCGAAAATAGAAAATAAACGTCAATAAACTAAGTATAAAGAAATATATTAAAGTCAATGCAACAGTATTTATAATTGAGTTGATATAAATCTAATTGGAGAGTTTGGTTCCATCCTCAGACCGTTTAGTACTCCGGAGCAGCCCGTAACACAAAGCAGTCTCACCTGGCCTGAGTCAGACTGATTCCTCTATGGCTGCTGAGGCTGCACACCTGTGGGTCCTTGTTAATACAAGGACATTTAGCAGTCATTTAGCAGACGCTTTTATTTAAAGGAAGGTGAATAACTTTTGGATGAGGAAAGAGAATAACTCTTCACCAGAAGTCAAAAGTGAATTTCATTACTAACAAGTCTCCAAGAACTGAGCCAGAGCTCAGGTATAGAAGTACAATAAGTTCAGGTAAAAGTACAATAGATTGGCAAACAATAGAACAATATCTAACTAACAATCTACTTAGACAATCTACTTAGTAATACGCTATTACAAAAAGGATGCGCTAGGAGGAAGGATCCGGGTAGTGTTTCCTGGAGATCCTTCCTCCTAGCGCATCCACTGTTAATCAAGGTTAATACAGCCACCACCACCACACACACTGGAGATAGAGCTCTAGCATGTACCATCTGCTCTGTTCACAATGATTAAAACTCTTGCAATGAACCAGATTCCTCATCCCCCTGCTGTGACCTTGTCTTCGGATGACTGGTGGCATTTAAATGACTGGTGGCAGCGCCGACTGCTACACAGATACGTTTACATTGTCCGGACTAACGTTCGTGCCGTGCACTAATTGAATTCACAGTTTTTATTCACAGGAAGGAGGAGGAGGGGGAGGGGAGGAGGAGGAGGAGGGGGAGGAGGGGGAGGAGGAGGAGGAGGGGAGGAGGGGAGGAGGAGGAGGAGGAGGAGGAGGAGGGGGAGAAGTAGGAGGGGGAGGGGGAGGAGGAGGAGGAGAAGGGGGAGGAGCAGGAGGAGGAGGAGGAGGGGGAGGAGGAGGAGGAGGGGGAGGAGGAGGAGGAGGTGAGGAGAACAAGGAGGATGCACAGGCCTCATCTCCTCCCCCCCTCCGGTGTGTAGTCCGTTAGTGAGCTGACAATATCAGACTAGATTAGATTCCAATTTGTAAATTTGTGATCGCACAGCACAAGTACAGCACAGCGACAATAAGTTGGCATCTAACCAGAGTGCAAATGAAACACAAAAGTGCAATATATAATTGTTGTCCTGCAATATGTACAATTTGATATTCAAGATTCAAGATTCAAGATAACTTTATTTATCCTGAGGGAAATGAAGGTGCAACAGTTGACACACATGACACATATGGCAATTTTAAACCTATTCCATTCAGTTCTGTTTATTTATATCATATATGGTTTTCAATTGCTGTTTGTCAAGAGGCTGTGTGGCCGTGAGGGTTGCTACGCAATTGTGTCGTACTTTACTACAATGACAACAAAGGTTTTCTGATTCTGGTTCTGACAGTGGACCAAACCTTGGGTTTTGGTAGTTCTTGGTTTTCAGAGGTTTAGTAACTACAGCACGGACCTCTCGGAATATGTAATTTTCTGCTGTGCAGTTTGTACACATCACACAAACTGTACTGTATATATATTCTATATTTCTGTACTGGTGTACTTCCTGCATATATCAAGAAGCAAACGGATGTCAGCAAGCCGCCTAGGCACTGCCGAGGTGCCCTTGAGCAAGGCACTAGACCCCTATACTGCTCCACTGGGCAGCTGTATATACAATAGCTGCCCACTGCTCCTAATACTAGGATGGGTTAAATGCAGAGAAACTCATTTCACGGTGTGTGTACATATATATATATATATATATACTGTATATATGTGTGTATGTGCGTGTATGTATGTGACCAATAAAGAGGATTCAACCCTCCAGATTTAGATTCAGATTTACATCACACATACTGTCCATATATATTCTATATTTCTGTCTTGGTATACCTCCCTGTGTGTGTCAAGCAGTTAACGGATGGATTCCAGCCAGGCGCCCGACAGACAGACAGACAGACAGACAGACAGCGGTGCGATAGTTTAAATAGTTTATCGCCTGCTACCTGGATATTGATGGGCCCGCATATATCTGGATTATTAAGATCATATCCAGGAAGTACGCAGTAAATTGAGAGAATGAACAGCCTTAAAGAGAGAGGGAGCAGAGAGACGACACCTCGTCTCACCCTAAACTTGTTTGGCTCTCACAGGACAGATACGGCGTGAAATTGCGATATTCACACACAATATGAACAGGAGTTGGAGGAGAACGCCAAGCAATTAAATTTTAGAAACCTGTTGGGTTACGCTAAGGGTTATGGAGGAGTGTGTCTGTGTGTGTGTGTGTGTGTGTGTGTGTGTGTGTGTGTGCGCGTCCCGTTTTATAAAGACAAGCCTCACATGTCTTAATGAAGGTGATATTGACCCTTGACTAGTTAGGCTCCTTGATATAATGACGGTTTGAATCAGACTGGTCAGCAGTCAACAGGGGGGGGGGGAGGGGGGGGGAGGGGGGGGGGGAGGGGGGGGGAGTCTGCTCGCTGCATGGCATCAGTGAGAGGGGAAAACAACTTCATAGCTTATCCGCTCTCGACCGCAGGACGACAGTGTTCCAACACCCAACTCTGTGTGCAGGTCCATGTCTACGAACCGGTCTATGAACCGAGTGAGTTTGTGCGATTTGGGTTCCTCGTTAGCCCTGTGCACACAGCAGTGTTGTCGGCATAATTGTGTCCTCATCGTTTATGAATGAATCCGTCATTTAGCATCATCTGCCCTTTTCTCTTTCCAAGGATAAATCCGGGGCATTTATATTGACTCAGTCAAATGAGGGCTGGCTGGATGGTGGCGGGCGGTTACAGACGTCTGGCGACGGTTCACCCTCCGTTCACCCTGATCCCTGTCTGGATTTGGTAAGCAACTCAATTAAACTCCTTCTATGTTTGTGTATAGTAGACCCCACCTAAATGGATATCCATATCTCTAATTCAATTTACTGTGTGTGTGTGTGTGTGTGTAAGAGAGCATCAACAAAAATCCTTCACTCTTAAAAATAAATCAGTGGTCCGGAAGATAAAATCTTCAAAGACGAACAACTTGTGGATGAGGGAACGCGATGGGTTAATGGGCCACCCCGTCTGAAGACTCGGAGAGGAGAATTGACGGCTGTCACACGGAAGCCTTGCATCTCTTTGATGGGAGGTGACAAGCGGGCCAGCGCTTGAGTTATGTGCTATTAAAAATATGTAGATATGACAGGTCTCCTCAGGAGAGCGGCTGATGGGGGGTCCCTGCTGGTTGCTTCGCCGGAGAGAGTCATAAATAAATGAACACATCAGGAAGCCGGCTGAAGGGGATATCAGAGCTGACACGCTTCATGATCTTAAAATGAAAAAAAAAAAGAAATGGAAAAATAACCACGCTTCAAAACACCATTCTTCATCACGGGGGCCTCTCTCTCTCTCTCTCTCTCTCTCTCTGATTCTTTTCCCCCCCATCAGACGTCAGCCCTTCTTATCTGGCTGGGATGGGAATCTAACCGTGTGTGTGTGCGCACATGTCTGTTTGTGGGTCCGGAAGCCATGGTGACGAGCATTCGAGGAGACTCACCCTCTCACGTATGACCTCCTCCGATACACCTGCGACAGCTGTCAGGGTAGTGACCAGAACCCACTTCTCTCAAGGACATTCGTCAAGTTGTCATCGGACAAGCCGTCCGTCAGCTGTGAGTGAGTGAACTGTGCTTGTGGGAATATCCGTTTGGACTCAACTGGACCTGTTACACTGTAGACCTGCTCCTCAGTCTGAGACCAGTTACACTGTAGACCTGCTCCTCAGTCTGAGACCAGTTAGACTGTAGACCTGCTCCTCAGTCTGAGACCAGTTAGACTGTAGACCTGCTCCTCAGTCTGAGACCAGTTAGACTGTAGACCTGCTCCTCAGTCTGAGACCAGTTAGACTGTAGACCTGCTCCTCAGTCTGAGACCAGTTAGACTGTAGACCTGCTCCTCAGTCTGAGACCAGTTAGACTGTAGACCTGCTCCTCAGTCTGAGACCAGTTAGACTGTAGACCTGCTCCTCAGTCTGAGACCAGTTAGACTGTAGACCTGCTCCGGGTCCATTTCTGACCTCTCGATGTACAATGTGCATTGGTTAAATAAGATGTAAAAACAGTCTACTAGGTATAAAAACAGTTATAAAATGACATTATCATACCTACATAGAGTAGGTATGAGATATATGCAGAATTATAGATTAATATATATATACAGGTAAGTATCAACAGGTAGTGAGCAGGGGTATGCAGTTATATCAGAGATATAAGTATATCAGTATATCAGTGGTAACTTACAGTTTCCACCAGAGCAACGGTAGAAAGTGTTGCGTTAGCTAACAAACTAAACACTCGAAGGTTATGCAGATAAAATGCACATTTCTGGCTAGAAAAGTCATTAAAACACATTTAGTATGCCAAGTGTACTGTACACACGCGGCTTCAACAGCGGGCGAAGCTTTCCCTGGCCTTCCCCTTTCCCTTTCCATTTTTTTTCGCTTTAGGCAAAATATGAGCGGAGATGAATTGTGAGCATCTCTTCTGGCCTACCCTGGAGCGTTGGCAAATCAGAAAGAACACGACCGTCTGCCGCACGTCCAGAACCGACAACCAAAACCGTTGAAACGTGTACGTGGACAGAGAACGAAACAACGGACACAAGCGTGATTTTTTCATTTTCAGTAGAATGTTCATTCCCTTTAATAAAAATTGAAAAATACAGATTTCTATTATGTATTCATGATTAATCAGATCCTCTGGTCCTTTTTGGGAAGTGTTGACAAACAACCCATTTGGCTTGGAGGACATTTAATATACTTTAGTCTACCTGGAGTGATCTTGCCAACAAATTGTCTGGTTTGTATTCTGCTTCGTTGCATCGGAAAAGTTAGAGAAAGTGTCCCATTGAGCCTCTCATGAATCTACCTACTTACCATTCCTCTGTATCCTCCACCGTTGGCTTTGAGATAAATGCAACACACCGGCTATAATCGATCCATGATTGATGCAGCGATCATGTCTATTCAACACACGTTAACACAGTCTTATTTTCAACGACATGCCCGTATATCATAACTATATGGGTTTTAATACTATAGACTACTATATGTGCAGAGAAATATCCCAAGAACGTTTTTTTAGTTTGAGCGTTAAATAACATTTCTACG
>CM051013.1:7477750-7505250 GCA_027704905.1 Muraenolepis orangiensis | reverse complement strand
ACTCAGTGTTACTTATCCATGAGGTAACGTACGTAAGGTGTCATTGATACTATTAAACGTACATTTCGTGCCTTTCCTTAAGAGGACCACATTTCCCGCCCCTGTACTAGCCAGTACACTGACTTTTCTATAATAATAATACATTTTAAAAAAGTGGCTCTTTGGGACTCTTGCTCAGGCCAATTCATAAACGTATATAGCAAAAATAAAGTGAGTTTCTGAACTATAAAAAAGTTATCTCACGCAGCTTAAATTATTTATCGCAATTCTGCTTTGAGCTACAAGCCAACTCGTCACTCATTATGCTATACCATGCTTTTATTACTTTAATTCTTCCATTTTTTTTTGTGTATATACACGTGTGTGTGTGCGTATATATATATATTTATTTATTTTTATATCCGATTTAGCGAAACAGTGGAAGCCTGTAGGTGAACAGGGTGGCCGTTTAACGCACAGCGTAACGCTCTCTAACGGAGAGCGGTAAAACAAAGATATAGAAGGTCAATTTAAAATCGTACCTTTATTATCCTTTATTATTTCCCAATGGCCCCACTATCACTGCTGCTGTAAGCTGCTGGGATGGCTTCGCTGGCCGCACGCGTCTTTTTTTCCCGCTCTCCTCTAAGAGAGACTGCAATTTGTAAGCTTTTGTTTAATCACCCGGGAGAGATTAGGGCGAGAGTTTAAAATGCAACAACAAAAGAAGAAGAAGAGGGAAAAAAACAACATTAGCAGTAGAAGCAAAAAAACAAAAACAAAGGCAAAACAAGGCAGTGAGGGTCGGACACTTCTGAGAGGCGGAGGGAGCTGCATACGTGCATGCAAGCTCACAGAAAACGCAAGCATGCAAGCTCACAGAAAATACACACACACACACACACACACACACACACACACACACACACACACACACACACACACACACACACACACACACACACACACACACACACACACACACACACACACACACACACACACACAAAAGCATGCAAGCTTACAGAAAACGCATGCTGGTGCAAACACGCACATGCACACACATACACACACATACACACACAAATGCGCACACACACACACACACACAGACACTGTATGCAAGCTCACAGAAAACACATGCTGGTGTACACACACTCGCAGACACACACGCACACGCACATGCACACACGCACACACACGCACACGCACACACGCACACACAGCAGCAGCCTCACACCACGCTGTGTGATTCTCCCGCCCTCATTTTTCCTCCGTCTTCACAGCCTTTCAGTTCCGCAAGGCGACGGTCCTCTTCAGGCCGGCGGGGTGGGGGGTGGGGGGTGGGGGAGGGGTAGGGCGGGGGCTCTCTGCCAGTAGATGCTCTGTGCGTGTTCTCTCATCTTCCCTCCCGATGGCGGTCTTTGTAGAAGCCGCCCAGCGGTTATCCCCTCGGTTACTTTTGTCCAGCACCAGCACTTGTCACCAAAGAAGGACGACGGTAGGAGGAAAGGGTTTCTGTGACCACGTGTGAAAACGTCGCAGGTTATCGACTCCTCCAAAGTAACACTACATCAAACTGCTATCCATCACAATTATATATACGTATATGCCGTTGGCGTATATATATATATATATATATATATATATATATATATATATATATATACGTCCCCCGCCCCCCTCACTACACACGGGAAGCAGTTTGCTCGGCACTGGAAACTAAAAGTGGATAGTGGGATGAGTATGAGTATGATTATATGGAGGAACTCCATTCCAATATAGGGCCGATATGTGGTCAAACACGCCTCCCCGATGAGATGCTGCACAGTTTGGTTCACAGATGCACACTGAGTGAGTGAGTCAGCGTCCCTTGCGTCTGCGTCTGTGTCTGTGTGTGTGTGTGTGTGTGTGTGTGTGTGTGTGTGTGTGTGTGTAGTCGCTGGGATTGCATACAGTAACGCACCTCAGCAGGTTTGTACCTAGCCTTCATGTGGTCCCGTTTCGCTATCATCAACAAGACATCTGCTGTCAGGGAGTAAGCAGCAGTGGCAGTAATCACAGAATTTCCATTTTCTCCCGGCGCCGCCATCTCTCTCTCTCTCTCTCTCTCTCTCTCTCTCTCTCTCTCTCTCTCTCTCTCTCTCTCTCTCTCTCTCTCTCTCTCTCTCTCTCTCTCTCTCTCTCTCTCTCTCTCTCTCTCTCTCTCTCTCTCTCTCTCTGTGCAACCTCGATAAGGAGCAGGGCGGAGGAGGAGGAAAGAGAAGGAAAAAATAAATGTAGTGTCATATTTATTCATGACCAGCCTTTTCGAGTCCCCACCCCAACCCTCCCCCCCCCCACCCCTCCCCTCCCCTCCCCCCACACACACACACACACAGACTCTCTCACACGCACAGACACACTGACTCTCACACAAAACCATGGATGGCCAACTCTACCCCCCCTCCCCCCCACCATCACACACTTCCCCCCCCCCTTCCTCCTCCTCGACAGATTGTTATTGAATGGCTTTTGCAGTTATTGTGTAAAAAAAAAATCGAAATAGAAAGGAGACAAAAACAATGTATCATCATCATCATCATCATGGTTATTATTTCTGCCTTGGTCTGTAGGAGCCGGGTGAGATGCATGATGGGTACTCGGTTCAGGTGTTTCCCTGGTTAATAAAGTAGATGAGGCAGGAGAGAGAGAGAGAGAGAGAGAGAGAGAGAGAGAGAGAGAGAGAGAGAGAGAGAGAGAGAGAGAGAGAGAGAGAGAGAGAGAGAGAGAGAGAGAGAGAGAGAGAGAGAGAGAGAGAGAGAGAGAGAGAGAGAGAGAGAGAGAGAGAGAGAGAGAGAGAGAGCCAGAAATTAACAACGCACAGCAAGTAGTTGTAGGTAAGAGAGGACTTGTGTGTGTGTGTAAGAAAGAGAGAGAATGTATCTATGTAAGAAAGAGAGAGAGAGTGTGTGTGTGTGTAAGAAGAGAGAGAGAGTGTGTGTATGTGTGTAAGAAAGAGAGATAATGTGTGTAAGAAGAGAGAGAGAGTGTGTGTGTGTGCGTGTGTGTGTGTGTAAGAAGGAGAGAGAATGTATGTGAGTGTGTGTGTGTAAGAAGGAGAGAGAATGTGTGTGTGTGTGTGTGTGTGTGTGTGTGTGTGTGTGTGTGTGTGTGTGTGTGTGTGTGTGTGTGTGTGTGTGTGTGTGTGTGTGGTGTGTGTGTGTGTGTGTGTGTGTGTGTGTGTGTGTGTGTGTGTGTGTGTGTGTGTGTGTGTGTGTCTGAGCGCGCAAGAGAGCGAGAGAGGAGGAAATGGGAAGCAGGACCAATTTGTTTTGGTGCAGTACTGAACAAGCTTATATTCCACAACTCTTTCCCCTCTCTGAGTGTAAGTGTGATGGCCGGGTGATGAACCACAGGCCGTCCACAGGGGAAGGTTGATGTGTGTGTATACGGGCTGCTGGCCCATCCCTACCCTATCCTCCTCTATTAGGATGCTGTCCTGTTTTATCTCACAGCCAGGGACTTTTGTATGTCCACATTTTGTCTCTCTTTTCTCACGATTCTTCTTGGGAAAGTGTGTGACACATTATTGTTGTTAAAGTGCCTCGGTATCAAATCACATATTTCATCAATTTATGTTTTTTGCTTATGAACAAGTAGCAGGTTTGACTCCATAACGCCGCCGCGGAAGACAAACCCTGTTTTGTATGTGGCGCTCTGTGTCTATTTTTCATTTAATTTTTTCCTCTATCGAGGAGCAGTGGGCATTCCTAGTCTCTTTATTGTGTTCTGTGAGACAGCAGTGGGGAGAGTAAACTAGAAAGGGCTTTGTTTTTAAAGCTTGCACAACCAGAGGAAAGCCTCGCTGGGACCCTGTCCTCGCTCCTCGATCAACCTCCAGGGAAAGACAAACATTTTTGCCCCCAGAAGGCGACACGCCAATCGACTCGTCCGCAGGCGTTTTCCACCCCTTAAATGTGTTTTATTCCCCCTGATGAGGGAGGAGGAGGAGTGAGGAGGGAGGAAAGGGAGAGAGGGAGGGTAGGTAGAGGCAGAGCTGTTTAGAGTCTTTGGGTCCAAGTCCAAGTCTCATGTCCTTATACTAAAGGTGGACACAGATAAACACATTTGGACACGGATACATTTGCAATACCCGTTTTTTAAAATGAAATGTTTTGAGGGATTAATTAGATAATTTGTTTTGTAATTGATTAGGGATTGACTTTGGGGGGGGGGGGGGGGAGCAATGATTCTGGAATATGGCAGTAATGCAACATCAGGGATCCAAATTGCCTGAATATATAAACCAGAGAACAAGAAGCCAACCGGCTTCTGAGCCAGTGGTATTGGTCTCCGTTGCGATTTCCAGTGTCCAAACAAGTCCAGTTATTTATTTAAATCAATGGCTGTTTTTGTACTTGTGACATACAAACTGTCTCTAAATCTAAAATCTGCACTAAACCCATCCTAGTATTAGGAAACAGTGGGCAGCTATTGTCTATTCAGTGCGCCAGGGAGCAGTTAGGGGTCTGGTGCCTTGCTCAAGGGGAACCGAGGTGTTTCGGGGACTTGAACCGGGGACCTTCCAGTTCCCAAGTCAAGTCCCAACAGACTGAGCTACTGCCGACCCCAACGGGATAAATAAATAAATAAACCGCATATCAATAATAAATAAAACGGCATAACCAATGCTGATGTGTGGCAAAACGATTACAGCCACCGTACTTGCGTGTCAACAAAGTTTCTACAATACAATATAGACATTGTTTTTACAATGCAAAGCAAAAATGTGTGTGTGTGTGTGTGTGTGTGTGTGTGTGTGTGTGTGTGTGTGTGTGTGTGTGTGTGTGTGTGTGTGTGTGTGTGTGTGTGTGTGTGTGTGTGTGTGTGTGTGTGTGTGTGTGTGTGTGTGTGTGTGTGTGTGTGTGTGTGTGTGTGTGTGTGTGTGTGTGTCGGTGCGTTGGGCCAATACAGTTGTGTTCCAATTTCAGAGTTCTGGCATCTGCTGTATTAATTATTGGGATTAAACGGTGAAACGCTTCTTTCACATAATGTATATTGTCGTTTTGGCTCATTTTGTGCGTCCCGGTGACACATCCGACACACACTGTTGTTTCCGAGGAGTTTCTGTGTACAAAACTCTTTAAATAAGTCCCAATCTACAATGAATGAGAAGCATACTTGTGTTGCAATAAAAAGGTACAGATTAACAGTTGCATCTGCTGCAGGTCAGATTGTCACTGTAGGCTGTGGTTGACGTAGAGGCTGTGGTCTCTTTGGACTTGGCTTGGGAACCGGAAGGTCGCCGGTGTTGCACTGCCGCACTGCCGAGGTGCCCTTGAGCAAGGCCCCCAGACCCCTACCCTGCTCCCAGGGCAGCTGTATATACAATAGCTGCCCCACTGCTCCTAATACTAGGATGGGTTAAATGCAGAGGAACACGTTTCACTGTATGTGTGTGTACATGTGTGTGACCAATAAAGAGGATTAAATCCTCCAGGTTTAGATTTGAGACTTGATTTAAAATGGAAAATCATATCACATGGATGATGATGGCTACTGATATCCTATGGTTGTAGACCTATAGCCTTTTTGCGTAAATATTACGTCGCAATATTACGTACAGTATTAATGAAAAGTCTAATATTCTGCATCACCCACGTCTACATTTGCCCGAACACATGTTCTGTTGTTATTGCTAGAATACCGGCTATTGTGGTTTGCAGTATTACGAAAATATGTATTATATTATGATAAAATGACTGTGATTATCTTCCATAATAAAGTACCAGCTTTTATGCAGGGTCCGTGTCCAGTTGTAAAGCAATTTGTGAGAAAAACAAAACTGGACTCTAACTAGTGTTACAACTCTCTCTCTCTCTCTCTGTGCTTTGCTCCGCTTTAAAACAAATTAATTAAACACTAAAACTAACTAATTACAAAATGATTCAAATACAAATATGAGGTGAACTGCTCTGTAGAGCCCAAGCTATTCTGGGGGGGGGGGGAGCAAATAGATGTTGTATTTAAATTGTATTTAATTAATACGATTTGTTAACATCACCAGACACCAGCCTACAAGTAAAGAAGTCTGGCTGTTATAATGTACACAAAACATTTAGAATGTATACAAAACAGTGTGTGTCACTGTGTCTATATGTGTGTGTGTGTGTCTATATGTGTGTGTGTGTGTGTCTATATATGTGTGTGTGTGTGTGTGTGTGCGTGTGTGTCTATGTCTGTGTGTGTTTGTGTGTCACTGTGTCTGTGTGTGTCTACATGTGTGTGTGTGTGTGTGTGTTTGTGTGTCACTGTGTCTGTATGTGTGTGTGTGTGTGTGTGTGTGTGTGCGCATGAGACGCTCATCTCAATAACGAATGTTGTGATCATTTCAAACCTCGTAGCTTTGTGCCGCACCAGAGACCCCGCCTTTCAGCCTTACACACTCCATTATCTCCCCCCCTCCTCCTCGACATCTACCTCTCCCTTTCGGAGAGGGGGGGGGGGGGGGGGTGAGGGTGGGGCTGGGGGGGGAGGGGGAAGGAGTATGTAAGCAGAGCAGCGAGCCAGGAGAAGAATGTTCCGGAGAAAACTCGTCGTCGTCGTCATTAGCGCGTCTGACGCCAGCCGGAGAACGCCGTTAATGAGGATTAAGATAAGAGGGGGAATTTGACATTGAAATAAATGAGGTGGTGATTGTGTGGTGCTGAGGTGGGGTTGGTGATTGTGGTGGAGGTGGTGGTGGAGGCGGTGGTGGAGGCGGTGGTGGTGGGGATGGAGGTGGTGATGGGGGAGGTGGGCGGAGGGTGAGTTCAGAGGCAGGTGGCGATGCAACGCTGCTTCTGCTTCTTCTTCTTCTTCTTCTGAGGGATCTCACCTTTCTTTGGAGAAATGGTAGAGTGACTTTATTGGTCCTTTAATCCCCCTTCCTCCTCCTCTCCCCCCCTCCTGTCTCCCCCCCTCCCTCCCTCTCCTTGGGAGTTTAAATTGAACGCGCAACCTTTCCTCTGCCACTGTTTAATTTCCTGTAACGTAATAAACAGCCAATTTATAACAGCCGGCAGAGCAGCGCTTTTCTTCCTCTGAGAGAGAGGGGGAGACAGAGGGGGAGAGCGGGGGGAGAGCGAGAGAGAGCGAGAGAGAGAAACAGGATGACAGAGGGAGAGGGAGAGAGACAGATCATGTGAGAGAGGGAGAGAGAGAGACAGATGGAGACAGAGAGACAAAGGGAGAGAGAGAGAGAGAGAGAGAGAGAGAGAGAGAGAGAGAGAGAGAGAGAGAGAGAGAGAGAGAGAGAGAGAGAGAGAGAGAGAGAGAGAGAGAGAGAGAGAGAGAGAGAGAGAGAGAGAGAGAGAGAGAGAGAGAGAGAGAGAGAGAGAGAGAGAGACAGGATGACAGAGGGAGAGGAGAGAGACAGATCATGTGAGAGAGGGAGAGAGAGAGACAGATGGAGACAGAGAGACAAAGGGAGAGAGAGAGATAGAGAGGGAGACTGAGAGAGGGAGACTGAGAGAGAAAGAGACAGACAGACAGAGAGACAGAGAGAGGGAGACTGAGAGAGAGAAAGAGACAGACAGACAGACAGACAGACAGAGAGAGGGAGACTGAGAGAGGGAGACTGAGAGAGGGAGACTGAGAGAGGGAGACTGAGAGAGAGAGACAGACAGACAGACAGACAGACAGACAGACAGAGGGAGACTGAGAGAGGGAGACTGAGAGAGGGAGACTGAGAGAGGGAGACTGAGAGAGAGAGACTGAGAGAGGGAGACTGAGAGAGGGAGAGAGAGACAGAGAGAGGGAGACTGAGAGAGGGAGAGAGAGACAGAGAGAGGGAGACAGAGAGAGGGAGACTGAGAGAGGGAGACTGAGAGAGGGAGAGAGAGACAGAGAGAGGGAGACAGAGAGAGGGAGACTGAGAGAGGGAGACTGAGAGAGGGAGAGAGAGACAGAGAGAGGGAGACAGAGAGAGGGAGACTGAGAGAGGGAGAGAGAGACAGAGAGAGGGAGACAGAGAGAGGGAGACTGAGAGAGGGAGAGAGAGACAGAGAGAGGGAGACTGAGAGAGGGAGACTGAGAGAGAGACTCCCCAGCAACATTTCACCCTGGATCAAAATGTAGCGATCATTTGATACCAATTCAATAATATACCAATGTCAAGCAAGATAGGTCCCACTTTAATATTTAGTTTAGTCATGAGTACTTCAAATCAAGCATACTTTACACAGTGTCACAGCCGCATACTGTTATAAACAAAATAACACATCCAGGGTGTAAAGTGAATCATCCAGATTCCTTGCCTTTGTCTCATCTAAGTACATCTTCTTTAAAACCAGAACAAAAATGAAATAAACATGAGATGTATCGGTACCCAAATCCCCCCCCCCCCCCCCTCCTCCATCACTCGGTACCCAAATCCCCCCCCCCCTCCTCCATCACTCGCAGGGCCTTCAGGTGGGAGCCACGGCTGCTTTCGATTTCACTGGCGGTGGCCTTTGAACTCTTTGAACATCTCTTCACAGCAGCTGGAAAAGCAACAAAATAAAGTTAGGATGTTTCTGAAATAAAGGCAACCTCTGCTGACGTTGGACGTTACAACGTCTCTCAACCCCCTTGACACAAAGACTTCCATCTATAATCTTGTGCAAGAAAACACCAGTTAAAGCATCGGGGAGAGAGAAACAGAAGTTTGACCAAATAGTCAGAGATAACTTTTTATACATTCCATTTGAACATTATAACAAACTGTGGAGTGTGTGTGGTTGGTTGGTGGCTGGTTGAAGCAGCCTCACCTGGCCCTAGTAAGACTGATTAGAGTCTGGTTGAAGCAGCCTCATCTGGCCCTAGTAAGACTGATTAGAGTCTGGTTGAAGCAGCCTCACCTGGCCCCAGTCAGACTGATTAGAGTCTGGTTGAAGCAGCCTCACCTGGCCCCAGTCAGACTGATTCGAGTCTGGTTGAAGCAGCCTCATCTGGCCCCAGTCAGACTGATTAGAGTCTGGTTGAAGCAGCCTCATCTGGCCCCAGCAGACTGATTAGAGTCTGGTTGAAGCAGCCTCACCAGGCCCCCAGTCAGATTGATTAGAGTCTGGTTGAAGCAGCCTCACCTGGCTCCAGTCAGACTGATTAGAGTCTGGTTGAAGCAGCCTCACCTGGCCCCAGTCAGATTGATTAGAGTCTGGTTGAAGCAGCCTCACCTGCCCCCACCCCCCCTCCCCTCACTGAGTCTGGGGCTTGTGAGGCTTCACACCTGTGGGTCCTTGGTAATCAAGGACCCACAGGTTAAACCAGCCACCACCACCACACACACACACACACACACACACACAATCGAGGAGAGTGCTAACATGTCAGCATGTACCATCTGTCTGTTCAACAACTCTCAAAATGTACAATTTCCCGGTAAAATCACCGTCAACCTGTGTACTTGCCGTTGGGAAGAGCCCAAAGAGTCCCACTGCAGTGGCAGGTAGCAGCGCCGACTGCTACACGTGCAACGCTAAGTCAATGTAAGTACGTGTTTGACTTTGAAATCAATGCCATTAAATATTTAGGTCATAATCATCAGCTGCTAATTCTTATAAAATAAGAACAGAATAATTTCTCTGTAGAATTGTCTGCAATAACGAAGGCTTGTTATGGGAGTTTCTTTCTAGGAATAAAAACAGATGCATAGCCGGTTGTCTCTATGGCTGTCCTACGGTTGTCATACAGAGATCCCAGCAATGAGAAGGCAAACGCAATAAGTTCTCAATTCAGTCAGTTCTTGACTCAACTCGCCTCATCAGTGTCTTTCATCAGTGGCTCCCTTGGTCTTCCAGGTTGGAAACCTTGCTCTAGATGTAGCACAGACTATTCATCCTTGTACTTCAATACATTTGTTTAGTTTCATAAATAAATCCATGAATACAACCTTTTAATAGAAGCACACTCTTCTCTATTCTTTTTGGGAAAAACTGTATCGATTTTCACATCATCTGAGCGATACATTTTTTAATCAATGCCGTTATGCCAACGTATGTTTCTGCACTACTGTACGCCGTTTTGGACGAAAGTGTCTGCTAAATGACTGTAATGTAATAAAATGCACCTTCATGTGATTTCCTGTAAAAACGTGGCGGCACCACAGAGCGCCACAGCCTAAAGCGCTAACTGTCCGCTACATCAAGTCCATTTAGCTAGCGACATCAGAAGCTATCACCCCTCTTTCGCTATAAAAAAAAAGAATGGTTCATAATAAATAAAGAACCAACTAACTGCACAGGAAAATTGCTTTGCTACCCTACTATGCATGTGTTTGCAATTTCATATGCATTTTCAAGAAGACAAAAGACAAACAGCTAATAGCTAGCAGCTATAGCAGCTAACTTCCCTGCCCCCCGGTTTGTATGTAAGGTAACACATACGAAACACAAACTTTCTCTGAGAATAAGGCCTGTAGCCTCAAACTAGTGTCTTTACAAATACATTTGTGTCTTTTCAAAACTCAAACTGACCTCTTGCACTTGCGTTAAAAAGAGATGTGTTGATGGGCAAGGAAAGAATATTTCCTAAAAAAACATACATGTTTGCACATTGTTTAACATGATCGCATATTGCGCTTGGAATAATATTTTTCAATGACACACTATTGTTCACACTCAATGTGATATAGTTTATAATTTTAAACAGTGTTTTTTCAGTTGCACCAAGGGTCGAACAAGTTGTCCTCCATTAGTTAACGTCAGTCTAAAATACATTTACCTTTTATGTTTTCAAGTCAGCAAATGATTGAAATGATGACTTTATTTCTATTGGACTTGCTGGCCTCGACCGCGGGTCGAGGAAATGCTCCTTTGGTCCACTGTGATTGCCAGTAGATTATTTGGTGCACACTGCACATTGTGTCACTGTTCTTAAAAGGAAGGGAACATATTTAATGACCTCTAGACACTTTCTGTTCTCTTCTCTCTTTTTTGAACATTTTATTTCCCAGAACAATAATCAAACAGGAGAAAAGCTGCTAGCAGCCAAAGTGGTGTTGAGTTTTCATGCCTGAAAACAGAAGAGCCTTGCTTACTCGTAGGAAGCATGTTGGTGTTAAAAATAGGTGACTTTAATTAAAGATAACGGCTTGCTCTGTTGAGTAATCAACTTGATATTTTACACGATATAAAAAAAGTGAAAGACATTAAAAAGTGGCATTTAGACTCTGAGAAGTTCCCCACGACGGTACCTTTGCATCCCTCAGTGAAATTCCTCGCTGTAGCATCGCCATGGAGATACAAAAGAGATAAACATTGCAAAGGTCCTTGGAGGTGAGTTTAATGAGAGATTAAGTTTTGATGACAATTTAATACCGTAGCGCCACATTCTAATGAAAATACGTTTTGATACGCCGATGCCTCTAAATATGATTATGAGAAGGAAGACCCTCTCGAACTCAAGGTTTCACTGAGATCAATCGGAACAGAGCTGTTGCTTCCGGATTACCTTCCTTCCAATCACTTAAAGGATAAACACATCATTATTCACAGTAGGTTAAGATCACACAGATGGCATGTCTTTTAGAAAGCTTTTGTTTAATGATGAATGGTGTCATTTATTAAAAAAAAAAAAAGCGTGTAGAATCCATACCAAAAGTGTACATGTGAAAAACGTGGGGCAAAAAAAATAAGACTAAAAAAAAAAAGCGGGCATCGCCTGCCTTCAGGTCATTTACCCGCCATTACCTCACAGTCCACCGGGGAATGTGTGCCCCCCCCCCCCCCCCTGCCCGCCCACAAGCAGCATATGAATGGTACTTCAGACACAGACAGCGAGGTGCTTGTGAATGAGTCAGTAAGCAGCACATATTTCTTCTGTGCCCACAAACAAAAAAAAAGGCAATTTTTTGCAAGCCATTGGCTCGCTGCTGTGGCTGCATTTAACGCAGTGGATCGATTAGAACACACACACAATTTATATCAGAACAACTACAGTTGTACTTGGTGATATGTGCACACTATGTATTACAAGGCATTATTACACATTTCTCCAACCGATGATGATCATGTCATCAGTCTGGTAACCGGTACGGCCCGGCCCTCTCCTCTTCGGTCCGGTAGGGGGGGGAGGAGGGGACACTGATGAAATATTGAGCCGACTTTGATTTTAAGATTTGAGCTGGCTTAGGCGAAATCTTTTTCAAACTGAAAGGTGCTCATGGAATTAACTTCTGGCTCACTACAAACACAAGAATGTGGATCTATAATTAACGTCCCCCGCTTCAACCCCCCACCTCACCGTCTGCAGCGCCAAGCTCCCCTCGGTCTCCAAATGGTTCCTAGGAATGGGTCAGAGTTCACGCACAGGTGCACACATTCTTCTCCCGTCAACTCTGTTTTTTTAGAGCGATCTTTCTGTTATCAATGGTTGTAAATGAGAGTTTATTGGGTATATATAAACTGGGTATATATATATATGTATATATATACATATATATATGTATATATATATATGTATATATATACATATATATATGTATATATATATATGTATATCAGTGGTGAAGCGTCAGGGCCTTCAAGGTATTCAGAGAAGACCCTGGAACTCTCAGATGAAACCAAAAAATCGAATTAATTGTATTAATAAAATGTAATATAATTTAATAACATTTAATACAATTTAAATAAAATGAATAAATGAGAATCGTATCTGTGTTATATTACAGTGTTACGTTGATTTGTTTGTCTTTCTCGGTCCATGCACGACGCATTTGAGTGGTTTTGTGTTGGAAAAACAATGCAACCAATCAGATATGTTTCTGGGTTGCTGGGAAGAATATCATTCAACCAAAGTATTCCCGCTGACATTGGCCCTTAGACTGAATGAGAGCGTACGTTTGGATTGACAATTTGATCAACCAATCATATCGTGATTTGTAGCCAATGGGCGTATTCTTTTAGATTTCCCCGCAGCTCAATAGGGAGCTAGAAGGTGCAAGGTGGTGGCTGGCGCGAGAGTGGATCTAGCGTAGTGTTACGTTTTCTACGTTGTTTTTTTTACGTCAAAATGGCAACAGGTGAAGATGATGTCGTTGCGGATTTATTGTCTGAACCATTTTCAAGACGACCATTTAATGTTAAGATGGACATTATTAAAAAAGGCCGTCCAACACCTGACAATCTGGAGCTGACTCAAGTAGTTAAAGCAGGCTATGTTCGCCATTTTCAGAGTAGCAACTGGGAACGATACCCGTGGCTAACGGGCTCTACTAGCCACAAGAGGCTCTACAAGATGCTCTACTGATGGGAGTGTTGCTATTTGGGACCGACCAGAGAGCAGGGAATTGGAACTTATTTTGGATCTGAAAAGCGATCATTTTTATAACCTGATGGTGGTCGAACAATTCATCCAGAAGGACAGGAGAATGGATTTGGTCTTTAAGTGAACATCATTGGTGAGTGAGACTCATTTGTCTTTGCTGGTTTTGTCGCAGTGTTGCATCTCGTTGAGCAGGTTGTTGCATTTTGTTTCCACACACTTGTTGACTGATTAGTTAATGGCTGTCTTGGGTTTGTTAAGCATTGTTGTGCATTTTAATTGAGAGTTTGGACTTGATCTTTCTTTGCATCGCTTAACGTGAAAAGACTTAACGTAACTAAGAGTTACAAAACCGCGATCAATAATCACCTAATTTGCATATATTTTGTCATTAGCACTTTCACCTTTTCACTTTCATTTTGACAGGTGAAAGTGCTAATGACAAGACATATGCCAGAGACATTTATTGATTATTGATCGCTATTTTGGAACTTAAAGTTCCAAAGTTACGTTAAGCCCTTTCTCGTGAAGCGTGTTAGACCGTCCCTTTAACCGATAGCCTGTGTGGTGGTCTGTGGTGGTCTGTTACTTCACTACATGGACACTGCTTTACAACTAGGGTACAATTGACTCCTCCGTGACGTCCGTCTGACTAGAACTGAATTTTCTAATGGTGGGGGGGGGTGTTGGTGGTCTACAGCAGGGGTTCCCAAAGTGGGGGTCGCGGGACCCCGAGGGGGGGGTGCGCGGGACCCCGAGGGGGGGGGGGTGGGTCGCGAGATGATTTCAGAATCCACTTGATGTGACCATGAGGTTTTTATTGTTAATAATAACGTGTGCATAGATATTTTTATATATGTACGGGTGACGAATAAAGGAATTTTGATTCCGACAGATTCACGACAGTATCATTTGCAGCTGAAAAAAAAGCCCCACACAATTTTCAATATCACGATTACCCCCCCCCCCCCCCCCTTGGACTTCACGATGTTCTCGATGGTGAAGATCTGTGCACACGTTGTTTTTAATGTTCCAGTCCCTCCGGTGACAGTGTCAGGGTCTGTTATGTTGGGGGTCGCGGGCTGAAAAGTTGGGGAACCCCTGGTCTACAGAAGGTCCAGTTGTGATAGACACGCTTCGCCACTGATGTATATATATGTATATATATATGTGTATATATATATATATGTGTATATATATATGTATATATGTGTGTATATATATATGTATATATATATATGTATATATATGTATATATGTGAGTACATATCAACCCATTTAAGTTCCAGTTTTCACAAGCCGTACTCAACACCACCTTAATTATGTTTAACTGCACGCCTGCTCCTGGACCCAATACAGAGTGGATCTCTACAGGCTCATGGTGACTTCTATTGGTACGAAGAGCAGGCATCTCATCTCATCTCACTTGGAAAGGGGATTTGGCAGAGTCCACTAAATCTAGGCCTAATCCAAGTGTAGTCTTCTTCTGTGGGAAAGGCTGAGGGCTCGGCGGATGGTTTCAACAAGATGATTTTCATGGCCCTGATCATTCTCAATTCCTGTACGTAAACCTTATAACATACATGACACATGTACGTCACACATATGAGTGTTTGTCTCTACTCTTCTATGCATACATAACTACATACTACATAACATCTCTGGGAATTTCTGAACATAATTCAAAATATGGTTATTTAATATAATATTTGCGGTCGCAGTACGTCTACAACACTTAAAGAACATAAAGAACCTAACTGGACAAAGCAGGTCTAATGTTTGTATTACTGCTGACCTTCCTGCTAATAAGCTTTTTCCTCGATAGATCGAGCTTCATACTCTGTTCAATGGTCAACAGTCACAAGTCACAGACACACGCCTGCGTAGATCAGGAGAATTCTATCGAATCGTGAGGGATGGGGACAGGGGGGGGGGTGGGTTCTGCAGTTCTACGCAGGAAAAATACCATCAAGTCAACTTTATGTGGAACAACAGCACCGCTTGTTGAAGTCTTTCCTTTGTGGCCGCTTTGCAAATTATAAAAAGCCTAAACTCCCACCGCGCTCATGTTGCTTGTTGGCATACGGGTTTTTGCGACGCTGCATTGTAATAAAGCAGAGTGTATTGAACACAGCCATCACTTGTATTAAAAACCTGTGCCCTTGTCCAGGTTTAACGGCAGGTAGCCCCGCTGTGTGACTTAATCCTTGATGCCATACCGGTGATTGTCTGGAGTCCTGTTGTTTTATAATCCCTGAAGGAGCCCTGCATAAATCATGAATGTAGGTTTGCACTTTTCTCACAAATCCCCCACCCCCCTTTCCTCACTTTCCCTGCCACATCCCTCAACTAGCCACGGTGTGCCTCTTTACACGTGATGGAAACCATTAAGGAAATCACCACACCGCACACGCATGGGGAGAGAGGGGGGGGGGGGGGGGAAGAGCCCAATGCTCTCGTATGAAAGATTAATCAATGGCCTGGATATTAAGGCGACGCCCCGTTAAACCCGTTTCTGTCGGAGAATCGAAGTTCAAAGTGGAAATCTACCCAAAAGGGGGGACTCGGAAGAAGGAACACAGAAGGACAGATGGTAAAAACTGTGACATGCGGAACAATGCAATGCTTTGGGGTTTGGGGGTTGGGTGTTGCTATGTGCTCTCTGTGAGGAGCGATGCCGCAGGAGTTGCTAGGTTGGATCTGCTCCCAGCTAAAGGCCTATGAATATTTAATGGTCCCGACCAAGATGTAATTACAACAGGGCTGACGGTCATACTGAGGCAATTTGTGCAGAACACCAAGGCAAGAGAAGATTAGTCCTCTTTAGGATGCCGGGGTTTCAGGTGTGACAGTGTGTTTCCTTTAGCCAATGGGTGGAGTGGAGGCGTGGTCTTGGGGACAGGAAGTGGCATAAAGGGCATTCACACTCACATATCATCGGAAAAAGCAGCAAAATGTGTCACTGACTACATCTAGTACCTAAACCAATTTTCGGTTAATATTTGTAGCGCAACCCAAAAATATTTAAATGAATCATGTATATTTAACAGAGGAAAGCGCACAGAGCATGAATGTAGTCTGACTTTGTATCACGACTTTTTTTTGGATGGGAAAATTAAAAAATCCAAACAATTATTTTGTGTCTGCCTGTCTCGGCATGTCTGCGTGCTTTGGGCTTTTTAGACTTTTCGCCACAAACCTTGCAGACCTTCTCAAACGGCAGCACCGCGAGAGAGCTTACCTTCTCTTTGCGTCAAAATGAAAGACATACCCTCCCTAAGGTTTTGGTGAATCCTGTCGGTTTGAGGTGTGAAGAGGGGGGGGGGGGGGTGAGATCGGTGCTAGTGGATGCAGCTATGTGACAAGATGGCTGACGCTGGGATTCTGTCAGGGTAGACGAGCGTTTAAGGCACATCACAAAGCTAACGGTCTTCAAAAGATAAAGTTCTGACATCAAAGCACTCCCTCTCTCATCAGCACCGCCCTGCTGCAGGCTATCTAGCCATCCATCTCTCTCTCTCTCTCTCTCTCTCTCTCTCTCTCTCTCTCTCTCTCTCTCTCTCTCTCTCTCTCTCTCTCTCTCTCTCTCTCTCTCTCTCTCTCCTCTCTCTCTCTCTCTCTCTCTCTCTCTCTCTCTCTCTCTCTCTCTCTCTCTCTCTCTCTCTCTCTCTCTCTCTCTCTCTCTCTCTTTTTCTCTTAATTGGACAAAATTCAATCTTTCAGCTTCATGTAATTTTGATGAAACACACAGTAAAGTAGAATTGGATATGACTAGTGAATGGAGAGGAATAATGAGTACTACGGTGAATAGAGATCCCATATTAACTTGCATATATGTCTGTCTCCCTCTCTCTATGTCTGTCTCTCTCTCTCTCTCTCTCTCTCTCTCTCTCTCTCTCTCTCTCTCTCTCTCTCTCTCTCTCTCTCTCTCTCTCTCTCTCTCTCTCTCTCTCTCTCTCTCTCTCTCTCTCTCTCTCTCTCTCTCTCTCTCTCTCTCTCTCTGTGCCTGTCGGTCTCTCTCTCTGTCTCTCTCTCTAGGTCTATCTATTGCTCTCCCACATTTCACATTTCAATTGATTGAAATGTGAAATGTGGATGACACCACATGGACTTTTAACCATACCAGTGGTTCCTAATAATAACTAACTAACAATAACTAACTAACAATAACTAACTAATATATAAGAAAATCTGAGCACGCACTAAATAATTCATGGGGGAAAAATGATACCTTGTTGATACCAAGATTAATTATGTAATCTGTAGTTCTAATCATACCCACATGCTGTGTAAGTCTCATCATTTGGTTTCCTTTTTAAATTTGTTCCATTACCAATAATAGTTATATGTAATTATAATTATAATAATTATAAAATAGTATACTGTTAAGTTAGTATAATGTGTTCAATGCATAATTCTTTACTCACTGAGCTTGTGATGTGACTTTGAAAGTACATTGAATAGTTTGGAGAGCTTCTCTGCCTTTATATCGTTGGATGTTTAGTTCCCGTTGCTTCTGGTACGTCATGCAAAGCTGTGATGTCATTGGACGTGCTCTGAAAGGTCAGGGGTCAAGATGATTTATTCCGTAGATCTTCCAGAATCACATGAGAGGAAGTATGCTTTAATGTTTTGTTACATTTTAGAAATGCTACATTTTTTGGTGTCCATCATTTTCAAATGTAGTATTTTTTTAATACATTTTTTTGATTTGAGGTTCTAAATATATCATGGACCCCCTGAAATCTCTGGCGCCCCCCAGAGGTGCGCCCGGACCCCAGGTTGAGAACCACTGCTCAAGATTATTGGCTTTCATTCTAGATGAGCTCATAAAACAGACCTTTCATATCATCTAAAATGTTACTCATACCATTTCCCTCACGATGTTCTATCCTATCCTACCATAACAACAACAAATACAGGGGTCGAGTAATGGAAGGGACATCTGCAAAGAGCAAACACACCACCTAACGGATCCATTATGGACTGTGTTGTAATGACAACTCATGGAAGGTTATCATCACACACACACACACACACACACACACACACACACACACACACACACACACACACACACACACACACACACACACACACACACACACACACACACACACACACACACACACACAAGCATGGATACATAGCCTCAAGGGACATAATCATTATGTTTGCAAACGTATTGTACTTCTCCCTGAGCACTGGTTCAGTTCTTAGAGACTTATAAGGAATGAAATGCACTTTTGACTTCTGGTGACGAGTTGTTCTCTTACCTTCCTTTGTTGAAACGCACTACTGTAAGTCGCTTTGGATAAAAGCGTTTGCTAAATGACTAATGTAATGTAACATAAGCCTCAGAGTATGTGCTAAACGATGCAGCAGATGTGAAGTGCTGCGTGCAGTAGTGCTGATACAAGTTGTGAATGTGGTTTCATGTGAACCTAACCTGTGTGTGTGTGTGTGTGTGTGTGTGTGTGTGTGTGTGTGTGTGTGTGTGTGTGTGTGTGTGTGTGTGTGTGTGTGTGTGTGTGTGTGTGTGTGTGTGTGTGTGTGTGTGTGTGTGTGTGTGTGTGTGTGTGTGTGTGTGTGCAGGACATTGAAAGAAACCCAACAGACGGCCTATAATCCCCCAAGAAAACAACAGAGAGGTCAACCCAGCCCCAAGGGCAGCGCCGTGACGTTCAGAGGCGAGTCTGATCCTCCCCCCCCTTCTCCCTGTAAAGGAAAGCAGGTGTGTCCAGTCCTGCCTAATGGCTGTAACAGATTTAAAGCTGGGCCCTGCACTTCTCTCTCTGAGCCGGACACACCTGCCAGGTTAACGATCCCCATCAGTGGAGTCAGTGACCCCCCCCACCCCCAGGGGGCGATGGCCGAGCCGCGTTGACGGACGCACCGCGCGCTTACAACAAAAGCAAAGGAGAGCTGGGGTGACCTTTAGCCTTCCCTCCTCTGTTTACTGTCAGCCTATCAACACCACAACAACAACAGCAACAGCAACAGCAACAACAGAGATTAAGAGGGCGGAGATGACAAAGAGAGAGAGGGGCAAAGATAGAGAGAGAGGGAGGGAGAGAGAGAGAGGGAGAGAGATGGAGAGAGAGAGAGGGAGAGAGAGAGAGAGGGAGAGAGAGGGACAGAGAGAGACAGAGACAGAGAGAGAGAGAGAGAGAGAGAGAGAGAGAGAGAGAGAGAGAGAGAGAGAGAGAGAGAGAGAGAGAGAGAGAGAGAGAGAGAGAGAGAGAGAGAGAGAGAGAGAGAGAGAGAGAGAGAGAGAGAGAGAGAGAGAGGCCAAATCACAAGCAAATAAGCGTGAGACCTTGGCTATGATGAACCCTCACCATTAAAACTACCCGCGAGATGAAATGAGAAAAATTCTACAAGCAAGGAGAGGAAAAGAAACAGGATTGCAAATGTGTGTTGTACCGTAGGCCCGCAAAACACACCACAGCCACCTGTACGCCATGGAGAACGCACTCCTTTAAGTAATTAAATGCTTATTAAAAATGGATGAAAATTCAGTTTAGATCTTATTGAGGCCAAGAGTTATTATCATATCCTTTAACAAACGGAGCGTAGCAGAGGGGAGAAGGCCAATCACACTCCGAGCTCCTCAACCCTCTACGGGATTTAACAGTTGGCATAAACACTCACTTTGCTTCTTAAGTACGAGTAGTAAATGTAATGCAAATAAGGCAGTATAACAGTATAGCTCGTTCACACGGAGGGAGGAAATGCATTGACTCCACCGCGTTGATGGGAGGCTCGGTAAAGGTGCTTGTCTAGTACTTTAAGGTAAACTGAGGCCACGTTTCAATGTGGATGTCCAGTCGGTGCTGGTAAATGTAGTCCATTGAGTTCTCCCGCTAAAGGACCCCGGCCAGGCAGTGCCTACATGTACCAGGATGGAGATTGCAGGAAGGATTGTGTGCGAAGTTGATTTCTAATACACTTGAGATATACTATATATTACATTACATTACATTAGTCATTTAGCAGACCCTTTTATCCAAAGCGACTTACAATAGTGTGTTTCAACAAAGGAAGGTAAGAGAACAACTCGTCACCAGAAGTCATTTAATTCCTTGAGTTCTGGATAATTAGACGTGGCCATGTAATCATCCAAATCACAATGCCTTTATTGTCATCGTACAACAAAACAATACAAAATATAAATGATGTAAAAATAAATAAATAAAGTTATAAAACTGCCATAAAAAACATTGAAACTACAGCACATATTTTGGTGGCCCGAGCTGAGAGCTCAGAGCTTGGCGCCCACTGAGTCTGCTGAGCCGCTGGATCTGAGTGTGCCACCGTCTTCCTACTGCTATCAAACGCCAACGTGGTTGTGTCTCACCAGCCTGGCCTGTAGCTGTTACTTTGTTGGCCAACACACAGGGTCGAGTGTGAGGGAAAATGGTCATGCTCCCTCCATGGTCATCTGCCCTCTCGGTCAATCCCTCGCTGGTCTAGGTCAACTTCTTCCAGTTTATCCTCCAGATCCTGAAGAAAGTCTCGAGCAAACACCTCTGTGCCCGTGAGGAGGGAAACTTCTCCACGGACGGCTCTCTCGGGGTTAATGTCGGCGACAGTATCCAAACAAAGACTGCCCACGCTGAAATTCACTGCAGCGGAATTATTCAGTTTCCGTTGGCATCGAGGGTTGCTAACTTTGCCGAGTTGAGCGAAGGCACCGCCAGGAAGACGTCAAGAAGACCAAGGAGCTGATCGTGGACTTCAGGAAGCAGAGGGGAGAGCACAGCCCTATCTCCATCGACGGCGTTGCAGTTGAGAGGGTCAGCAGCTTCAAGTTCCTCGGCGTGCACATCTCCGAGGACCTCACATGGTCCACGCACACCACACACGTGGTGAAAAGGGCCCAACAACGCCTGTATTTCCTCAGGCATCTGAAGAAATTCAGCATGGGCCCCGCATCCTGAGAACATTCTATAACGGCACCATCGAGAGTAGTGTTCTTACAGGGTGTATCACCGGGAACTGCACCGCACTCGAGCGCAGAGCGCTTCAAAGGGTGGTGCGGATGGCCCAGTATATCGTTGGAGGTGAGCTCCCCTCCCTCCTGGATATATACAATCAGCGGTGCGTGGCCAAGGCCAAACAAATCATAAAAGACAATGCCCACCCCAGCCACGAACTGTACTCACTGTTACCGTCAGGCAGGCGATACCGCAGTATCAAGTGCCGTACAAATAGGCTTAGAGATAGCTTCCACAGTCAGGCCATCAGGCTGCTGAACAAGGGTGTATAGCATATAACAATGTATATTTTATTACATTGATTTATATATACATATTGCTCTTTTCTGTGTGGATATTTTGCATTTTATAAATTGCATTTTAATTTTTAATTTTTATTTTTTACTTTATTCTATTTTTATTCTATTTTTATCTATTTTTTATCTTATTTTATAACTGCTGTCTGTCGTCGGGTATTGCACATAAGATTTTCACATCACTGCTTTATACTTGTGTAAACTGTGAAGTGACAATAAACTTGACTTGACTAGTCACTGTTCGCTCTCGGCAGCTCAGGTTCTGGATGGTTCCCCGTCAGCCATATCTTGCACGGCGACTGCCGCCGTGCAAGATATGGCTGGTGTATGACCCTATTATAGCGGCCCCTCTCTCCGCTAACATTTCATTGGCTGTTTACTCGTGGCTTGAATATAAATGACAGAATGTCAAAACAAAACAAAACATAGTCCATCGTAGTCTATGTACTCCATGAAATGTAGTCCATAACATCCTCTGCAGTCATAGTCTGGGATCATTGGAAACATTGCTAGTTTGCAATAAAAGTTAAGAGAAGGACATTACGTTCTAGACCATCTCATCTAGGTCTCATCTAGACCACGCCCCCTGGCTACCTTTGACCATATAGACCACGCCCCCTGGCTACCTTTGACCATATAGACCACGCCCCCTGGTTACCTTTGACCATATAGACCACGCCCCCTGGCTACCTTTGACCATATAGACCACGCCCCCTGGTTACCTTTGACCATATAGACCACGCCCCCTGGTTACCTTTGACCATATAGACCACGCCCCCTGGCTACCTTTGACCATATAGACCACGCCCCCTGGTTACCTTTGACCATATAGACCACACCCCCTGGTTACCTTTGACCATATAGACCACGCCCCCTGGTTACCTTTGACCATATAGACCACGCCCCCTGGTTACCTTTGACCATGGGGATGGAGAAACCCAAGCTGTCAGCCTGTAGTTCTCCCTGGTCAGCGATGACTGTGTTTATTATGCAGTCGGTGACCCGTACAAAAAAAACTGCAGATTTTGCAGCAGGCGAACACTGAAGTGTTTATTAACTTGCTTGCTAACGATTGACTGCATTTAACCAACAACACTGACTGAACAGAACAGCCACATTGAACGTGGCCACGTTTCCCCCTCTAAGCACAACACAACACATCCCATGGCGCCTGTATATTTCTTTATATATATTAGAAAGGCTCCCGGATACTTAAAGTATCTTTTATCGCCATGCAGGGCAATATAGTGAGCAGCAGAAGTCACGCCGCCCAGCGCCACACGGCCTCATTAATAAAGCATTGAGCATTGATCCTGCAATACGTGTAAACACAACTCCAGAAATGTTCACATAGTAAAAGTAAATAAATTATATTTCACGTCTGCAAGCATAGTTTTGGATTTCATGAATGAAAATGATTACAAAGCCAAAACCTCCTCCTCAGCCCTTTCACAATGCCGCATTATTCAAGATTCAAGATGTTTTTATTTGTTTTTATATGCAACAAGTACAAAGGAATGCGTACTCCCCATTCCTTCACGCAGTATGAAACTCTAAAACACTATACTATAAAAAAATACTATACACAATAAAAATGAACATCAAAGTGACTAAAGGATGATATTTAAATGCAGAATTGTGCAACACGCATTTAAAAAGCATTTTAAAGTGCCAGTAGTGCAGCAGCATCATAAATACATTGCAGTTCAGTGCGGTTACTGTAATGAGTTCCAGAATTATTGGCATATATTGGAATTTGATGATAAATAACTAAAAGGGTGGTGAAATGATTCACATTCGAGTAGCGTGAATAACACCTAGAGATAGAGCGCTGTGTCCCGCTGAGCCGTCGAGGACGCAGATATTACACAAAACAATCCTCAAGCTCTCTTTGTTTTGCAGAGAGGGGGGGAAAAAATTGATTTGAAAAAATGTCAAAGCGGTGACTTCCTCCATGGAAAAGCTCAGCCTCGGAAGAATTAGTAGTACCTTAAAAATGTAATTAAAGCGATGGCTGGGGAACAAATATTATCTCTCTTGTTACTCGGCCCACCTGAAAGACCACATCATGTCGTTGTGTGTACGGTTTGATAAGGCAAACTACACCTTCCCCTCGTACAAAGTTTTCAGTAAGAATCCAGCAGAATCAAGGGGGGTGAGGTGGTCGTTGATTTGCATGTGTATATATTTGACTGCAGAGATGCTTTGCATTTAACTTTGCAACAAGGTCACCCACCGCCTCTGAACGTATGCAAAGCCAAGCCAAGCCGAACGCGTGCAACCTGGCTCACGGAAATTGCAAACATGCGACATGTAAATACGATTTTTTTTTTCTTCAAGATCGGTGGTAAGCAGGGGCGAAGGCGGAGCGGCGTGGAGGCGGAGGACGTAGCGTGACGGAGGATTGAAAAGAGGTTAACCTTGAGTTCCCGCTGGTATCGGCACACGTGCAGGACGGCGCACACACACGGTGTTTTAAGTTTTTATTTTATTATAACGACTCAGACGTATTGCGTTGTCTGATGAGCGGCAGCCAGACGGTTTACGCCGTGCTGGGCCGACTTCTATCGCGGCGCAAAATCACTCTCCACCTCAAACACGCCACGAGAACGGCCCTGTTGTTTCGCTCTCGAATAATTTGACCATGGTAATTTTCTCCTCCGTACGCGATTTAGGGCCAACAGCCGAGCAGAGAAAGTAAACAAACATGCAATTTTCCCTTCCCTGACACGCAGATCTGAGTAGCTTGACTCTGTTTTTTAGAAGATGTTCAAAAGCAGAAGCGCAGCGGGCAGCTGTGGTGTTTTTTTAATGTGCTTTTGGACAATAATCGATGTCTAAGACTCGCTCCATCTCTGGTTTCGGCTGGATGGAAAATACTCTAGAACACGAGACAGCAAATAGAGAGAAGATTGTTGCCTGTGGTTCGTTTGGAAGGGGGGGGGGGGGGGGGGGGGGGGGGGGCTGTGGTGAACTGGATACGAAACGCTTGTGTATTCCTACAGTTTCAATATCTGAATTGAACGATCATCATCATCGCGAATATGACCAAGCAGACCTTTTAAAAGCCTACGCCTCATCATTTATATATATATATTTTTTTAAACAGGGGGGAGGGGGAAACAATGCCACAATCACACCAGCCGTATCAATTTCTAGCCATGGGTGAAATTGCCTTTTGGTAATTTTCCATCATACTTGTTTTGGAAAATGAATCAAATCGTCTGCCGTAAAACCAAAAAAAAACAAAAAAATAAAGCAGTTTATATTTTTTGCTTCCAAATAGTGTTTTGATAATGCAGCGTGTGATGGAGGGCCTCGTTGGTGCCTGGCTTCTCTTCCAAAGACACTGGTACCAGATGCCGTTAATAATTCTTGTTCCCGCGCTCGGTGGGTGGAGGAGATAGATGGATGGATGCCTCCTGCTTGGAAGAAGGAGGAGGAGGAGGAGGAGGAGGAGGAGGAGGAGGAGGAGGAGGAGGAGGAAGAGGACCCCGTGGAGGAGAACCAGCCAACTACCGTTGACCAAGTGCACTGAACCGCCATGGAGCAGTGCAGCGCAATGAGGTGCCTTATATGTCGTTTAATAGAGAATGAGCAGCACTTGTCTTCCACACGCAGAGACGGGAGGTTAAACACACACACACACACACACACACACACACACACACACACACACACACACACACACACACACACACACACACACATAGTCACACACACACACACACACACACACACAGTCACACATAGTCACACACACACACACACACACACACAGAATTCTGGCTAGCACAGACGGGGGACCTAGAAATTAAGACATTGATTTGCTGAGTGGGGACGACTTGTGTGATTTTCTATATGTATTTATATATACTGTATGTATATATATATACTGTGTACATTTTTATATATACACACACTGTACTAAGGGGTGTATATATAAAACCCACTACTTTGTATATCAAATAGCCTTAGCGCTGTTATTGCACTGATTGAACATTAATTAGGTGACTAATCTCCAAATAAATATTATGAATACAAAGTGCTGCGTTGGGACCGCTATTTATTTAGAGCTTTGAATTGAATATGTTGAAAAGCTGCCCGTACAAGCCCCCTTCCAACATGGAACGGGAACATGGAAAATAGGACAAAGAAAAAAAGGGATAGGAAGCGGTTATCCTCCATCAGTCCCGACCAAGCAACACGTCCTTGTAACCTGCAGGCGGAATGAAACCAACGGAATGAATGAAAAATTCAATAGATATATACAGTAAAGGTCATACAGCTTTGGTGGGGTTTTGGGGGTCAGAGGTCAGAGGTCATGTTTGCTCCCTTTGCCTGCCTAAAGCCTGCATAAATGAAACGTCTTAACAAATATGTGTGCGTGCTGTGTGTGAGAACGCTCAACCCGCCAACCGTTTGCCAATTCTTGATCTGCGTCTGTTTGGATTGCATCTCATTTGGCTCGAAGGGCATTTTGCGTGACTGAAGACTCCACATGACAAAAATCGTTATTCTTTTAAGACAAATCACTTCCTTAATACATTCATTTAGTTATTGGAATTCCTTTTTTTCCCCCAACATGCCTCTGTGCTATTATTCTGTGTGTGTGTGTGTGTGTGTGTGTGTGTGTGTGTGTGTGTGTGTGTGTGTGTGTGTGTGTGTGTGTGTGTGTGTGTGTGTGTGTGTGTGTGTGTGTGTGTGTGTGTGTGTGTGTGTGTGTGTGTGTGTGTGTGTGTGTGCGCGTGTGCATGTGTGTGTGCGCATGGGAATGCGTGTGTGTGTGATTGTGTGAATGCGTGTGTGTGTGTTATTGTGTGAATGCGTGTGTGTGATTGTGCGTGTGTGAATGCGTGTGTGAATGCGTGTGTGTGTGATTGTGTGTGTGTTCTTCTGTCAAACTTACTTTTGTACCCAGGTACCTCGGCATCAATTTTAACTGAATTTCCTGAGGCGACGTTGGGGTTTCAGGTCTGCTTTACAGTTCACAGGACCTTTCAAAAGCCCACTCACCCATCAGCTGCTGCCCAGCTAAAGGGTCTTTCCCGTCTGTGCGCGTGTGCGTACGTGTGCGTGTGCATGTGCATGTGTGTGTGTGTGTGTGTGTGTGTGTGTGTGTGTGGTCTGCACTGTACACGAGTCCCTGAAGAACAGCACTGAGGTGGTTTGGTGGAGGCAAGCGTCTGTTAGCAGCCATACCTCCATATGGTGGTTGAGTTGCCTCGGACCTCCGCAAGGGGGGGGGCATTATGAATAAATGAAAGACGTTCTGCCGTTAGCCCAAAAAACTCTGCAGCATGCAGAGCTTGGCCGTGCACACACATTGTATGTCCATATATATATATATATATATATATATATATATATATATATATAAATATATATAATTATAGATATATGTGTGTTTATGTATTCCATACGCTGTTCATTGCCCAACCTCATGTGGCCAATGCTTTGTATTTAATGACTGAAGGGTCAAATGCAGCCCAGCCCTTGTCCAGTTGCAGAGGGGGCAGACGCTTACCACCAATGGACCAAGGGACTGACTGTCAACCCCATAAGGCGATGAACCCCCACAGGTCTGCCTCATTTAAAGGGGGAATGGGGACTTGTTCACTGGAACTAGTTTAATAATTTAGCGTGGCCTTAAACTAATCTATTTCAGGCACCCAGATGGTATTTTCATTGGGCAACTGCGCCGATAATTGAATGGAATAATTTACTCACACTCTCTCGCCCGGTGATGTAAGGGGCCCTCCCCTCTCCCTCCCCTCCCTCCCTCTCCCTCCCCTCCCTCCCATCCCTCCCAGCAGACATGATCAAGAGCACCAGACCTGGAAAAGACATATACATATGGTTTAATATAAAGACCACATTGACCGGAGTACTGTGTTTCTTTTTCCAGAAAGATTATATATAAAAGCCACTCAAGTGTGCAAATGCCTGCATGTGTGTGTGT
>CM051013.1:7465250-7467750 GCA_027704905.1 Muraenolepis orangiensis | reverse complement strand
CCGGCTGGACTCTCGGAGCTGAATAGTTTTTTGTGTGTGCGTTGCTCCATTGATGTTTTGTTTCTTAATGTTAATGGTTGCTTTTATACAGCTGTTTTATCCAAAGTGCTTTACAAGTCATGCCTCACATTCACCCATTCATACACACATTCATCCACCGACGGAGACAGCCAACAGGTCAGGAGCAGTTAGGGTTTAGGGTGTCTTGCTCAAGGACACCTCGACAGCTTTTGCTAGGAGGAGGAGGAGGAGGAGGAGCCAGGCGATCGAACCATCAACCTTCCGGTTGTGAGGCGACCGCTCTACCTCCTGAGCTATACTGCCCCCTACATTAAAACAATTTATTTATGTGTTACGCCTTTGGGTAACTACAGGGGGCGCTCGGGAGACGACGGACCAACAATTCTTTCTCTGGCTGGAGTTCAACCGCTGTTCCTCTTCATGTGACTTCCTGGGAACGTCCTCCAGCCAATCAGAGAGCCTTAATGGCCTGCTGTAAGGCGAGAGAGTCACCCACAAAAGCCGCCTTGATTTCCCCCCAGTGCGCTACTTGACCCCCCGCTGGGCGAGGGAGATGGATGGCTGATCTGATTACACACACACACACACGCACGCACACACACACACACACGCACACGTGCGTGCACACACGCACACACCAGTGGCGGCTGGCCCATAGGGGGCGATGGGGCGCCGCCCCCCCCCCCCAAACCACACGCACACAAAAAAAAAAATATATATATATATATATATAAATTGTCAATATGTGTGTGGAATGCACCCAGAAATATGTGTAAAATAGGATTTTAAAATAATTTGCGCAACATAATATGCTTTTCCTAGTACACATATGCCTAGTACACTGCAGCCTTAAGGGCGCATTTGTATGACGATGCTGCTGGGGCGCTTTTCAAATCGCCCCACGGAGGCGGGTCTCTGTAGCAGTTTAGCCAATAGGCCTATATCACACTTCCTGCTTCCGGAGCCGTGAGCAGTGTACTCTTTCTTCCGGTAGTTACCCCAGATACGTGACAAACTGTGGCCGCCTCCCCTCCTCTCTGTTATTGTAGTGTACCGGCTGCTCAACGTCTAAACAAAGACAGCCCTACCTCAGTTTACACCATTTACCCAAAGACAAACTCCTCCGCAAGTCTTGTGTGAGGCTGATAAGGAGGATGATGGTCCCTCGTTTGATGTTCTCAGGAGGTAGCGCGTATGTCTGCAGTTTGCACTTTGACAAGGAGAGCATATACGGCTCGAAAAGTGGGCGGAATAGGACTAATAATGTCGGGTATGTGTATGATTAAAAGCACTGGTCCTGACCCCCACACACACTCCATCTCTCATCCGAATAGAGCCACATATTGTCGGGTATGTGTGTGATTTAAAGCACTGGTCCCAAGTAGGGCTGGGCGATACGGACCAAAACCCGGTATTTTTAGGCTGCATCGCTATATATTGGTATTTTATACAAATTCGGTTTTAACTCAATGCCACAAGTATGTCACAAGCACTTTTATTTTAAGACAACTCATATTCACAAGAATAACAGGCATTCCCTTTTAGAAAATATACAGCTGCACACTACATATTAACACGTAAATGAATAGGTACATTGAAATAATCAAAATCCATCAAATAAATCGCCTATATTATATACATAGGCATACCTCTGCTTCTACACAAAATCACCTTCGTTATTCAAGATTCAAGATGACTTTATTTATCCCGAGGGAAATTAAGGTGCAACAGTTGAGACAGGGGGAATAAATGCACACAAAGTATACTAATACCTAAAAACTAAATAACAACAAAATAAACTAAACTAGTATAAACTAAATATAACTAAATGAAATCTAAATGTATGTGTTATATATGTGTTATATGGCGATATATCGAGATAGAGCCACAAGACACAATGTCGGGGAATTGTATGATTCGGATTTAGACTTCTTCACTGTAGAGTGTTCATTCACTAGTTGAACCACATCGCCTGGACCGACTTTTGGAAGGTTATGCAGCGATGTTGTCCAGCGATAACTGTCCTCCATGGTGAATGCCAAGCTGAATGCATTAACCGGAACTTGGGATACACTGCTTCAGCGATTTTTAACGGGTACTTCCGGCATTCTAATCTAACGTGATATAGGCCTATTGCTGATTCAAGATATAAACGAGTGACATGAAATGTAGCCAATCAGCGTCCTCAAAACGTCTTCCCGTGGGGCGCTTTTCAAAGCGCCCCACGGGAAGACGTCATTTGTGTGCGTCACAGTGTACTACTAGGAAAAGCATATTATGCTCTGTCTCTGCGGGCACACACACGCACACACTCACACACAAACACACACACGCACGCACACACATGCAAACACATACGCAAAAACACACACACACATACACACACACACACACACACACACACACACACACACATACACTTACAAATATATGTCAGTGTTTTTTGTCAGTGTGTGCCGATATATATATATTTTTGTTG
>CM051013.1:7451665-7461750 GCA_027704905.1 Muraenolepis orangiensis | reverse complement strand
CACACACTGTCTCCTCACTCCACTACATTAGTTTCCATTTGTACGGCGGGGAGTTAGCCTTTCCACCAGGCCGTGTTCTGCTGATGAGGGTTTTTTAAAAGCTGTGAGACGATCTACTGACACGGCCCAAAGATCCCAGAGATACAACCCAATGAGAAGAGGCCTGGAGGTGATGAAGGAGCCAGCTGTTGGGAGGTGGGGAGGGGGGGGGCTGAGGGAGGGAGGGGGGGAGGGGGGAGGGAGGCTGAGGGAGGGAGGGGGGGGGGGCTGAGGGAGGGAGGGGGCTGAGGGAGGGAGGGTACCAAGGACAACATTTAGATGGGCGTGTGTGTGTATACGTGTGTGTGTGTGTGTGTGTGTGTGTGTGTGTGTGTGTGTGTGTGTGTGTGTGTGTGTGTGTGTGTGTGTGTGTGTGTGTGTGTGTGTGTGTGTGTGTGTGCGCGATGGTAATGGATGCATGTTGACACAGCGCGCTTTAGTATAGAGCTCCAGAAGCTAAAGGCTCCCAGGTTGACCCTCCAGTCAGAAGGAGCTCCTGGAGGAGACGACTTAAGGACACGGCAGCCGTCTCCTCCCTTAGTTTAATCTGAACTGCATCAGGGCTGACAGTAGACTTTATTATCTCTCATCTAATTGGAATCATGGAGTTTTAATACGTGTGTTATGATTACACGCGATCTGCAACCCCCTGAATACTTTCACACACACTTTGTAAGCAGCGCCGGAAGGTTCTATAAGGATGGAGGAGGCTTAGCAGGGTTTGTGTTTTCCATATCTAATTATTCCACATATTTTCCTAGTTGTTTAGGGGGTGGGGGTGGAGGGAGGTCAGGGGGAGGGGAGGGGGGGAGGTGGAGGGGGTGAGGGTGGAGGGGGGGAGGTGGAGGGTGAGAGTCTTTCAGTCGCTCACTTATTGTTTAGCTGTAGTGATCGGGAAGAGTGATAATCTTTAGCGGGGATAAAAGCTCCATTGTGGGTGTGTCCACAGAGATTATAGCTGTGTATATATATATATATATTATATATATATATATATGTTCCTTCTCTATTAGAATATGGATCCCACTGACCTCCGTCCTAAGAACAGAACGGTGAACTGTAAGCCACAGCAGGAAGCCCCAGCCGGCCCTTTCTATCAAGTGGATGTTTTAAAACAAGATGTGGAGCTATGAGGATATCATGTCTTCTCAGGGATTAGATTTGCTTTGGTTAGCAAACACATTAGAACCCAGGGGTCATGACATATAGGCAGGAGCAAACAGATGAGTTAACCTTCCTCTTAGCACTTAGCTTCTCCTTAGATCTACTGTTGGCCCTGTTTGATCTAAATCGAAATCTCTGAGGGTTTAGAATCCTCTTAATTGGTCACATACGTATATGTACACAAACACACACACACACACACACACACACACACACACACACACACACACACACACACACACACACACACACACACACACACACACACACACACACAAACACAGTGAAATGTGTTTCTCTTTTTTAACCCATCCTAGTATTGGGAGCGGCTTCCCCGCTCTCAGTGGGCCTCCGAGAGAACGAGGAACCCAGAGGACAGAATGAGTACACAGTACACACAGTACACACACACACACACACACACACACACACACACACACACACACACACACACACACACACACACACACACACACACACACACACTGAGAAGAAGCCACTAGCACCATGGCAGAGGGTGGTGTTCCTGAAGCCAGCCGGAGGAGCAGTGGAGAACAGAGGGGGGCAAAGAGGTCTCTGAGCTCAGCTCCTCGGTTTGGAGGCTTTGTAGAAAGGAGGATCAGATGTTTCTCCTCCTTCTGTCTCCTGTCTCCTTATCCAAAGGCCATCCTCTCTTTGAGGTCACACGTCTGTACTCCCATTGGACTAAATTGTGTCTCAATGGCGTCCTTCTCAAGCTAATAATGTCATAACTTGGAGGTATGTTGTGTTGTTACATTCTCACTTTCTGTTTGCTTCTGGACTCTGGGGCTGATGGGAAATATTAAGTGGAAAAGAAGTTTCTATCCCCAAGCAAGCAGAGACTTCTTAGAACCCTAATAACATTATACACTAGGATCTCTCCTCTCTCTCTCTCTCTTCTCCTCTCTCTCTCTCTCTCTCTCTCTCTCTCTCTCTCTCTCTCTCTCTCTCTCTCTCTCTCTCTCTCTCTCTCTCTCTCTCTCTCTCTCTCTCTCCCCATCTGCTTCCTATAGGGCTCTCTCCTCCCCTCCCCATCTTTCACATAAGCACACCATCACCCTCCTGCCCTTAATGGGTCTATCAGAGCTCATATGAGCTCGTCCCGGGGCGGTGCTTTGGTGGTGGGGGGGGGGACCTGGACCCAGCAGGCCCTTCACCGGGACAAACCCCTCAGGTTGGCTCCTGGCTGCCTTCTATCACAACCCTACAACCAGGTTATTCAGGGGGGGCCGTTTGGCTCAGAGCTGCTAGTTGAGCTTCTTCCTGAATACTGAGGCATGGAAAGGCATGAATGCATAATACATGTATAATAAATAAATTCATACATGAACAGACAAGCGAGCAGCAGACGGACAGATCATTCAACTAATAAATAAATAGTTTGACAGAACAGACAGCGAGGTACCGCGGAGCGGTATGTAAATAGCGTGTCAATAACTAATAAGTGAGAACGTACACACTAATGCATATTCATTAATGAATGACTTTACACTGACAAGGACAAGGGTCCCCCACACACACTGTGGTACCCCAAGCTACCCTTGGGGTCCCACCAGGGCAAAGTATAGGAGACTTACCTTTGGTTACGTTGTGGGAGGCGTATATCTCCCGAGGGAGATACTTGGAGGGCTTTAGGACCCGGGGGAAGGCGAACGAGATCCCGGAGTGAAACCCCCAGCTGACAACAATCAACACCTGAGTAAATCAGGTGCTTAAAAGCACACAGGTAGAGGGTTGCTGAGAAAAGAGAAGGGGGGTGAGAGGACCGAGCCCTTGCGGCCGAGAGGTCCCGCCATATGCTGCTATGCTACTATGCTGTTATGCTGTTCTGTTGTTCTGCTGGTTTCAGTTGTGATGCGAAGAAATAAAAGGACATTTTTCGTTTAACCCTCAAAAACCCGCTGTTGTTTGCCTCCTTGAGCGTGGGCGCTCACATATGGTGGAGGATGCGCGCATGTTGACCCAGCTCACAACCGAAGACATGGATCCAGCCTTAAGGGAGTTGCTGACAACAGTGTTGCAGGGGCAACAAACATTACAGAAGGCCGTCACACAGCTCTGTGAGCGCGCAGCGCAAAGGACTCCGGGAAAGCGGCCGAGAGAGGAATGGGCCCACGTGTTGGCTCCGTACCCGCCGGAGGACGCCACTCTGCACCCGCCGAAGGACGCCGCTCTGCACCCGCCGGAGGACGCCGCTCCGCACCCGCCGGAGGACGCCGCTCCGCAATCGCCGGAGGACGCCGCTCCGCAACCGCCGGAGGACGCCGCTCCGCACCCGCCGGAGGACGCCGCTCCGCACCCGCCGGAGGACGCCGCTCCGCACCCGCCGGAGGCCGCCGCTCCGCACCCGCCGGAGGACGCCGCTCCGCACCCGCCGGAGGACGCCGCTCCGCAACCGCCGGAGGACGCCGCTCCGCACCCGCCGGAGGACGTCGCTCCGCTTTCACTGGAGGACAACACGAGGCCCCGGATCATCGACTGGGACGCCGACGGTCCAGAGGAGCGGGGTTGGCCCCCGCGCCGCAACTGTCGGGATCGGTGGTTTGTCCTCAAATGCCACCGGGAATACCCCTTCAAGCCGGGTTGGACGCCAGGAGGCGCCCGTGGAGGAGGGGGATACTACCGACAGGTGCCTAACTTTGCGTGGGAACGCAGATGCCCTGTCCCGAAGGTCAGAAGGCCTGTGGTCTGGGCCTGCCAAGGGTGCTCTGAAGTTGAGGGGAAGGATATGTGGTACCCCAAGCTACCCTTGGGGTCCCACCAGGGCAAAGTATAGGAGACTTACCTTTGGTTACGTTGTGGGAGGCGTATATCTCCCGAGGGAGATACTTGGAGGGCTTTAGGACCCGGGGGAAGGCGAACGAGATCCCGGAGTGAAACCCCCAGCTGACAACAATCAACACCTGAGTAAATCAGGTGCTTAAAAGCACACAGGTAGAGGGTTGCTGAAAAAGAGAAGGGGGGTGAGAGGACCGAGCCCTTGCGGCCGAGAGGTCCCGCCATATGCTGCTATGCTACTATGCTGTTATGCTGTTCTGTTGTTCTGCTGGTTTCAGTTGTGATGCGAAGAAATAAAAGGACATTTTTCGTTTAACCCTCAAAAACCCGCTGTTGTTTGCCTCCTTGAGCGTGGGCGCTCACATATGGTGGAGGATGCGCGCATGTTGACCCAGCTCACAACCGAAGACATGGATCCAGCCTTAAGGGAGTTGCTGACAACAGTGTTGCAGGGGCAACAAACATTACAGAAGGCCGTCACACAGCTCTGTGAGCGCGCAGCGCAAAGGACTCCGGGAAAGCGGCCGAGAGAGGAATGGGCCCACGTGTTGGCTCCGTACCCGCCGGAGGACGCCGCTCTGCACCCGCCGAAGGACGCCGCTCTGCACCCGCCGGAGGACGCCGCTCCGCACCCGCCGGAGGACGCCGCTCCGCAATCGCCGGAGGACGCCGCTCCGCAACCGCCGGAGGACGCCGCTCCGCACCCGCCGGAGGACGCCGCTCCGCACCCGCCGGAGGACGCCGCTCCGCAACCGCCGGAGGACGCCGCTCCGCACCCGCCGGAGGACGTCGCTCCGCTTTCACTGGAGGACAACACGAGGCCCCGGATCATCGACTGGGACGCCGACGGTCCAGAGGAGCGGGGTTGGCCCCCGCGCCGCAACTGTCGGGATCGGTGGTTTGTCCTCAAATGCCACCGGGAATACCCCTTCAAGCCGGGTTGGACGCCAGGAGGCGCCCGTGGAGGAGGGGGATACTACCGACAGGTGCCTAACTTTGCGTGGGAACGCAGATGCCCTGTCCCGAAGGTCAGAAGGCCTGTGGTCTGGGCCTGCCAAGGGTGCTCTGAAGTTGAGGGGAAGGATATGTGGTACCCCAAGCTACCCTTGGGGTCCCACCAGGGCAAAGTATAGGAGACTTACCTTTGGTTACGTTGTGGGAGGCGTATATCTCCCGAGGGAGATACTTGGAGGGCTTTAGGACCCGGGGGAAGGCGAACGAGATCCCGGAGTGAAACCCCCAGCTGACAACAATCAACACCTGAGTAAATCAGGTGCTTAAAAGCACACAGGTAGAGGGTTGCTGAAAAAGAGAAGGGGGGTGAGAGGACCGAGCCCTTGCGGCCGAGAGGTCCCGCCATATGCTGCTATGCTACTATGCTGTTATGCTGTTCTGTTGTTCTGCTGGTTTCAGTTGTGATGCGAAGAAATAAAAGGACATTTTTCGTTTAACCCTCAAAAACCCGCTGTTGTTTGCCTCCTTGAGCGTGGGCGCTCACATATGGTGGAGGATGCGCGCATGTTGACCCAGCTCACAACCGAAGACATGGATCCAGCCTTAAGGGAGTTGCTGACAACAGTGTTGCAGGGGCAACAAACATTACAGAAGGCCGTCACACAGCTCTGTGAGCGCGCAGCGCAAAGGACTCCGGGAAAGCGGCCGAGAGAGGAATGGGCCCACGTGTTGGCTCCGTACCCGCCGGAGGACGCCGCTCTGCACCCGCCGAAGGACGCTGCTCTGCACCCGCCGGAGGACGCCGCTCCGCACCCGCCGGAGGACGCCGCTCCGCAATCGCCGGAGGACGCCGCTCCGCAACCGCCGGAGGACGCCGCTCCGCACCCGCCGGAGGACGCCGCTCCGCACCCGCCGGAGGACGCCGCTCCGCACCCGCCGGAGGACGCCGCTCCGCACCCGCCGGAGGCCGCCGCTCCGCACCCGCCGGAGGCCGCCGCTCCGCACCCGCCGGAGGACGCCGCTCCGCAACCGCCGGAGGACGCCGCTCCGCACCCGCCGGAGGACGTCGCTCCGCTTTCACTGGAGGACAACACGAGGCCCCGGATCATCGACTGGGACGCCGACGGTCCAGAGGAGCGGGGTTGGCCCCCGCGCCGCAACTGTCGGGATCGGTGGTTTGTCCTCAAATGCCACCGGGAATACCCCTTCAAGCCGGGTTGGACGCCAGGAGGCGCCCGTGGAGGAGGGGGATACTACCGACAGGTGCCTAACTTTGCGTGGGAACGCAGATGCCCTGTCCCGAAGGTCAGAAGGCCTGTGGTCTGGGCCTGCCAAGGGTGCTCTGAAGTTGAGGGGAAGGATATGTGGTACCCCAAGCTACCCTTGGGGTCCCACCAGGGCAAAGTATAGGAGACTTACCTTTGGTTACGTTGTGGGAGGCGTATATCTCCCGAGGGAGATACTTGGAGGGCTTTAGGACCCGGGGGAAGGCGAACGAGATCCCGGAGTGAAACCCCCAGCTGACAACAATCAACACCTGAGTAAATCAGGTGCTTAAAAGCACACAGGTAGAGGGTTGCTGAAAAAAGAGAAGGGGGGTGAGAGGACCGAGCCCTTGCGGCCGAGAGGTCCCGCCATATGCTGCTATGCTACTATGCTGTTATGCTGTTCTGTTGTTCTGCTGGTTTCAGTTGTGATGCGAAGAAATAAAAGGACATTTTTGGTTTAACCCTCAAAAACCCGCTGTTGTTTGCCTCCTTGAGCGTGGGCGCTCACATATGGTGGAGGATGCGCGCATGTTGACCCAGCTCACAACCGAAGACATGGATCCAGCCTTAAGGGAGTTGCTGACAACAGTGTTGCAGGGGCAACAAACATTACAGAAGGCCGTCACACAGCTCTGTGAGCGCGCAGCGCAAAGGACTCCGGGAAAGCGGCCGAGAGAGGAATGGGCCCACGTGTTGGCTCCGTACCCGCCGGAGGACGCCGCTCTGCACCCGCCGAAGGACGCCGCTCTGCACCCGCCGGAGGACGCCGCTCCGCACCCGCCGGAGGACGCCGCTCCGCAATCGCCGGAGGACGCCGCTCCGCAACCGCCGGAGGACGCCGCTCCGCACCCGCCGGAGGACGCCGCTCCGCACCCGCCGGAGGACGCCGCTCCGCAACCGCCGGAGGACGCCGCTCCGCACCCGCCGGAGGACGTCGCTCCGCTTTCACTGGAGGACAACACGAGGCCCCGGATCATCGACTGGGACGCCGACGGTCCAGAGGAGCGGGGTTGGCCCCCGCGCCGCAACTGTCGGGATCGGTGGTTTGTCCTCAAATGCCACCGGGAATACCCCTTCAAGCCGGGTTGGACGCCAGGAGGCGCCCGTGGAGGAGGGGGATACTACCGACAGGTGCCTAACTTTGCGTGGGAACGCAGATGCCCTGTCCCGAAGGTCAGAAGGCCTGTGGTCTGGGCCTGCCAAGGGTGCTCTGAAGTTGAGGGGAAGGATATGTGGTACCCCAAGCTACCCTTGGGGTCCCACCAGGGCAAAGTATAGGAGACTTACCTTTGGTTACGTTGTGGGAGGCGTATATCTCCCGAGGGAGATACTTGGAGGGCTTTAGGACCCGGGGGAAGGCGAACGAGATCCCGGAGTGAAACCCCCAGCTGACAACAATCAACACCTGAGTAAATCAGGTGCTTAAAAGCACACAGGTAGAGGGTTGCTGAAAAAAGAGAAGGGGGGTGAGAGGACCGAGCCCTTGCGGCCGAGAGGTCCCGCCATATGCTGCTATGCTACTATGCTGTTATGCTGTTCTGTTGTTCTGCTGGTTTCAGTTGTGATGCGAAGAAATAAAAGGACATTTTTGGTTTAACCCTCAAAAACCCGCTGTTGTTTGCCTCCTTGAGCGTGGGCGCTCACATATGGTGGAGGATGCGCGCATGTTGACCCAGCTCACAACCGAAGACATGGATCCAGCCTTAAGGGAGTTGCTGACAACAGTGTTGCAGGGGCAACAAACATTACAGAAGGCCGTCACACAGCTCTGTGAGCGCGCAGCGCAAAGGACTCCGGGAAAGCGGCCGAGAGAGGAATGGGCCCACGTGTTGGCTCCGTACCCGCCGGAGGACGCCGCTCCGCACCCGCCGGAGGACGCCGCTCCGCACCCGCCGGAGGACGCCGCTCCGCAATCGCCGGAGGACGCCGCTCCGCAACCGCCGGAGGACGCCGCTCCGCACCCGCCGGAGGACGCCGCTCCGCACCCGCCGGAGGACGCCGCTCCGCACCCGCCGGAGGACGTCGCTCCGCTTTCACTGGAGGACAACACGAGGCCCCGGATCATCGACTGGGACGCCGACGGTCCAGAGGAGCGGGGTTGGCCCCCGCGCCGCAACTGTCGGGATCGGTGGTTTGTCCTCAAATGCCACCGGGAATACCCCTTCAAGCCGGGTTGGACGCCAGGAGGCGCCCGTGGAGGAGGGGGATACTACCGACAGGTGCCTAACTTTGCGTGGGAACGCAGATGCCCTGTCCCGAAGGTCAGAAGGCCTGTGGTCTGGGCCTGCCAAGGGTGCTCTGAAGTTGAGAGGAAGGATATGTGGTACCCCAAGCTACCCTTGGGGTCCCACCAGGGCAAAGTATAGGAGACTTACCTTTGGTTACATTGTGGGAGGCGTATATCTCCCGAGGGAGATACTTGGAGGGCTTTAGGACCCGGGGGAAGGCGAACGAGATCCCGGAGTGAAACCCCCAGCTGACAACAATCAACACCTGAGTAAATCAGGTGCTTAAAAGCACACAGGTAGAGGGTTGCTGAAAAAGAGAAGGGGGGTGAGAGGACCGAGCCCTTGCGGCCGAGAGGTCCCGCCATATGCTGCTATGCTACTATGCTGTTATGCTGTTCTGTTGTTCTGCTGGTTTCAGTTGTGATGCGAAGAAATAAAAGGACATTTTGGTTTAACCCTCAAAAACCCGCTGTTGTTTGCCTCCTTGAGCGTGGGCGCTCACATATGGTGGAGGATGCGCGCATGTTGACCCAGCTCACAACCGAAGACATGGATCCAGCCTTAAGGGAGTTGCTGACAACAGTGTTGCAGGGGCAACAAACATTACAGAAGGCCGTCACACAGCTCTGTGAGCGCGCAGCGCAAAGGACTCCGGGAAAGCGGCCGAGAGAGGAATGGGCCCACGTGTTGGCTCCGTACCCGCCGGAGGACGCCGCTCCGCACCCGCCGGAGGACGCCGCTCCGCACCCGCCGGAGGACGCCGCTCCGCAATCGCCGGAGGACGCCGCTCCGCAACCGCCGGAGGACGCCGCTCCGCACCCGCCGGAGGACGCCGCTCCGCACCCGCCGGAGGACGCCGCTCCGCACCCGCCGGAGGACGTCGCTCCGCTTTCACTGGAGGACAACACGAGGCCCCGGATCATCGACTGGGACGCCGACGGCCCAGAGGAGCGGGGTTGGCCCCCGCGCCGCAACTGTCGGGATCGGTGGTTTGTCCTCAAATGCCACCGGGAATACCCCTTCAAGCCGGGTTGGACGCCAGGAGGCGCCCGTGGAGGAGGGGGATACTACCGACAGGTGCCTAACTTTGCGTGGGAACGCAGATGCCCTGTCCCGAAGGTCAGAAGGCCTGTGGTCTGGGCCTGCCAAGGGTGCTCTGAAGTTGAGAGGAAGGATATGTGGTACCCCAAGCTACCCTTGGGGTCCCACCAGGGCAAAGTATAGGAGACTTACCTTTGGTTACATTGTGGGAGGCGTATATCTCCCGAGGGAGATACTTGGAGGGCTTTAGGACCCGGGGGAAGGCGAACGAGATCCCGGAGTGAAACCCCCAGCTGACAACAATCAACACCTGAGTAAATCAGGTGCTTAAAAGCACACAGGTAGAGGGTTGCTGAAAAAAGAGAAGGGGGGTGAGAGGACCGAGCCCTTGCGGCCGAGAGGTCCCGCCATATGCGGATATGCTGCTATGCTGTTATGCTGTTCTGTTGTTCTGCTGGTTTCAGTTGTGATGCGAAGAAATAAAAGGACATTTTGGTTTAACCCTCAAAAACCCGCTGTTGTTTGCCTCCTTGAGCGTGGGCGCTCACAACACACACACACACGCGCGCACACACACAAACACACACACGCA
>CM051013.1:7439260-7445665 GCA_027704905.1 Muraenolepis orangiensis | reverse complement strand
TTACAGTGGATGTCTCTCCTCTCTCTCTCTCTCTCTCTCTCTCTCTCTCTCTCTCTCTCTCTCTCTCTCTCTCTCACGTACATGTGCACGCCCATCCACTGATCGTTAGGGCAATTAGTCCCCCCCTCCTCCCCCCTACCCCACGGTAATATATTCGTGAGGTAAAAAAGTAAAAAGTATGCGGTTAAAACCCGTCAGTGAGCAAGGCACTAACAGGCTGGGACTCCGGCACTCCTTCACAGCGCTTTGAAGGAGTCCTTCATTCAAATGAAGACAATTATTTTTAGGTTAAAAAGCCCGGATCTGATGAGCAACCACAACACACACACACACACAACACACACACACACACACCACACACACCCACACACACACTCTGAACGTGTTTACTTGTGGGCGTGTTGTGTGTCACAAGCATGAATCACGATCAGTCTCAGACCAGCTCGGATGAGGTGTGTGTGTGTGTGGTGTGTGTGTGTGTGTGTGGTGTGTGTGTGTGTGTGTGTGTGTGTGTGTGTGTGTGTGTGTGTGTGTGTGTGTGTGTGTGTGTGTGTGTGTGTGTGTGTGTGTTTGTGTGTGTGTGTGTGTGTGTGTGTGTGTTGTGCAGGGTTATGGGTGTTTGAACACACAGAATGCTCTTCTGGTCTCTTTCTGTACCGTCATCGTTAGTTAGTGAGTAAAGTATCAACGTCATACAGCATAAAACACGACAAAACATCTTTAACGGCTATTGAAGAAGATTCATTGATTGACACACACACACACCACACACACACACACACACACACACACACACACACACACACACACACACACACAGTCTCTCCCAGTGTGGAGCAGATGCACACATTCTGTCCCGATGAGAAAGTCTCCGGGCTGAGATGTAGGTCAGACCTCGCGTGTTCCAACGCTTCCCTTTGGAAACGCTGAGCGCTTACCAGTGGAAATTGAAAAATATGTGATTCCCCTTCCCTCCCTCCCTTCCCCCTCCCTCCCTCCCCCCTTCCTCCCCCCTCTCCCCCCCCCCCCCCCTCCCCCCCCTCGACTCTTGGCCTCTGTCCGGATGTGAGCACACGTACGCCGCTTGTGATGAGAAATGTACAATTTCCCCCCGAGTGTGAAGGAAAAGTGATGATACACCTCTTAAGGATTATATATTATTATATATATTTCTACACTTGGCGACACCGCCATGGTCTGCGGTGTCGGCCCGGTATGGCGAGCGTTCCTCTTCCCGTTGATTCAGTGCGGTCTTCTCCGTGGAGAATCCTCCACACTGACATGGTGAACCTCAGTGGGATTTTAGACGGAGCTCTGACCCATCCCGGGTCACATGACACACACGGGTCAAACACATACGTTTAGTATGTACTGTATATATATATATATACACACACACATGCATGCCTGCAGATGCACACACACACACACACACACACACACACACAACAAACATGCCCACACACACACACACACACACACACAACATACACATGCATACACACACACTCGCACTTGCTGCTGGCACACACACAGCATTTTAGTATAATTTATTTCAGATTCTCGCTCTATGTGTCACACACAAGGTTATGGTGGCCCCAGACATCACCAGTTGAATCATAGAGCCTTGACATCACAACACATTGACAATAAGTGATGCATTCACACTGATGAATGAGATATGTCATGGTAGGCAAACAGTGGGATTGATACAGTTGATTTCACTCTCTCTCCTCATGCTCTCTTGCAGGCTTTCTCTCCTGCTCCAATATTTGGCCAATTTCTGCCTCTCTCAGATATGGCCAATATCTGCTCTCTCTCTCCCTTTCTTTCTCTATCTCTCTCTCACTCTGCCTCTCTCTTTCTTGCTTCTCTATCTCTTGCCGCTCTATCTATCTCTATCTCTGTTTCTGCACGCTCTCTCTCTCTCTCTCCCTCTCTCTCTCTCTCTCTCTCATGCTTGGCACTAAGGTATAATATTTAATACCAGAGATGCTGGACTCCCACATAACACAGGGGGAGCGAGCGGGGCAGTAGAATATGTTAAGGTAAATAGTTTTTATTCAACGGAACAGCTCCCCAGGTGCCACGCAGCGTTTCAAGGGAATACAACACTCAGCGGAGCGAGAGAGGAGGGGAGAGAAATGAGAGGAGGAGAGAGACAGGGGGGGGAGGAGAGAGAGTAAGAAAGGGAGACGAGGAGAGGAGAGAGAGAGAGTGGATATGGGAGAGAGAGAGGAGAGGAGAGAGATGCGAGAGAGAGTAGCTAGGATAGGAGGAGGAGACGAGAGAATAGAGAGAGAGAGGGAGAGGCTCTTAGTTTTACATGCCAGAATCAGGATGGTGGTGGGGTTGTAGCGCCCATCCAACTCTGCCTTTTCCCCCAGTTAGACTTTAGCTGAACTTTCGTGTCACGATATGGTCATGTGTTAGGAAACAACAGAAATAGAAAGGGCCAGGTGTGTTATGTCTCTGTGTGTGTTTTGTGTGTGTGTGTGTGTGTGTGTGTGTGTGTGGTGTGTTGGTGTGTGGTGGTGGGTGTGTGTGTGTGTGTGTGTGTGTGTGTGTGTGTGTGTGGTGTGTGTGTGTGTGTGTGTGTGTGTGGGTGTGTGTGTGTGTGTGGTTTATATTTGTACAGTTTTTGGACCAGCAATACTTTTTCAACACTGTTTATCAGCTAGCTAGCCGGAAAGCGCTGAGTCATGTCCCTGCGTAATCGAGGAGCTTGGGAAAACACACAGAGTTTCTCCCACTAGCGCAGCGCCATCACTGGAGGGGGCTTGTTAGCACATGACAAGGGGCAGCGCTGATACACTAAAGACACACAGGCAAGGACTGAAGGAAGTGAAGGAGTGAAGACCATGAAGGAAGGAGGATGAACAGAAGGGTGAGGGGGGAAACAAGGAAGGAATACAGAAGGAGGGAATGGAGGAAGGAATGATGGGAGGCAGGAAGGGGAGGAAGTGAGAAAGGGACAGAAGAGGTCCTTCCTTTACACCCTTTGATTCAGCCCTTCCTCGAGGAAGGATCAACGAGAGGAAGGAAAGGATATATGGAAGGGAGCTAGGATTTAAGTTGGCTTTGATGAATGTCAACAACTCTCGGTGTACTACCGGCGGTGTCCACCGGTCTCCAAGTGGTTTTCCCGAGGCCGGCGGCTCATTGATATGACGGGCCTACAGAACCGCTGCTGTTACACTCGGGACTCCAGATGTTGGTGCCAGTGGTGGCTGCTGTCCACCCTAATGTCTGTTACTTTATGATTTTTCCTCCTTCCTCTACGGTTGACCAACGTGTGGGCCGTGTTGGGGTGAGGCCGCGTGTTCTTTAGCCCGCTAATAAATACCCCAGAGTCTCAGCGGCTCCAACTGTCATTAGTCAGAAAAAGGCAAGACAGCAGCTGTGAATCATTTCAGAAAGGCAGTTTATGCAAATGGCCGCAGATCTGGGAGCAGTGCAGAAGGTGGTAGCCTTTACACTGCTGACAGGATGAGACATAAATGAGCAGCATGAGAGATATGTAAGTCCACACACACACACACACACACACACAAACACACACACACACATAGTATGTATAGTATTGCGATAGTATAGTGTTGTTTATAGTATAAAGAATAGATTCAAGATTTAAGATCTTTATTGCCATATGCAACAAGTACAATGGGATGTGTCCTCTCCATTCCCTCCCTAACGTATAGTAAATACATCTAAATCTAAATCTGGAGGTTTGAATCCTCTTTATTGGTCACATGTAAACACAGTGAAATGTGTTTCTCTCCTTTAACCCGTCCTCGTATCAGGAGCAGTGGGCAGCTGTTTGATATGCCGGGGAGCAGTGGTATAGGGGGTCTGATGCCTTGCTCAAGGGCCCCTGGTTCCCAACCTCGTTCCCAAGTCCAACAGACTGAGCTGTCCTGTATATAGTGTTCATGGTATTGGATAGTAAAGTGTAGTATAATAATAATAATAATAATTCATTGCATTTATATAGCGCTTTTCAAGACACCCAAAGCGCTTTACATCGTGTGTGTGTGTGTGTGTGTGTGTGTGTGTGTGTGTGTGTGTGTGTGTGTGTGTGTGTGTGTGTGTGTGTGTGTGTGTGTGTGTGTGTGTGTGTGTGTGTGTGTGTGTGTGTGTGTGTGTGTGTGTGTGTGCGATGGTAATGGATGCATGTTGACACAGCGCGCTTTAGTATAGAGCTCCAGAAGCTAAAGGCTCCCAGGTTGACCCTCCAGTCAGAAGGAGCTCCTGGAGGAGACGACTTAAGGACACGGCAGCCGTCTCCTCCCTTAGTTTAATCTGAACTGCATCAGGGCTGACAGTAGACTTTATTATCTCTACTCTAATTGGAATCATGGAGTTTTAATACGTGTGTTATGATTACACGCGATCTGCAACCCCCTGAATACTTTCACACACACTTTGTAAGCAGCGCCGGAAGGTTCTATAAGGATGGCGGAGGCTTAGCAGGGTTTGTGTTTTCCATATCTAATTATTCCACATATTTTCCTAGTTGTTTAGGGGGTGGGGGTGGAGGGAGGTCAGGGGGAGGGGAGGGTGGGAGGGGGGAAGGGGGGAGGTGGAGGGGGTGAGGGTGGAGGGGGGGAGGTGGAGGGTGAGAGTCTTTCAGTCGCTCACTTATTGTTTAGCTGTAGTGATCGGGAAGAGTGATAATCTTTAGCGGGGATAAAAGCTCCATTGTGGGTGTGTCCACAGAGATTATAGCTGTGTATATATATATATATTATATATATATATATGTTCCTTCTCTATTAGAATATGGATCCCACTGACCTCCGTCCTAAGAACAGAACGGTGAACTGTAAGCCACAGCAGAAAGCCCCAGCCGGCCCTTTCTATCAAGTGGATGTTTTAAAACAAGATGTGGAGCTATGAGGATATCATGTCTTCTCAGGGATTAGATTTGCTTTGGTTAGCAAACACATTAGAACCCAGGGGTCATGACATATAGGCAGGAGCAAACAGATGAGTTAACCTTCCTCTTAGCACTTAGCGGCTCCTTAGCTCTACTGTTGGCCCTGTTTGATCTACATCTAAATCTCTGAGGGTTTAGAATCCTCTTAATTGGTCACATACGTATATGTACACAAACACACACACACACACACACAAACACAGTGAAATGAGTTTCTCTGCATTTTAACCCATCCTAGTATTGGGAGCAGTGGAAAGCTATTATATATGCTGCTAGCCGGGGAGCAGGGTAGGGGTCTGGTGCCTTGCTCAAGGGGAGTGCTGTTTTGCATAATCTCTCTTCCTCTGTCTTTATTGCTCCCACCTCTTCCTCCTCTCTTCGTGACCACTTCACACTCACAACGGGGAACTATTGGTTTACGCTGAGCGGCTTCCCCGCTCTCAGTGGGCCTCCGAGAGAACGAGGAACCCAGAGGACAGAATGAGTACACAGTACACACACACACACACACACACAACACACACACACACACACACACACACACACACACACACACACACACAACACACGTACACATACACACACACACACACACACACACACACACACACACACACACACACAAACACACGTACACATACACACACACACACACACACACTGAGAAGAAGCCACTAGCACCATGGCAGAGGGTGGTGTTCCTGAAGCCAGCCGGAGGAGCAGTGGATAACAGAGGGGGGCAAAGAGACCTCTGAGCTCAGCTCCTCGGTTTGGAGGCTTTGTAGAAAGGAGGATCAGATGTTTCTCCTCCTTCTGTCTCCTGTCTCCTTATCCAAAGGCCATCCTCTCTTTGAGGTCACACGTCTGTACTCCCATTGGACTAGATTGTGTCTCAGTGGCGTCCTTCTCAAGCTACTAATGGCATAACTTGGAGGTATGTTGTGTTGTTACATTCTCACTCTCTGTTTGCTTCTGGACTCTGGGGCTGATGGGAAATATTTCTATCTAGAAGTTTCTATCCCCAAGCAAGCAGAGACTTCTTAGAACCCTAATAACATTATACACTAGGATCTCTCCTCCATCGCTCTCTCTCTATCTGCCTCTCTCTCTCTCGCTCTCTCGCTCTCTCTCTCGCTCTCTCTCTCTCTCTCTCTCTCTCTCTCTCTCTCTCTCTCTCTCTCTCTCTCTCTCTCTCTCTCTCTCTCTCCATCTGCTTCCTATAGGGCTCTCTCCTCCCCTCCCCATCTTTCACATAAGCACACCATCACCCTCCTGCCCTTAATGGGTCTATCAGAGCTCATATGAGCTCGTCCCGGGGCGGTGCTTTGGTGGTGGGGGGGGGGACCTGGACCCAGCAGGCCCTTCACCGGGACAAACCCCTCAGGTTGGCTCCTGACTGCCTTCTATCACAACCCTACAACCAGGTTATCCAGGGGGGGCCGTTTGGCTCAGAGCTGCTAGTTGAG
>CM051013.1:7424260-7429260 GCA_027704905.1 Muraenolepis orangiensis | reverse complement strand
AACTCCCCCATATGTAGTATGTAAGTAAAATCCCCCTATGTAGTATGTCAGTAAACTCCCCCTATGTAGTATGTCAGTAAACTCCCCCTATGTAGTATGTCAGTAAACTCCCCCTATGTAGTATGTCAGTAAACTCCCCCATATGTAGTATGTAAGTAAAATCCCCCTATGTAGTATGTCAGTAAACTCCCCCTATGTAGTATGTCAGTAAACTCCCCCTATGTAGTATGTCAGTAAACTCCCCCTATGTAGTATGTAAGTAAACTCCCCCTATGTAGTATGTCGTAACTCCCCTATGTAGTATGTCAGTAAACTCCTCCTATGTTGTATGTCAGTAAACTCCCCCTATGTAGTATGTCAGTAAACTCCCTCTATGTAGTATGGAAGTAAACTCCCCCTATGTATATGGAGTAAACTCCCCCTATGTAGTATGTCAGTAACCAAACTCCCCCTATGTAGTATGTCAGTAAACTCCCTAGTAGGAGTAACTCCCCCTATGTAGTATGTCAGTAACCAAACTCCCCCTATGTAGTATGGAAGTAAACTCCTCCTATGTAGTATGTCAGTAAACTCCCCCTATGTAGTATGTCAGTAAGCAAACTCCCCCTCAACAACCACGAATAGGGTGTTTGTAGAGAGAGGGGGGGTGGCAGTAGCTCACAGGAGGTAGGGCGGGTTGTCTGGCAACTGGAAGGGTTGCTGGCACGACTCCTCCTGCTGGCCTGGACTCCTCCTCAGCCAAGTGTGGAAGTGTCTGTCCCTGAAGACACCCTAACCCTCACCGCTCCTGACGAGCTGGCTGCTGCCTCGCATGGCTGACCCCTCCGTCGGTGTGTGTGTGTGTGTGTGTGTGTGTGTGTGTGTGTGTGTGTGTGTGTGTGTGTGTGTGTGTGTGTGTGTGTGTGTGTGTGTGTGGTGTGTGTGTGTGTGTGTGTGTGTGTGTGTGTGTGTGTGTGAGTGAATGGGTGAATGTGAGGCGATAATCGTGAAAGCACTTTGGGTAAAAGGCAGGCTGTATAAATGCAGTCCACTTTCATTGACCAATAGTCCAATGCCAAGATGAATCTACTGTAAGCAGCGGCTACAAGCGGATCCATCGGCGGTAAACTTAAGTGTCCCGGTTTGGGGCTTTTTAAATCTGTTCCCCTTATGTTTTAGAGGAGTGACACCTTGTTTTATTCCTATTCCAGCACTGGTCTCACTCCAAGGTTTTCTGAAAAGTTGGCAGCCCTGAGGGCTCATAATATTTGCAAAACTGCCCCATGAAAAGATTATGTTTTGTATTGGCAGCTCACTCTTGCCTACGCTGTCGGTCGCAAGAGACAATTTACAAAATAAAGTACCGCTCCATCGACAAGGTGAGGGAATAGTTTATAGTCTACTTTTCATGTGTGGCTGGACTGAGGAATAAGGAATGGTTCACTCAACATGCATGATGATGTAGAAGTCCAGTGGGCCAAATCTGTGGCTATTGATTTCATATTGATCCCTACTCCCTGAAGTCAAGCAGCAGACAGTGTGCACAAAACTACAGTGCACCATGTTTGGGTGAAGTTAATATACATTATATTAAGAGTGGTCTTACATGTTACTGTTTATTGTTTATCCTGTGTAGGGAAGGGCCGCTTAAAAAACACATTTTGTATTATTTGGTGGCATTAATGAAGAGTTCACCTCCAGGCACCACTACTCTACACCGCTGAGTGTAGTTTTGGCGCCGCTTTGGCTGCAGTAAGAGACCAGTGTGTTGAGCCTGAACAGGTACTAGTCAGTAGCCCTACCTCAGCCATCTCCTTCAACATGTAGTCTCCTCCAGTGGAACCACGGTGAGCTTGACAATACCCCGCTGCCTGGGAATGGTTCAATTACAGGCTAGAGCTGTCAAAAGAATCCCCCTCTGTGATTAAAACTAATGCTCATAAGCCTCACCGACAGTCTCATTCAGCTCCATTTCAGTTGTAATCATTTCGTTGACGTGGGGGGAATCAATTGCCGTGAGAAATCGAAGTTGGTTCAATGCGAAAGGACCTAAAGCACAATTAGATCAAGCGCTAAATGCATTGCAGTGGACTGCAGGCCGATAGGGGCTAAGCTAACACGCGTTGCTATAGCCGGTACATTTGTATTTTTAATTTGTATTTAAAGTTCATAATGTCTATTATTCATCGATTCAGCCGTCCACCAAAATCCATTTCAATATAATAATCCATACTACTACTACTACTACTACTACTACTACCACTACTACTATGCTACTTCTGCTACTACTACTACTACTACTACTACTAACTACTACTACTACTACTACTACTACTACTTCTAATACTACTACTGCTACTAAGACTGCTACAACTAGTACTACTTCTACTGCTGCTACAACTACTACTACTTCTACTCCTGTTACCACTACTACCCAAATGCTACTGCTACTACTTCTACTATTGCTACTGCTACTATGGTTCAGTCTCCCGTAGCAGCTAGTTCCTGAGCGGTTGGCTCTAATCAAACCCATCCACTGTGGAGGCGCCACACCACCAGTTTGTCTTGTCAGAGTTTGAAAAGAGGAGCGGGGGGAGAAAAGGCTTTTCCGCCAATATTATCGTTATCCCACTACGTCCACCACCACCACCACACCTGTTCCTTTTATCAGCTAGCAGCTAGGAGATAGCAAGGTGGCAGCGGTGGTGGTGGAGGTGGTGGAGGTGGTGATGGTGGAGGTGGTGGCGGGGGCTCTGGGGAAGCCTCCAGCGCTTCCACTTCCTTATCCTGTGCACTCAGGTGTGCAACCTCTCGCATATCCACTATCGGCAGGAAATTACACGCACCTTAACCCTATTACCACTTCAAAAGGAACTGGTGGGAGACTGGTAGAGTGCCTCTCTCTCTCTCTCTCTCTCTCTCTGTCTCTCTCTCTCTCTCTCGTCTCTCTCTCTCTCTCTCTCTCTCTCTCTCTCTCTCTCTCTCTCTCTCTCTCTCTCTCTCTCTCTCTTCTCCCCTCCTCTGTTAGGATGTATGCATGCACATTCATCAAGCTTTTGGGTCGGTAATAATGATTAGCAAATCGCCTTATTCCCTCGCCTTGTCCCTTGAGCCTGCAGTCAAATAATGCTATCTTTATTTTATGGCGCCTTTCTGTACGTTGTGTGTGTTATTGTTATTGATTTATTAAAAAAACAACAACATTGGTTCTCTCTAGATAAGTTTCTTCAGCTGTCCCTGGGCGGGGGGGCAGTTCCACACACGGCCAGATGTTATAATTGAGACAGAGGAACCACAGGAGCAACATGCATCATACTAGACAGACTGAAGGCGCTCTCTCTTTCTAGAAGAGAGACGGCAGCAGCAGTGCGTTAAAACGTGGCTCAAAACTACAGATTCCATGTCGGGAGTCACAGACGCGATGGTGCAGGGAAGACTCCCCCAAACTGCGGCTTGCTGACTGATCGATGCGGTTTCACCCTGGCATGTTGGTGCTCTATATTTGCGACGTAACGCAGCATGGAGACATGTATATTCATGAGGGCAGCTAAAAACAGGTTGGTAGGGGGGGGAAAGCAGCACAAATCGACAAGGAGCAAGGCTTGGAAACAAGGAAGAAGAGGAGGAGGAGGATGAGGTGAAGGAGGAGGGGAGGAAGGGGAGGAGACGAAAGGAAAGTTATTGGCGCTGTCACAGGGGTTGATCTGTGTGCCACGGCGGCTGCTACGTTCGTTTACAATCCATCACGCCGGAGGAAATCCTCTTGTCATGGTCGCTATGGAAACACACATCAGGAAGTGGCAATAGGGCCGCCACATGGCTGTCGTCACGGTGCAGCGGTGGGATTACGGGAGACGTGTGCTCCAGACAAACGACGCGTAGGAAACATTAGAACACTTCCAACAGCTGGGAGAGAGACACAAGACATTCACTGAACACGGGGACATTGTACGTTTTGGTGTAAGACATTGTGTGTGTTTGTGTGTGTGTGTGTAGACTCTTAGGGATATATGTGTGTGTGTGTTTGTGCGTGTGTGCGTGCGCTCACTACATGTGTCATAAGTATAAACTTATCTATGAGGGTATGGGAAGTGGATCACAGCAGTGTGTCGATGACATCACCCATCAATCACTCTCGTTCCAAAGCGTCCTTAGAGGATCGACCCGGCTGTTAGAGTTAGTGTTACACACATTCCATATGCTACACACTTTTTTGTGTGAAGATTATTATGAATATTATGAATATGGCAAACTTTGTGTGGCAAACTTTTTAATAGTGAATATAAAAGAAACAAAACTAAATTATATAGATTCAGGATTCAAGATTCTTTATTTGCCGAGCGCAAGTACAACAAGTACAACGGAACGCCGACTCCCGTTGGTCTAATTAGGAAGAATTCCACCACTTTTCAGCCTTTCTTTCCTGAAGAAATGATCCGTCACAGACCCCGGTTCCTCACAACACCCACAGCATGTACAGCAGAACTCTCTGATCTTAGAACATAGCCAGACGTGGAGGTTCCCCGGTAAACCCATAGCTCACAGGGCGTCTCAATAGTCCAAGTTTACGCTAGTCATTAAGTTTGCTCTTTAAAACGACGCTCTTCAGATGGGATCATGTTTGCTTTATATTTAGACGTGATATTTACACTTCCCTGTCATCAAGACTCTCTCTCTTTCCCTCCACCTTCTGTGGAGGAAGAACAAACGCTGGATGCTCCGTCACACTTGACAGTCACTCATGTTTTCAACATGGTCAACGTGTTATACAGGAAACCGGTCTTGACCGGTCTTCCTGTGAACACTCGCTTCCTGTGAATGAACGGCTACTTCTTAAAATAAACCACAACGTTAGTGTGTGCCCTCCCTTTGCTATTGATTTGTGGCGGACGCTCAGCAAACCAATAGCTTTGCTCTTGCTAAGAACTAAGGACTAAGGAGGGAGGGACTACACATCTCCTGCACCAGGAAACCAGCACATGCGAGGGGGCGGAGTCACACCGGGTTTCCTGTTTTGTGAC
>CM051013.1:7406760-7416760 GCA_027704905.1 Muraenolepis orangiensis | reverse complement strand
TGCTCTATGAATAATTGATGATGTCATACGTTCTATTTACATGCGTGAACCAAAAGCTAAACACCACTTAGGCCTATTTGGTGTGCCTCTCCCGTTATAGACTCATAAACATTTAGTTATTTAGTTATGTTGTTGTTGCTGTTTTTCTCCCTTTTCTATGAAAGATTGTTCAATCTGCGGTTTGTGTTTAATATTTAAACGCCGTGTGTCCGCTGTGATTCATGGAATTGGCTGATTTACCACCAAACACCAGATGACTTCTTCGGGTCGCTCGCCCATTCTCATAGTTTCTCATTTCAATCTGAACGCTCATATATTTGAGGGCCAATAAATAATAAAGACAACACAAAAAGACAAAATATGAATAATGATATCTTATGAATGACTGCCTGATTACATCCATCTACAACATCCCTGCTGGGTTGCAGTCTTCATACAACTGACAAGAATACAGATATAAAAACACAAAGGTGGTGGTGGTAGTAGTGGTGGTCGTGGTGGTAGTGGTAGTAGTAGTGGTGTGGGTGCGGTGGTGGTAGTAGTAGTGGTGTGGGTGCGGTGGTGGTAGTAGTAGTGGTGTGGGTGCGGTGGTGGTAGTAGTAGTGGTGTGGGTGTGGTGGTGGTAGTAGTAGTAGTAGTGGTGGTGGTGGTGGTGGTGGTGGGTGTGGGTGTGGTGGTAGTAGTAGTGGCAGGGATGTGGTGGTGGTGGGGGTGGTAGTGATGGTGGTGGTGGGGGTGGTGGTAGTGGTGGGGGTGGGGGTGGGGGTGGTGGTGGTGATAGTGGTGGAGGTGGGGGTGGTGGTGGTGGTGGTGGTGGTGCTAGTGACGGTGGGGGGGGTCTCTGTCTGCCGGTGACCTCTTATCAGCACTGTAATTTGGGCTCCCTGGGAGAAGGTGACATGGTCCTATTTGTGCCAATCACCTGCTGTCTGTCTGTGGCAGAATAACAGCCCGCGACCTTTTACCGCCAGGAGAGAAGAAACCCTGTTCCATCCATCTTGAAGGTGGAGCGAGGCACCTGGTGGAGCGAGGCACCTGAAATGGGGGTTGGGTGGAGCTTGTTAACCGCTCCCACGGCCTTGCTGAGTTAAGCAAACGACAGAAAACAAGGAGCCCTGCCTCCACCTGTCTGACAAGAGGGGAGTCTCACCCAGAGAGAGAGAGAGAGAGAGAGAGAGAGAGAGAGAGAGAGAGAGAGAGAGAGAGAGAGAGAGAGAGAGAGAGAGAGAGAGAGAGAGAGAGAGAGAGAGAGAGAGAGAGAGAGAGAGAGAGAGAGAGAGAGTAATAACCAGGGGGGGGATATTTGGGGGCCAAGTCCTCCCCCTTCCCACCTCCTGTAAACCATCAGGTCTCAGAACCCTTTAACACCGTCTGTCCAATTCCACTCATTGCTGCTTTTGGACCAACGGACACGACGGCTCCCTCGGCGCCCGGTGTCTTTGACTCTGATCATTAGGTCAATCTGGGTGGGATTGGGAGGTGGGATTATAGCTCTCCTGAACATCATCATCCCGTCTCCGTTCAGTTACTCCTCTCTCCTTAGGGTGGAGCGCCATGCCGGGACCGCCGGGTTTGATGATGACGATGATGATGATGATGATTTGTTTTTTGGTTTGCCGGCTAATATAAATTTTATTCCGCTCTTGGTCCGAGCGTTCCTTGACAAGTACATTATATAAAATAAATAGAAGAAAAACCTCGGGAACTCACACACACACACAATGGACCGATGAATATTTGATGAGAGCAATAAGCTGGATTCACTACTACTACTCTCTCTCTCTCTCTCTCTCTCTCTCTCTCTCTCTCTCTCTCTCTCTCTCTCTCTCTCTCTCTCTCTCTCTCTCTCTCTCTCTCTCTCTCTCTCTCTCTCTCTCTTCACTTGGATTCACTACCACTAGCTCAAAGGTCTGGAGGAAGTAGAAAGGGTTTGTTTTGGCCCCCGTCTGCTGCCGTAGATCCATGATCACCTTAAGGGAGCTCTCTCTCTCTCTCCTGGTGAACTGTGGAGCACATTAGAAGCTCATGGAGTGATGGAGACTGGTCATCATTTTACACTCACACACGGCCTCTCCGCCACTCTCTCTCACTCCTCTCTGACTCCTCTCCTCTCTCACTCCTCTCTCACTCCTCTTTCCTCTCTGACTCTTCTCTCCTCTCTCACTCCTCACTCCTCTCTCCTCTCTCACTTCTCTTTATCTCCCCTCAAGTCAAGTCAAGTCAAGTTTATTGTCACTTCACAGTTTACACAAGTATAAAGCAGTGATGTGAAAATCTTGTGTGCAATACCCGACGACAGACAGCAGTTATAAAATAAGATAAAAATAGATAAAAATAGAATGAAAATAGAATAAAGTTAAAAATTAAAATTAAAAATTAAAAATTAAAATGCAATTTATAAAATGCAAAATATCAGCACAGAAAAGAGCAATATGTATATATAAATCAATGTAATAAAATATACATTGTTATATGCTATACGCCCTTGTTCAGCAGCCTGATGGCCTGACTGTGGAAGCTATCTCTAAGCCTATTTGTACGGCACTTGATACTGCGGTATCGCCTGCCTGACGGTAACAGTGAGTACAGTTCGTGGCTGGGGTGGGCAATGTCTTTTATGATTGATACTGCGTCGTCGTGCGGGAGCTCGCGACACGGCAGCCATCTCGTACGGCGCCATACTCCAATGTCATTCCTCTCCCCTTATTCCTCTCTCACCCCCTGTGGGGGGGTGAGATCAGAGCCTCCCACCTCCCCTCTTGTGTCTGTCACCAGGCTGCGCCCTTACCCGTCTGCTCCAGACAGCTTGTGTGTCAGCTCTCCCTAACTCACTCCTCTCTCTCTCTCTCTCTCTCCCTCCCTGTGTTCTCTCATCTGCAGATACCACCGTGTCATCACAAAAAGGTAAGGCCACACGCCATCAGTCAGCTGCGCCGCCCCCCTCCCGCCGTCCCCATATCGCTGTTACGCATGGGTGCTGTGTGTGTGTGTGTGTGTGTGTGTGTGTGTGTGTGTGTGTGTGTGTGTGTGTGTGTGTGTGTGTGTGTGTGTGTGTGTGTGTGTGTGTGTGTGTGTGTGTGTGTGTGTGTGTGTGTGTGTGTGTGTGTGTGTGTGTGTGGCTCACACTCGACCGCCCACAGTGCATAACACAAACATCACTCCAAACTACTTCCAGGAAGTAATACATCTTTGCATTCTGTTATCTCCTCTCTCTCTCTCTCTCTCTCTCTCTCTCTCTCTCTCTCTCTCTCTCTCTCTCTCTCTCTCTCTCTCTTAACTAAACAACCTCTTTAATGTTAAGTGTGGGACCATGAGCAAACTGTAGCCGGTGTTTCATTGGACAGAGCTAATGAAGCTCTCTCCATCAGCTCCGAGAGGAAGACGCTCCTCTCTCAGTGGCAGCAGCATCCACCACAGACACCATGTGATCCTCTCTGTCAACCATCTGTCTCTCCCCCCACAAAGAGTCTGGAATCACAGACCCACCGTCTCTCACCAACACACACACAAGGTACAAGAGATCTATTGGCCATTTGCATCAAGTACTTTGGAATGCTTACTCCCCATTCCCTCCCGCAGTATGAATCCCCAAAACAAAACCATAAAAATAATATACAATAAAAATAAACACAAATAGAACTAAGTGACTGATGGATGATATGTGCATGTGTTGAATTGTGCAAAAATATTTAAAAGGATTTAAAGTGCCAGTAGTGCATCATCATCATCAATACATTGCAGTAACTATGATGAGTCCAGAAAGTCCAGCATGTATGAAAGTGTAATGTTTATGACAAAGTTATGATAGTACAGTACAGTAGGTCAGACATTATCCTGATAGATATATAGATAGATAGATAGACAGACTGATACATAGACATATACAGTATATAGATAGATAGATAGATAGACAGACTGATAAATAGACATATACAGTATATAGATAGACTGCCAGACAGACAGGTGGATAAATGGATAGACAGACAGACAGATACATATATATATATATAGATATATAGACAGATATATATAGATATATATACAGTAGGTATATAGATAGATATGTATATATATAGATAGATACAGTAGATAGATAGATAGATATATAGATTCATAGCTAGATATAGTTGGATGGATGAATATGATTGATAGATACATGGAAAGCAGATGGATGTGCGGAAGCAAACTGCTGATGTCAGCAAAGTCCGAGCATCTCCTCAGGTACTTTAACACACTTGTGTGCCGGGGTACATTAATGTGTGTGTGTGTGTGTGTGTGTGTGTGTGTGTGTGTGTGTGTGTGTGTGTGTGTGTGTGTGTGTGTGTGTGTGTGTGTGTGTGTGTGTGTGTGTGTGTGTGTGTGTGTGTGTGTGAGAGTGTGTGTGTAAGTCAGTGTGTGAGTGTTGCAGGTGCACGCACAAAAGGTCAGCGCTGATTCCCGGCGCCGTGCGACCTCACGAAGGAAATATCCTGGGGAGATAATTATATAATAGCCCGGGGAGATAATCAGCGGTCAATTGATCCTCGCCGCTCGGTGCACACATCTCTCTCTCTCTGAGCTTTGTCCTGGACGGCGGTTCACATGCTCTCTGCCCCTCGTCTTCCTCACGCGCTCAGGGAGGTTCAGCCTCACACACTTTACCATAGATACTGTTGTAGGTCACCTGGGTGTCTTAGCCTCAGAGTCTTGCCTCTGCCCCTCCTCATTGATTGTGTGGCCCCTTCCTCCTCCTCCTCCTCCCCTCCTTATCACTTAAACACATGTGTTTTCTGCATGTGGGCCCCAGGGCCACAGCAGGTGTGCTTGCAGGGGGGAAGCAGCTTAGCTTAGCGCTAACATGTCTAATGAAGTGGGTCCTGCTCCGCGCTGCCTGTCAGCGTTTAATGATCAGATGAAACATTTAGACAGCGGCTTTGAAGACACGCCCCCACTGCTGATCTGTGAGGAACCCCGCTGTGCTCACACCCAGCCATGGGGCAGGTGTCGGTGAACACACACACACACACACACACACACACACACAGGTAGATACACACACACACACACACTTTAACCTCCTCCTCCTCATCTTGTTCTTTGTGATGAAGCCAGGCGGGTATCAGCAGGTCATCCAGGGTTGAGGAAGGAGGGAGGTTGTCTGTCGTTTGTTTGTCTTGCGTGCGTTGGAATGCTAATCGGAGGGGGAGGGGGGGGAGAGGGGGGAGGTGTGAGTGACAGCCAGGGGGCGTCGGCCAGGTCAGCGCCGCCCGCCCGCTTGTCAGAGTGAATAAGGGGGCGAGGAACTGGACCGCCACACACACACTGATTCACCTGTCAGTGGGAACGCACACGCGGGTCAGAGGAGGCTGTAGACTGGACGTCCAGCCCACCCTCTCTCTCTCTCTCTCTCTCTCTCTCTCTCATCGGTTCCAAAACACACAGCCTTCTGTTTGAAGCCTCCTCATTGCCATGCCCCCTCTGTTTCTCTAGTTATCGGTGTTTTAATGTGGCCTCTGTGATAGGCTCAAGGGTTCCAGCACGTATGGGATTCAAACGTCCAAACCTTTTCACGTGCGACACAGCAGCTTCAAACACCCCTCCCCCCAAATATAAAATGTCTCCCTTGGGACACCAATAGCTCCCTAGATCATGCAGTTGAGTGTTGAGGGCCCCAGAGATGAAGAACCAAAGCCCCCCCGACGCATCAAGAGACTTCCTACCTACACACACACACACACACACACACACACACACACACACACACACACACACACACACACCCCTCTCTGGCTCATTAGACCTCAGATGATCCTTGATGAATCCCCGTCCTCCGATCAGGTGATGTGAGCTCTGGCCCGCCATCACGGTGTGAAGCTCCACCCACAAACACAAACCCGTCAACTCTACTTTACGTAACGCAAACGACAGGAGAGACAGGGGAGAAGTGGCGACCGCACACACACACACACACACACACACACACACGCATAGGCACACACACACACACACACACATGCCCATCAGGAGTGTGTGCGCACGACGAGAGAGAGAGAGAGAGAGAGAGAGAGAGAGAGAGAGAGAGAGAGAGAGAGAGAGAGAGAGAGAGAGAGAGAGAGAGAGAGAGAGAGAGAGAGAGAGAGAGAGAGAGAGAGAGAGAGGTGCTCAGTGAATGGTGTGGTGTTGGGTGTGGTCCTGTTTGCTCCCATCCCACTGGGTCTCCATCCCACCAGGGTGAAGCACTAGGCCCATGACACACCACAGGTGTGTTAGCGCTGTTTTGTTAAATGTGGTCCATCGTCACGGTCCACTAAATCCACCGCTGCCGGCGTCACACTAACTAGCTTCCCCCCCCCCCCTCTCACCGCTCGGGGAGACGTGTCACTACGGTAACGGCAGATGGGTAGTCAGTGTCAGGGGGGGGTTGGGGGGGGGGGGGTAGAAACATACTGTAAGTAAATGAGATTAAATGGTGGGGATGAAAAAAAGAAGACAGAAATAGAAGCGGAAGAGAGAAAGACAAAAAAAAAGAGGAGAGAGATGAGAGTGAAAGAGAAAGGAGGAGAGAGAGGAGAGGGAGGAGAGAGGAGGAGAGGGAGGAGAGAGAGGAGAGGGAGGAGAGAGAGGAGAGGGAGGAGAGAGGGGAGAGAGGAGAGCAAGAGTACGAGAGAGAAAGAAAATGGAATACGTTCATTTGACACTTTATAAAAGGGAAGGTGAGAATCCTTGAAACAGAAAACGGTTCACGGTTCTGAGATGAGCAAAAAAACCTGACTTTTTGTTCTTCAAACGATGGCATTGATCCACCGAGAGCAGAATGTGAGAGCTCAGCTCCAAGGACCTGAGCTCACAAAGAGCTCATTAATCAGCTGTTTTACACTCTGTTTTAATGCCTTGGGTGATGGTCTCCACATGGATGGATAAACTCATTCTCTCTGGAGTCTCACCTTTAAATGTATATATATTTTATATATGTGCAGTATATATATTTAATAATAGCTCATAAAACAGGACGTATATATAAACATTTTCCTTCACGTTTTGTAAAAGGTTAAACTGCTCAGTGAAGTGATGGAACTGAGCAGTTTAATCATAAATAATTGAATACATAACAAATACAACTTTACTTTTTTATTAACACTATTTGGTATATTGCTAGCATTTTTTGTTCATGGATATATATATATATATATATATATATATATATATATATATATACACATATATGTATATATATTATATATATCTTATGACTATATGTCATTGAAGTGTAATATATCGCAGACAACATTGTGAAGCGTTGCAGCTAACCGCTAACAACCACCGCTACACACAAACAACAACACCACATCACACACAGCGGGGTGCTGTGCCACATGGGTTTCCTGAGTCAGCCTGTCTCTCTCTCCCCCCCGGGGGGTGGGGGGGGGGGGGGTGAGACGGGTACCGGCGTGCACACCTCTGTGTGAGGGGAGGTAGCGGCCCTAGATGGGACGCTCCACACACTCACTCTCCAAGCCGCCGGAATCAGCACTTAGTCATCAATGATTCAGGCTCCACCGCTCTTTGGGAAAAAGTGAACACTACTTAGCCCATTAAGAGTCCACACACACACACACACACATAGTGGCACACAAACACACACATAGTGGTACACACACACTAAACCTGCCTCTGATTGGGAAAAGAGCCTGCTTGTACTATGGAAAGTGGGGAGGCTTAGTTAGAGAGCGCTTATGTGTGCGTGCGTGTGTGTGTGTGTGTGTGTGTGTGTGTGTGTGTGTGTGTGTGTGTGTGTGTGTGTGTGTGTGTGTGTGTGTGTGTGTGTGTGTGTGTGTGTGTGTGTGTGTGTGTGTGTGTGTGTGTGTGTGTGTGTGTGTGGTCATCCATTACCTAGTGACATTACCTGCTGTACGGGTCAAACCAAATGCAGGCTGAAGATGACAGTAGAGGAAGGCAATCAGAGTGGCAGCTGCTGGCATGGTGTTGAGAGGGTGATATGACATCACACCGACACACACACACACAGCGTTCAGCGTTTACCGTTTATCGGAGGTCGCTCCCCGCTACACACTCTGCTCCTCACACTCTCCCCCCTCTCCCCCACACACTTTGAACACTCCCTCCCTCCCTTCCTCCCTTCCTTCCTCCCTCCCTCCCTCCCTCCCTCCCTCCCTCCCTCCCTCCCTCCCTCCCTCCCTCCCTCCCTCCCTTCCTTCCTTCCTCATTCCCTTCCTCCCTCCCTCCCTCCCTCCTGCTGCTTTAACCAGCCACCAACCACACACACACACACGCACACACTCCACACACACTTGTGTGTGTGTGTGTGTGTGGTGTTGTATAGTGTTGTGTTGTATAGTGTAGTGTTGTATAGTGTAGTGTTGTATAGTATAGTGTTGTGTAGTATAAGTAGAGAACAACGTATAGCATATAGTGTTAAATTGTAGGAAATCCATACTGCTGGAGTGGATGGGAAGTACGCATTCCATTTTACTTGTTGCAAATGGCAAATAAAAACATTTGAATCTTGAATCTTGATATATATATATATATATATATATATGTATATATATATATATATATATATATATATATATATATATATATATATGTATATATATATATATATATATGTATATATATATATATATATATGTATATATATATATATATGTATATATATATATATATGTATATATATATATGTATATATATATATATATATGTATATATATATATATGTATATATATATATATATGTATATATCTCTGGAGTCCTCTCCATGTGGCAGTGTGTTGCACACATAAAGTCCCATGATGCACTCTGATGTGCGTTCCCCATGCAGCCATGAAGAAGCAGCCATTAAGAAGCAGCCATTAAGAAGCAGCCCTGAAGAAGCAGCCCTGGATGCCATTTGCTGCCTTTGTTGCTGCTGCTGCCGCGGTGGAAGTGACATTTGCCGGCTTCTGAGCGGCGAGGTGCGAGCATGGCCTCCATCCCCTGGCGTGCAGCGCCGCCATCGCCACCAATGTCACGCCATCCCCCCCCCCCCCCCCTCTCTTCCTTTGTGATGGTTGGTCCCCAAAAGACAAACCATTCTGCTTATCTGGGAGAGTCGGTCCACGGGGAACAGCAGAGGAAGAGATGGGGTTTGTTTAGCAAATCAAAATGAGAGAGAGAGAGAGAGAGAGAGAGAGAGAGAGAGAGAGAGAGAGAGAGAGAGAGAGAGAGAGAGAGAGAGAGAGAGAGACCACAGAGCGAGGAGAGTTCCAGCTTTTGATTGGTTCGGCCCAAGCGGTTCAGGCCCGGCGTGCGACACCAGAACCCGTAATGGGCAGCGACCAGAGGACGGCCATTAAGGCTGAGGTAAGGAAAGGGCCCCCTGTTTATTAGCAGGGTCCCCACATCGGGGGACCTCCCCTCTCCTCCCTCCCCTCTCCTCCCTCCCCTCCCCTCTCCTCCCCTCCCCTCCCTCTGCTCCCTCCCCTCCCCTCTCCTCCCCCGCTCCCTTCCCTCCCCTCTCCTCCCTCCCCTCCCCTCTCCTCTCCTCCCCTCCCTCTCCTCCCTCCCATCCCCTCTCCTCCCCTCTCCTCCCTCTCCTCCCTCCCTCCCCTCTCCTCCCTCCCCTCCCCTCTCCTCCCCTCCCCTCCCTCTGCTCCCTCCCCTCCCCTCTCCTCCCCCGCTCCCTTCCCTCCCCTCTCCTCCCTCCCCTCCCCTCCCCTCTCCTCTCCTCCCCTCCCTCTCCTCCCTCCCATCCCCTCTCCTCCCCTCTCCTCCCCCTCCCTCTGCTCCCTCCCCACCCCTCCCCTCCCCTCTCCTCCCCCCGCTCCCTCCTCTCCCCTCCCCTCCCTCTGCTCCCTCTCCCTCTGCTCACAATTTTTTGTCATTTGATTGTGTTTGTTTGCAATGTTTTTTTATATATATTTGCAAGATAAATTAAATTAATTACTATTATTATTATTAAAATGCTAAATTCTCTCTCTCTCTCCCTCTCTCCCCCTCGTTTCTCCCCATTTCTCTCTT
>CM051013.1:7394931-7405760 GCA_027704905.1 Muraenolepis orangiensis | reverse complement strand
AACATCTTGGTAACCCTTTGTAACCCACTACAGTATATTATATATATGTATATTTTTATACACATTGTCTTCCTCTCTAGAACCATCTAGAAGAGAGAGAGAAAGAGAGAGAGAGAGAGAGAGAGAGAGAGAGAGAGAGAGAGAGAGAGAGAGAGAGAGAGAGAGAGAGAGAGAGAGAGAGAGAGAGAGAGAGAGAGAGAGAGAGAGAAAGGGAAGTGGAGCTGTAAACCTATTTAATGACAACTTTATTAACTCACATCATGTTCAAAATCCTGTTCATCAGTGGCAGAAGAGAGGGATGACATCAGAGAATGATTTAAACAATATTTTGCGGCATTATCAGTACAAAAAGCTCAAATATCCTGAAATGAATAAAACAAACACAATTCTGACAAGCGTCGCTTACATTGATAACAGCTTCAGATATGTCTGAAATATTAGAAAGATGGGCAAAACAACCAAACACAGTACCTGATGACCACACAATACAAAAAAAAAAAAGTCACCCCAGACTGGGAGAAAGATCTCGGTGGATGTCAGATCTTTGAGTGAGTTTTTAAAGAGCCTTTTCGTGATTTGTGAGCGACATTGGAGTCACGCACAGTGAGCTGTGGTGCCCCTGTTACCGCAGAGCCGGAGGACGACCGGCTGCTGCTGAGGAGGAGATAGACCCTATTGGGACAATACCTTTTGCATGACTGTTGCTGCAGGATTGAGAGGGCATATCCTTATTCCTAAAATATCTAAACTAATATCCCTATTATGGCCGTCTCCCCTGCCACACGCTACTGAAATGGCTGCTTTGCAGGGTTCCTCCCGACGACAAGGACACAGGACGATAGGTGATCCGGTTCATTGTAAGGTTTGTAGTTGTTAAGAAGCAGGAGGCGGTTTCCCCTGCTAAACATCCCCCCCCTCCATCCCATACATTTTTAACTATACTTTATATAAATTTAATTTTTTTAATTGAATATATTTATTTATTTTAGTTTATTTTTAGATTTATTAATCTATTTAATCTGTCTTATTTTAATCTATATAACTATTTAATGATTTTACTGTAAGTGCAATTTTACCATGTCTGTAAAGCGCCTTGATTGTCTATAGCGCTATATGAAATTAAAAGTATTATTATTATTATTATTATTACATGTTAGGACTCTCTTCTGAGTGTGTGTGTGTGTGGCAGGTTTAACCTGTGGGCCTTGATTACTAAGGAGAACCCACAGCCTCACCCAGCCCCATAGCTTAATCAGTCTGACTATGGGCCAGGTGAGGCTGCTTAAAACCGCCACCAACCACACACACACTCCACAATAGATATTATTTCTTGTGATAGGAGACTGGATATCGTCTTACATTTTGGATATCGTAATATTGTGATATGCTCTCAACACCAAGAAAACAAGGAGCTCATTCTGGACTTCAGAAAGACCAGAGCTGATCGCACGCCCCCATCCTCATCAACGGGGCGGAGGTCCAGCGTGTCTCTAGCTTCAAATTCCTGGGGGTCCACATCTCCGAGGACCTCTCTGGGACCCTCAACACTGCCTTACTGGTCATGAGGCAGGCTCATCTTCCTGAGGAGATTGAGGCAAGCCCAGGCAAGCAACTGCACTGTCTCAGACTAGAAAGATCTGGGTTCCTACTACCTCTCCTATCTCTGAGTTCCTATATCTGGGTTCCTACTACCTGTCCTATCTCTGAGTTCCTACTACCTGTCCTATATCTGGGTTCCTACTTCCTGTCCTAAATCAAGTCAAATCAAGTCAAGTTTATTGTCACTTCACAGTTTACACAAGTATAAAGCAGTGAGTGAAAATCTTATGTGCAATACCCAACGACAGACAGCAGTTATAAAAATAAGATGAAATAGAATAAAAACAGAATAGAATCAAATAAGATAAATAATAAAAATAAAAATGCAATTTATAAAATGCAATATATCGGCACAGAAATAGAGCAATATGTATATATAATTCAATGTAATAAAATATACATTGTTATATGCTATACGCCCTTGTTCAACAGCCTGATGGCCTGACTGTGGGAGCTATCTCTTAGTCTATTTGTACGGCACTTGATACTGCGGTATCGCCTGCCTGTGTTGTGCGTCACATACTATGCTGAAAAGTTTCCGTTTATTCATGTATGATGTTTAGTTTAGTTCCAGGGTTTTATTTCTACAGTCCGTCTTCCTCCCGCCCCCTGTGATTGGTGATGTCATTATTGTTTGCACCTGGTTATGTCATTATTGTTTGTACCTGGTGATGTCTCCTGGCATAAATAGGTCCAGGCAATCACTGTCTCGTTGCCAGATTGTCTCATTGTGTTAGGCCGAGTTCTTCAGCGTTCAGGTTTCACGTCATGCCACGCCACAGTCAGGTTTTTGGTGATTCATTATTTTGCCTTTGAGCTTTACAATCATCGAGTGACTTTTTGTGTTGGACCTTGCTTTTTTATTAAAGACTCTTTTTACTTCATCACTGTGTCTGCATTCGTGCTTTTGGATCCACACCGTGTACGCCCGTGACAGCCTGACAGTAAAAGTGAATACAGTTCGTGGCTGGGGTGGGTATTGTCTTCATTGTCCTCCAACGATATACTGGGCCGTCCGCACCACCCTTTGAAGCACTCTGCACTCGAGTGCGGTGCAGTTCCCGTACTAGGCGGTGATACACCCTGTAAGAACGCTCTCGATGGTGCCGGTATAGAATGTTCTCAGAATGCGGGAGCCCATGCTGAATATCCTCAGATGCCTGAGGAAATACAGGTGTTGTTGGGCCCTTTTCACCATGTGTGTGGTGTGCGTGGATCATGTGAGGTCCTCGGAGATGTGCACGCAGAGGAACTTGAAGCTGCTGACCCTCTCTACTGCAACACCGTCGATGGAGATAGGGCTGTGCTCTCCTCTCTGCTTCCTGTAGTCCACGATCAGCTCCTTGGTCTTCTTGACGTTGAGGGCGAGGCTGTTCTCCTGGCACCACTGCTCCAGCGATCCGAACTCCTCCCTGTAGGCTGTCTCGTCGTCGCCGGCGATCAGGCCCATCACTGTCGTGTCGTCAGCAAACTTGATGATGACGTTGGAGCTGTGCATAGCCATGCAGTAGAGGGAGTAGAGGAGAGGGCTCAGCACGCATCCCTGGGGGGCTCCCGTGTTGAGGGTAAGTGGCTCTGAGGTGGTGCTCCCCATCCTCACCACCTGGCGGCGGTCCGACAGGAGGTCCAGTATCCAGCTGCAAGTGGATGGGGGCATGCCTAGACCTCTAAGCTTGGTGTCGAGCTTGGTAGGAACTATCGCGTTGAACGCTGAGCTGCAGTCCACAAACAGCATTCGCACATAACAGTTCTTTCCCTCCAGGTGGGAAAGGGCAGTGTGGAGGGCCATAGCAATTGCGTCGTCTGTGGATCTGTTTTGATGATATGCAAATTGCCATGGGTCCAGGGAGCGGTCCTCCCTCACAGTGATCGGTTGCTGCTTCAGTCTCTGCCTATATGCGGGGAGTAGCTGGATAGAGCGGTGGTCTGATTTGCCGAACGGTGGGTGGAGGAGGGCCTTGTAGCCATCACGGAAGGGGGTGTAGCAGTGGTCGAGGATCCGCTCGCCCCGTGTGTTGCTCGCTATGTGTTGGTAGAACTTCGGGAGAACCTTCTTCAGGTTCGCCTTGTTGAAGTCCCCCGCCACGATGAGCAGCCTCAGGGTGTGCCGACTCCTGTTCGCTGATAGCCCCATACAGTTCCTTAAGCGCTGTGTCCGTGTTGGCTTGTGGGGGAATGTAAACAGCGGTCACGGTTACCGCTGTAAACTCCCGAGGTAGCCAGTATGGACTGCACATAAGCATCAGGTACTCCAGGTCCGGGAAACAGAAAGAATTGAGGGGATGTACATGACTTTGGTTGCACCAAGATCTATTTATCATGAGACATACCCCCCCTCCGCAATCTTTACCGGAGAGAGCCTTTGTTCTGTCCGCCCGGTGGACGGAAAATCCCGTCGGCTCGATAGCTGCGTCGGTAACACCCTCTGACATCCATGTCTCCGTAAGGCAGATGATACAATTGTCCTTAGTTTCCCGGTGGAATTGAATACGAGCCTGTAGCTCGCTTAACTAATTGTCCAGAAACTGTACATTAGCCAGTAGAATGGTGGGTAGTGGGGGGCGATCAGATCGACATCTCAGCCTGACTAGCACGCCGGCTCGCTTCCCTCGCTTCCTCCGGCGACACTTGCGTGTAATCATGCCCAAGATGGTCGGAGATAATCCAGCTGTGACTTCGGGCGGTACGTCCGAGTCGAAAGAATGAAAAAACTCCGGTAGGCGGCGAGCGACTGTCGATCTGATCTCCAGAAGTGTGAAAAAGTTATAAATGAACGTGCTCCTAACTTCCTGAACTAAAATAGTTGCGATAAAAAGAATAAATAACAAAAAACTGCGTCGTCGTGCGGGAACTCGCGACACGGCAGCCATCTCGTACGGCGCCATACTCCAACTTTTACATGTACGTTGTACCATTTACGTCCTTACCTACTGCTTATACTGTGTATCAGTGGCGAACCGTGTCTATCACAACTGGACCTTCTGTAGACTGTAACTTAACGGTTTATTTAACGTAACTTATAGTTCCAAAACAGCGATCAATAATCACCAAATGTCTCTGGCATATATATATATATATATATATATATATATATTTTTTGGAATAATTAAAATACAATTTTGTCTCAACCAGCTTCATTAAAACATTCATCACCAATATTATTTGTCAACCACTTTGTTGCACCGATTCTGTCTAAGACAATTTCGAGTGTCCGCACTGGCCATAAACATCAATACCGCCCCCTGGTGTTTGTGAGAATACATTACGTATATGTTTTGTTATGTTGGCCACAATCTCCGTACTGACCGACACAGGGCAGTTTAATTGAAACGTTTAAGATTGCCATGCAGTGACTACTGCATACTACAGAAAAGAATGGGAAAATAACATTGTTTCAAGCTGAAATCATTCAAGGTCCCAGTTAATCTAGGGGTTTTATTAGGCAGTTGGGCGTCAGAAGATCAGACAAAACCAAACCCAGACTTCTTCTTCTTCTTCTTCTTCTTCTTCTTCTTCTTCTTCTTCTTCTTCTTCTTCTTCTTCTTCTTCTTCTTCTTCTTCTTCTTTGTCACCTCCACCGTCTCCTGTTCAGTTCTAATAAATGAGGAACACTGATGATCAATCTACAGCAAAAATACCCCACATATATGTCCTCATACAGAACCGTGTCCTGTTTCACAGAGGAAGGCGCCTGGACAACTTATTTTGTCTAAAGCTAAATGAGTTATATATTATAATATGCAGACGTAAGCAGAGCTAGACTTGAAGTCTATCTCTGTTGTGTCTCGATGAACCTACGGGAGTGGAGACGGAGTCACACTCTCGTGCCAGGACCACAGCTATTGTCCTTCACCGGATACCGGTCACACTGGGGGTGCTGCTTCCGGGGGCCATCTGGACAGCCGCGCGGAACGTCGGGGTCGACCGCGGAAGTGTCCCTGATGACGGGCGGGTCCACTCCCCTGAGGCTCTCCCCTGCGGTGCTCACGGGCGGAAGAGCCCTGCAGAAGAAGATCCGACGCAACCATGACTTCTTCTTCTTCTTTGTCACCTCCACAGTCTCCTGTTCGGTAATAATAAATGAGGAACACTAACGGTCAATCTACAGCAAAAATACCCCACATATATGTCCTATAAGGCAGTACTTTTACTTTTACTTGTACTTTTGAGGTCTGGAGGTATTCAAGGACCTCTGAGGCGATCACGGAGCAGGCCAGCAGGGTGTTCTGGGGGTCCTTCAGGAGCCTCTTCCAGCACAGGCACACACCGGGCAAGGCCTCTTCCAGCCTCGCCTGGAGGAGTGAGCGGAGCTCCAGGCCCAGTCTTTCCTGTTGAATGACCTAACCTTCAATTCCTCTATACATATTAAACAACAAGATTGCCTCTATACACACATATGCCATGCATTTTACCAAATGCTAATTTTGACATGTTTTATGTACTTTATTACTTTATGTGTAAAGTACCGAGTCCAATTACTGGCATTCAATATATAAGGAAACCCCTGCTGGTTTTCCATACATGGATGTGACAGAGGGATCTGTTGTACTTTAGCTATTCCTGTTTATACAAATGTCATCCTGGTCTTGGTTTAAAACTGAACCTAAAGCAGACCTCCTGCCCGGGGTCCTTCAGGCGCTCCAGAGTGTGTTGGAACACCAGGTTGTTCCGGTACACGGCGGCCTCTTTCTGCAGCAGCAGATGCACTTCCTGGACAACCATCTTGTCAAAGGCCCAGTACCGGAGGATCTGGGACTGGGATCGCCTTGTGTCCCAGCCTTTGAAGAGCTCGGCCACAATGAATTCAACGGTGGTCCGCTGGATCAGATCCGTGTCCTGTTTTACAGAGGAAGACGCCTGGACAACTTAGTTTTTCTAAAGCTAAATGAGTTATATATTATAATATGCACACGTATGCAGAGCTAGACTTGAAGTCTATCCCTGTTGTGTCTCGATGAACCTACGGGAGTGGAGACGGAGTCACACTCTCCTGCCGGAGGAGGCAGGTCTCCGGTCACGTCAGGACCACAGCTATTGTCCTTCACCGGAGACCGGTCACACCAGCCGCAGGTGTCGGGGTGCTGCTTCCGGGGGCCATCTGGACAGCCGTGCGGAACATCGGGGTCGACTGCGAAAGTGTCCCTGATGACGGGCGTGTCCACTCCCCTGAGGCTCTCCCCTGCTGTGCTCACGGGCGGAAGAGCCCTGCAGAAGAAGATCCGACGAAACCACGACTTCTTCTTCTTCTTTGTCACCTCCACAGTCTCCTGTTCGGTAATAATAAATGACGAACACTAACGATCAATCTACAGCAAAAATACCCCACATATATGTCCTCATAAGTCAGTACTTTGTAGCTTATACTGGGGAATAACAGAAAGCTGTGTTACTGTGTAGGACACCACATCGTGGCCTGTGTGATCCTACACTAGGATCTGGGATAACTGACCTCAGGGGAGGCCTGGAACTTGCACTGGTGCGCTTCATGGAGACACTCTGCTGTCTCCATGCGGTGCATGATGTGGTCAGGAGAGCCTCCGGAGGTCTGGAGGTATTCAAGGACCTCTGAGGCGATCACGGAGCAGGCCAGCAGGGTGTTCTGGGGGTCCTTCAGGAGCCTCTCCCTGCACAGGCGCACACCGGGCAAGGCCTCTTCCAGCCTCGCCTGGAGGACTGAGCGGAGCTCCAGGCCCAGTCTTTCCTGTTGAATGACCTGACCTTCAATTCCTCTATGCATATTAAACAACACGATTGCATCTATACACACATATACCATGCATTTCACCAAATGTTAATTTTGACATGTTTTATGTACTTTATTACGTTATGTGTAAAGTGCCGAGTTCCAATTACTGGCATTCAATATATAAGGAAACCCCTGCTGGTTTTCCATACATGGATGTGACAGAGGGATCTGTTGTACTTTAGCTATTCCTGTTTAAACAAATGTCATTCTGGGCTGGTTTTATAAATGAACCTAAAGCAGACCTCCTGCCCGGGGTCCTTCAGGCGCTCCAGAGTGTGTTGGAACACCAGGTTGTTCCGGTACACGGTGGCCTCTTTCAGCAGCAGGTGCACTTCCTGGACAACCATCTTGTCAAAGGTCCGGTACCGGAGGAAGTTGGATGGGGAGCGCTCTATGTCCTGGCCTTTGAAGAGCTCGGCCACAATGAATTCAACGGTGGTCCGCTGGATCAGATCCGTGTCCTGTTTTACAGAGGAAGACGCCTGGACTACTTAGTTTGTCTAAAGCTAAATGAGTTATATATTATAATATGCACACAAGTCACACGTATGCAGAGCTACACTTGAAGTCTATCCCTGTTGTGTCTCGATGAACCTACCGGAATGGAGACGGAGTCACACTCTCCTGCCGGAGGAGGCAGGTCTCCGGTCACGTCAGGACCACAGCTATTGTCCTTCGCCGGAGACCGGTCAAACCAGCCGCGGGTGTCGGGGTGCTGCTTCCGGGGGCCATCCGGACAGCTACGCGGAACGTCGGGGTCGACCGCGGAAGTGTCCCTGATGACGGGCGGGTCCACTCCCCTGAGGCTCTCCCCTGCGGTGCTCACGGGCGGAAGAGCCCTGCAGAAGAAGATCCGACGAAGCCATGACTTCTTCTTCTTTGTCACCTCCAAAGTCTCCTGTTCGGTAATAATAAATGACGAACACTAACGATCAATCTACAGCAAAAATACCCCACATATATGTCCTCATAAGGCAGTACTTTGTAGCTTATACTGGGGAATAACAGAAAGCTGTGTTACTGTGTAGGACACCACATCGTGGCCTGTGTGATCCTACACTAGGATCTGGGATAACTGACCTCAGGGGAGGCCTGGAACTTGCACTGGTGCGCTTCATGGAGACACTCTACTGTCTCCATAAGGTGCATGATGTGGTCAGGAGAGCCTCCGGAGGTCTGGAGGTATTTAAGGACCTCTGAGGCGATCACGGAGCAGGCCAGCAGGGTGTTCTGGGGATCATTCAGGAGCCTCTTCCTGCACAGGCGCACACCGGGCAAGGCCTCTTCCAGCCTCGCCTGGAGGAGTGAGCGGAGCTCCAGGCCCAGTCTTTCCTGTTGAATGACCTGACCTTCAATTCCTCTATACATATTAAACAACAAGATTGCCTCTATACACACATATGCCATGCATTTTACCAAATGCTAATTTTGACATGTTTTATGTACTTTATTACTTTATGTGTAAAGTACCGAGTTCCAATTACTGGCATTCAATATATAAGGAAACCCCTGCTGGTTTTCTATACATGGATGTGACAGAGGGATCTGTTGTACTTTAGCTATTCCTGTTTAAACAAATGTCATCCTGGTCTTGGTTTAAAACTGAACCTAAAGCAGACCTCCTGCACGGGGTCCTTCAGGCACTCCAGAATGTCTTGGAACACCAGGTTGGTCCGGTACACAGCGGCCTTTTTCTGCAGCAGCAGGTGCACTTCCTGGACAACCATCTTGTCAAAGGCCCGGTACCGGGGTGAGTGGAACGGGGATCGCCTTGTGTCCCAGCCTTTGAAGAGCTTGGCCACAATGAATTCAACGGTGGTCCGCTTGATCAGAAACGTGTCCTGTTTTACAGAGGAAGACGCCTGGACAACTTAGTTTTTCGAAAGCTAAATGAGTTATATATTATAATATGCACACGTATGCAGAGCTAGACTTGAAGTCTATCCCTGTTGTGTCTCGATGAACCTACGGGAGTGGAGACGGAGTCACACTCTCCTGCCGGAGGAGGCAGGTCTCCGGTCACGTCAGGACCACAGCTATTGTCCTTCACCGGAGACCGGTCAAACCAGCCGCGGGTGTCGGGGTGCTGCTTCCGGGGGCCATCCGGACAGCCGCGCGGAAAATCGGGGTCGACCGCGGGAGTGTCCCTGATGACGGGCGGGTCCACTCCCATGAGGCTCTCCCCTGCGGTGCTCACAGGCGGAAGAGCCCTGCAGAAGAGTTTGGAGCTCTTCATCCACGTGCCAAACATCAGGCAGAGTTCTTCCCCGACCGGCTCCGGCAGCGTCTGGCTGAAGAGCCACGCCTCCATCTCCTGCTCCAGGGAGCTGGGAGCTGAGAGAAGAATGAGATGAGAGGATGAATATAATTGAATCCCTTGTTAGGGGCTCATGAAATTGGGCAACATATTGTTTGTTGCAAATTGTCAATTGACTTATTCTCTATTTACTATGGTAAATAATGAAGAAATACATTTGCAGTATTTTTTGTTAGGTTTCAATTAAACGGCCAGTACACCTATTGCTTTTCAACTTAACATTTTAATTGAATTTAATTAAAGTTAATTTATTAATGATTTATTTTTTCTTTAGTACAGTCCAACGTGATTACCTTTGGTGGGGATGGAGGTCTCCTCAAGCCTCCAGTCTGAGTGGTAGCCGGACAGCACGGTCTCCACAACCACAGAGAAGGCCTTGGAGAAGAACCGATCATTGCCCTTCAACAGAGAGGAGGGAGAAGACGTCTTAAGCCAGCTCTCCTCCACAACACGTTCACACAAGAGCAGCTTGGATTTAGTGATCATGTATCCTGTTCTTAAGATGTATAGATGGGGTTGATCATTTGATCTTCTTGTTGAACTTCATAACCTCATGAAATATGTTAGCAGTGATCAACGGAGGACTACCTGGAGAGAGGTCGTCACCAGGCTGATCTGCAGCAGCTTAGCCGTTCTTTGGATGTCCCAGCAGGGAGGAGGGAGGCCGGTGCCCACGGCGATGCCGGGCATCTTCCTCAAATGGCCCATGATGGAACCACTCATCTGTGAGAGAAGGAGGAGCAAGAATGAGAGGAAATGGAAGGCAGAGGGAGGAGGGATGAAGAAGGGACAGAAACAAAGAAGAGTGAGAGAAGAAGAAAGGTAGGAAACAAGCTTGCAGAAGGAGATATGACTGCTTGCACACCTGGTCAATAGGTACATATTAACAGCTCAAATTAATTAATTAATCAGTCGGTTCGACTGAAGAAGAATCTAATAGTGGCAGCAGCAGTATTGCCATAATACAATTGTAGTAGTAGTAGCAGCAGTGCTACTAGTAGCAGTAGTAGTAGTAGTAGTAGTAGTAGTGTAGTAGTATAAGTAATAGTGGTAGTAGTAGTAGTAGTAGTAGTAACAGTACTACTAGTCGTATAAATAGTAGTAGTAGAAGTAGTAGTAGAAGTAATAGTGGTAGTCGTAGTAGTAGTAACAGTACTACTAGTCGTA
>CM051013.1:7379931-7389931 GCA_027704905.1 Muraenolepis orangiensis | reverse complement strand
ACACACACACACACACACAAGTGTGTGTGGAGTGTGTGCGTGTGTGTGTGTGTGGTTGGTGGCTGGTTAAAGCAGCAGGAGGGAGGGAGGGAGGGAGGGAGGGAGGGAGAGGAAGGAAGGAAGGAGGAGGGAGGAGGAAGGGAGGGAGGGAGGGAGGGAGGGAGGGAGGGAGGGAGGAAGGAAGGGAGGAAGGGAGGGAGGGAGTGTTCAAAGTGTGTGGGGGAGAGGGGGGAGAGTGTGAGGAGCAGAGTGTGTAGCGGGGAGCGACCTCCGATAAACGGTAAACGCTGAACGCTGTGTGTGTGTGTGTCGGTGTGATGTCATATCACCCTCTCAACACCATGCCAGCAGCTGCCACTCTGATTGCCTTCCTCTACTGTCATCTTCAGCCTGCATTTGGTTTGACCCGTACAGCAGGTAATGTCACTAGGTAATGGATGACCACACACACACACACACACACACACACACACACACACACACACACACACACACACACACACACACACACACACACACACACACACACACACACACACACACACACACACACACACACACACACACACACACACACGCACGCACACATAAGCGCTCTCTAACTAAGCCTCCCCACTTTCCATAGTACAAGCAGGCTCTTTTCCCAATCAGAGGCAGGTTTAGTGTGTGTGTACCACTATGTGTGTGTTTGTGTGCCACTATGTGTGTGTGTGTGTGTGTGGACTCTTAATGGGCTAAGTAGTGTTCACTTTTTCCCAAAGAGCGGTGGAGCCTGAATCATTGATGACTAAGTGCTGATTCCGGCGGCTTGGAGAGTGAGTGTGTGGAGCGTCCCATCTAGGGCCGCTACCTCCCCTCACACAGAGGTGTGCACGCCGGTACCCGTCTCACCCCCCCCCCCCCCCCACCCCCCGGGGGGGAGAGAGAGACAGGCTGACTCAGGAAACCCATGTGGCACAGCACCCCGCTGTGTGTGATGTGGTGTTGTTGTTTGTGTGTAGCGGTGGTTGTTAGCGGTTAGCTGCAACGCTTCACAATGTTGTCTGCGATATATTACACTTCAATGACATATAGTCATAAGATATATATAATATATATACATATATGTGTATATATATATATATATATATATATATATATATATATATATCCATGAACAAAAAATGCTAGCAATATACCAAATAGTGTTAATAAAAAAGTAAAGTTGTATTTGTTATGTATTCAATTATTTATGATTAAACTGCTCAGTTCCATCACTTCACTGAGCAGTTTAACCTTTTACAAAACGTGAAGGAAAATGTTTATATATACGTCCTGTTTTATGAGCTATTATTAAATATATATACTGCACATATATAAAATATATATACATTTAAAGGTGAGACTCCAGAGAGAATGAGTTTATCCATCCATGTGGAGACCATCACCCAAGGCATTAAAACAGAGTGTAAAACAGCTGATTAATGAGCTCTTTGTGAGCTCAGGTCCTTGGAGCTGAGCTCTCACATTCTGCTCTCGGTGGATCAATGCCATCGTTTGAAGAACAAAAAGTCAGGTTTTTTTGCTCATCTCAGAACCGTGAACCGTTTTCTGTTTCAAGGATTCTCACCTTCCCTTTTATAAAGTGTCAAATGAACGTATTCCATTTTCTTTCTCTCTCGTACTCTTGCTCTCCTCTCTCCCCTCTCTCCTCCCTCTCCTCTCTCTCCTCCCTCTCCTCCTCTCTCCTCCCTCCCTCTCCTCCCTCTCCTCTCTCTCCTCCTTTCTCTTTCACTCTCATCTCTCTCCTCTTTTTTTTTGTCTTTCTCTCTTCCGCTTCTATTTCTGTCTTCTTTTTTTCATCCCCACCATTTAATCTCATTTACTTACAGTATGTTTCTACCCCCCCCCCCCCCAACCCCCCCCTGACACTGACTACCCATCTGCCGTTACCGTAGTGACACGTCTCCCCGAGCGGTGAGAGGGGGGGGGGGGAAGCTAGTTAGTGTGACGCCGGCAGCGGTGGATTTAGTGGACCGTGACGATGGACCACATTTAAAAAAACAGCGCTAACACACCTGTGGTGTGTCATGGGCCTAGTGCTTCACCCTGGTGGGATGGAGACCCAGTGGGATGGGAGCAAACAGGACCACACCCAACACCACACCATTCACTGAGCACCTCTCTCTCTCTCTCTCTCTCTCTCTCTCTCTCTCTCTCTCTCTCTCTCTCTCTCTCTCTCTCTCTCTCTCTCTCTCTCTCTCTCTCTCTCTCTCTCTCTCTCTCTCTCTCTCGTCGTGCGCACACACTCCTGATGGGCATGTGTGTGTGTGTGTGTGTGTGCCTATGCAGTGTGTGTGTGTGTGGTGTGTGTGTGGCGGTCGCCACTTCTCCCCTGTCTCTCCTGTCGTTTGCGTTACGTAAAGTAGAGTTGACGGGTTTGTGTTTGTGGGTGGAGCTTCACACCGTGATGGCGGGCCAGAGCTCACATCACCTGATCGGAGGACGGGGATTCATCAAGGATCATCTGAGGTCTAATGAGCCAGAGAGGGGTGTGTGTGTGTGTGTGTGTGTGTGTGTGTGTGTGTGTGTGTGTGTGTGTAGGTAGGAAGTCTCTTGATGCGTCGGGGGGGCTTTGGTTCTTCATCTCTGGGGCCCTCAACACTCAACTGCATGATCTAGGGAGCTATTGGTGTCCCAAGGGAGACATTTTATATTTGGGGGGAGGGGTGTTTGAAGCTGCTGTGTCGCACGTGAAAAGGTTTGGACGTTTGAATCCCATACGTGCTGGAACCCTTGAGCCTATCACAGAGGCCACATTAAAACACCGATAACTAGAGAAACAGAGGGGGCATGGCAATGAGGAGGCTTCAAACAGAAGGCTGTGTGTTTTGGAACCGATGAGAGAGAGAGAGAGAGAGAGAGAGAGAGAGGGTGGGCTGGACGTCCAGTCTACAGCCTCCTCTGACCCGCGTGTGCGTTCCCACTGACAGGTGAATCAGTGTGTGTGTGGCGGTCCAGTTCCTCGCCCCCTTATTCACTCTGACAAGCGGGCGGGCGGCGCTGACCTGGCCGACGCCCCCTGGCTGTCACTCACACCTCCCCCCTCTCCCCCCCCTCCCCCTCCGATTAGCATTCCAACGCACGCAAGACAAACAAACGACAGACAACCTCCCTCCTTCCTCAACCCTGGATGACCTGCTGATACCCGCCTGGCTTCATCACAAAGAACAAGATGAGGAGGAGGAGGTTAAAGTGTGTGTGTGTGTGTGTATCTACCTGTGTGTGTGTGTGTGTGTGTGTGTGTTCACCGACACCTGCCCCATGGCTGGGTGTGAGCACAGCGGGGTTCCTCACAGATCAGCAGTGGGGGCGTGTCTTCAAAGCCGCTGTCTAAATGTTTCATCTGATCATTAAACGCTGACAGGCAGCGCGGAGCAGGACCCACTTCATTAGACATGTTAGCGCTAAGCTAAGCTGCTTCCCCCCCTGCAAGCACACCTGCTGTGGCCCTGGGGCCCACATGCAGAAAACACATGTGTTTAAGTGATAAGGAGGGGAGGAGGAGGAGGAGGAAGGGGCCACACAATCAATGAGGAGGGGCAGAGGCAAGACTCTGAGGCTAAGACACCCAGGTGACCTACAACAGTATCTATGGTAAAGTGTGTGAGGCTGAACCTCCCTGAGCGCGTGAGGAAGACGAGGGGGCAGAGAGCATGTGAACCGCCGTCCAGGACAAAGCTCAGAGAGAGAGAGATGTGTGCACCGAGCGGCGAGGATCAATTGACCGCTGATTATCTCCCCGGGCTATTATATAATTATCTCCCCAGGATATTTCCTTCGTGAGGTCGCACGGCGCCGGGGAATCAGCGCTGACCTTTTGTGCGTGCACCTGCAACACTCACACACTGACTTACACACACACACACATCACACACACACACACACACACACACACACACACACACACACACACACACACCACACACACACACACACACACACACACACACATTAATGTACCCCGGCACACAAGTGTGTTAAAGTACCTGAGGAGATGCTCGGACTTTGCTGACATCAGCAGTTTGCTTCCGCACATCCATCTGCTTTCCATGTATCTATCAATCATATTCATCCATCCAACTATATCTAGCTATGAATCTATATATCTATCTATCTATCTACTGTATCTATCTATATATATACATATCTATCTATATACCTACTGTATATATATCTATATATATCTGTCTATATATCTATATATATATATATGTATCTGTCTGTCTGTCTATCCATTTATCCACCTGTCTGTCTGGCAGTCTATCTATATACTGTATATGTCTATTTATCAGTCTGTCTATCTATCTATCTATCTATATACTGTATATGTCTATGTATCAGTCTGTCTATCTATCTATCTATATATCTATCAGGATAATGTCTGACCTACTGTACTGTACTATCATAACTTTGTCATAAACATTACACTTTCATACATGCTGGACTTTCTGGACTCATCATAGTTACTGCAATGTATTGATGATGATGATGCACTACTGGCACTTTAAATCCTTTTAAATATTTTTGCACAATTCAACACATGCACATATCATCCATCAGTCACTTAGTTCTATTTGTGTTTATTTTTATTGTATATTATTTTTATGGTTTTGTTTTGGGGATTCATACTGCGGGAGGGAATGGGGAGTAAGCATTCCAAAGTACTTGATGCAAATGGCCAATAGATCTCTTGTACCTTGTGTGTGTGTTGGTGAGAGACGGTGGGTCTGTGATTCCAGACTCTTTGTGGGGGGAGAGACAGATGGTTGACAGAGAGGATCACATGGTGTCTGTGGTGGATGCTGCTGCCACTGAGAGAGGAGCGTCTTCCTCTCGGAGCTGATGGAGAGAGCTTCATTAGCTCTGTCCAATGAAACACCGGCTACAGTTTGCTCATGGTCCCACACTTAACATTAAAGAGGTTGTTTAGTTAAGAGAGAGAGAGAGAGAGAGAGAGAGAGAGAGAGAGAGAGAGAGAGAGAGAGAGAGAGAGAGGAGATAACAGAATGCAAAGATGTATTACTTCCTGGAAGTAGTTTGGAGTGATGTTTGTGTTATGCACTGTGGGCGGTCGAGTGTGAGCCACACACACACACACACACACACACACACACACACACACACACACACACACACACACACACACACACACACACACACACACACACACACACACACACACAGCACCCATGCGTAACAGCGATATGGGGACGGCGGGAGGGGGGCGGCGCAGCTGACTGATGGCGTGTGGCCTTACCTTTTTGTGATGACACGGTGGTATCTGCAGATGAGAGAACACAGGGAGGGAGAGAGAGAGAGAGAGAGGAGTGAGTTAGGGAGAGCTGACACACAAGCTGTCTGGAGCAGACGGGTAAGGGCGCAGCCTGGTGACAGACACAAGAGGGGAGGTGGGAGGCTCTGATCTCACCCCCCCACAGGGGGTGAGAGAGGAATAAGGGGAGAGGAATGACATTGGAGTATGGCGCCGTACGAGATGGCTGCCGTGTCGCGAGCTCCCGCACGACGACGCAGTATCAATCATAAAAGACATTGCCCACCCCAGCCACGAACTGTACTCACTGTTACCGTCAGGCAGGCGATACCGCAGTATCAAGTGCCGTACAAATAGGCTTAGAGATAGCTTCCACAGTCAGGCCATCAGGCTGCTGAACAAGGGCGTATAGCATATAACAATGTATATTTTATTACATTGATTTATATATACATATTGCTCTTTTCTGTGCTGATATTTTGCATTTTATAAATTGCATTTTAATTTTTAATTTTTAATTTTAATTTTTAACTTTATTCTATTTTCATTCTATTTTTATCTATTTTTATCTTATTTTATAACTGCTGTCTGTCGTCGGGTATTGCACACAAGATTTTCACATCACTGCTTTATACTTGTGTAAACTGTGAAGTGACAATAAACTTGACTTGACTTGACTTGAGGGGAGATAAAGAGAAGTGAGAGAGGAGAGAGGAGTGAGGAGTGAGAGAGGAGAGAAGAGTCAGAGAGGAAAGAGGAGTGAGAGAGGAGTGAGAGAGGAGAGGAGTCAGAGAGGAGTGAGAGAGAGTGGCGGAGAGGCCGTGTGTGAGTGTAAAACGATGACCAGTCTCCATCACTCCATGAGCTTCTAATGTGCTCCACAGATCACCAGGAGAGAGAGAGAGCTCCCTTAAGGTGATCATGGATCTACGGCAGCAGACGGGGGCCAAAACAAACCCTTTCTACTTCCTCCAGACCTTTGAGCTAGTGTAGTGAATCCAAGTGAAGAGAGAGAGAGAGAGAGAGAGAGAGAGAGAGAGAGAGAGAGAGAGAGAGAGAGAGAGAGAGAGGAGAGAGGAGAGAGAGAGAGAGAGAGAGAGAGAGAGTAGTAGTAGTGAATCCAGCTTATTGCTCTCATCAAATATTCATCGGTCCATTGTGTGTGTGTGAGTTCCCGAGGTTTTTCTTCTATTTATTTTATATAATGCACATGTCAAGGAACGCTCGGACCAAGAGCGGAATAAAATTTATATTAGCCGGCAAACCAAAAAACAAATCATCATCATCATCATCGTCATCATCAAACCCGGCGGTCCCGGCATGGCGCTCCACCCTAAGGAGAGAGGAGTAACTGAACGGAGACGGGATGATGATGTTCAGGAGAGCTATAATCCCACCTCCCAATCCCACCCAGATTGACCTAATGATCAGAGTCAAAGACACCGGGCGCCGAGGGAGCCGTCGTGTCCGTTGGTCCAAAAGCAGCAATGAGTGGAATTGGACAGACGGTGTTAAAGGGTTCTGAGACCTGATGGTTTACAGGAGGTGGGAAGGGGGAGGACTTGGCCCCCAAATATCCCCCCTCTGGTTATTACTCTCTCTCTCTCTCTCTCTCTCTCTCTCTCTCTCTCTCTCTCTCTCTCTCTCTCTCTCTCTCTCTCTCTCTCTCTCTCTCTCTCTCTCTCTCTCTCTCTCTCTCTCTCTCTCTCCTGCAGCACATGTCTTCTAATCTGGTTGGTGGACACTTAATAATTAGAGTCACTGGAGCAGACGTCTGTTGGGACGGAGGGGGGCCCTCTGAGAGGCCCTCTGAGAGGCCCTCGTTGGGTCCCCTCCCTACTGTTAACCCAGACGGAGCCTTAGTCACTCCCACACTCACACTAACCACTTCCCGTTGCTTCAAAACGAGTCAAGCTGACCGTTTCTCGGTGATCTGCGGCCCAAGGAGAAAAGACTCGTATAAATAAGTTTTACAATATGTTTACAATATCCATTCACCGTTGGAGTTGTTCTCACATTATAATCATTTTAATTAATACTTCCGGAAAAGCCAGTGTTTGGAACACAGATTTTAAAAGGACAAAACAGAAGTAAAATTGCATTAACGACGTTTTTACTGAGCTGTGCCCCTAAATGAATTAGCATACATAAATAATTAGAGTTACATTAAATCAAACCAAGTCAAGTTATCTTTGAATATGGAATATTCGGAGCAAACGGACCAGTTTAACCTTTTATAAAAATAAATAATGAAAGGGAAATGTTTGTACACGTAGTTTATGTTTATGAGCAATTATGAATACAAATATAAATAATATACTGCTTAGTGGGTTATTATTTTCTTTGAATAACTAGTTTATCAAATGAATACATTATGAATGGAATATATAATCAAGGAGAACAATGGGTGAAAATGTCCCTTCACCGCTGGTGGATAGTATTTTTATACTTGTATTATTATTATTATTATTATTATATTATATTTTTTATATTGTTTTAGAACTCCATACTGCGGGAGGGAATGGGGAGTTCCATTCCATTGGCCGATAAAACATCCTGTATCTTGTATGTTGGTAGTTTGAAAGCCAGCTCACCTCGATCCACTCAAACGTACTTCTACCCTCATCCTCCTCCTCCCCAGGGTCCTAAAGCCCCTCCATATAGAACCTCTCCATACAGCCGTGTGTATGTGGCTGGTTGGCTAATACTCTTTAGGAGGCTTTGATCTGATCACAAGCTGGGAAGCTAAGTGCGTGTGATTGGTCCAGCTGGCTTCCTGTACGGACGGGGGCTCACACACACACGTATATAAACGGACCGAAAGGTTTGCACCCGAAACTAAAGCCACTGCAATACACCGTGAACCCACTCTGGTGTTCTGTAGATCACAGCTGTATGCTGTGGGCATGTTTAAAGGTATACCCACCCACCCACCCACACCCACACACACACACACACACACATATATATATATATACAAACACACACACACAGACAGACACACACACTGACACCACACTCACTACAGCACTGTACGGAGCCCCAGAGTTCTATTATATCCATTTCATTGTTATTGAGCGGCTCTCTGAGTCCTGTCTCTCACTGACCTCTTAACGCTGCAGCCCCTCGGCCGTCTGCTGGGTGGGAACAGCTTTAATTACAATCAGGTATGGCCGTCGGTTAGATTCCCATTACCAATATCCTGGCTAATTAATAAGACCACACACACACACACACACACACACACACACGGTGAACAGTAGCTCCGACTGTGTCTATGACTGTGGTCCACATACTAATGTATTCAAGATGAATTCCTACAGTCCAACCGTTTAACACGGAACCCTTAAGGTGTGGATAAGAAACCGCATCTCTTGAAGCCGGTGCCACTTCAGAATCCCAATCACATCTAAATCTGAATCTAGAGCTGGAGGGTTGAATCCTCTTTATTGGTCACACACACACACACACAGTGAAATGTGTTTCTCTGCACTTAACCCATCCTAGTATTAGGAGCAGTGGGAAGCTATTTTATATACATCTCTCTCTCTCTCTCTCTCTCTCTCTCTCTCTCTCTCTCTCTCTCTCTCTCTCTCTCTCTCTCTCTCTCTCTCTCTCTCTCTCTCTCTCTCTCTCTCTCTCTCTCTCTCTCTCTCTCTCTGGGTGAGACTCCCCTCTTGTCAGACAGGTGGAGGCAGGGCTCCTTGTTTTCTGTCGTTTGCTTAACTCAGCAAGGCCGTGGGAGCGGTTAACAAGCTCCACCCAACCCCCATTTCAGGTGCCTCGCTCCACCTTCAAGATGGATGTAACAGGGTTTCTTCTCTCCTGGCGGTAAAAGGTCGCGGGCTGTAATTCTGCCACAGACAGACAGCAGGTGATTGGCACAAATGGGACCATGTCACCTTCTCCCAGGGAGCCTCAAATTAGAGTGCTGATAAGAGGTCACCAGCAGACAGAGACCCCCCCCACCGTCACTAGCACCACCACCACCCCCACCACCACTACCACTACCACAACCACCACCACCATCACCCCCACCACCACCAGCACCACCACATCCCTGCCACTACTACAACCACCACACCCACACCCACCACCACCACCACCACCTTTGTGTTTTTATATCTGTATTCTTGTCAGTTGTATGAAGACTGCAACCCAGCAGGGATGTTGTAGATGGATGTAATCAGGCAGTCATTCATTAGATATCATTATTCATATTTTGTCTTTTTGTGTTGTCTTTATTATTTATTGGCCCTCAAATATATGAGCGTTCAGATTGAAATGAGAAACTATGAGAATGGGCGAGCGACCCGAAGAAGTCATCTGGTGTTTGGTGGTAAATCAGCCAATTCCATGAATCACAGCGGACACACGGCGTTTAAATATTAAACACAAACCGCAGATTGAACAATCTTTCATAGAAAAGGGAGAAAAACAGCAACAACAACATAACTAAATAACTAAATGTTTATGAGTCTATAACGGGAGAGGCACACCAAATAGGCCTAAGTGGTGTTTAGCTTTTGGTTCACGCATGTAAATAGAACGTATGACATCATCAATTATTCATAGAGCAAATGCACCGGCTCACAAACGCTGTGTGAGAGTGTGTGTATGTGTTGTTGTGTGTGTGTGTGTGTGTATGCGTGGGTGTGTAAGTGCATGTGTGCGTGTGTCTGTGTG
>CM051013.1:7367431-7374931 GCA_027704905.1 Muraenolepis orangiensis | reverse complement strand
TTAACAAAAAAAACAACGAAAAAACAGTTTCTGTTGAGAGGTGGTGATGAAAACCTCCTCTTTATTCTGAGAGAGAGAGAGACAAGCCTTGCTCAAGGGCACCTCGGCAGTGCCCGGGTGTGTTTCGGGGACTTGAACCAGCGACCTTCCGGTTCCCAAGCCAAGTCGCAACATACTGAACTACTGCCCCCTACCCTGCCATCAGACTATAATCTAGACGTTAATCTGAAGTCTGAATAGTGAAACTAGGCAGCAACCAAACACTGAACAAAAGGTGTGGGGTCCAAGACCAAAAGGACCGGATCACAGCCTCCACGACCTCACGGAGAGCAGCAGAGCGCTCCTGATAAGATCAAAGACAAACCTTGTTCTAAAACACACACTGCCTTTTTGATTTAGCATCAATGGTGCTCCTAGGCTCCCAGTACTCCTGCATGAGGAGAACACCGTGGAGTTGTAAACGGTACAAGACATGTTGTCAGTTGATTTGTGTGGTGAATCCATCCGGGGGGTCGGGGGGTCGGGGGGCGGCCTCCTTGCAGTTTTTGTTTTCGCTTGCCTGACGAGCAAATTTAAATTCAACTCAGGGATGAAGGGGGACGAAAGCTCTGCTCATTAGGTGTGTATGGCAGAGATGCAACCACAATGCCGTCACACACACACACACAAAGACACACACAGCCACAGAAACAGACAGACGCACACACACACACACACACACACACACACACACACACACACACACACACACACACACACACCACACACACACACACACACACACACACACACACACACACACACACACACACAGTGTTTTCCCCAGGTTCTTCTTTGGCCAGGTGATAGCCTGCAGAAGGCGTAGTTCAGAGATGCTTTTGAACAGTCGCCATTACAATGCATGGAGGTGGAGATGGAATAGAGGATGAAGAGAATATGCAGCAGGATTTGAAATAACTGAGGAGGAGGAGGAGGAGGAGGAGGAGGAGGACACACTGGGCGACAAAGAAGAAGTTGGCAAACCGCTCTAATTGGCAAACAATAATGATTTAACACGTTATTAACACTGTTTAAAAATATGATCAACAGTGTATCTTGAGCTGGCGCCAGTTTGACTGCTGAGAGTCAACACACCACACAATCAGCCTGATGTTCATCTATTTCCTCCTGAATGCCAACCATCTCAGTCATAACCATTCACTCCAATTTGTTATTGGATATCGGATCCATGTGAGAGATGATATTTGATGACATTTAAATACCGCCCCCGGCTCTATAGGAGCCTCCACTGGTCTGCGGTTCACTACAGGTGCTTTCACCTGGTGATGACATCATGTCCTTCCATCCATCGATGAAGACCACTGAAGAAGAACCCACTGGATGGGTTAAATGCAGAGAAACAAACGTCACTGTGTGTGTGTGTATGTGATCAGTTAAGAGGATTCAATCCTACAGATTTAGATATTAGATCAAGATTTGGATAAACTCAAATCTGTGTTTTCGGGGCGTTTCCCTTTCTTTTGCTTCATAATTGTTCCCATCAGTCATGTAGCTGGGGTCAGGAACATGAGAGGCAGATCCTAACAGGAACATGATTGGTGGAAACACATTTGAAGCAAAGGAAAGGCAAACGCCCCGATTACACAGATTTGAGCTTCTCTAAGTCTGAATCTAAAATCTACCTTCCTGGGGACTTGAGTAGAAACTACCTGACCGGCAGAACCCCAACGCACCTGACAGGGACGACCATGGACAGAAAGGGACTACAATACAGTCAGTCAATAAGACAGAAAGGGACTACAATACAGTCAGTCAATAAGGGGATTGAAGCCTTGACAGAAAATCGACAGAAACGACAGACACTGTCGATGATGCTGTCACGGCTTATTTTTTTTAAGGAATTGTACTTCTTCTTTCATAATTGCTAACAAAGAACTGATAACTAAAACGAAAGCATTGTCTCTCCATTGTCGGTGTCCCTCCTTGGCCTACAGCCAACACAAACATGGCAGAACCGATAAGATAAACCTTCCCTGTAGCCGGAGGACACCAACGTCCTCTGAGGACCCACTGTAGAAATACACGTAGAAATAGCCACTGTACAAACACACGTGTTCAAATCGTCTTCTGAATCCTCCGTCGGGCCACTCTCCAATGAGGTTCTGGCCGAATATCTCCGTCACAAAACAGGAAACCCGGTGTGACTCCGCCCCCTCGCATGTGCTGGTTTCCTGGTGCAGGAGATGTGTAATCCCTCCCTCCTTAGTCCTTAGTTCTTAGCAAGAGCAAAGCTATGTGTTTGCTGAGCGTCCACCACAAATCAATAGCAAAGGGAGGGCACACACTAACGTTGTGGTTTATTTTAAGAAGTAGCCGTTCATTCACAGGAAGTGAGTGTTCACAGGAAGACCGGTCAAGACCGGTTTCCTGTATGACACGTTGACCATGTTGAAAACACGAGTGACTGTCAAGTGTGACGGAGCATCCAGCGTTTGTTCTTCCTCCACAGAAGGTGGAGGGAAAGAGAGAGTCTTGATGACAGGGAAGTGTAAATATCACGTCTAAATATAAATCAAACATGATCCCATCTGAAGAGCGTCGTTTTACAGAGCAAACTTAATGACTAGAGTAAACTTGGACTATTGAGACGCCCTGTGAGCTATGGGTTTACCGGGGAACCTCCACGTCTGGCTATGTTCTAAGATCAGAGAGTTCTGCTGTACATGCTGTGGGTGTTGTGAGGAACCGGGGTCTGTGACGGATCATTTCGTCAGGAAAGAAAAGGCTGAAAAGTGGTGGAATTCTTCCTAATTAGACCAACGGGAGTCGGCGTTCCATTGTACTTGTTGTACTTGCGCTCGGCAAATAAAGAATCTTGAATCCTGAATCTATATCATTTAGTTTTGTTTCTTTTATATTCACTATTAAAAAGTTTGCCATATTCATAATATTCATAATAATCTTCACACAAAAAAGTGTGTAGCATATGGAATGTGTGTAACACTAACTCTAACAGCCGGGTCGATCCTCTAAGGACGCTTTGGAACGAGAGTGATTGATGGGTGATGTCATCGACACACTGCTGTGATCCACTTCCCATACCCTCATAGGTAAGTTTATACTTATGACACATAGTAGTGAGCGCACGCGTAGTGAGCGCACGCGTAGTGAGCGCACGCACGCACACACACAACACACACACACACACACACACATCCCTAAGAGTGCACACACACACACACACACACACAAACACACACAATGTCTTACACCAAAACGTATGTCCCCACAAGACATGTGAATGTCTTGTGTCTCTCTCCCAGCTGTTGGAAGTGTTCTAATGTTTCCTACGCGTCGTTTGTCTGGAGCACACGTCTCCCGTAATCCCACCGCTGCACCGTGACGACAGCCATGTGGCGGCCCTATTGCCACTTCCTGATGTTCCTGAGGTGTTTCCATAGCGACCATGACAAGAGGATTTCCTCCGGTGTGATGGATTGTAAACGAACGTAGCAGCCGCCGTGGCACACAGATCAACCCCTGTGACAGCGCCAATAACTTTCCTTTCGTCTCCTCCCCTTCCTCCCCTCCTCCTTCACCTCATCCTCCTCCTCTTCTTCCTTGTTTCCAAGCCTTGCTCCTTGTCGATTTGTGCTGCTTTCCCCCCCCTACCAACCTGTTTTTAGCTGCCCTCATGAATATACATGTCTCCATGCTGCGTTCCGTCGCAAATATAGTGCACCAACATGCCAGGGTGAAACCGCATCGATCAGTCAGCAAGCCGCAGTTTGGGGGAGTCTTCCCTGCACCATCGCGTCTGTGACTCCCGACATGGAATCTGTAGTTTTGAGCCACGTTTTAACGCACTGCTGCTGCCGTCTCTCTTCTAGAAAGAGAGAGCGCCTTCAGTCTGTCTAGTATGATGCATGTTGCTCCTGTGGTTCCTCTGTCTCAATTATAACATCTGGCCGTGTGTGGAACTGCCCCCCCGCCCAGGGACAGCTGAAGAAACTTATCTAGAGAGAACCAATGTTGTTGTTTTTTAAATAAATCAATAACAATAACACACACAACGTACAGAAAGGCGCCATAAAATAAAGATAGCATTATTTGACTGCAGGCTCAAAGGACAACGCGAGCGAATAAGGCGCTTTGCTAATCATTATTACCGACCAAAAAGCTTGATGAATGTGCATGCATACATCCTAACAGAGGAGGGGAGAAGAGAGAGAGAGAGAGAGAGAGAGAGAGAGAGAGAGAGAGAGAGAGAGAGAGAGAGAGAGAGAGAGAGAGAGAGAGAGAGAGAGAGAGAGAGACACTCTACCAGTCTCCGACCAGTTCCTTTTGAAGTGGTAATAGGGTTAAGGTGCGTGTAATTTCCTGCCGATAGTGGATATGCGAGAGGTTGCACACCTGAGTGCACAGGATAAGGAAGTGGAAGCGCTGGAGGCTTCCCCAGAGCCCCCGCCACCACCTCCACCTCCACCTCCACCACCTCCACCACCACTACCACCGCTGCCACCTTGCTATCTCCTAGCTGCTAGCTGATAAAAGGAACAGGTGTGGTGGTGGTGGTGGACGTAGTGGGATAACGATAATATTGGCAGAAAAGCCTTTTCTCCCCCCCGCTCCTCTTTTCAAACTCTGACAAGACAAACTGGTGGTGTGGCGCCTCCACAGTGGATGGGTTTGATTAGAGCCAACCGCTCAGGACTAGCTGCTACGGGAGACTGAACCATAGTAGCAGTAGCAATAGTAGAAGTAGTAGCAGTAGCATTTGGGTAGTAGTGGTAGCAGGAGTAGAAGGAGTAGTAGTTGTAGCAGCAGTAGAAGTAGTAGTAGTTGTAGCAGTCTTAGTAGCAGTAGTAGTAGTAGTAGTAGTAGTAGTAGAAGTAGAAGTAGTAGCAGAAGTAGCTTAGTAGTAGTGGTAGTAGTAGTAGTAGTAGTAGCAGTAGCAGTAGTAGCAGAAGTAGCATAGTAGTAGTAGTAGTAGTAGTAGTAGTAGCATAGTAGTAGTAGTAGTAGTAGTAGTAGTGGTCGTAGTAGCAGTAGTAGTAGTAGTAGTAGTAGTAGTAGTAGTAGCAGCAGCAGAAGTAGCATAGTAGTAGTGGTAGTAGTAGTAGTAGTAGTAGTAGTAAATGTAAATGTAGTAGTAGCAGCAGCAGTAGTAGCAGCAGCAGTAGTAGCAGCAGCAGCAGCAGCAGCAGCAGCAGCAGCAGCAGCAGCAGTAGTAGTAGTAGTAGTAGTAGTAGTAGTAGTAGTAGCATAGTAGTAGTGGTCGTAGTAGCAGTAGTAGTTGTAGTGTCGAGGGCTTCGGGTACAGCTGGAGATACGGTGAATATTGAGGATGTCAAGGGATTAAATTCAGAATGAATCTAATAATCAGATGCTTTCGTGATTCATTTGTCAATATTTGCCCTGAGAAGCATTTGACCTCAAAAGTACCTCAAATGGATTATTATATTGAAATGGATTTTGGTGGACGGCTGAATCGATGAATAATAGACATTATGAACTTTAAATACAAATTCAAAATACAAATGTACCGGCTATAGCAACGCGTGTTAGCTTAGCCCCTATCGGCCTGCAGTCCACTGCAATGCATTTAACGCTTGATCTAATTGTGCTTTAGGTCCTTTCGCATTGAACCAACTTCGATTGCTCACGGCAATTGATTCCCCCCACGTCAGCGAAATGATTACAACTCAAATGGAGCTGAATGAGACTGTCGGCGAGGCTTATGAGCTTTAGTTTTAATCACAGAGGGGGATTCTTTTGACAGCTCTAGCCTGTAATTGAACCAATCCCAGGCAGCGGGGTATTGTCAAGCTCACCGTGGTTCCACTGGAGGAGACTACATGTTGAAGGAGATGGCTGAGGTAGGGCTACTGACTAGTACCTGTTCAGGCTCCTCAACACACTGGTCTCTTACTGCAGCCAAAGCGGCGCCAAAACTACACTCAGCGGTGTAGAGTAGTGGTGCCTGGAGGTGTAGTAGGTGAACTCTTCATTAATGCCACCAAATAATACAAAATGTGTTTTTTAAGCGGCCCTTCCCTACACAGGATAAACAATAAACAGTTACATGTAAGACCACTCTTAATATAATGTATATTAACTTCACCCAAACATGGTGCACTCAATAGCCACAGATTTGGCCCACTGGACTTCTACATCATTATGCATGTTGAGTGAACCATTCCTTATTCCTCAGTCCAGCCACATATGAAAAGTAGACTATAAACTATTCCCTCACCTTGTCGATGGAGCGGTACTTTATTTTGTAAATTGTCTCTTGCGACCGACAGCGTAGGCAAGAGTGAGCTGCCAATAGAAAACATCATCTTTTCATGGGGCAGTTTTGCAAATATTATGAGCCCTCAGGGCTGCCAACTTTTCAGAAAACCTTGGAGTGAGACCAGTGCTGGAATAGGAATAAAACAAGGTGTCACTCCTCTAAAACATAAGGGGAACAGATTTAAAAAGCCCCAAACCGGGACACTTAAGTTTACCGCGGATGGATCCGCTTGTAGCCGCTGCTTACAGTAGATTCATCTTGGCATTGGACTATTGGTCAATGAAAGTGGACTGCATTTATACAGCCTGCCTTTTACCCAACGTGCTTTCACGATTATCGCCTCACATTCACCCATTCACACACACACACACACACACACACAATGTATGTGTTTAAATGCTTAAATGCTTTTAAAGATTTTTGTAAAACAAAAAGAATGTACATTTAATACATGTACATATCATTTATCAGTAACTTTGCTGTTCTTTTTTTGTATATTTTCATTGTATATATTATTGTTATGGTATTGTTTTAGGAGATATATAGTGCAGGAGGAATGGGGAGTAAGCATTCCAATGTACCTGTTGCAATTGGCCAATACAAACATCTTGTATCTTGTATCTTGCGTTGTGTAGTTCACACTCCGTCATGTGGTGAGAAACCGGGACGATAGCCGGGATATTGTGGTGTTTAACAGTTGACTGTTTTCAGATTCACGGATACAGTATATTTACGGGGTGCCGTGCGAGGCCCTAATTATAGGTATCCACAACTAATGTTTTCAACGCCTGAGGTCAGCGTGAGCTGAACAGTGTGAGAACAACAGGAGGTGTGGCGTGGAGGAGGGAGTGAAGAGGGTCATTGGCTACAGTGTGCTAAACTGCCTCAGGAACCTCCTGGTTTCAACATTCAAGATGTTGTTATTGTCTATATGCAACAAGTCCAATGGAATGCTTACTTCCCATTCCCTCCCACAGTATGAATTTCCTACAATTAAACACAATATACTATACTTTGTACTATACTTATACTATACAAGTATTATTTTCGGGAAGGGTTCTTGATTGACACGCAAGCCCGACCAATCACGGGCCGTATGCTGATGGGAACGGCAGACTGAATAAACCAATGAGATCAAACCCGGCAGATAAAAATAATCCTGATACAGCATGTGTCACGCCGGAGCTACAGCCTCATACATG
>CM051013.1:7349931-7354931 GCA_027704905.1 Muraenolepis orangiensis | reverse complement strand
TCTCTCGCTCTCCTCTCTCTCTCCCCTTTCCTCTAACCTTTCCTCTCCTTTATCCTCTCTCTCTTTCTCCTCTGTCTCCTCTCTCTCTTTCTCCTCTGTCTCCTCTCTCTCTCTCCTCTCTCTCTCGCTCCTCTCTCTTCCTCCTATATCTCTCCTCTCTCTCTTGCTCCTCTCTCTTCCTCCTTACTCTCCTATATCTCTCCTCTCTCTTTCTCATCTCGCTCTCTCGCTCCTTACTCTCCTCTCTCTTTCTCATCTCGCTCTCTCTTCCTCCTATATCTCTCCTCTCTCTCTCGCTCCTCTCTCTTCCTCCTTACTCTCCTATATCTCTCCTCTCTCTTCTCATCTCGCTCTCTCGCTCCTTACTCTCCTCTCTCTCTCTCGCTCCTTACTCTCCTCTCTCTCTCTCTCCTCCTCTCTCTCTCTCTCTCCTCCTCTCCTCTCTCTCTCTCTCTCTCTCTCTCTCTCTCTCTCTCTCTCTCTCTCTCTCTCTCTCTCTCTCTCTCTCTCTCTCTCTCTCTCTCTCTCTCTCTCTCTCTCTCTCTCTCTCTCTCTCCTTACTCCCCTCTCTCTCTCTCCGCTGCCACGCAGCTGGCGCTGCGTGGCACCTGGGGAGCTGTTCCGTTGAATAACTATTTATCCATTAACATATTCTACTGCCCCGCTCGCTCCCCCTGTGTTATGTGGGAGCCCAGCAACTCTGGTATTAAATATTAGACCTTAGTGCCAAGGCATGAGAGAGAGAGAGAGAGAGAGGAGAGAGAGAGAGAGAGAGAGAGAGAGAGAGAGAGAGAGAGAGAGAGAGAGAGAGAGAGAGAGAGAGAGAGACACACACAGAAACAGAGATAGAGATAGATAGAGCGGCAGAGATAGAGAAGCAGAGAAAGAGAGAGGCAGAGTGAGATAGAGATAGAGAAAGAAAGGGAGAGAGAGAGGCAGATATTTGCCAATATCTGAGAGGCAGAAATTGGCCAAATATTGGAGCAGGAGAGAAAGCCTGCAAGAGCGATGAGGAGAGAGAGTGAAATCAAATGTATCAATCCCACTGTTTGCCTACCATGACATATCTCATTCATCAGTGTGAATGCATCACTTATTGTCAATGTGTTGTGATGTCAAGGCTCTATGATTCAACTGGTGATGTCTGGGGCCACCATAACCTTGTGTGTGACACATAGAGCGAGAATCTGAAATAAATTATACTAAAATGCTGTGTGTGTGCCAGCAGCAAGTGCGAGTGTGTGTGTATGCATGTGTATGTGTGTGTGTGTGTGTGTGTGGGCATGTTTGTTTGTGTGTGTGTGTGTGTGTGTGTGTGTGTGTGTGTGTGTGCATCTGCAGGCATGCATGTGTGTGTGTATATATATATATATATACAGTATATACTAAACGTATGTGTTTGACCACGTGTGTGTCCTGTGACCCGGGATGGGTCAGAGCTCCGTCTAAAGTCCCACTGAGGTTCACCATGTCAGTGTGGAGGATTCTCCACGGAGAAGACCGCACTGAATCAACGGGAAGAGGAACGCTCGCCATACCGGGCCGACTCCACAGACCATGGCGGTGTCGCCAAGTGTAGAAATATATATAATATATATATATATATATATCCTTAAGAGGTGTATCATCACTTTTCCTTCACACTCGGGGGGAAATTGTACATTTCTCATCACAAGCGGCGTACGTGTGCTCACATCCGGACAGAGGCCAAGAGTCGAGGGGGGGAGGGGGGGGGGGGGAGAGAGGGAGGGAGGAAGGGTGAAAGGGAGGGGGGAGGGAGGGAGGGAGGGGGAATCACATATTTTTCAATTTCCACTGGTAAGCGCTCAGCGTTTCCAAAGGGAAGCGTTGGAACACGCGAGGTCTGACCTACATCTCAGCCCGGAGACTTTCTCATCGGGACAGAATGTGTGCATCTGCTCCACACTGGGAGAGACGGCTGACGTGTGTGTGTGTGTGTGTGTGTGTGTGTGTGTGTGTGTGTGTGTGTGTGTGTGTGTGTGTGTGTGTGTGCAATCATAATCTTCTTCAATAGCCGTTAAAGATGTTTTGTCGTGTTTTATGCTGTATGACGTTGATGCTTTACTCACTAACTAACGATGACGGTACAGAAAGAGACCAGAAGAGCATTCTGTGTGTTCAAACACCATAACCTGCACAACACACACACACACACACACACACACACACACACACACACACACACACACACACACACACACACACACACACACACACACACACACACACACACACACACACACACACACACACACACACCTCATCCGAGCTGGTCTGAGACTGATCGTGATTCATGCTGTGACACACAACACGCCACAGTAAACACGTTCAGAGTGTGTGGTGTGTGGTGTGTGTGTGGTGTGTGTGTGTTTGCTCATCAGATCGGGCTTTTAACCTAAAATATTGTCTTCATTGAATGAAGGACTCCTTCAAAGCGCTGTGAAGGAGTGCCGGAGTCCCAGCCTGTTAGTGCCTTGCTCACTGACGGGTTTTAACCGCATACTTTTTACTTTTTTACCTCACGAATATATTACCGTGGGGTAGGGGGGAGGAGGGGGGACTAATTGCCCTAACGATCAGTGGATGGGCGTGCACATGTATGAGAGAGAGAGAGAGAGAGAGAGAGAGAGAGAGAGAGAGAGAGATCCACTGTAATGTCCCATGTCCCCAGGCTAATTGCTGTATAGAGTTGTTCTTACCCAGGGGACTCACTTGAACCTTTCTACACCTCCTAAATAATAGCCTAATCTTCTAATCTCTATATAATTGGTAGGGGAGCAACACGGACTGACTGGGAGTGGGGGAGGAGGGGGGAGAGGGAGGGAGGGGAGGGGGGGAGGAGGGGAGGGGGGAGGAGGGGGGGAGAGGGAGGGGGGGGAGAGGGGGAGGAGGGAGGGGAGGGAGGGGGAGAGGGGGGGGAGAGGGGGGAGATCCTAATAGCCCGTCTTTAAATTGAACTCTCCACCGATGTTCTATCTGATCGTAGGGGTGTGTGTGTGTGTGTGTGTGTGTGTGTGTGTGTGTGTGTGTTTGCTGATACATGCAGTGCTTTCCAGTTTTTGTTATCATTTCTTGAGATGTTATCCACACACACACACACACACACACACACACAAACACACAGTCACTGGAATCTTGAATACATACACACACATGTATGTAAACACACGCACACACACACGTAGACACAAAATGTAGACACATATACGCAAACACACACACACACACATTGTGATCTTTCTCCTTGTCTTCCACCCTAAGTGCTGGAGGCCACATGGTGACAGCAGGGGGACCTGCCCTATTTCACATGGAGGTAGAAGTTAATGACTGTTTACACGCAGTCTGTTTGCTCCTAGTTGGTTGTTTGTCTCTGTTCTGTGTGGGAGGGGGGAGAGAGAGAGAGAGAGAGAGAGAGAGAGAGAGAGAGAGAGAGAGAGAGAGAGAGAGAGAGAGAGAGAGAGAGAGAGAGAGAGAGAGAGAGAGAATGCTCCACTTAATTGAGTCTATGATTTATGAGTAGGAAGGGATACATCACAACAAGCCACCGAGGTATTAAAATACGTCTGATACAAGCTGTTATTATGAGAACCACACACACACACATACACACACACACACTGTATGCCTCGCCTTTCTCTCTCTCTCTCTGGGATCAATGACAGTTTCAACACTGACACTGAACTGGTATGAGTCAGGCCCTGCTGGTAGGAGGATGAGGAGGAGGAGGCGGAGCTCCACAAAACAGGAAGTGAGGACGAAGACACAGAGGAGAAAAATTAATAGAAGCCAGTGTTGTCTTACCTGAGTCAGGGGCGAGCCAGCAACGTGTTGTCAGAACACATGTAAGAGAGAGAGAGAGAGAGAGAGAGAGAGAGAGAGAGAGAGAGAGAGAGAGAGAGAGAGAGAGAGAGAGAGAGAGAGAGAGAGAGAGAGAGAGAGAGAGAGAGAGAGAGAGACTTGTTAGAATAGAATAACACAAACACAATTACATACATAAATGCATAAAGCAATTTACAGAGCAGTAATAATGCAACACACCCCAATGTAAACGCTACATCAATACAGCACATGGTTTATATAATAGATATCCCCTTCTCCACCAGGACCACAACCACACAACATACAACCTAACTAATGTGCATAGCAAAGCAAAAACACCCACACACACACGCAGATACAAACACACACACACACACACACGCACACACCATGCGCGTGCACACACACAAGCACGCAAGCACACCAACACACACACACACACACCCACACACACACCACACACCCACACACACACACACACACACACACACACACACACACACACACACACACACACACACACACACACACACACACCATAGATGAAAGATGAATAGAGGATGCTACTTCACGGTGAACAATTGTCCCCGATGCCCCCTCTGCTCCCGGGGAGCAGCTCCTCCACCCTCTCTCTCTCCCAGGTACCTCCACACCAGGGGCCCAAGGAGCAGCTCCTCCACCCTCTCTCTCTCTCAGGTACCTCCACACCAGGGGCCCAAGGAGCAGCTCCTCCACCCTCTCTCTCTCTCAGGTACCTCCACACCAGGGGCCCCAGAGGGGAGCAGCTCCTCCACCCTCTCTCTCTCCCAGGTACCTCCACACCAGGGGCCCCAGGAGCAGCTCCTCCACCCTCTCTCTCTCCCAGGTACCTCCACACCAGGGGCCCCAGGAGCACTCCTCCACCCTCTCTCTCTCCCAGGTACCTCCACACCAGGGGCCCCAGGAGCAGCTCCTCCACCCTCTCTCTCTCCCAGGTACCTCCACACCAGGGGCCCAAGGAGCAGCTCCTCCACCCTCGGTTATTCAGCAAAACACACCGCCGTGAATTATTAACAACCGCTGATTGCCCAGCAGAACTCCAGCCGGTCTATTGGAACACTACACTCTCTCTCCGTCACCACTTTAAAAAAGTATAGACAAAGGAAATGGGTTACAGTAAA
>CM051013.1:7322431-7342431 GCA_027704905.1 Muraenolepis orangiensis | reverse complement strand
CCATGCAGCCATGAAGAAGCAGCCATGAAGAAGCAGCCATGAAGAAGCAGCCATTAAGAAGCAGCCCTGGATGCCATTTGCTGCCTTTGTTGCTGCTGCTGCCGCGGTGGAAGTGACATTTGCCGGCTTCTGAGTGGCGAGGTGCGAGCGTGGCCTCCATCCCCTGGCGTGCGCCACCGCCACCAACGTCACGCCATCCCCCCCTCTCTCTTCCTTTGTGGTGGTTGGTCCCCAAAAGACAAACCAATCTGCTTATCTGGGAGAGTCGGTCCGCGGGGAACAGCAGAAGAAGAGATGGGGTTTGTTTAGCAAATCAAAATAATAGGAAGAGAGAGAGAGAGAGAGAGAGAGAGAGAGAGAGAGAAGTAACCTTCAGCTGAATCGCCCATGTGAGTGTGTGTGTGTGTGTGTGTGTGTGTGTGTGTGTGTGTGTGTGTGTGTGTGTGTGTGTGTGTGTGTGAGAGAGGGAGAAATACTAAGTCTGAGTTAGCCTCAAAGTGGCCCCTGGATGTTTATTTGAGGTGACAGTGAGGCCTGTTGGCTCCGTGTTTCCTGTTCATCACTGAGCTGATTAACAGATCCCATGCAGACACAGCAAAACAAACCCCCCTTTTTACTTTGGGATGGAAGACAATTCTCTCTCTCTCTCTCTCTCTCTCTCTCTCTCTCTCTCTCTCTCTCTCTCTCTCTCTCTCTCTCTCTCTCTCTCTCTCTCTCTCTCTCTCTCTCTCTCTCTCTCTCTCTCTCTCTCTCTCTCTCTCTCTCTCTCTCTCTCTCTCTCTCTCTCTCTCTCTCTCATGGCGTTTTCGTGGGACGGGGGACGGGACGGGGCGGGGGGCGGGAAATAATGACTCCCCAAATGGAGCACCTTAAGGACATTCCCACTGAACTCTCTCTCTCTCTCCTTCCATCCTCTCCGCTCGGCGACTCCCTCCCTCGGCTCCTGTGAACCGCAGCAGCCGTTGTCTCTCCCCCCTGGCGACAGTATAGCTCAGGAGGTAGAGCGGTCGCCTCACAACCGAAAGGTCGCTGGTTCGATCCCCCGGCTCCTCCTAGCAAAAACTGTCGAGGTGTCCTTGAGCAAGACCCCCTAACCCTAACTGCTCCTGACGTGCTGGCTGTCTCCTTGCATGGCTGACTCCGCCGTCGGTGTATGAATGGGTGAATGTGAGGCATGACTTGTAAAGCGCTTTGGATAAAAGCGCTATATAAAAGCATCCATTACCATTACCCTCCCCTGGGAATCACCACCAAGTCGCCCACAAAAAGCACCGGGACGCGCCCCTCCATCTCTCCCTCATCCGCTCATCCCTCCCCCATCCGCTGTGTGTGTGTGTGGTGTGTGTGTGTGTGTGGTGTGTGTGGTGTGTGTGGTGTGTGTGTGTGTGTGTGTGTGTGTGTGTGTGTGTGTGTGTGGTGTGGGGGGGTTTGCACACACACACACACACACACATACATACGGACACTCTCTACACACACACACACACTCTCAAGGATACTCGCACAGACAAACATACACACAAAGCAACAGACAACTTTTGCGTATAAGACACACACACACACCCCTACACACACACACCCCTACACACACACCCACACCCCTACACAACCTTCACACATACAGACACATTCTAATTCCCAGTCCAATTCTTGACCTTTTCACATGAGTTATGTTTCCATAAATATCTTCCTTTAGGTGCTTGGTCGATGTATGGCATCGCGGTGACTTTATGCGTGGGCTCGCATGTGTGTGTGTGTGTGCGCTTGTGTGTATGTGTGTATGTGTGCTTGTGTGTGCATGTGTGCTGGTGTGTGTATGTGTGCTTGTGTGTGCATGTGTGCATGTGTGCGTGTGTGTACATGTGTGTGCATGTGTGTGTGTGTGTGTGTGTGCATGTGTGTGTGTGTGTGTGTGTGCATGTGTGTGTGTGTGTGTGTGTGTGTGTGTGGGCTTGTGCATGTGTGTGTGCATGTCGTTGTGTGCATGGTACTATGTGGGTGTGAATCTTTATCTCTGCAGAGTTGACCTTTCTGTCCGGGCTCTGGTCCAGATTAGATGTGACACCTCCCTCTGCTAAAGACCAAACTGATACACATAGTGACACCGACCGCGCACGCGCACACACACACACACACACACACACACACACACACACACACACACACACACACACACACACACACACACACACACACACACACACACACACACACACACACACACACACACACACACACACACACACACACACACACACACACACACACACACGTGGTGTGTGCCGTCTTGCACTAAAACGACAACGAGGGATACACAAATCATCCCTCTCTTCTGATAGCAAAGTCAGTGCTCCAAAATACATCCATACAGGCTAACGGCGTTAGCCGGTGGCGTGTGCTGGTTCTGGCGGTGCTAGCGTCTGGCATATAGCAGGCAGCGCGGAGGTGGCACCGCGGAGGTGGAAGAGTCTTCAGCCTACAGGCCGAGACTCCATTTCACTGATCACTGAGCGCCCTCTCAGCTGGGGCCACAGGGGACTGAGGCTCACACGGCCCAGCTACCTGCGCGTGGGTGTGTGTGTGTTTTGATGGGTTGTGTGGGGAAGAGGTGAGAGAGAGAGAGAGAGAGAGAGAGAGAGAGAGAGAGAGAGAGAGAGAGAGAGAGAGAGAGAGAGAGGAGAAATGGGTGTGGCTGTAGGTATATGTTGAATCAGCACCAGGGACAGTGATGGGAGCTGGTCCTCTGACGATGTTTTGTTTTTTTAACCGACCCTTAGCACTGATCGCCATGGCGACACTACTGGGTAACAAAGAAGTCACAACTATATGTCAGTGGTTCAAGGCACACACACACACACACACACACACACACACACACACACACACACACACACACACACACACACACACACACACACACACACACACACACACACACACACACACACACACACACACACACACACACACACACACACACACACACACACACACACACACACACACACAGTGCGTTGATCTTGCTGATGGGCATGTGCTGTGCACGTGTGTGTGTGTGTGTGCACGTGTGTGTGTGTGCGTGTGTGTGCACGTGTGTGCGTGCGTGCGTGTGCGTGCGTGCGTGCCTGTTAAACTAATTCCAGTGATGGAGTGATGAATTTATCAAATTAACGATGACACAACGAAAACACATCGATGATGATTTTAACTCTTGTTGAACTCTCATGTCGTATATATTATTATACTTATGTCAGAAGAACGTTGGCGTGTAGCGGATGCTGACACTAAAAATAAAATGCTCCAGCATACGATGCACTACACACAGTAGTGAATAATATGCACTATGATGATCCGGTGGACGATGATCGCCACGCACGCAATGTGTTGATTGGCCGATCGTTGTAAACAGACGGTAAGATGGCTGAGCCTTCACTGAGGCTGAGCCTTCACTGAGGCTGAGCCTTCACTGAGGCTGAGCCTTCACCGAGGCTGAGCCTTCACTGAGGCTGAGCCTTCACTGAGGTGGATATGAAGCATCAGAGGTTAAACACCGGGTGTCCCCGGGTCTAGTTAACATTTGATGAACTTCTAACGCCGGTGCAGGCGCTAAAAATAAAAAATATATAAAACCCCATGTGAGCCTGAGGAGAAGTAGGGCAGCGTGTGAGGGGAGGAGTTTACCCAGAGGCTGTAACCAAAGGGGAAAAGACCAGTGAATGAAGGGACAGAGAGTCACCGTCACCACAGCTTGGCAGCACGACGGTTTGAATGGAAGCGTCCGCCCTCGTTTAATTGTTTTAGTCCTTTTTAAAACCATTTAGTTTGGAAATCAAAAGCGGCCCATCTTAGACAGACTTAGTCTTTCTCCCTCACACACACACACACAATTTTGAGGAGGAGGGAGAGGGAGGAGGGGGGAGGAGAGAGAGGGAGGAAGGAGGAGGAGTGAGAGGGAGGAGGGGGAGGAGGGAGAGGTAGGAGGGGGAGGAGAGAGAGGGAGGGGGAGGAGGGAGAGGTAGGCGGGAGGAGGAGGAGGAGGAGGGAGGAGCGAGGAAAGGGGAAGGAGGAAGAGGGAGGAGGGAGGAGGAGGAGGAGGAGAGGGAGGGAGGAGGAGGAGTGAGAGGTAGGAGGGGGAGGAGGAGTGAGAGGGAGGAGGGGGAGGAGGGAGAGGTAGGCGGGAGGAGGAGGAGGGAGGAGGGAGGAAAGGGGAAGGAGGGAGAGGGAGGAGGGGGGAGGAGAGAGAGGGAGGGGGGAGGAGGGAGAGGGAAGAGGGGGGAGGAGTGAGAGGGAGGAGGGGGAGGGCGTTGAAGGGGTTGGGGGGGGGTCAAAGAGAGACCCGTAAGGAAAGCTTGTAAAAAGGATAATTACCGTTCCACCGGGGAGCTGAAAGTTTGTTTTTTAATTAGCGCTCTTTGTCCGACACGGCGGATATTTAGAGATAATAAACTTTGCGTATCACTTTTTTATGTTATGCGTGTATTTCTCAGGAATCCCCACGGCCTCCGTGATCAAAGACACAAGCGGGGGTCCCTCCCTAACCGGAGCCCCCGGCTCCTAATGAACACATCAATATTAATCCCGCAAAAGAAACAGGGATTAGCGCAAAATTAGCGCGGTAGTGGGATAATTAATGGAGAGGACTTAACGTAATTCATAGGTTCACACCCTCACCCTCCTCACCCTCTGAGGAGTCTCCCTATCCCTGGGCCAATCAACAGCTCCAGAAGATCAAGAAGATGACCTCGTGCTGTACCCAAGCCCCTCCCCCAGCCTGACCCCCCCCCCCCTCGCCGTTTTTCCCTTGAATAAAACATTTAAAATGTACATGTAATTGCGTATGACATGAATTCTTGTCATCTACATACGTTTTATTCCACTGAGGTTTCGGCCTCACGGACAACCTTGCAGCGGCTGGGAATGCTATGCTAGGATGCCTTCGACGTGAAGTCTAGCATGTGTGTGTTCATTGATTTGGAGCCTATTGTCTGCTTGATAACTCCTACGATGTGTACACATTACATAACATTACATTACATTACATTACACTACATGCATTTAGCAGGTGCTTTCGTCCAAAGCGACTTACAAAAAGTGCATTCAACATACAGTAGCTCGGCAAGAGAACTACTAGTCACCAGAAGTCCAATAAGAGCATTCCCTTCCTAACAAGAAACCTCCAAGAACCAGTGCTCCGGTAAAAGTACAATAAGTTGGCTTCCCTGCACAGATGTTGATGTTGAATTTAACGCCCTCCTCACCCATCAAGAGTGAACTTGACGTCAAGTCGTGAAGACTGAATACGAGTTGTGTGTTGTCTGATATGATTGCACCGTCAGGCCGCGGTGAGAAACACAGACGGAGAGTGTGTTTCAGGCCGGTGGTGTGAGGAGAAGAGGAGAGGAGGAGAAGAGGAGAAGAGGAGAAGAGGAGAAGAGGAGGAGAGGAGAAGAGGAGGAGAAGAGGAGAAGAGGAGGAGAGCGCCCCTGAGGTGGACGGCGGCCAGCGGGAGCGAGGGCGCACTAAACGCTCCAGTAAAAGATCCAGCGCATCACGTTGTTGTGTTGGACACAAACACCTCGCCGCCTTCCCAGAGCGGAGAGGAGCAGTAGATCAATTCAAGAGGAACAGTGGATATTAGGTTTAAGAAAAGGCTCTCCGGTGGAGCCCCTGATGGGGACTGGGTTTTTGTAGCCTACATTAAATTGATCAGTTGAACAACCGGGGTGGTTAAGTGGCTCTCAAAGGCACTTGGCTATTTTTACCACTTCTCTCAAGTCCCGCTGCCTCTTTCTGAGTCTAGTTTTCTGAGTCCTTTCTTGTTACAGGGTTGTGTCAGGGCTGAGCGGGGGGGGGGGGAGGGAGAGAGAGAGAGAGAGAGAGAGAGAGAGAGAGAGAGAGAGAGAGAGAGAGAGAGAGAGAGAGAGAGAGAGAGAGAGAGAGAGAGAGAGAGGTGTTTTGTTAACGATGAATCAATACAGCAACGCACTATTGAGAAAAGTATTTCTGACGAAAGAGTCCACGGAAAACATGAATATTTCATGACACCTTAAAAGGGATTTGTTCATATCCCAAATCACTTTGTCTCCCACAATGTAACCAGGAATTTAGTCTCTAGACGAACACACAGGGGTCATAAAAACAAAACCAAACAACCAAAACAACAGCCCGCCTGCTTTGGTTTCACTCACCACGTGTCGTTGTTTAGACGACCGCTCTGTGAGGACGCTAACCGCCGAGAAACACCAGATAGAGCCACACCGCACCGGTGTCACAATAGTATAATACTGTTGTACTATTCCCAGAGACGGACGCTTTTACCCAAAGTGATCTACATTGTGAACAAGGCAACGGACCAAATGCACCTGATGAAGGCATTTTTATTAACCTCTGATGCTTCATGTCCACCTCAGTGAAGGCTCAGCCTCAGTGAAGGCTCAGCCTCAGTGAAGGCTCAGCCTCAGTGAAGGCTCAGCCACTTACCGTCTGTTTACAACGATCGGCCAATCAACACATTGCGTGCGTGGCGATCATCGTCCACCGGATCATCATAGTGCATATTATTCACTACTGTGTGTAGTGCATCGTATGCTGGAGCATTTTATTTTTAGTGTCAGCATCCACTACACGCCAACGTTCTTCTGACATAAGTATAATAATATATACGACATGAGAGTTCAACAAGAGTTAAAATCATCATCGATGTGTTTTCGTTGTGTCATCGTTAATTTGATAAATTCATCACTCCATCACTGGAATTAGTTTAACACACGTGCACGCACCCACACACACACACACACGCCCACGCACAGACACACACACACACACACACATCTCGCTTGGGCAGGGTGCCACACCCCCTTAGGTTTAGGTTACCACTACAATATCCTGTTCTGATCGTGTCAATTGGAGAGTGTAAACCTGTGCAGCCAGCTCCCTGTAGAAGACTACCGCCTGACTTCCAATCCGCCTACCAAGGTCCTCGTTTGACTCCCATCACAAAGGTTGTGTTGAGACACTAACCCCAATGTGGCTTCCAGTCTCCCGTGCAGCAGGCGCCAGCGGCTCGACGTCATGACGACAAGGTTCTCTGGGCCTCAACATTAGTCCAGAAATGATCTTTTCTTTTTCATGGGAAACTGCGTTAAAACGTTCCTGTGAATAAATTAACTCCATGAGGAGAATAAAGAAAAGGTGCTCATACACACATCACACACACATCACACACACACACACATCACACACACATCACACACACATCCTGGTTCTAAACCGTCCTCCTGTTGCACACCACGCCCCTCCCCCTCTCCCCAACCTGTCTGTCTGTCTGATGACCCCCGCCTCCCCCTACACCTTGACCTCTACATCCCCCCAGCATCTGCCACACAGCGTGGGGTCGACGTTGTGCCACAAGGGGGGGGGGGGGGGGGGGTCGGGGAGGCTGTCACCGGAGGAGTGGGTAGTGAAAACCAACAGGTAGAAGAGGACAGGAAAAGAGGAGAGGAAAATAAAATGTTTTCCCACTTAATGAATTCTAAAAGCACTCGATGGCCTGGGCTGACGATGGCCTGTCATCGGATGTGTGTGTGTGTGTGTGTGTGTGTGTGTGTGTGTGTGTGTGTGTGTGTGTGTGTGTGGTTGGGTTTGTGCTAGGGAAGGATAAAAGGTGGTGGTGGTGGAGGTGGTGGGGACACAAGTGACAGAGAATAATGCAGAAGAAAGTGTGTGTGTGTGTGTGTGTGTGTGTGTGTGTGTTGTGGTACCCCAAGCTACCCTTGGGGTCCCACCAGGGCAAAGTATAGGAGACTTACCTTTGGTTACGTTGTGGGAGGCGTATATCTCCGAGGGAGATACTTGGAGGGCTTTAGGACCCGGGGGAAGGCGAACGAGATCCCGGAGTGAAACGCACAGCTGACCACAATAAACACCTGAGTAAATCAGGTGCTTAAAAGCACACAGGTAGAGGGTTGCTAAAGAAGAGAGAAGGGGGGTGAGAGGACCGACCCCTTGCGGCCGAGAGGTCCCGTGATATGCTGATATGCTGCTATGCTGTTATGCTGTTCTGTTGTTCTACTGGTTTCAGTTGTGATGCGAAGAAATAAAAGGATATTCTTCGTTTAACCCTCAAAAACCCGCTGTTGTTTGCCTCCTTGAGCGTGGGCGCTCACATATGGTGGATGGATGCGGGCATTCTGACCCAGCTCACAACCCGAAGACATGGATCCGGCGTTAAGGGAGTTGCTGACAACAGTGTTGCAGGGGCAACAAACGTTACAGAAGGCCGTCACACAGCTCTGTGAGCGCGCAGCGCAAAGGACTCCGGGAAAGCGGCCGAGAGAGGAATGGGCCCACGTGTTGGCTCCGTACCCGCCGGAGGACGCCGCTCCGCAATCGCCGGAGGACGCCGCTCCGCAACCGCCGGAGGACGCCGCTCCGCACCCGCCGGAGGACGCCGCTCCGCACCCGCCGGAGGACGCCGCTCCGCAACCGCCGGAGGACGCCGCTCCGCACCCGCCGGAGGACGCCGCTCCGCACCCGCCGGAGGACGTCGCTCCGCTTTCACTGGAGGACAACACGAGGCCCCGGATCATCGACTGGGACGCCGACGGTCCAGAGGAGCGGGGTTGGCCCCCGCGCCGCTACTGTCGGGATCGGTGGTTTTCCCTAAAATGCCACCGGGAATACCCCTTCAAGCCGGGTTGGACGCCAGGAGGCGCCCGTGGAGGAGGGGGATACTACCGACAGGTGGTACCGAACTTTGCGTGGGAACGCAGATGCCCTGTCCCGAAGGTCAGAAGGCCTGTGGTCTGGGCCTGCCGAGGGTGCTCTGAAGATGAGGGGAAGGATATGTGGTACCCCAAGCTACCCTTGGGGTCCCACCAGGGCAAAGTATAGGAGACTTACCTTTGGTTACGTTGTGGGAGGCGTATATCTCCCGAGGGAGATACTTGGAGGGCTTTAGGACCCGGGGGAAGGCGAACGAGATCCCGGAGTGAAACGCACAGCTGACAACAATAAACACCTGAGTAAATCAGGTGCTTAAAAGCACACAGGTAGAGGGTTGCTAAAGAAGAGAGAAGGGGGGTGAGAGGACCGACCCTTGCGGCCGAGAGGTCCCGTGATATGCTGATATGCTGCTATGCTGTTATGCTGTTCTGTTGTTCTGCTGGTTTCAGTTGTGATGCGAAGAAATAAAAGGATATTCTTCGTTTAACCCTCAAAAACCCGCTGTTGTTTGCCTCCTTGAGCGTGGGCGCTCACAGTGTGTGTGTGTGCATGTCTTTGTGTGGGGGGCGGGGGAAGGAACATGTGAGAGAGAGGAAGACAGAAAGGGGGGAGGAGAGAAAGAGACAGAGTAATGCACATGAGAGCTGACAAAACGGAGATGAGAGGTGAGAGATGTTGAGGGAAAAGGGGGAGGGATGGGAGGGTGTGTGTCGGGGGAGGGGTGTGTGTCGGGGGGGTGGGCGGTGTTGGCGGCAGGCTTCCCGTTCGTTCAAAGTGTTGCAGTTCAAATGTTTTGCAAAATAACCGGTCCTGATGCTGCGCCATTTCAATTTCACACAAAACTATTCCAGAGCTCGGAGCAAATGTGTCCCTGTCAACATCGCTTAGGAGGCCCCATCTCCCTCCGTCCCACGCTCCTAACCTCCCTCTCTCTCTCTCTCTCTCTCTCTCTGTCATCTCTCCTGTGTCCATCCAACCCCTAACTCACCTTTCCTCCAATCTCCTCTCATCACTTCCTGTTCTGTTCTCAGGTCCTGTGGACAGCGGTGCAGAGCCAGGCAGGAAATGGGCAAAAAAAAGGATGAAAAAAAGAAAGGAAAGCCAATAGAGAAGCAATGGAGTGGAGGAGACAAGAGGAGAAAAGGAGGGAGAGAGCAGAAGGAGAACCAAGGAGACAAGAGATCACCAGAATACATGACAATGAACTAAGTTTACTTTTGTTCCGAATCAGCGATGGAGAAGGATAGTAAAAAAATATTCTATAAAGAGAATGAGAGAGAGAGAGAGAGAGAGAGAGAGAGAGAGAGAGAGAGAGAGAGAGAGAAGGAAAAAGAGATAGAGAGGGAGAGAGAGAGAAAGTGAGCGAGGGCGAGAGAGCGAGAGAGATTGAGAGATCACAGAGCGAGGAGAGTTCCAGCTTTTGATTGGTTCGGCCCAAGCGGTTCAGGCCCGGCGTGCGACACCAGAACCCGTAATGGGCAGAGACCAGAGGACGGCCATTAAGGCTGAGGTAAGGAAAGGGCCCCCTGTTCATTAGCAGGGTCCCCACATCGGGGGCTCTCTCCCTGGTGTCAGCGTATCTCCCTCTCTCTGTCTTCCTCTGTGTATTTCTGTGTATCTCCATCTCTGTCTCCTACGCCGCTTGTTATCTCTCTCTCTCTCTCTCTCTCTCTCTACCGTGCAGCAGCTAGCACCACACAATAGTCTATCGATGGAGCTGTCACGGGACAGTGGAGCCGTAACAGTGAATATCGATGCTCTATCTGACCCACAGTTAGCGTCAGCTAGCTGCTACTGCTGCTACCGCCGCGGCACCGCCACATTAGCATGGCTTAAGCAGCAGCAGGACCTATTCCAGCAGGAGGGTTCTGAGCGGCATAGGCCTAGCCTCCAGGTATCCATAGCTTCCCTAGCTGTAGCTTCCTTACCAGTAAGCTTCCCTACCGGTAGCTTTCCCGGCCATAGCCATAGCTTTCAGTAGCTTCCCTAGCCATATGTAACACTAGCTTAGTAACTAGACAAGGTATCTATATATGGGTTTGGGCCAGATCAGAAGAAACCAAGTTCGCCTCGGAAGAGAGATGGTCTGCACAAGAATGAAGCACTGACAACAGATCTATGTTTTGAAGGTAAGGAAATGTGTTTCTCTTTCCAGTTCTTCCTTACCTTCTTTGGTTTATTTTCTTTCCACAAGTCAGGATAATACACTGTACAATGAATTAAACAAAATGAATGAATATGTACAAAACACCCTGGGTCTGATGCCCAAACCTTCCCTGGTTCCACTACTTTAGTTACTATTTTAATTATATCTACTCACTGTTTTAATTATTATCTATATACTATTTTAATTATTATCTATTTACTGTTTTAATTATTATCAATATACTATTTTAATTATTATCTATATACTATTTTAATTATTATCTATATGCTATTTTAATTATTATCTATATGCTATTTCAATATTATAACTTAAACTAACTGGATTAGCTAATTCTAGGAACCAGGACTCTTAATATTTGAAAGAAGACCCTTATATCCAAACCATCTCAAATCAAAAGCTCTGTTAACACAAAAGCAATAAAACAAACAAAATGGTTTCCCTGAGCAGTGTACTTAACAAAGAACCTGAATCCTATTACAACTTAGTTATCTCTATCCATTTACACACAACGACTTCACTCATTCCATGAATGGTGGTCAAACTCTGTCCATGTGTTCAGGGAACTTGGTGTCCGTGGCCCTTTAAATCAGTTCAGTGATACGAATCCATCCTGGGAAACGTGTCGTTGAGTGCGCTTATCCTACCGCTCTGTAGAAGGCGCGGTTTAACTCTGTCCTTGTTCACTTCACAGGTCGGTCTCGTGGGAGGCTCGCCAGCCAAGGGATTTCTCTGATGCTAACTAGCAACCGTCTCGACGAGTGTGTGCTGAATCCTTCGCACACTTCTCACAATATCCACAAAGGTTCTTCTTTCTAATTCAATTCAGGATATCATACCAGTATTCTCTCTTCTATCAGTAATCTGAGGATAGTTATCATATACCAACGGGACGATGTCTTAAACATCCACACCTCATGTCATTCCTGACTCGACAAAGGAAAATCTGGTATTGACCGGAGTTCACGGTAAACGTAGGAGGCGGGCCTAACGCTCTGATGGTCAAATCTCATTTCAATGTTAGAGATAAGTTTTGGAGTCATTGGAGCTCTAGTAACCAGGGGTTACACACTCCCCCTCAAAGGTGTGTACGTCCCGTTACACCTACACTGATATCTGGGATCTTGCAGTATGTCTATGAAAGCAGAGCTTATACCCTGGAACAGTGACTGCACCAAAGACACAAAGGGATTCCCTAATTGTGTATAATGCAGTCTATCTGGGGGGGTTCTGTGTCTAGTGGGCTGTATACGTGGGATGTCTTGTTCAATCTCATCTCTTATAGTTCCAACCTCAGTGGCCTCAGGCTGCTGCTCTTGGGGACCTTCATCACTGTTAGACATGTCGGAGGGCACTGGAAGGCCTTCCGCCATTTCACTGGGAGCATCCTCTGGAACTTCACAAAGCCTCTCAAATGAGCATCTCCGCTCTGCCGCTAGCCCCGATGAGGAAGTGCCTCCCTCAGGCTCTGGATCAGCTGGTTTCTCTCTTGCAGTTTCAGTCTCAGGTGGGGTTTCTCCTTCAACCTCAAGTTCAGGTAAACTCTCTTTCCCAGGATCACGTGGGAAGGGGGTGCAGCTTCCCCGGAACAACCATAGCTGGCCGTGCTTCCTGCATTGGTTGGTTCCTCTCCCTCTGTACTGGTTCCATGTCTGACAAGGTTCTAGTGTCAACCTCAACTGTTCCTCCATACGGGTAGTAGTAAACACATCCCTCCTCGGAATCAGATGGATCTCTCATGTCTTCAGGTTCTTCATCATCCTCGATGCCTGGGTTTTGTCGTGTTTGAGGCCTACGGATGCCCCTTTTTGGAGCTGGACCTTCCGGTTCAACCACAGGTAGGAACCCACAGGGTAGTAACAAGTCCCGGTGCAGGGTCCGAAGGGGGCCATCTTTGGAGTCTGGCCGGACAGTGTACACAGGAAGATCGCTAGCACGTCGGACCACCACATGCACGCCAGACTCCCACTTGTCGGCCAACTTGTGCTTCCCTCTTATCCGGACATTCCGCACAAGAACACGATCACCTGCTTCCAGGGTTGAGTCCACGACCCTCTTGTCGAATCTGCGCTTGTTGCGGTCAGCCGTCTTTGCCGCATTCCGGGGTGGCAATTTTATAACTCTCTTCCAATCGACTTCTCAGATCGTGCACATACTGAGAGTGTGACTTTTGAGGCTTGTTGACAGGTAGGCCGAAAGCCAGATCGATTGGCAGTCGGGGTTGTCGTCCAAACATCAAACTCATATGGAGAAAATCCAGTCACATCGTTTCTCGTACAGTTGTACGCGTGCACTAGCGGCTTGACGAAAATCCTTCCAGTGAGTCTTGTTCTTGTTTTCCAGGGTTCCCAACATCTGGAGGAGTGTCCTGTTGAAACGTTCCACTGGGTTCCCTCTTGGGTGATATGGTGTGGTTCTAGTTTTCTGGATACCAGCGATGCGGCACAGCTCTTTGATGGTGTGCGACTCGAAGTCTGGCCCTTGGTCACTATGGAGCCTTTCAGGGAACCCATAATGCACGAGGAAGTTGTCCCATAAACACTTTGCCACTGTCTGTGCTTTCTGATTTGGGGTAGGGACAGCAACTGCGTACTTTGTGAAGTGGTCCGTGATCACCAGTACGTCTCTTGTGTTAGTCCGATCAGGCTCTATGGAGAGAAAGTCCATGCAGACCAGCTCCAATGGCCTGCTGGTTGTGATGTTCACCAGAGGGGCTGCTCTCTCCTGCTGAGTTTTCCGGCGAACACAACGTTCACATCTCTTGATTTTCTCTTCCACATCCACAGACATCCTTGGCCAATAAAACCTGGACCTTGCAAGGTCAAGAGTTCGTTCTGCACCTAGGTGACCTAGGTCATCGTGTAGGCTTCTTAGTACAGTAGCCCTTAAGTCTGCGGGGAGCGCCAGCTGGAGTACACTAGGTCCCCTTGATCTTGTCTCCTTCTGTATAACACCCCATTTCTTATCTCCAACCGATTCCACTCTCTCAACCACAAGCCTATGTCAGGGAGTTCTCTCCTTTGGGTAGGAGGAGGCTTTTCTCCAGTTTGCAGCTGTTCTATGACCGCCCTAAGATCTGGGTCTGCTCTCTGCCGTTCCATCAAGTCCTCTTCCGACAGATGTGGAATTACCGGAAGACCATGCTCATTTTCCCGTTGGAACCCGCTGGGTAGAGCATCGGTGTGCAGGGCTAGGGACTCCACTAAAGCCACAGGCGAGTACGGAGGCCCAAGACTTGCATTCGGTTGATAGACCTGATGTTTCTCACAGATGGCGGTCACTACTTCGGGAAGGACATCGGTGTGCTCCATATCCATCAGATGGTGTAGTGTGAACTGCTTGATCCTATCTCTCTCTTTCTGTGACACTGGGTCATCCATGAGATCACCATGGGGCCGTCGGGAGAGCCCATCTGCATCTTGGTTCTGCCTTCCTGCTCTGTACTGAAGTTTGAAGGAATATGTCGACAGGCTTGACAACCACCTATAACTCATGGCGTCCAGCTTGGCTGATGTCAGGATGTAAGTTAGCGGATTGCTATCAGTTACAGCCGTGAAGTCTGTCCCGTAGAGATAATCACTAAACTTTGCAGTGACAGCCCATTTGAGAGCTAGGAATTCAAGCTTGTGAGCAGGGGTACTTGGCTTCGCTCTTAGTCAGCCCTCTGCTCGCAAAAGCTATGGCTCTTTTCTTCCCGTCCTGCTCCTGGTATAACGCTGCGCCCAGTCCAGTGGTACTGGCGTCTGTATGTAATATGTACGGACGTTTTGGGTCAGCGAATCCCAGCACTGGAGCAGAGGTGAGCTTCTCGATCAAGGTCTCAAATGCCTGCTGGCAGGGTGGTGTCCATCTATCGCCGAAAGATCCACCAGGATTGAAGTACTGTTTATCCGGCTCTTTCTTCTTCTTGCTGCTCTTCCGAAGTGGAGGATACCCTGCGGTAAGGTCGTTCAAGGGCTTTGTGATCTTAGCGTAGTCCTGAACGAACCTTCGCGTAGTACCCGGAAAACCCAAGGAAGGACCTCAGCTGTTGAAGATTTGTGGGCCTCGGCCAGGTCTCTAGGGCCTCTATCTTTCCGGGATCTGTCTCAACTCCATGTTGGGAGACTATGTGACCCAAGTATTTTACAGATGTTTGGAAAAACTTGCATTTCTCCGGAGACAGCTTCAGCCCGTACTCCTTTAATTGTCGAAGGACGTGTGTTAGTCGAGATTCGTGTTCCTCCAGGGTTTCAGAGAAGACAATGATGTCGTCGATGAACACCAGTGCTTCTTTCCTGTTGAGGTCCCCTATACACTTCTCCATTAGCCTTTGGAACGAACTAGGTGCGTTCGTGATCCCTTGTGGCATTCTGTTGAACTCCCAGAACCCGAGGGGGCACACAAAGGCGGTTTTCTGCTTATCAGCCTCTTCCATCTCGATCTGGTAATAGCCTGACTTCAGATCAAGAACAGAGAACCACTTTGACCCAGTCAGCACAGAGAAAACTCCTTCCAGGTTGGGCAGAGCGTAGGCATCCTTTATGGTCTGAGAATTAAGTTTCCTGAAGTCAATGCACAGGCGCACTGAGTTGTTCTTCTTCCGGACCACAACGATAGGGGATGCGAAAGGAGACTCTGACTCACGAATGATGCCTGCTGCCAGCAGCTCCTGAAGGTGCTTCCGCACTGCGTCCACATCCTGAGGATGGATAGGCCTGGCTCTATGTTTGAAGGGGGTCTCATCACAGAGTTTGATATGATGCTTCACGTCATCAGTGTGGCCGTAGTCAAGATCATTTTGGATGCGAACACCTCTGGCATAGAGTTCAACAGCTCTGTTATTCTGTCTTTCCACTTTAATGGCACAGGGGAGTTATCAAAGTCAAATTCCATCTTGGGCCTGACTAGCTCTGTCACTTGGTCAGTAGATTTCCTCAGATTAGCAGAGGGCTCCTTCCCCACCACTCTTTGGATAGAGTGTATCTCAGCTAGCACGGTCCTTGGGGGAATCACTATGTCACTCTGTGTTTCATTCCTGATCAGGACAGGCAAGTGGCAGGGCGCGCTTATCTGGCAAGGTGTGCAAGCTGCTAGCTACCAGCAACCCACTGGGCAGGGACGACTCGGATGGTGGCTCTATAATGACCCATTTTTCTGTGTGGCTTCCAGTCACATGGATTAGTCCCTCCAGGACCACCGTGCTGCCAGCTGGTACAACTTCGGGTGTGTTTCCCTTCACCTTCACTCTTCCCAGGTTGCCATTGCATGCCTGTTCCTGTCGTATCTTAAGAGGTCTTGAGGACGGCACGGTATCCATAGAATGATGCCTGAGGACTGCCCGCATTTTCCTGTGTATAGCTAGAGTAAAGGGTATCTAGAGAGTTGGGTACCAATAAGGATTTGGCGGCGTGTTAGTCATATCTGGGACCACTAAGGCTAATGTGGGGCACTTCAGTTTCAATTCCCAGAAACTCTTTTGGGGAATGTTAAATTCAGCTCTACATACCCAAGGTATGGCACTGCCTGTCCATTTGCCTCCCTCCACTTCCAACAAGTCGTTCAATGATTTCATTGGGCGAGTTGACAAGTGACTCTTATAGAGTGACAGGGGAATGGTGGTGACCTGGGATCCGGTGTCTAAGAGACAGTTGATTTCTTTTCCTCCTATTTTGATCAGAGCTGTGCACTTCATGCCTACCAATCCTCTAGGTAGCTTGATGGAAGATAATTTACTTTGAGCACTTTTGCTGATCACTGGTTCAGTTCTTTTAGGGCGCATCTCTTTTCTCTTGGTCCCTGTTTGCCCTCCAACAGAAACCGTCAGCAGTTTAACTGGGTCCCATTTAATCTGCCTCTCTTTTACACTGGTGCCTCTTTTCTTCAACCAGGAGCAGGGTTCGGTTCATCTTCACAGTTTGGAGCAATGTGCCCATCTTCTCCGCAATGGAAACAGTACCAAGGACTGGGGCCTGGAAGAAGCAGGGGCCCCACGATATGACTGCTCGGTTGCCTCATGGTCGGTTTTGATCGCCACACCTTGTGATCGTGGATTCCTCCTTATCTGATCGTCTTGCACTCGAAATGCAGTCATCTGAGCTTGGAGCTCGACGACTTGTCTCTTTAGTGCAGTAACCATCAGCTGATTCTGGCGGTTTCTTCTTGGTCGTGTGGTTTAGCTGGGTGCCTGCATCGGGCAACGACTTGAGCTTGAAGCTCAGAAACCTGTTCTCTCAGGGGTATCAGTTTCAGTGGTGGTGGCCTCTGAGTCTTCCCAGGTGTGAGCAGCTTGATATGTGCACGACCGCTTTTAGTCTTGGGAGCAGTGGAAACTTGCCTGTCTAGGCCAAGATGTCTTCTCATGCGATCTTCCTTCGCCGCGTGTCCTATCCTCTTCTGTTCTGATAAGAAACACCAGCTCGGCGAACGAAGGCGGCTGTGCTTTCTTCTGTTCCAATTGAAGGTCTCTGATCAGCTCACGATTCCAACAGCCTCTGCAGAATTGCTTCAAGAGACATCGACCTCTTTCCTCCTCCACAATACCACCTCGTCTGATAGCTGTGCTCAGGGTGATTTGTTAGTCTATTCAGGTAACTTGAGGGTCTTTCACCAGTGTTTTGAAAGGTGCCCATTTAACTTGGCAACCAAGTCGTCTCCATCTTCCACTGAACCCATAGACCGCAGTCCAGGAGCTCAAGATATTCTGAAGGTGAAGGCTCTGGGACCAACCTGTGTTGATGACATCGGTGGCAGGGAGGCAGTAGACTGTCGGCGATTTCTGTGTTCTATGCAGGTCAGAGATGGATGCGGTCCGTCATCAGGAGTTCAACACTCGCACGCCACGGTGTCATAATCGGGTCATTATTAGGACGAGGACTTCTCCCAGAGAAGACTCGAAGACGAACAGAGATCTCTGGTGAGACCTGGCAAGCCTCAGTCTTCACGAAGTGGATTCAACTATTATCTTTTGCACAACTAGGAGGGTTAACCGTCGTCATGGAGAGAACTGGTTGGATCATCGCGGAAACATGACCACTCCCTGCTCTCCTGCTAGGGTTTGGTGTGTGTGCCAGTTCGCCCTCGAGGTCCCTTGGCTGGGCTTTTAGGTGTGTCATACTCGGGGTTCCACTCAGGAGAAGCTGTGCGGGGAACCCACGGTGGTGGTTGCTTCAGCAGCTTCACTCCCTAGGTTCTGGGGCTCCGTCTCTAAGTTTGGCAGCTCTTAGGGCTGGGGGATTAATCCCTCCCGCTGGGACCATCTTTGTCAACTCCTCCTGAAGTACTTCTTGGAAAGACCTCCCACTTGTTCTTGCTATATCTTGCAATGTGTCAAGGTATCCATTGGTGGCGCTACTACTAGCATCATGTGTGTAGACACTATCTAAAGCACGCACATAAAGGTGACATTGGCGTCACGGAGACTCTTGTAGCCTAGGGGCAGTAAGGGTCTTAATGTCTGCATAGCGATGCCATCGCTCTTAAAACTCAACTATGACGTGATGGTGAAATTCTGAGTTATGGTCATCGATCAGCAAAAGGCGATTTATAGGGCCATGGGATACTAATGTTTCCTCAAGCTCTTTGGGGTTAATCAGCGGAGTGCCATCAACAATGACAGAGTTAGGGATATCTACATGTTCAGCCTTCACTATATCCATTTAAGGCTTTTAGATTAACTATCATCGATTGTCTTTTCCTGTGGTGTGATCACTCTTGTACAAAACACAGTCTCTCTCCTGGCTGAGCTCGCCAACTTTATGTAACACTAGCTTAGTAACTAGACAAGGTATCTATATATGGGTTTGGGCCAGATCAGAAGAAACCAAGTTCGCCTCGGAAGAGAGATGGTCTGCACAAGAATGAAGCACTGACAAACAGATCTATGTTTTGAAGGTAAGGAAATGTGTTTCTCTTTCCAGTTCTTCCTTACCTTCTTTGGTTTATTTCTTTCCACAAGTCAGGATAATACACTGTACAATGAATTAAACAAAATGAATGAATATGTACAAAACACCCTGGGTCTGATGCCCAAACCTTCCCTGGTTCCACTACTTTAGTTACTATTTTAATTATATATACTCACGTGGATGTTTTAATTATTATCCTTATGATATTGTTAATTATTATCTATTTACTGTTTTAATTATTATCTATGATACTATTTAATATTATCTATATGCTATTTTTAATATTATCTATATGCTATTTCAATATTATAAACTTAAACTAACTGGATTAGCTAATTCTAGGAACAGGACTCTTAATATTTGAAAGAAGGACCCTTATATCCAAACCATCCTCAAATCAAAAAGCTCTGTTAACACAAAAGCAATAAAACAAACAAAAATGGTTTCCCTGAGCAGCGTACTTAACAAAGAACCTGAATCTATTACAACTTAGTTATCTCTATCCATTTACACACAACGACTTCACTCATTCCATGAATGGTGGTCAAACTCTGTCATGTGGTCAGGGAAATTGGTGTCCGTGGGCCCTGTAAATCAGTTCAGTGATACGAATCCATCCTGGGAAACGTGTCGTGAGTGCGCTGTATCCTACCGCTCTGTAGAAGGCGGGCTTTAAACTCTGTCCTTGTTCACTTCACAGGTCGTTCTCGTGGGAGCTCCCCAGCCTGTCGCCGTCCGATGTCAGTCCAAAGGAACCAGCAGCACGAACATACGAACCAGGAGCCAAAATCAATACAAACACAAAACCAGCCAAGGCATTTCTCGGATGCTTAACTTAGCAACCGTCTCGAACGAGTCAAATTGTGTTGCTGAAATCCCTTCGGCCACACTTCTCACAATATCCACCCAAAGGGTCTTCTTTCCTAATTCAAGTCACGGAATCATACCAGTATTCTCTCTTCTACTCAGTAATCTGAGGATAGGTCATCATTTTATACCAACGAGGGACGAGGGTCTTAATACAATCCACACCTCATGTCATTACCTGACTCGACAAAGGAAAACTTGGTATGTGCACCGGAGTTCACGGTAAACTGTAGGAGGGCGGGGCTAACGCTCTGATTGAGTCAAATCTCATTGTTCAATGTTAGAGAGTAAGTTTTCTGGAGGTCATTGGAGCTCTAGTAACCAGGGTGGTTTGTGTACACAGTAGCTTTCATTCAGAG
>CM051013.1:7315011-7317511 GCA_027704905.1 Muraenolepis orangiensis | reverse complement strand
CTAAAGCACACCTTGAAGTCCAGGTACCAGTCCAAACGCAGGGATCTGAGAGGTTCTGAACGTGCGCTAATTATGTTCAGTTTATTTTATTTTAATTATTTATTTTAATTATTATTTATTATTTTATTATTTTGTTTTTTTATAATAGAGAGAGAGAGAAGTAACCTTCGCGCCCGTGTGTGTGTGTGTGTGTGTGTATTTGCGAATGCAAAGTCTGCCTGTGTGTGTGTATTGGTGTGTTTTTGTGTGTGTGGGAGAGAGAGAGAGAGAGAGAGAGAGAGAGAGAGAGAGAGAGAGAGAGAGAGAGAGAGAGAGAGAGAGAGAGTCTGTTAGAGTCTAGGGGTGAATGGGGGTTAGGTTAGAAGGTGTTTCTCGCTCAGCTCCCCGTTTGCAGTTGATGAAAACTCGGTGTCTCCGGGCCAATAGCAGCATCTGCGTGTGTGTGTGTGAGCGTGTGTGTGTGTGTGTGTGTGTATGTGCCTGTGTGCGTGTGCGTGTGTGTGTGTGTTTGGGGCATTTCTCCCTCCGATGTGCTTGTGAGAAAGAGGGAGAAGGTGCAATAAAAACCATCCAGCGGTCCAGACCTCCTATTTGTTACGCGTGTCGAGAGACTGACAGCCACCCCGGAATAAAATAAGTGATAATAAAACATCTCACCTGTTGCACCCGCAGCCCCCCCCCCCCCCCCCCCCCTTCCTAAGAAAACCAGCGCTGAAACCACCAATTATGAAAGATTAAGGACAGTAAATATTACACCCTGGTGTCGCCAAACCGAAAGCCTCTGGTAATTCTTAAGCACACACACACACCCACACACACACACCTGGTCTTTACTCTTTACTCTGTGCATCGTTACAGACGCCCGGAGCCTCCTGGTAAACAGGAATAGATTGGGGGCCCCGGTCCTCCCTGGTTAATAAATCTCCATTAGTTAAGTGTATAGACAGGGAGGCTTATCGGGCTGCAAGGGCCACTGGAAGTCTGTGCTTGCTACGCCTGTAGTAGTGCATGTGTGTGTGTGTGTGTGTATGTATGTGTGCTCAATCCCCTGTGTGTGTGTGTGTGTGCATGTGTGTGTGTACGTGTGCTCAATCCCCTGTGTGTGTGTGTGTGTGTGTGTGTGTGTGTGTGTGTGTGTGTGTGTGTGCTCATTCACGTGTGTGTGTGTGTCTGTGAACGTGCATCCCTGTGTGTGTGTGTGTGTGTGTGTGTGTGTGTGTGTGTGTGTGTGTGTGTGTGTGTGTGTGTGTGTTGCCTGCTGGTTCCCGGGAGAGAGTGAACATCTTCCATTAGGTCCCTAATGGAGCCCGGTAAGGTAGGGGCACCAACTGCCTAATCAACCCTGTCACTTTACACAACGCTACCCCCCTCCCCAATACACACACACACCACACACAAGGACGCATGCACGCACACACACACACAGACACACACAAACACACACACGTGTTGCGGCCCATCCACCTACACAAGTCTGCATGTCGGACCTGACAGAAAGCCCGGAGCCTCCTACACCCTCCCCTCCCTCCCCTCCCTCCCCTCCCCTCCTCTCCTCTCCTCTCCTCTCCTCTCCTCTCCTCTCCTCTCCTCTCCTCTCCTCTCCTCTCCTCTCCCTCCCCTCCCCTCCCTCCTCTCCCCTCCCCTCCCCTCCTCTCCTCTCCTCTCCCCTCCCCCGATCAGAGGGACAGCATGGTTGGTAATCAGGGGGTCTGTCAGTGCCGTCCTCTGATGGGCCTTTCACCATTAATATTTATCATGTTCCACCGGCGGCCCCCCCCATCACCCCACCTCCCCCCCCCCTGAGCTATGTCACCGCAACCAGCAGAGCTTTTAATATCCCCGTCCAGATCAATTCTGATTAGCATTCTGAGAGGCCTGTAGATTCACACAGTCATCGTCTGCTCAGATCCCTTTATTGTTAGAGAACACACACACACACAGAGAGAGAGAGAGAGAGAGAGAGAGAGAGAGAGAGAGAGAGAGAGAGAGAGAGAGAGAGAGAGAGAGAGAGAGAGAGAGAGAGAGAGAGAGAGAGAGAGAGAGAGAGAGAGAGCTAGTGGATCAGATAGATTCAGTAGCAGTAAAACACATGGGCCATTAAGTGAAAGCGAGTGTGAAACGCACGCCGTCTGACAGACAAAGTCAAACACCAGCGGACGGCGAGAGCTCCTAATGAGAAGGAATGGAGCCGGCCGAGGAGAACAAGGGAGAGAAAAACACACCAACCCCCGAAAGACAAAGACAGAGAAGGACGACGCCATGTTGAGCCGTGCAAACCTCAGACTCAAGTCGAGGCATCGTGAAATGATTGGTCATCATTCAGGGGGGGGGACATTGTTGTGGTTCACAACCCACGGCAAAACAATGTTTTAACTAGAGGGCCCTCAGTAGAGCGTATAGACCCTTTGACCTGTGACCTCTGAGGCTAAACCATCCCTCTAAAGCAACAGCTGTTGCTAAAGAATAATCCTGGATACAGAATCGGATCCGGATCTGGACT
>CM051013.1:7302511-7310011 GCA_027704905.1 Muraenolepis orangiensis | reverse complement strand
GGTTTGAATGGAAGCGTCCGCCCTCGTTTAATTGTTTTTGTCCTTTTTGAAACCGTTTAGTTTGGAAATCAAAATTGGCCCATCGCTGTCTTTCTCCCACACACACACACACATTAACACCCCCCCCACACCCACACCTACACACACACACACACACACACACACACACACACGTCGAACGCCGCTTATAAAGAGCGCTCAGCGGCTCTGTGGCCCCTGAGCGGGGGGGGCCCGCGGTGACCCCTAGGTGAGCGGTTAGCGCCTCGTCGGGGACCTTAGTCTCCACCTGCGCCGGCGGTGTGTGTGTGTACCTGCCTTCATTAAAGCATGAGGCCTCTCTCGACGGTCTCCACTTTACACACGACCGTATATTACATAGGGGGGTGGGGGGGAGGGGGTGGAGGGGGGTGAGGGGGGGTGGGGAGACTCATAAGGAAAGCTTGTAAAAAGGATAATTACCGTTCCACCGGGGAGCTGAAAGTTTGTTTTTTAATTAGTGCTCTTTGTCCGACACGGTGGATATTTAGAGATAATAAACTTTGCGTATCACTTTTTTATGTAATGCGTGTATTTCTCAGGAATCCCCACGGCCTCCGTGATTAAAGACACAAGCGGGGGTCCCTCCCTAACCGGAGCCCCCGGCTCCTAATGAACACATCAATATTAATCCCGCAAAAGAAACAGGGATTAGCGCAACTTTAACGCCGTGCGGCGCTGCGGTAGTGGGATAATTAATGGAGAGGACTTAACGTAATTCATAAATTCACACCATCACCCTCCTCACACTCTGAGGAGTCTCCCTATCCCTGGGCCAATCAACAGCTCCAGAAGATCAAGAAGACGACCTCCTGCTGTACCCGTCAGACGTAGTTAAGATTGTGTTTCAGGCCGGCGATGTGAGGAGAAGAGGAGAAGAGGAGAAGAGGAGGAGAGGAGAAGAGGAGGAGAAGAGGAGGAGAAGAGGAGGAGAGCGCCCCTGAGGTGGACGGCGGCCAGCGGGAGCGAGGGCTCACTAAACGCTCCAGTAAAAGATCCAGCGCATCACGTTGTTGTGTTGGACACAAACACCTCGCCGCCTTCCGCAGAGCGGAGAGGAGCAGTAGATCAATTCAAGAGGAACAGTGGATATTAGGTTTAAGAAAAGGCTCTCCGGTGGAGCCACTGATGGGGACTGTGTTTTTGTAGCCTACATTAAATTGATCAGTTGAACAACCGGGGTGGTTAAGTGGCTCTCAAAGGCACTTGGCTATTTTTACCGGTTCTCTCGAGTCCCGCTGCCTCTTTCTGAGTCTAGTTTTCTGAGTCCTTTCTTGTTACAGGGTTGTGTCAGGGCTGAGCGGGAGCAGCGGCAAAGAGAGAGAGAGAGAGAGAGAGAGAGAGAGAGAGAGAGAGAGAGAGAGAGAGAGAGAGAGAGAGAGAGAGAGAGAGAGAGAGAGAGAGAGAGAGAGAGAGAGAGAGAGAGAGAGAGAGAGAGAGGTGTTTTGTATAACGATGAATCAATACAGCAACGCTGTTACGGCTGCGGGTTCTGTGTGTGTGTGTGTGTTATGTATATGAGCTGTGCCGTTGCCCAGACGTCATTGGATGCCGGCGTCCTGTCCCTCCCCCGGTAGGCGGGACCGAAGATCCGAAGGTCTGGATTGGAGGATGTCAGGCTCGACTCTCCAATCTCCGCGCCGCCTGTCCGGCGACAGCTGTTAAGACCGTGTGCATCGTGTTAGTCGGGAGAGGTCTGAATCTGTGTCAGACGTCTCAATAACTCCTCCGAGATACTAACGAACGTATTGTTAGCAGGTGTGTTGATGTGTGTGATCTTGACGACTGTTGTGTTGGGGAGCCCCGTGCGCCGTGGTTGCCTTGCTTCCCGGCGGTGTCTTGTAGCCGCATATTCTTTTGTTAGCCCTGTTCGTTTTCCCCTGGTAGAAGGGAGGTTTCGTTTGTGTGTTTGCTTGTTTGGTTTGGGCAACTTATAATACCACCCTTATGTAAGGAGTTCCATCGGTTCCTTTGGTGTTCCTGTAACGTGCTGCCTTAGTGGCTTTTGTTTTGATTGTGGCTGTTTTTGCCAACGTTATTGTATGTTCATTTATTAAAACAACTTCTTATTTACCAAGTACAACTGGTTAAATGTTCTTTCCCACTCTCCCCGAGCTGGGACGTAACTATTGAGAAAAGTATTTCTGACGAAAGAGTCCACGGAAAACATGAATATTTCATGACACCTTAAAAGGGATTTGTTCATATCCCAAATCACTTTGTCTCCCACAATGTAACCAGGAATTGAGTCTCTAGACGAACACACAGGAGTCATAAAAACAAAACCAAACAACCAAAACAACAGCCCGCCCGCTTGGGTTTCACTCACCACGTGTCGTTGTTTAGACGACCGCTCTGTGAGGACGCTAACCGCCGAGAAACACCAGATAGAGCCACACCGCACCGGTGTCACAATAGTATAATACTGTTGTACTATTCCCAGAGACGGACGCTTTTACCCAAAGTGATCTACATTGTGAACAAGGCAACGGACCAAATGCACGTGACGATGGCATTTTTTATTAATCTCTGATGCTTCATGTCCACCTCAGTGAAGGCTGAGCCTCAGTGAAGGCTGAGCCTCAGTGAAGGCTCAGCCTCAGTGAAGGCTCAGCCTCAGTGAAGGCTCAGCCTGAGCTCAGCCTACCGTCTGTTTACAACGATCGGCCAATCAACACATTGTGTGCGTGGCGATCATCGTCCACCGGATCATCATAGTGCATATTATTCACTACTGTGTGTAGTGCATCGTATGCTGGAGCATTTTACTTTTAGTGTCAGCATCCGCTACACGCCAACGTTCTTCTGACATAAGTATAATAATATATACGACATGAGAGTTCAACAAGAGTTAAAATCATCATAGATGTGTTTTCGTTGTGTCATCGTTAATTTGATAAATTCATCACTCCATCACTGGAATTAGTTTAACACACGTGCACGCACCCACACACACACACGCCCACGCACACACACAAACACACACACACACACACACACACACACACACACACACACACACACACACACACACACTTGTCTAACAAACTTGTACTGGTAGGAACTACTATATAAGGGCTGTAATCAAGAGGAAAAGAGGCCATTAAGTATACGTTGGAAAAACAAATCTTCAGTCATTTGGTCTTCAGGTCATCTTGGAGGCCCACCAGACCCTGGATCCTCCATCCAGGAGTCCTCTTCTGAGGTGGAGGCCGCTGACCACTACCCCACTGCCCCGGCCGCGCCCTGGCAGGTGGTGGTGTCCTACGACTCCCTCAGAAATGTCATCTCCGCCCTGCTCACTCAGGTATCCACGTTGCTCAAGTTGTCCCACATGTACTGTACTTGTACTGTACATGTGTACTGTGTGTGCCACACATCTGTCTCCAGTCATTACATCCTGAAATACAGTAGGAGGTATTGAATTAGAGGCAGGGAGCTGGGAGCCACAGCAAGGTTCATGTTCAGATGAATGCAGCTGGAGGAGCCTGCACCTCTGCAACAGCTCCTGAATCTCGTGGTTGACTTGTGTCTACCGTAGAGTGTCTAAACCAGGTGTCCGCTGGTGTTGTGCTCTCCAGGTCAGCCGTAGGAGGTTCCCCCCTCCTGTGATGTGCTCCACCATCCTCCAGGAGACCCATCGCCTCTTCCTCTCCTCCTTCCCCTGGGTCAGGGTGACCGAGGACCAGTGTCAGGCCAACTGTCTTCTGCAGCCAAATGCTCCATACAAGGTCTCCACTTGGTTGAATAAGATACTTCATGGACGACATATTCGTGACTTATCAGTGTGTTCAGTGTCTTAGTGTCTTAAGACGTTCATTTGTATTCTGAACACAAAGATGTTAAACAATGAAGTGCAGTGTAGCAACTTGCAATTCATTGTAATGCTTTCTTTAATGAAGATTAACCTTAACTGGTCAAATTAAATTAAATGTTAAATTTTATAATATATAACATGTTTGAGGTCTGAGTGGCAGCATGCGTGTGTCTTGTGTGTCCATCCTCCAGCTGGCCAAGTCCATCGTGGGCCACCTGGAGCAGGAGTTGGTCCCCAGGGACAGTCTGGAGATGTCTCTGCTCACCACTCCACACATCTTCCAGCATTACACAGTCTACCTGGTGGCTCTCGGCATAGCCCGGCTGGTCCCGGATCAGCTGGAAGCTAGCCAGGAGGACCTGCTGGTCAGTGACTGGGCTTTGCAGGACCTACTAGCATTTAATCAATGGCTTTATTGGATTAAATTGCATAACTGTTTGGAAGTTGGCTAATGAAGCGATAGTTTAACACTATACTGCTTAGAAATAATACATCATAAAACACAAATACACAAATAATCTTACAAGATCAAAACAAACTACATATATAGCTATATTATTATGTGTTGAGCAGATCAAACAATACAAATTGATTCTCAACATACTGGTGACATGAAAGCCCATGTGGTCTAAACACCCATTCACATGTATATTGTATTCATCCAGAGCAGTGGTTCCCAACCTGGGGGGCGCGCCCCCCTTGGGGGGGCGCCAAAGATCGCAGGGGGGGCGCCAGGCCTCAGATGATTTGAGGCCTAATATCATATTTCAATTTTTTTTTTTTTTTTTTTTTTTAAGTTTTTTACATATAATTGTAACGCAATACATGTGTCGCTAAAAGCCTTGTCTCTACATTACAATAAAATATAGAAATTTATTGATTAATTAATTTTAATAAAAATTCTACAAATTAATCTGATACTCCTCCGATTCGCGCCAACATTGACGTTACTGTGTCAGCTTCTGTAGTAGTAACAGTTTGCTGTGCTTGCTAGCTAGCGACCAACTTCATAAGGTGAATATTTTGTCTAAAAATGTCTGAAAAACGTAAAGGAGATGACAGCTCATCTGCAATCAAAAAGAAAATGAGGACCTACCTAGAGAGCTATCTTAACTTAGGTTTCATGGAGGGAACGGACAAAACCCGCCCAGAGTGTGTGATATGCAGAGAGAAGCTAGCCAACGACAGCATGAAACCCTGCAAAATGAAGAGACACCAACAGACCATGCACCCAGAAACGGTCGGGCGTGATCGGGACTTTTTCATAAAGAAACAACAGTTTGTTAGGGCTGGCAGCGATGTACAGAAGGCCACCTCTTTTGAATGTGCACTTTTAATAGCAAAGGCAAAGAAACCGCACAACATTGGCGAGCAGCTCATTAAGCCAGCTTGCATTAAAATGGTTGAGAAACTGTGCGGCCCGCAGGTGGCGGAGAAGCTAAAAACTGTACCACTGTCAAACAATACGGTGAAAGACAGAATTGACAAGATGGCAAGTAACTGCGAGCTGCAGCTGCTCGAAAAGCTTGGAAAGGGGCCATTTGCCATACAACTTGATGAAACTACAACTGTAGCAGACGAGGCTGTGCTCATCGTTTATGTGCAATATATCGATGGGGAAGATTTGAAGCAGGACATTCTTATGTCAGTCAACCTTACCACTACCACCCGGGGTGAGGACATTTTTACTGCAGTGGATTCTTTTTATTAGGCATAGTCTATTATTTTGAAGTGTCCTGTTCTTCGAAATTTTAAATAAATATGATGCATACAATTGCAAGTTAGTAGCTAATAAAGGCATAAAAAGACAGAAATGTATCATTTTTTCTTTAATAGAAATGTTTCTTCTGCGCGTAAGGTCTCGGTTTCAGTTGGATTATTTGTCACAGTTGCTCCGATCAGATCGGTATCCTCCATTTTGTAGATTATTTACGACTTTTGAATCCACATAAACACATCGGCAAAATCCGGCTTACTTTGAGTATGTGTTTAATCTCTTTGCGAATTGTTTCCACTTGCGCCGTCCTTTAATTTATTCATACAGCGGGCATCCAAATGAAATAATCCCGAGTCCAATACCCATCAAAGTCACTCCAATAGTGCTCCTTAATAACGCTTTCATCCTCCTTTAACGAAATACTTTACATTCATCCAGTTTGTGACAGTAGTTGTAGCATTTTTGAGACTTTGAAACTCAAATTAACGCTGTTCAAAGTTTGGGGGGGGGGGGCGCAAATTCCAACAGGAGTCATTTGGGGGGGCTCTGGGTGAAAAAGGTTGGGAACCCCTGATCCAGAGGATGAAAGTGGTGGTGAAGCGCCCTCCTCCCGGCTCTATGCTGACCATCAGCAGCGACCTGGTGGACGACCTGCTGGTCCAGCTGATACTCAACATGAACAACATGAACCCGCAGGGCGACCAGCAGGAGCTCCTGTACCTCACTCTCAGGGTAGGTCCTACAAGCAGCAGTATTACTACTACTACTACTACTACTATTTATACGACTAGTAGTACTGTTACTACTACTACGACTACCACTATTACTTCTACTACTACTTCTACTACTACTATTTATACGACTAGTAGTACTGTTACTACTACTACTACTACTACTACTACTACTGCTACTAGTAGCACTGCTGCTACTACTACTACAATTGTATTATGGCAATACTGCTGCTGCCACTATTAGATTCTTCTTCAGTCGAACCGACTGATTAATTAATTAATTTGAGCTGTTAATATGTACCTATTGACCAGGTGTGCAAGCAGTCATATCTCCTTCTGCAAGCTTGTTTCCTACCTTTCTTCTTCTCTCACTCTTCTTTGTTTCTGTCCCTTCTTCATCCCTCCTCCCTCTGCCTTCCATTTCCTCTCATTCTTGCTCCTCCTTCTCTCACAGATGAGTGGTTTCATCATGGGCCATTTGAGGAAGATGCCCGGCATCGCCGTGGGCACCGGCCTCCCTCCTCCCTGCTGGGACATCCAAAGAATGGCTAAGCTGCTGCAGATCAGCCTGGTGACGACCTCTCTCCAGGTAGTCCTCCATTGATCACTGCTAACATATTTCATGAGGTTATGAAGTTCAACAAGAAGATCAAATGATCAACCCCATCTATACATCTTAAGAACAGGATACATGATCACTAAATCCAAGCTGCTCTTGTGTGAACGTGTTGTGGAGGAGAGCTGGCTTAAGACGTCTTCTCCCTCCTCTCTGTTGAAGGGCAATGATCGGTTCTTCTCCAAGGCCTTCTCTGTGGTTGTGGAGACCGTGCTGTCCGGCTACCACTCAGACTCGAGGCTTGAGGAGACCTCCATCCCCACCAAAGGTAATCACGTCGGACAAAAAATAAATCATTAATAAATTAACTTTAATTAAATTCAATTAAAATGTTAAGTTGAAAAGCAATAGGTGTACTGGCCGTTTAATTGAAACCTAACAAAAAATACTGCAAATGTATTTCTTCATTATTTACCATAGTAAATAGAGAATAAGTCAATTGACAATTTGCAACAAACAATATGTTGCCCAATTTCATGAGCCCCTAACAAGGGATTCAATTATATTCATCCTCTCATCTCGTTCTTCTCTCAGCTCCCAGCTCCTGGAGCAGGAGATGGAGGCGTGGCTCTTTAGCAGACGC
>CM051013.1:7195748-7301511 GCA_027704905.1 Muraenolepis orangiensis | reverse complement strand
GTCTCAACTGATTAGATTCCATAGAATTTGTACCTACCCAGAGGATGTGGAACGAGCCACACAAGTACTGTTCACAGCCCTTGGGCCCCGTGGATACTCACGGAGGTTCCTAAGGGAAATTAGGACAGAGGTAAAACAAATCTTCCAAAATAATGATAGGTATGTTAAAGACAGGGATGAGCGCTATATTATACCTGTGGTCACTACTTACTCCAAATCCCTGGCCAGACTCAGTAAAAACCTGAAAACCAACTTCCAGCAGGCCCAAGAAAAAATTGGGGAATTAAATAGGTTCAGGGTTATTTCAGCCTTCAGGAGAAACAAAAATCTCAGAGACAGACTGGTACATTCTAACCTAAATAAAGGACCTCCTACGATACCCCTTGAAAAAAAGTACTTTAAACAGACCGAGTATATAGGTAACAAATACTCCGGTCTAGGGGTTCCGATTAAGGAGAAAATAGGGTTTAAAACCAAGAATGCAATATATGCACTAAAATGTGCACGGTGCCACAAACTGTACATTGGAGAAACCAAGAATTCTATAGAAAGCAGGTTAAAGCAGCACATCTATCAGATCAGGAGAGGCAATTGCTCCACTGTTCTGTATACTCACTTTTTATCACATGGACTCGAGAACCTCAGAGTAGAGGGCCTCGAGTCCAGTAGGACCTGGATTAAAACTATTAGGCAAAGAACAGAGAGAACGTGGATTAGACTCCTAAAAACCATCGACCCTTGTGGGTTAAATGAAAAATACTAAACTAATGAGTTTATAATGGAGTCTTCGAACCAAATCCCTCTGTTCCTTTTTATACCTTTTTGTTTATGTTTTTAATCATACAAACCCTTTCTTTTTTTCCCCCCTCCCTTCCTCCTCTTTTGAACTCCTTATCTCCTTTTCCTCTCTTTACACATCTTATATATAAAAATCAAGAACACTAATCAGTCCTGTGCCCGTGCATTGCCAGCATACTTGTGTGCTGGGCATTTTTTCCTAACCTAACCCAGCCTGTGCCTGGACTGACTGTTAATATAAAGATTCATTTTTTAACTGGTGTCTTTGATTCCTACTAAGGGAATGATATAGGAATTGTTTGAAACTAAATGTGTAAGGATTCCTTCCAAACTATAGAGGGCGCCGATAGCTTTAGGAGGCATTTTATGGGTGACCCGGAAGTAACAGGTTGTTGGTCAATTAGGAAATAATTGCCATCACCTGTTTCCCCCTCTATATAAGTTCCTTGGTTTGGTCAGTCACTCTCTCACCTCTGAAGAAGCCTCCAGGAGGTGAAACGTCAGGTAGTTCTTTTTAAATCTTTTACCCTTTTAGCCCTACTGTTTTTGTTACAAGTTGTGGTCCATGGTTTCTATCAAATGGTTAAAAAACGTTTTTATCAAATGTTTTTTTAGAAAAAGCTAATATATACCTTGGTTTTTTTTCCAAATGGTTTTTTTTCTTTTTTAAGAAAACAAATGTATAACCTTTGGACCAAGGGGAACTAAAGACAGCAGCTGGTTCTGCTGCCCTACCTCCCCATTTCTTGTACAATTGGACCTCGGTCCCAAGTATTTAGCCTATTTGCCTAGCATTAGCATTTATACCAAAAACAAACACACTTGAAGGGGGAAAAGCACACAGGTCTAAAAACGTGACCAGCAACCCTCTTTTTTGTTGTGTTTGTGTGGATGTGGTGTGGTGTGACACACATTTATTTTTGCTATCCATTTTGTGTGGTTTGAAATTTGAGATAAACTTGCACGCGTGTTTTATATTATCTCACCGTATTACTATGGATTAGTTGTCCCACCTTTTCAGATCTGTGGGTGAACCTACCTTCTAAATCCAAGTGTGGAAATTAAAGGTTGGAGTTATCACTCCGTAATCCGTATATTTTGTTAAAAACAAAGCTAAAAATGTGCAAATAGGCAAAATCAGCAATTACAGTGGGAATCGAAACCTCCCTTTTCTTTTAAATTTCTTTCTTTGTTTAGATATATATAGATACATTTCCCTTTCTCTATATATATTTAAAACCTTTTCTTATCCCCCTCCCTATCCCTGTTTGAGTGTACCCCCTTGTTTTAAAGGTTTTTTTTCTCGGTCATTTTTATATTGCCAGTCACATCTTCTTACTGGAGTGAGAGTTTAAATGGGAACCAGAGGGACCAACAGACTGGCCCCCCTTATGAATCCTAGAAGGGGCCACACTAGGAAAGCGGGATATAATGGTGGGAGGGAAATTAACCCAAAACCCTGCCCTCTTGTTGATCCCTATCCTAATCCCTTGAATGTTCCCCTAACTAAACATTACTTTAAACTTTTACAAGCGGTCCATCATTCAGAGATTCTGGACCACTCCATTTCCACAGGGGTTTGTCCTGTGGGGATGTTAAAACAGGTAGAGAGACTGGCAACTTTTATAAAACCGTCTTCACCGTCGGAAAATACAAAAGAAAAAATAAGAAGTAATACGGCAAGGTGGTTAGAATTAAATTTGCAAATCTTGAGGGAACACTATGATGAAGTTTTAGCTTCATCTTTAGAGGACCCTCAAGTGTTCGATCTGGAAGCATTTCAAAAGGCTGTAGTTTGGGGCAGGGTAAGGTACAAACGTAAGTTCACAAATACATCAGTGGACACCTTACGAGCTATGTTGCAAACCCCGGGAGTGAATCCATCCTCCCAGCCCCCCTTAGCCATGCACCATACTAACTACCCACCCCTACCTGTGAGGAATCAACCTGGGGGCATTACGCCATATATACAGAGAGTTTTGACTCCTAGAAACATAAGGCGAATGCCAACCGGGCCCCCACCCGGGTTAGACATCCCGGGAAGGACCCCTACTCCAGGTATTATCCAACACCCTCAGGTCCCTGGGGGATCCTCACAGGACACTTCAACTAGGGGTGAAGAACTCCTACTGATGGACTTTTCTGACAATGTAAAGTGTCTGGCAACACTTCAACATCATACACAGCTCCCGGTTAGATCAACACAGGGCTCTGCATTGACTGGGGAAAGCCGAGTGGTGGCGACTGTATCTCCCTCTCTTACCACAGGTGTATCAAGGCATTTGGTACAGACCGTGGCTCAAGTCCAGTCGTCCTCCTCCTCTAACACCATCCCCCCCAATCTAAGGGTTGAGTCCTTGCCCTTGGGTGAGGATGCGAAGATCCAGAGTCCTCCAATAGGAGACCTGAATCCGAAAGGATTGGAACCCCTGATGGGTACTATTGGGGAGATTGAGGACTTAGAGGGCGTTGGTAGGTATCACAGAGTTCTCTCTAACGTAGCGGTTGTCAATCAGGATACCATTAACTTTTCTCCGGTAGAATCCCAGCCACAGAAGCCCTCTAAGAGGACTGAACGGTTTTGTAATAAAACCATGGTGGATCCCATGTTGTCCATATATGGGCCCAACACTCATCTGACCCCTTCCCTTATTCCTTCCCCTGTCCCCAGTCCTGACCCATCCCAGGTGCCTAACCCTAACCCCAACCCCAATCCTAACCTTAACCTACCCCAGGTTCTTTCCCTTACCCCCAATCCCAACCCTAATCCTAACCCTAACCCACCCCGACCTGGGCCCAAGCCTAACCCATCCCGACCTGGGCCCAACCCTAACCCCAATCCTAACCCTAACCCATCCCGATCAGGGCCTAACCCTAACCCACCCCGACCTGGGCCTAACCCTAACCCTAGCCCACCTCGATCTGGGCCTAACCCCAATCCCGACCCTAACCTGGACCTGAATTCCTTTCCCATCCCAGATCCACCACCAGTCGTTCAAAACCTGCGCTGGGAACCTACCAAACATCCAAATACAATGAGAAAAATAAAGGATTGGGAAATTGAAGTCACTAAACCTATTTTGGTATTGGGAGATTCCAATTTGGCACGTATACCGACCTTTCAGGATGATGGTATCCAAATAGATAGTTTCCCTGGCGCTAACTTCTATCATGCCAGGGGACTGCTGGAGAAATTGACACCCCATCTACAGATAGAAAGGGTTATTTTGTCATTTGGCCTTAACAACTGCCTCTCAAAGCAAACGGCTAGCACGTCTTGGAAACAATTGCAGCAATTGATGAGGACCTGTGAAAATAAATTTCCAAATGCCATGATATATGTACCTCTGATTAGCTTCTCTGATAGATTACAAAGAGACCAACAGAGTCTGCTGAACAGATTGAACACCACAATAAAGGAGAAGTGTAGATACTTACCTGCTCTGGAAGGAGCTCAATTTAAGGTGATGCCACAAGATCCGGTTCACTGGACAGCAGAGACTGGTGGGAAGATGCTCCAGCTTTGGAGGGAGCATTTAAACTCCTAGGGGGAGACGACTGTCTATCTACAGCTCCCCTATCCAACATCCTGAACCTCTCCAGATCTTATGTTTTATCTGAAACAGAGAGAGCGGTATTGGAGTTGGGACTCTCGTTCATTCCCACACCAAAACAGTTGGACCGCGGGGAACTTCGGAGGGATCTCCATAAATATCACAGGAGACTTAAGGTGTTGGATCATTTTGATTACAACACAGACTTTCCCCAGATGCCCTGGACGGATCCTTCGGTGTGGGAACCCAGACAAGTGTCATCAGACATTACAACACTTATACAGAAAGATCTGGAATCTTTGAGAAATTTCAGACCCAATCCTACGGTGAAGTATAATCTTAATATAGAGCAATTACAGGCTATTAATAAGTTAAGCCGCAATGAGGCTATTATTATTAAACCAGCAGACAAAGGTTCACAGGTAGTGATTATGGACAGGGTTCAGTACCTACAGGAGGCAGATAAACAACTATCGAATAGGAATCATTATGCTCCACTATTCCACTCTATGCAGCCGGAAACACAGGGCATGATCAAAGATCTAGTGTTCCAATTGTTCCAGGCTAAGCAAATTACATCTAAGCAAATGACCTACCTGATAGGCCCCGAGGTACCGAAGCCGAGGACATTTTATCTGCTTCCTAAAATACACAAGCCATTCGATAAGTGGACCGTCCCAGGTGAAGTTCCCTGTGGTCGCCCTATAGTGAGTGACTGCGGCTCAGAGTCATCACGCATTGCGGAGTACTTGGATTATTTTCTTAACCCCCTTTCGCAAAAACACACATCATATATAAAAGATACATATGATTTTGTGGATAAACTGAAGGGGCGGACAGTGCTTAACAATGCGTTTTTATTTTCTATTGATATCAATTCTTTATATACCAATATTGATACGGCTCTGGGCCTACAGTCTATTAGAGCTGCTTTTGACAAATTCCCTGATGACCAACGGCCAGATGATATCATCTTGCAATTGTTGGAACTGGGTTTGACGAGGAATGATTTCGAGTTTAACAAAAAACATTATCTCCAAATACATGGTACGGCCATGGGGAAGAGATTTGCCCCGGCTTACGCCAACCTATATATGTGTTCATGGGAGGAAACGGCCTTTCTTAAATGCAAGACGTTGCCTTCCATATATTTTCGTTATTTGGACGACATATTTGGAATTTGGGAGGGCCCCGTGGAGGAGTTTGAGGACTTCCTTCGGGTATTAAACTCGCATCATCCAGCAATTACAATCACTCATAATCTGCAGAAGGAAAAATTGGAGTTTTTGGATACGCAGGTATTCCTCATCTCTGATGGGGAGGAGAAGAAACAATTGGCAACTCGGGTCTTCTTTAAAGAAACAGATAGACATGCCCTTCTCCATAAAAAAAGCTATCATCCCAAGCATACCTATAAAGGACTAATCAAGTCTCAACTGATTAGATTCCATAGGATTTGTACCTACCCAGAGGATGTGGAACGAGCCACACAAGTACTGTTCACAGCCCTTGGGCCCCGTGGATACTCACGGAGGTTCCTAAGGGAAATTAGGACAGAGGTAAAACAAATCTTCCAAAATAATGATAGGTATGTTAAAGACAGGGATGAGCGCTATATTATACCTGTGGTCACTACTTACTCCAAATCCCTGGCCAGACTCAGTAAAAACCTGAAAACCAACTTCCAGCAGGCCCAAGAAAAAATTGGGGAATTAAATAGGTTCAGGGTTATTTCAGCCTTCAGGAGAAACAAAAATCTCAGAGACAGACTGGTACATTCTAACCTAAATAAAGGACCTCCTACGATACCCCTTGAAAAAAAGTACTTTAAACAGACCGAGTATATAGGTAACAAATACTCCGGTCTAGGGGTTCCGATTAAGGAGAAAATAGGGTTTAAAACCAAGAATGCAATATATGCACTAAAATGTGCACGGTGCCACAAACTGTACATTGGAGAAACCAAGAATTCTATAGAAAGCAGGTTAAAGCAGCACATCTATCAGATCAGGAGAGGCAATTGCTCCACTGTTCTGTATACTCACTTTTTATCACATGGACTCGAGAACCTCAGAGTAGAGGGCCTCGAGTCCAGTAGGACCTGGATTAAAACTATTAGGCAAAGAACAGAGAGAACGTGGATTAGACTCCTAAAAACCATCGACCCTTGTGGGTTAAATGAAAAATACTAAACTAATGAGTTTATAATGGAGTCTTCGAACCAAATCCCTCTGTTCCTTTTTATACCTTTTTGTTTATGTTTTTAATCATACAAACCCTTTCTTTTTTTCCCCCCTCCCTTCCTCCTCTTTTGAACTCCTTATCTCCTTTTCCTCTCTTTACACATCTTATATATAAAAATCAAGAACACTAATCAGTCCTGTGCCCGTGCATTGCCAGCATACTTGTGTGCTGGGCATTTTTTCCTAACCTAACCCAGCCTGTGCCTGGACTGACTGTTAATATAAAGATTCATTTTTTAACTGGTGTCTTTGATTCCTACTAAGGGAATGATATAGGAATTGTTTGAAACTAAATGTGTAAGGATTCCTTCCAAACTATAGAGGGCGCCGATAGCTTTAGGAGGCATTTTATGGGTGACCCGGAAGTAACAGGTTGTTGGTCAATTAGGAAATAATTGCCATCACCTGTTTCCCCCTCTATATAAGTTCCTTGGTTTGGTCAGTCACTCTCTCACCTCTGAAGAAGCCTCCAGGAGGTGAAACGTCAGGTAGTTCTTTTTAAATCTTTTACCCTTTTAGCCCTACTGTTTTTGTTACAAGTTGTGGTCCATGGTTTCTATCAAATGGTTAAAAAACGTTTTTATCAAATGTTTTTTTAGAAAAAGCTAATATATACCTTGGTTTTTTTTCCAAATGGTTTTTTTTCTTTTTTAAGAAAACAAATGTATAACCTTTGGACCAAGGGGAACTAAAGACAGCAGCTGGTTCTGCTGCCCTACCTCCCCATTTCTTGTACAATTGGACCTCGGTCCCAAGTATTTAGCCTATTTGCCTAGCATTAGCATTTATACCAAAAACAAACACACTTGAAGGGGGAAAAGCACACAGGTCTAAAAACGTGACCAGCAACCCTCTTTTTTGTTGTGTTTGTGTGGATGTGGTGTGGTGTGACACACATTTATTTTTGCTATCCATTTTGTGTGGTTTGAAATTTGAGATAAACTTGCACGCGTGTTTTATATTATCTCACCGTATTACTATGGATTAGTTGTCCCACCTTTTCAGATCTGTGGGTGAACCTACCTTCTAAATCCAAGTGTGGAAATTAAAGGTTGGAGTTATCACTCCGTAATCCGTATATTTTGTTAAAAACAAAGCTAAAAATGTGCAAATAGGCAAAATCAGCAATTACAGTGGGAATCGAAACCTCCCTTTTCTTTTAAATTTCTTTCTTTGTTTAGATATATATAGATACATTTCCCTTTCTCTATATATATTTAAAACCTTTTCTTATCCCCCTCCCTATCCCTGTTTGAGTGTACCCCCTTGTTTTAAAGGTTTTTTTCCTCGGTCATTTTTATATTGCCAGTCACATCTTCTTACTGGAGTGAGAGTTTAAATGGGAACCAGAGGGACCAACAGACTGGCCCCCCTTATGAATCCTAGAAGGGGCCACACTAGGAAAGCGGGATATAATGGTGGGAGGGAAATTAACCCAAAACCCTGCCCTCTTGTTGATCCCTATCCTAATCCCTTGAATGTTCCCCTAACTAAACATTACTTTAAACTTTTACAAGCGGTCCATCATTCAGAGATTCTGGACCACTCCATTTCCACAGGGGTTTGTCCTGTGGGGATGTTAAAACAGGTAGAGAGACTGGCAACTTTTATAAAACCGTCTTCACCGTCGGAAAATACAAAAGAAAAAATAAGAAGTAATACGGCAAGGTGGTTAGAATTAAATTTGCAAATCTTGAGGGAACACTATGATGAAGTTTTAGCTTCATCTTTAGAGGACCCTCAAGTGTTCGATCTGGAAGCATTTCAAAAGGCTGTAGTTTGGGGCAGGGTAAGGTACAAACGTAAGTTCACAAATACATCAGTGGACACCTTACGAGCTATGTTGCAAACCCCGGGAGTGAATCCATCCTCCCAGCCCCCCTTAGCCATGCACCATACTAACTACCCACCCCTACCTGTGAGGAATCAACCTGGGGGCATTACGCCATATATACAGAGAGTTTTGACTCCTAGAAACATAAGGCGAATGCCAACCGGGCCCCCACCCGGGTTAGACATCCCGGGAAGGACCCCTACTCCAGGTATTATCCAACACCCTCAGGTCCCTGGGGGATCCTCACAGGACACTTCAACTAGGGGTGAAGAACTCCTACTGATGGACTTTTCTGACAATGTAAAGTGTCTGGCAACACTTCAACATCATACACAGCTCCCGGTTAGATCAACACAGGGCTCTGCATTGACTGGGGAAAGCCGAGTGGTGGCGACTGTATCTCCCTCTCTTACCACAGGTGTATCAAGGCATTTGGTACAGACCGTGGCTCAAGTCCAGTCGTCCTCCTCCTCTAACACCATCCCCCCCAATCTAAGGGTTGAGTCCTTGCCCTTGGGTGAGGATGCGAAGATCCAGAGTCCTCCAATAGGAGACCTGAATCCGAAAGGATTGGAACCCCTGATGGGTACTATTGGGGAGATTGAGGACTTAGAGGGCGTTGGTAGGTATCACAGAGTTCTCTCTAACGTAGCGGTTGTCAATCAGGATACCATTAACTTTTCTCCGGTAGAATCCCAGCCACAGAAGCCCTCTAAGAGGACTGAACGGTTTTGTAATAAAACCATGGTGGATCCCATGTTGTCCATATATGGGCCCAACACTCATCTGACCCCTTCCCTTATTCCTTCCCCTGTCCCCAGTCCTGACCCATCCCAGGTGCCTAACCCTAACCCCAACCCCAATCCTAACCTTAACCTACCCCAGGTTCTTTCCCTTACCCCCAATCCCAACCCTAATCCTAACCCTAACCCACCCCGACCTGGGCCCAAGCCTAACCCATCCCGACCTGGGCCCAACCCTAACCCCAATCCTAACCCTAACCCATCCCGATCAGGGCCTAACCCTAACCCACCCCGACCTGGGCCTAACCCTAACCCTAGCCCACCTCGATCTGGGCCTAACCCCAATCCCGACCCTAACCTGGACCTGAATTCCTTTCCCATCCCAGATCCACCACCAGTCGTTCAAAACCTGCGCTGGGAACCTACCAAACATCCAAATACAATGAGAAAAATAAAGGATTGGGAAATTGAAGTCACTAAACCTATTTTGGTATTGGGAGATTCCAATTTGGCACGTATACCGACCTTTCAGGATGATGGTATCCAAATAGATAGTTTCCCTGGCGCTAACTTCTATCATGCCAGGGGACTGCTGGAGAAATTGACACCCCATCTACAGATAGAAAGGGTTATTTTGTCATTTGGCCTTAACAACTGCCTCTCAAAGCAAACGGCTAGCACGTCTTGGAAACAATTGCAGCAATTGATGAGGACCTGTGAAAATAAATTTCCAAATGCCATGATATATGTACCTCTGATTAGCTTCTCTGATAGATTACAAAGAGACCAACAGAGTCTGCTGAACAGATTGAACACCACAATAAAGGAGAAGTGTAGATACTTACCTGCTCTGGAAGGAGCTCAATTTAAGGTGATGCCACAAGATCCGGTTCACTGGACAGCAGAGACTGGTGGGAAGATGCTCCAGCTTTGGAGGGAGCATTTAAACTCCTAGGGGGAGACGACTGTCTATCTACAGCTCCCCATCCAACATCCTGAACCTCTCCAGATCTATGTTTTATCTGAAACAGAGAGAGCGGTATGGATAGTTGGGACTCTCGTTCATTCACACACCAAAAAACAGTTGGAATCGGGGGAAAAACTTCGAGGGATCTCCTAAATATTCACAGGAGAACTTAAGGTGTTGGATCATTTGATTACAACACGACTTTCCCCGATGCCCTGGAAGGATCCTTCGGTGCGGGGAACCCAGACAAGTGTCATCAGACATTACAACAACTTTATACAGAAAGACTGGACTCTTTGAGAAATTTCAGACCCAATCTAGGATGATGTATTAATCTTTAATATAGCAGCAATTACAGGACTATTAATAAGTAAGCCGCAATTGAGGCTATATTATTAAACAGCAGACAAAGGTTCACAGGTGGAATTATTGGACAGGGTTCGTACCTACAGGAGGCAGAAAAACAACTATCGAATAGGAATTCATTATGCTCCCCACAGACAGACACACAAGTCAGCAGACCGCAGTGTGCTCACAGCTCACAGGAAGACCGCAGGGGGGGGGGGCCTTCTGCGCCCACAGACTCGGAGTTAGCATCACAAGGATAATAGTATATATAGTATAGATAGGGCGCTCATGCTAGCCGGTAGCATAGCTAGCTGCAGTGTCTCTATATGCTGTGTGTGCCCCTTCTGGCTTCTGACGTGGGCAGCTTGACTCTGACAAGCTGCAGCATCTGAAGGAGCAGTTTCAGGTCAAACTGATTCTCAGAGCATTAAGCAGGAGAGACGGGAGATGGTTTTACAATATGTTGCTCCATATATTCTCATGGATTTCTTCCTCCATAACAAAATATATGGAGTAACATCCCCTCCGTTTAAAGGGCTCTGTGGTCCGTGATAAAGTGCAGAATGTGTGTGGATAAAACGACACGCCCCTCTGACGGGGTGGGGTCAAAGGGGCGTGGCGACGCCGCAGCAGTCAAAGCCATCCCGGAGAACACTGCAGCGTCCTGATTGGCTCGTTGCCTCTAAGCCAATCGAATGTCTTGAGGAATGAGGTTGGTGGTTAAGAGAGAATATGCCTTAAGACATGGAATATCAATGCATGCGTCTGCCTTTTTCATAATTGTATAACCATTATTACCTCAAACGCCCTTTAATTGGGGGGGGGGGGGAACTGAGCATGGTCCATGTGTGGTCCGTGTGTCTCCTCTCCTCTGTTGTCCTCCAGTCAGAGAAGACAGCCCACGTCTCTATTAATAACACGCTGGTGTTTTAGCCCTCTACCTCAACGCCGGTGCCGGACAGCCCTGATTAACAATTAAATGAGAAACCTAATGAAGCTGGCATCTTTGTGGCCACCCGAAATTTCCCCAGCGTACAAACAGGGGGTCCACATCTGGCTCTCTGTCGCCACTTTTTAACCTTCCTGCGAGAACACACGTCAACACGCTGCCAGCGCGGCGTGGACGGCACGCCACTCGAGAGAGGGGAGAGAGAGGGGGAGAGGGAGAGGGGGAGAGAGAGGATGAGGGAGAGAGGGAGAGAGAGAGAGAGAGGGGGGGAGAGGGAGAGGGGGAGAGAGAGGATGAGGGAGAGAGGTGTTGTGTATTGTACATACCTACGTATTACTGTAATAATACTGTAAATTGTGCAATTCATCTATCAATACATTTAGATTTAATTTAGAGTTAATTTAGTTATATTTTGTTTATACTAGTTTTGTTTGTTGTTATTTCGTTTTTAGCTTTTAGGTATTAGTATATTTGTGTCAGCATTTATTCCCCCTGTTTCAACTGTTGCACCTTAATTTCCCTCGGGATGAATAAAGTTATCTTGAATCTTGAATCTTGAATCTTATACTCCCGCTTGGCAGTGACGATGGTCTTACGGCGGTCGAAACGGGCTCTCGTATATTCCTCCGTATTCCCAGAGCCAAAGGCGGCGTTACGCGCGTGTAAGGCAGCGCGAACATCGCTGTTAATCCACGGTTTCTGGTTGGTGTATATCCGAACCGACTTGGTCGGAACAACGTCATCTATGCACTTCTTGATAAACCCGGTGACCGACGACGCATACTCGTTGATGTTATTGTCCGAGGCAACGCGGAACATGTGCCAGTCAGCGCGATCAAAACAATCCTGCAGCATAGAGTCCGATTGGTCGACCAGCATTGGACCTCCCTCACAGCGATCGATGATTTGCCAAACGGTGGGAGGAGGAGGGCCTTGTAGCCATCACGGAAGGGGGTGTAGCAGTGGTCGAGGATCCGCTCGCCCCGTGTGTTGCTCGTTATGTGTTGGTAGAACTTCGGGAGAACCTTCTTCAGGTTTGCCTTGTTGAAGTCCCCCGCCACGATGCCTCTAGGGTGTGCCGACTCCTGTTCGCTGATAGCCCCATACAGTTCCTTCAGCGCTGTGTCCGTGTTGGCTTGTGGGGGAATGTAAACAGCGGTCACGGTTACCGCTGTAAACTCCCGAGGTAGCCAGTATGGATGGCACATAAGCATCAGGTACTCCAGGTCCGGGGAACAGAAAAAATTGAGGGGATGTACATGACTTTGGTTGCACCAAGATCTATTTATCATGAGACATACCGCCCCCTCCGCAATCTTTGCCGGAGAGAGCCTTTGTTCTGTCCGCCCGGTGGATGGAAAATCCCGTCGGCTCGATAGCTGCGTCGGTAACCCCCTCTGACATCCGTGTCTCCGTAAGGCAGATGATACAATTGTCCTTAGTTTCCCGGTGGAATTGAATACGAGCCTGTAGCTCGCTTAACTAATTGTCCAGAAACTGTACATTAGCCAGTAGAATGGTGGGTAGTGGGGGGCGATCAGATCGACATCTCAGCCTGACTAGCACGCCGGCTCGCTTCCCTCGCTTCCTCCGGCGACACTTGCGTGTAATCGTGCCCAAGATGGTCGGAGATAATCCAGCTGTGACTTCGGGCGGGACGTCCGAGTTGAAAGAATCAAAAAACTCTGGTAGGCGGCGAGCGACTGTCGATCTGATCTCCAGAAGTGTGAAAAAGTTATAAATGAACGTGCTCCTAACTTCCTGAACTAAAATAGTTGCGATAAAAAGAATAAATAACAAAAAACTGCGTCGTCGTGCGGGAACTCGCGACACGGCAGCCATCTCGTACGGCGCCATACTCGCCATACTATCAGTGGCGAACCGTGTCTATCACAACTGGACCTTCTGTAGACCGTAACTTAACGGTTTATTTAACGTAACTTAATGTTCCAAAACAGCGATCAATAATCATCAAATGTCTCTGGCCCATATATATATATATATATATATATAAATATATATTAATTTTTTTTTATAATTAAAATACTATTTTGTCTCAACCAGCTTCATTAAAACATTCATCACCAATATTATTTGTCAACCACTTTGTTGCGCCGATTCTGTCTAAGACAATTTCGCGTGGCCGCACAAGCCATAAACATCAATACCGCCCCCTGGTGTTTGTGAGAATACATTACGTATATGTTTTGTTATGTTGGCCACAAACTCCGTACTGACCGACACAGGGCAGTTTAATTGAAACGTTTAAGATTGCCATGCAGTGACTACTGCATACTACAGAAAATAATGGGGAAATAACATTGTTTCAAGCTGAAATCATTCAAGGTCCCAGTTAATCTAGGGGTTTCATTAGGCAGTTGGGCATCAGAGGATAATACAAAGCCAAAACCAGACTGCGTTCATATCTTCATTCATCATCATCTTCCTCTTCTTCTTCTTTGTCACCTTCACCGTCTCCTGTTCAGTAATAATAAATGAGGAACACTAACGATCAATAATCAGCAAAAATACCCCACATATATGTCCTCATACAGAACCGTGTCCTGTTTTACAGAGGAAGACGCCTGGACAACTTAGTTTGTCTAAAGCTAAATGAGTTATATATTATAATATGCACACGTATGCAGAGCTAGACTTGAAGTCTATCCCTGTTGTGTCTCGATGAACCTACCGGAGTGGAGACGGAGTCACACTCTCCTGCCGGAGGAGGCAGGTCTCCGGTCACGTCAGGACCACAGCTATTGTCCTTCACCGGAGACCGGTCACACCAGCCGCGGGTGTCGGGGTGCTGCTTCCGGGGGCCATCCGGACAGCCGCGCGGAACGTCGGGGTCGACCGCGGTAGTGTCCCTGATGACGGGCGGGTCCACTCCCCTGAGGCTCTCCCCTGCGGTGCTCACGGGCGGAAGAGCCCTGCAGAAGAAGATCCGACGAAGCCATGACTTCTTCTTCTTCTTTGTCACCTCCACAGTCTCCTGTTCGGTAATAATAAATGACGAACACTAACGATCAATCTACAGCAAAAATACCCCACATATATGTCCTCATAAGGCAGTACTTTGTAGCTTATACTGGGGAATAACAGAAAGCTGTGTTACTGTGTAGGACACCACATCGTGGCCTGTGTGATCCTACACTAGGATCTGGGATAACTGACCTCAGGGGAGGCCTGGAACTTGCACTGGTGCGCTTCATGGAGACACTCTGCTGTCTCCATGCGGTGCATGACGTGGTCAGGAGAGCCTCCGGAGGTCTGGAGGTATTCAAGGACCTCTGAGGCGATCACGGAGCAGGCCAGCAGGGTGTTCTGGGGATCATTCAGGAGCCTCTTCCTGCACAGGCGCACACCGGGCAAGGCCTCTTCCAGCCTCGCCTGGAGGAGTGAGCGGAGCTCCAGGCCCAGTCTTTCCTGTTGAATGACCTGACCTTCAATTCCTCTATACATATTAAACAACAAGATTGCCTCTATACACACATATGCCATGCATTTTACCAAATGCTAATTTTGACATGTTTTATGTACTTTATTACTTTATGTGTAAAGTGCCGAGTTCCAATTACTGGCATTCAATATATAAGGAAACCCCTGCTGGTTTTCTATACATGGATGTGACAGAGGGATCTGTTGTACTTTAGCTATTCCTGTTTAAACAAATGTCATCCTGGTCTTGGTTTAAAACTGAACCTAAAGCAGACCTCCTGCCCGGGGTCCTTCAGGCGCTCCAGAATGTGTTGGAACACCAGGTTGCTCCGGTACACAGTGGCCGCTTTCTGCAGCAGCAGGTGCACTTCCTGGACAACCATCTTGTCAAAGGCCCAGTACCGGAGGAAGTGGAACGGGAATCGCCTTGTGTCCCAGCCTTTGAAGAGCTCGGCCACAATGAATTCAACGGTGGTCCGCTGGATCAGAACCGTGTCCTGTTTTACAGAGGAAGACGCCTGGACAACTTAGTTTGTCTAAAGCTAAATTAGTTATATATTATAATATGCACACGTATGCAGAGCTACACTTGAAGTCTATCCCTGTTGTGTCTCGATGAACCTACGGGAGTGGAGACGGAGTCACACTCTCCTGCCGGAGGAGGCAGGTCTCCGGTCACGTCAGGACCACAGCTATTGTCCTTCACCGGAGACCGGTCACACCAGCCGCGGGTGTCGGGGTGCTGCTTCCGGGGGCTATCCAGACAGCCGACCACGGGAGTGTCCCTGATGACGGGCGGGTCCACTCCCCTGAGGCTCTCCCCTGCGGTGCTCACAGGCGGAAGAGCCCTGCAGAAGAGTTTGGAGCTCTTCATCCACGTGCCAAACATCAGGCAGAGTTCTTCCCCGACCGGCTCCGGCAGCGTCTTGCTGAAGAGCCACGCCTCCATCTCCTGCTCCAGGGAGCTGGGAGCTGAGAGAAGAACGAGATGAGAGGATGAATATAATTGAATCCCTTGTTAGGGGCTCATGAAATTGGGCAACATATTGTTTGTTGCAAATTGTCAATTGACTTATTCTCTATTTACTATGGTAAATAATGAAGAAATACATTTGCAGTATTTTTTGTTAGGTTTCAATTAAACGGCCAGTACACCTATTGCTTTTCAACTTAACATTTTAATTGAATTTAATTAAAGTTAATTTATTAATGATTTATTTTTTGTCCGACGTGATTACCTTTGGTGGGGATGGAGGTCTCCTCAAGCCTCGAGTCTGAGTGGTAGCCGGACAGCACGGTCTCCACAACCACAGAGAAGGCCTTGGAGAAGAACCGATCATTGCCCTTCAACAGAGAGGAGGGAGAAGACGTCTTAAGCCAGCTCTCCTCCACAACACGTTCACACAAGAGCAGCTTGGATTTAGTGATCATGTATCCTGTTCTTAAGATGTATAGATGGGTTGATCATTTGATCTTCTTGTTGAACTTCATAACCTCATGAAATATGTTAGCAGTGATCAATGGAGGACTACCTGGAGAGAGGTCGTCACCAGGCTGATCTGCAGCAGCTTAGCCATTCTTTGGATGTCCCAGCAGGGAGGAGGGAGGCCGGTGTCCACGGCGATGCCGGGCATCTTCCTCAAATGGCCCATGATGAAACCACTCATCTGTGAGAGAAGGAGGAGCAAGAATGAGAGGAAATGGAAGGCAGAGGGAGGAGGGATGAAGAAGGGACAGAAACAAAGAAGAGTGAGAGAAGAAGAAAGGTAGGAAACAAGCTTGCAGAAGGAGATATGACTGCTTGCACACCTGGTCAATAGGTACATATTAACAGCTCAAATTAATTAATTAATCAGTCGGTTCGACTGAAGAAGAATCTAATAGTGGCAGCAGCAGTATTGCCATAATACAATTGTAGTAGTAGTAGCAGCAGTGCTACTAGTAGCAGTAGTAGTAGTAGTAGTAGTAGTAGTAGTAACAGTACTACTAGTCGTATAAATAGTAGTAGTAGAAGTAGTAGTAGAAGTAATAGTGGTAGTCGTAGTAGTAGTAACAAAGCTCAAAGCTCAAAGCTCAAAGCTAGTTACCTGTACATAGTAAGTGAGGTGTACAGGCCTATTGTTGTGCTAAGATAATCACCCAGTCTGGCCCATACAGCCATAGTCAATAGAGTTAACGACAGGGAGGAGCCTAACCCTGCATGAGTCTCTCTCCCTATCGCATAGGCTATTAACATAGAAGTAGTTTGTTAGCGTCAGCATTTAGCGTCAGGCCCCAGGAACTAAGACCCAGAACAAAGACCAAGGAGTCGTTCTACCGGAGTCCCAGAACAAAGACCAAGGAGTCGTTCTACCGGAGTCCCAGAACAAAGACCAAGGAGTCGTTCTACCGGAGTCCCAGAACAAAGACCAAGGAGTCGTTCTACCGGAGTCTGTCTAGGGAGTTAGTCCTAGTTAGTCAAATCTAGTCCTCCTACCCTTGCTATGTGTCGTCATTCCATTGTAGTCTGGACATCCTCCCGCAATAGATGGCATCGAGGCTCTCCCTCTCGACGCCGCAACCCTTCCAATCTCCTCTATCCTACTATTTCTACCTTCACAGATCTTGTGGTGAAAGGGGGACTCTGGAATTGCCAATCGTCGGTCAAGAAGACAGAAACCATTCTGGCCTACGCCGCACTCCAGTCTCTCCACTTCCTGGCTCTCACCGAGACCTGGATCACCCCTGAGAACACGGCTACCGCAGCTGCTCTCTCCGCGACCTACTCCTTCACCCACACCCCCCGACCCTCTGGGCGTGGTGGAGGAACGGGACTCCTAGTCTCTCCAAACTGGTCATATCAGGTACTCCCTCTGGGTCATCTGACCAGATCGGCACTCGAATTTCATGCTGTTTCTGTTACCATCCCAACTAGGCTCAACATTGCCGTAATTTACCGACCACCGGGCCCTCTTGGTGACTTCTTTGACGAGATGGACGCCCTCCTCAGCTGCTTTCCTGAGGACGGCACCCCACTCGTGGTTCTGGGTGACTTCAACATCCAGTCGGATAAGTTACAATCTCCTGAATTCATTAACTTTTTTGCCATATTCGGTCTAACACTCACTCCTTCTCCCCCTACCCACAGAGCTGGGAACCAACTGGATCTTGTCTTCACAAGATCCTGTACCACCTCGGTGATCTCGGTCACACCCCTCCCTGTCTCTGATCACCATTTTGTTGCTTTCTCTCTCCCTCTCAAATCCCCCACCTCCCTACCCACTACTCCCCACATTGTTACCTTCCGTAGTAACCTGAAAACTCTCTCTCCCTCTTCTTTCTCCGCATCTGTCCTATCCTCACTACCATCCCCCCAACAATTCTCTCTCTTGTCGGTGGAGGAAGCCTCCTCCACTCTGACTTCCTCTCTCTCCTCCTCCTTCGACTCTCTCTGTCCTCTCACCTCCAGACCAGCACGAGCCTCTCCTCCACCTCCTTGGCTGTCCGAACCTCTGCGGGCTTGTAGAGCAGAGCTACGGGCGGCCGAGAGAAAATGGAGGAAATCGGACTCCTCTGATGACCTCGCTCACTACCTCCGTCTCCTCGCTGGCTTCACCTCCACGGTATCGGCTGCTAAATCTGCCTTCTACCGTACAAAAATAAACTCTTCTGCCTCTAACCCAAGGAAACTTTTCTCCATGTTCTCTTCCCTCCTCAACCCCCCCTCCCCTCCCCCTCCCTCCTCCCTCTCAGCTGATGACTTTGTCACCTTCTTTACGAAGAAGGTGAACGACATTACCTCCTCCTTCACCCCCACCGCTTTCCTCCCTCCCTCCTCTCCCACCCCCACTAACCTTACCTGTTTCAACCCCCTCTCCCCTGATGAAGTTAACAAACTGGTGACATCTAACCACCCTACCACCTGCCCCCTCGACCCAATCCCTTCCTCTCTTCTCCAGGACATCTCGGGCGATATCCTTCCCTTCCTTACATCCCAAATCAACATCTCCCTTGAGGCAGGCCTGTTTCCGGCAGCCTTCAAGACTGCCAGAATCAAGCCGCTCCTCAAGAAACCATCCCTAGACACCACTGATGTCCAAAACTACAGACCGGTATCTCTCCTATCATTCCTGTCCAAAACCCTTGAACGGGCTGTCTCCTCACAACTTTCTTCCTATCTCTCCCAGAACAACCTCCTCGACCCTCACCAGTCAGGCTTCAAGGCTGCGCACTCCACGGAGACGGCACTGCTCGCAGTGACAGAGTCTCTTCGTGATGCCAGAAGCTCGTCCCTCTCATCGGTACTGATCCTTCTCGACCTGTCTGCGGCGTTCGACACAGTGAACCACCAGATCCTCCTCTCCACTCTCGCCGAGCTTGGAATCGCTGGAACTGCGTTATCCTGGTTCACCTCCTACCTTGCAGATCGGACTTATCAGGTCACATGGAACGGTTCCCTGTCCAAACCCTGCACCCTGGACACCGGAGTTCCTCAAGGCTCAGTATTGGGACCCCTTCTGTTTTCTCTTTACACTAAATCGCTAGGCTCTGTAATCGCATCTCATGGCTTCTCCTATCACTGCTATGCAGATGACACTCAACTGTTTCTCTCCTTTCCCCCCTCAGAAACCCAAATAGCAACACGCATCTCGAAATGCCTGGCCGACATCAGCAGATGGACAGCCGCCAACCACCTGAAGCTCAACCTTGACAAGACTGAGCTCCTCTTCATACCGGGGAAAGACTGCCCTCAGATGGACCTACTGGTCACCATCGAGAACACCCAAGTCTCCCCCTCAACCACAACAAGAGACCTTGGTGTGGTGGTAGATGACCAGCTGTCCTGCAATGCCAACGTCACCGCGGTGGCCCGATCTTGCAGAATTGCCCTCTACAACATCCGCAGGATCCGGCCCTTCCTCACACGTGAAGCGGCGCAGATCCTGGTCCAAGCGCTCGTCATCACCCGCCTCGACTACTGCAACTCTCTCCTGGCGGGACTCCCCGCCTCTGCAACCAAGCCCCTCCAACGCATCCAGAACGCAGCAGCACGCCTGGTATTCAACCTACCGAAATTCTCCCACGTGACCCCTCTCTTCCGCGAACTCCACTGGCTTCCGGTAACTGCTCGCATCAAATTCAAGATTCTGGTGCTGACCTTTAGGGCAGTCAATGGAACTGCCCCGGCCTACCTCCAGGCGTTGGTCAAACCCTACATCCCAGCCAGAGCGCTCCGCTCAACTTCTGCCAGGCGACTTGTTCGACCTTCACTAAGGTCAACCAAACATCGCTCGTCCAAAACCCAGCTCTTCACGGCTCTGGCCCCACAGTGGTGGAATGAACTCCCGTCTCATGTCAGGACGGCAGAGTCCCTCGCCAGCTTCCGCAAGAGACTCAAGACCCACCTGTTCAGAGTCCACCTGGACTCTCCTTTGTGAAACCCCTAAACTTGCTTAAGTCCTGACATTAATAGCTCTTAGCATGTTGTATATGTTAGCAAGTGTATGTCCTTAATGTTGTTAACACGCTCTTATCACAGCTACTTAAGCAGGTGACCTAGCAGTACGAAATTGTGTTATTCATCTTGTCAATATGAATACTTGTGAACTGCTGTATTTATATGTTTGCGTACCCCAGTGTTATGCTATTGTCTGCTTCAACTAATGTACACCTTGTAAGTCGCTTTGGATAAAAGCGTCTGCCAAATGCCCTAAATGTAAATGTAAATGTAAATGTAGTAACAGTACTACTAGTCGTATAAATAGTAGTAGTAGTAGTAGTAGTAATACTGCTGCTTGTAGGACCTACCCTGAGAGTGAGGTACAGGAGCTCCTGCTGGTCGCCCTGCGGGTTCATGTTGTTCAAGTTGAGTATCAGCTGGACCAGCAGGTCGTCCACCAGGTCGCTGCTGATGGTCAGCATAGAGCCGGGAGGAGGGCGCTTCACCACCACTTTCATCCTCTGGATGAATACAATATACATGTGAATGGGTGTTTAGACCACATGGGCTTTCATGTCACCAGTATGTTGAGAATCAATTTGTATTGTTTGATCTGCTCAACACATAATAATATAGCTATATATGTAGTTTGTTTTGATCTTGTAAGATTATTTGTGTATTTGTGTTTTTATGATGTATTATTTCTAAGCAGTATAGTGTTAAACTATCGCTTCATTAGCCAACTTCCAAACAGTTATGCAATTGAATCCAATAAAGCCATTGATTAAATGCTAGTAGGTCCTGCAAAGCCCAGTCACTGACCAGCAGGTCCTCCTGGCTAGCTTCCAGCTGATCCGGGACCAGCCGGGCTATGCCGAGAGCCACCAGGTAGACTGTGTAATGCTGGAAGATGTGTGGAGTGGTGAGCAGAGACATCTCCAGACTGTCCCTGGGGACCAACTCCTGCTCCAGGTGGCCCACGATGGACTTGGCCAGCTGGAGGTTGGACACACAAGACACACGCATGCTGCCACTCAGACCTCAAACATGTTATATATTATAAAATTTAACATTTAATTTAATTTGACCAGTTAAGTTTTACGGTTAATCTTCATTAAAGAAAGCATTACAATGAATTGCAAGTTGCTACACTGCACTTCATTGTTTAACATCTTTGTGTTCAGAATACAAATGAACGTCTTAAGACACTAAGACACTGAACACACTGATAAGTCACGAATATGTCGTCCATATCTTATTCAACCAAGTGGAGACCTTGTATGGAGCATTTGGCTGCAGAAGACAGTTGGCCTGACACTGGTCCTCGGTCACCCTGACCCAGGGGAAGGAGGAGAGGAAGAGGCGATGGGTCTCCTGGAGGATGGTGGAGCACATCACAGGAGGGGGGAACCTCCTACGGCTGACCTGGAGAGCACAACCCCAGCAGACACCTGGTTTAGACACTCTACGGTAGACACAAGTCAACCACGAGATTCAGGAGCTGTTGCAGAGGTGCAGGCTCCTCCAGCTGCATTCATCTGAACATGAACCTTGCTGTGGCACCCCAGCTCCCTGCCTCTAATTCAATACCTCCTACTGTATTTCAGGATGTAATGACTGGAGACAGATGTGTGGCACACACAGTACACATGTACAGTACAAGTACAGTACATGTGGGACAACTTGAGCAACGTGGATACCTGAGTGAGCAGGGCGGAGATGACATTTCTGAGGGAGTCGTAGGACACCACCACCTGCCAGGGCGCGGCCGGGGCAGTGGGGTAGTGGTCAGCGGCCTCCACCTCAGAAGAGGACTCCTGGATGGAGGATCCAGGGTCTGGTGGGCCTCCAAGATGACCTGAAGACCAAATGACTGAAGATTAGTTTTTCCAACGTATACTTCATGGCCTCTTTTCCTCTTGATTACAGCCCTTGTGGTACTGTGTCTTTGAGTTTAAATGAACTAAATACATACCTTGGCAGGGTCTTGGAGAGGGTGGTGATTTAAGAACAGAAGGCATGTTCAAAAACGCAGAGAAGGAGCAAAACACAACCTCCTCGCACGAGACACCAGGTGAACTGGTAGCAGAGCAGAGCCACGGAACCCAGACTTTATAGAATCTGAAATTCCTTGTGACATCACCACCTCTGGTGGAGGTCAAGAGGTTAACGGAACACCAGAAACGCCACGGATTATCCAAGAAGATATACTTTAATATTATATAATATATATATAATATTATATATATAATATTATATATATTATATATATATAATATATATAATATTTTATATTTCTTTATTTTTTTATATAGTAGTTCCTACCAGTACAAGTTTGTTAGACAAGTGTGTGTGTGTGTGTGTGTGTGTGTGTGTGTGTGTGTGTGTGTGTGTGTGTGTGTGTGTGTGTGTGTGTGTGTGTGTGTGTGTGTGTGTGTGTGTGTGTGTGTGTGTTTGTGTGTGTGCGTGGGCGTGTGTGTGTGTGTGTGGGTGCGTGCACGTGTGTTAAACTAATTCCAGTGATGGAGTGATGAATTTATCAAATTAACGATGACACAACGAAAACACATCGATGATGATTTTAACTCTTGTTGAACTCTCATGTCGTATATATTATTATACTTATGTCAGAAGAACGTTGGCGTGTAGCGGATGCTGACACTAAAAATAAAATGCTCCAGCATACGATGCACTACACACAGTAGTGAATAATATGCACTATGATGATCCGGTGGACGATGATCGCCACGCACACAATGTGTTGATTGGCCGATCGTTGTAAACAGACGGTAAGTGGCTGAGCCTTCACTGAGGCTGAGCCTTCACTGAGGCTGAGCCTTCACTGAGGCTCAGCCTTCACTGAGGCTCAGCCTTCACTGAGGTGGATATGAAGCATCAGAGGTTAATAATCTCAGGCTCAGCCTTCACTGAGGTGGATATGAAGCATCAGAGGTTAATAAGAAATGCCTTCATCAGGTGCATTTGGTCCGTTGCCTTGTTCACAATGTAGATCACTTTGGGTGAAAGCGTCCGTCTCTGGGAATAGTACAACAGTTTTATACTATTGTGACACCGGTGCGGTGTGGCTCTATCTGGTGTTTCTCGGCGGTTAGCGTCCTCACAGAGCGGTCGTCTAAACAACGACACGTGGTGAGTGAAACCCAAGCGGGCGGGCTGTTGTTTTGGTTGTTTGGTTTTGTTTTTATGACCCCTGTGTGTTCGTCTAGAGACTAAATTCCTGGTTACATTGTGGGACACAAAGTGATTTTGGATATGAACAAATCCCTTTTAAGGTGTCATGAAATATTCATGTTTTCCGTAGACTCTTTTGTCAGAAATACTTTTCTCAATAGTGCGTTGCTGTATTGATTCATCGTTATACAAAACACCAGAAAACTAGACTCAGAAAGAGGCAGCGGGACTTGAGAGAAGTGGTAAAAATAGCCAAGTGCCTTTGAGAGCCACTTAACCACCCCGGTTGTTCAACTGATCAATTTAATGATCAGAGCCTTTTCTTAAACCTAATATCCACTGTTCCTCTTGAATTGATCTACTGCTCCTCTCCGCTCTGGGAAGGCGGCGAGGTGTTTGTGTCCAACACAGCAACGTGATGCGCTGGATCTTTTACTGGAGCGTTTAGTGAGCCCTCGCTCCCGCTGGCCGCCGTCGACCTCAGGGGCGCTCTCCTCCTCTTCTCCTCTTCTCCTCCTCTTCTCCTCTTCTCCTCTCTTCTCCTCCTCTCCTCTTCTCCTCTTCTCCTCACACCGCCGGCCTGAAACACACTCTTAACTACGTCTGACGGAGTCCGTCTGTGTTTCTCACCGCGGCCTGACGGTGCAATCAGATCAGACAACACGCAACTCGTATTCAGTCTTCACGACTTGGCGTCATGTAACGTATGTAGATGACAATGAGTTCATGTGATACGCCATTACATTTTAAATGTTTTATTCAAGGAAAAACGGGGGGGGGGGGGGGGGTGAGGCTGGGGGAGGGGCTTGGGTACAGCAGGAGGTTGTCTTCTTCATCTTCTGGAGCTGTTGATTGGCCCAGGGATAGGGAGACTCCTCAGAGGGTGAGGAGGGTGAGGGTGTGAACGTATGAATTACCTTAAGTCCTCTCCATCAATTATCCCACTACCACAGCGCCGCATGGCGTTAAAGTTGCGCTAATCCTGTTTATTTTGCGGGATTAATATTGATGTTCATTAGGAGCCAGGGGCTCCGGTTAGGGAGGGACCCCCGCTTGTGTCTTTGATGACGGAGGCCGTGGGGATTCCTGAGAAATACACGCATTACATAAAAAAGTGATACGCAAAGTTTATTAACTCTAAATATCCGCCGTGTCGGACAAAGAGCGCTAATTAAAAAACAAACTTTCAGCTCCCCGGTGGAACGGTAATTATCCTTTTTACAAGTTTTCCTTACGAGTCTCCCCTCCCTCCCCCCCTCACCTCCCCTCCCCCCCATCCCCCCTCACCCCACCCCCCTATGTAATATACGGTCGTGTGTAAAGTGGAGACCCTCGAGAGAGGCCACGCCAGTGCTTTGTGACTCATGCTTTAATGAAGGCAGGTACACACACACACCGCCGGCGCAGGTGGAGACTAAGGTCCCCCACGAGGCGCTAACCGCTCACCTAGGGGTCACCGCGGGGCCCCCCCCCGCTCAGGGGCCACAGAGAGGGCCCGCTCTTTATAAGCGGCGTTCAATATTTGACCCCCCCCTCTCCCCCTCCCTCCTCTTCCCTCTCCCCCTCCTCCCTGCTCCCTCTCACTCCTCCCCCTCCTCCCCCTCCCTCCTCCTCCCTCTCACTCCTCCCCCTCCCTCCTCCTCCCTGCTCCCTCTCACTCCTCCCCCTCCCTCCTCCCCCCTCTTCCCTCTCCCTGCTCCCTCCCCCCCCCTCCAAATAGGAATTGCTTCCCTGGGAGCTGAAGTCTAATGACACACAGTCACACTATTAGTTTGGGGGTTTGTGTGAATTTTTGGGTTCTTTTTCTTTTGAATCCTGCTGCTTTGTTTTTGTTCTTCAGCCCGTCGAAAACAATTCCAGTAAAAATGATGTGTGTGTGTGTGTGTGTGTGTGTGTGTGTGTGTGTGAGCCTCAGTCCCCTGTGGCCCCAGCTGAGAGGGCGCTCAGTGATCAGTGAAATGGAGTCTCGGCCTGTAGGCTGAAGACTCATCAGTCCCTCCCAGGTGGCTCTGACTGAAACACCTCCACCTCCGCGGTGCCACCTCCGTGCTGCCTGCTATACGCCAGACGCTAGCACCGCCAGAACCAGCACTCGCCACCGGCTAACGCCGTTAGCCTGTATGGATGTCTTTTGGAGCGCTGACTTTGCTATCAGAAGAGAGGGATGATTTGTGTATCCCTCTTTGTCATTTTAGTGCAAGACGGAAAGGTCAACTCTGCAGAGATAAAGATGCACACGCACACAGTAGCATGCACACAATGACATGCACACACACATGCACAAACCCACACACATGCACACACACATACACAAGCACACAGACATGCACACACACACACACATACATACACAAGCACACACACATGCACACACACACACAACACACACACGCACATACATATGCACACACACACACACATGTACACATACACACACATGTACACATGCATACATGCACACACAAGTACACATACACACACACACACATGCGAGCCCACGCATAAAGTCACCGCGATGCCATACATTGAAAAACAAGCACCTAAAGGAAGATATTTATGGGAACATAACTCTCATGTGAAAAGGTCAAGAATTGGACTGGGAATTAGAATGTGTCTGTATGTGTGAAGGTTGTGTAGGGGTGTGGGTGTGTGTGTGTAGGGGTGTGGGTGGGTGTGTGTGTCTGTATGTGTGAAGGTTGTGTAGGGGTGTGTGTGTGTGTGTGTGTGTAGGGGTGTATGTGTCGTATACGCGAAAGTTGTCTGTTGCTTTTTGTGTATGTTTGACTGTGCGAGTATCCTTGGGAGTGTCTGTGTGTGTGTGTAGAGAGTGTCCGTATGTGTGTGTGTGTGTGTAGTGGTGTGTGTGTGTGTGTGTGTGTGTGTGTGTGTGTGTGTGTGTGTGTGTGTGTGTGTGTGTAGAGAGTGTCCGTATGTATGTGTGTGTGTGTGCAACCCGCACACATGCACACACACACACACACACACACACACACACACACACACACACACACACACACACACACACACACACACACACACACACACACACACACACACACACACACACACACACACACAGCGGATGGGGGAGAGATGAGCGGATGAGGGAGAGATGGAGGGGCGCGTCCCGGTGCTTTTTGTGGGCGACTTGGTGGTGATTCCCAGGGGAGGGGAGAGACAATGGCTGCTGCAGCTCACAGGAGCCGAGGGAGGGAGTCGCCGAGCGGAGAGGATGGAAGGAGAGAGAGAGAGAGTTCAGTGGGAATGTCCTTAAAGTGCTCCATTTGGGGAGTCATTATTTTCACTAAAGCCACAAAGAACATTCCACTCTCCAAAGGACCCCTTCCCCTCTCTCTCTGCTCCTCTATCCTCTATTCTCTTCCTCCTCCTCCCCTCTCCTCCCTCCCTCCTCCTCCTCTCCTCCTCCTCCTCCTCCTCCTCCTCCTCCTCTCCCTCCCCTCTGATAATGCCAGCGACTGTCTGTTTGTTTTGCAGATGACTTTCTTTATTGACTCACTGGAAGCCGGCGGAGGGTCTGTGAGCTTTAGTTAAGATGAGGCTGCCACCTTTTAGCGCCTCGTTCTAAACATAGAGGAGAGGAGAGGAGAGGAGAGGAGAGGGAGGAGGAGAGGAGAGGGGAGGGGAGGGGAGGGGAGGGAGAGGGGAGAGGGAGAGGAGGGGAGGAGGGAGAGGAGAGGAGAGGAGAGGACTAGTCTTGATATTTAGATTTTCGTTTGTTTTTCCGCTCTTTGTTTACGTACGACTGCGTAGGTTAATATCGCAGGGACTATCGTGATTTCACCTCCCCCCCGCTTCCGTTACAGGAGACTCACACACACTATTAGAGTAATCAAAGCCTTGATGAAGTCATTATGGCTAAAGTAATGCCTCAATCATATTACAGCCTCATTTAAAAGACTCCCACTGGTGCAGGCCCCGATACTGCAATGCAGTCTAGTCCAGTCCAGTGGTGGCTGTCCGCTAGCCTCCTCCCACTTCCTGCGGCCCTGAGCGCTAGGCGACCGTGTAGCTGGACGCCATGCTTCCTGAGCAGCAGGGGGCCGAGGCGTTAAAGGGCTCTGCTTATGGTCACCATAACTCCAGCTATAAAGACATAATGTGACATTTTGTGCCCCATAAAACATGTCCTTTAAGGGGTTCTGTTGAACTGGTGTGTGTGTGTGTGTGTGTGTGTGTGTGTGTGTGTGTGTGTGTGTGTGTGTGTGTGTGTGTGTGTGTGTGTGTGTGTGTGTGTGTGTGTGACTATACACTGTAGGGGCTTCAATTGAAGGGTCAATGAACAGGAAGCCAGTAGACAGTAGTTCATTGTGTGGTCCGGTCTCCCAGAGGACACGAGTCTGAGGTACATTGAGGATCTCCTCCTAGCGCTGTCCATGGTGCTGAACAACATCTCGCTCTCTCTCTCTCTCTCTCTCTCTCTCTCTCGACAGATGGAAGGGAGTGAGGAAGGATGGACGGATTCTTTCATTGTAATGTAACTTAGAAACTCTAAATGAAAACCTCTTAACACTTCACAAGTCAAGATTTCCCGACAAAATCCAGACAAAAGCCACTTTTGGCGCACAGACGAGAGACTAACAAAGAGATGGCAACGATTTGTGATGCTGGTGGCACATTATTATTATCACATCATTTTTTTGAACGATCTGACCTCATCCACCGCAGGTAGCGGCACAAACTTGGCTACCTTCTGCTACTGCGTCCACAAACTCTGAGGGCTTTTGGAGTCACGAAACGCAATAGCTTCAGTTGTTTATTTTCGTGTTTGTCTGCTGACGGCCCATAATGTCAAAAACAATGGCTTCAGACTGTCTAGCCCACTAACGCCCATTAAAACGTGGTGCAACGCGTGTAGAAATGCCGTCCTATCCTATCCTCCATCTCCAATAGGAACCCCTTATTCTATTTTTGTTTCAAAGTTTAAATAAAAAAACTCCGGTCTCAGGCAGAGATTGAAAAGTTGAAAAGAAATGTTGAGGTGGCAGGACGAGGTTTGAAGGAGCTAATCGTTCCCTACAGCCGGTTCCTGATGCACCCGGTGCTACGTCACGCCTGAGAGTCCCACCAGAGGGTTGGGGCCTCCGCCCTCCACTTCAACAGAAATTATAAAGCTCAAATGTCAAAATGTGCGCATTTGATTCACTCATCTTCAAAGCTGTCACTCAAAGACATTGTCTGTCTCTCTGTCTCTGTCTCTCTCCAGCTCTCCCTCTGTCTCCAGCTCTCCCTCTATCTCTTATTATGCAAAATCAAAGAAATTGAGTTCCACCGCCGGGGTCCCACGGAAACGTAAGCAGATATAGCCTGACAACTCATACCGGAGGAGACTTAGAAGTGTGCCCGGCTCAGGGTACCAGGACAGCAGAGACGACGATCTGGGGAACAGGGAGGCACAAGCTACCTGGTCTGGTAGGAAGGAACTGAGCAAACAACGGCGTAAGCCTCAGAATCCACTGAATCGGAATGAATATGAGCTCCTGATTTGTGCGTCATCTCCCACACACAGATACTCATCAGTGTGTGTGTGTTACTGCTTACCAGAGCATACACAATACAAAGTGGCCTCGTTTATGCAATCACACACAGCATCATGTACACCTAAAATCAACACAATCACTGTTATAGGGCCGCACTCAAATGTTTTCCATCCGCTAAGATGACTATGGCGGGGTGAAGGCACAACAGTGCCCCCTTTTGAGACAAAGTGGTCCCTGCACCACGGGAACATCAAAGCGGCCTTTTCCCATTAACGGGAACTGTCGAAAGGGAAAGGTGTCTTGAGCAGAGAGAGAGTGCCATCCTCCCAGTGCATGCAGTGATACCAGAGGGGCGTTTTAAGTCAGCGAAGATGTGCAATGCAGCGAAGATGTGCTTCCACTCGAGGCTTTTAGTTAAAAATAATAAAAGGAAAACAGGTGTTTTGGAGCGCACGGGAAAAGTGGCACAGAGTCACACAGAGGAAATTAGTGCAATATAAATGGATGTGTCAACAAATGAGAAGCTTATGTGCGTTTAGTCTGATTTTGTCAGCATAGTTGTAATTGAAGGTGTGTTTTAAGATATGCCATATCAAAGTAGGGGCTGATTTATGCTAAACACAAACTATCGTCAAGTTATTCATAAGCTAACTTACGACATTTGCATTTCTTTGTTGTGCAGTATTAAAGGAATAATTTGCCGGACTTCAACCAGCTTTGTAGCATTACAATGTGGGTATTATGACAATGAACAATGATCAATTCCCCCTCCACTTTACGTAAGTAGTTACAATTTGACGGAGTCTTCCAACTCTTCCACAGGATCTAGAATGTAGGCTGAAATCCAAGAATACTTGGGTTTGGATGTTATATATATGTTTCTATCCAGGCCACCTCGCTCTCTGCTGTGATCAAGAGCCGGTTCCATGGCTAATTAAACATCTGATATCACACTTAATTCTAATGAAATAACAAGTGTACCAACGGTGACAACAACAACGATAATTAATTGCATTTATAGAGGTGTGTGTGTATGTGTGTGGAGCCACCTGTGTGACGCACGGCGGTGGCTCTCTCAGTGTATCTGTTAACAAGTTTAAAAAAAAACCTCTCCTGGTTTAAAAAAAACCCCAACACAGGACACAACAACAACAACAACAACAAACAAACCAGTCTAAATGCACAGCCTCTGAAGGCCCTCTGAAGGCCCCTCTGAAGGCCCTCGTGTCCGACTCTTCATTCGGATGACGAGGTTGTTAAGGGGCCACGTGAAATGCAAGTGTGACCAATTGTAAACGCCATGTTTTGGACGGATAAAACACGTTCCAGGCTATGAACGGAGCCTAAATTGTGTACAGCTGAAGCCAACAAAACAGGATAAACATAAAAATTTAAAAAAAACATACCACAGGTTTTTTTTTTTTTTTTACATATCGCTTTCTTTAATGAAAGAGACCTTTTCTCGCTCTGTTGGTTATAAAACATTAGAAACTCTTAATCAGAATATTTACATATGAACAAGTAACTGTGCAAAATGTACATGAGTATATATATATATATATATACACATATATATATATATATATATATATATATATATATATACACATATACAAACATACTTTCCTAAACACTTCAAAAATTGCATACAAGAACTAAATCCAGAGGAGGGTTTGTGACGGTTCATTTTGGAAGCAGAATGAACAATGAGCCAATGAGCAGTGACTCCCCAGGTGTGTGAAAATATCTTTAACAAAAATATGTCAACTCAATCAAATGTAATTGCAGTCACAGAAAGAAAAAGAAAAAGTGTCATTTGACAGTCTCTGATAAAATTACTAAAACAAACTAAGAAGCTAAGCTATTTGTATAAAAATATACAAAAATGGGCCTTTGCCATTTTTTTCCCCCGACGGACTAAAAGCTGAATTTGTGTGGAGTTGCTTGTAGTATCCTATGGTTACACACGGGCGGTCCACTCATAAATATCAACATTTGAACATCCAACGCGAAACGGCAGAAAGTCTTCTCCTTTTCCTCCCTTTCCTAAACCCTTCCTTTGCTCCGAATACGATAAGTTAATTCCCAGTTAATAACAGTAACAACCGATGTCATTGTACGATCGATTTTAACAAACAACAAGATATAACTGTGTTCACTCATGCTCAACCGAGTTGAACAGATAACCCCAAAAACTCCCAACTACGATACGTTATGGCTTACGTTTGGGGAGGAAGAAGGCCTCAAATGTAAATACCACAAGCATGATAAACAAAAATCAACGACGGACAAATTAAAAACCGTTCACCGTTCGTGTTTCCCGAGGTAAACGTGATAAATAATCCATCACACGAGTCACCAAAGGGACTGACCAAAGTTCTGATTTGATTTTTGTATATATGTTACAGACGCTGCGTTTTCCGACCACGTCTTGTCGCGGCCCCTCAAGCAAGTCGGCGGCGTATGAGGAGAGACGCGCCGGGCTGAAACCCGGTGGGTATGGAAGAGCTTTGTTATAAGAGGCACAAAGATTGCGTCCCAAGCTGTCCCCCCCCCCCCCCCACCTTAACCCTAAGAGTTGAGGTTAAAGAGGTGGGGGGGGTGGGGGAGAGAGAGAGAGTTCTTTGAAGCTCTGCTGCTCGAAGCACCGTTCATCATTTCTTCCCTCGTTGATTATTGCAATCGTTGTTTATGGTCTTGCGTGTGTGTGTGTGTGTCTGTGCTACTTGAGCAGGCCTTTATAGAGAAGGTGCGAGTGGCCGGTCTCCTTCTCGTTCTCCAGGCAGAAGAGCAGGTCCCTGAGGTTGACCCTGGTGATGCGCTGGCGTGTGAACTGCCTGGACCCTCCTCCTCCTCCGTTGGAGCCTCCCGGCTGAGCGGCGCCCGACCCGGAGCCCTGCAACACACATCATCATCATCATCACGTTAAGGTCCACTTTGACTGCTTTTTAAACAGTTTGTTTAATTAGTCATTGGTAGCGGTGGCGGTGGGCACCTCGGCGAGGGCCCCGCTGGCCGGAGAGCCCATCTTGCGTTTCTTCCGGGGCCCGATGGCCGCCAGCGCCGTGAGGTTAGCCTCCCGCTGCCGGATCTGCGCCAACTCCAGCTGTTGCATCTGAAATACGACCGAACACACACACACACACACACACACACACACACACACACACACACACACACACACACACACACACACACACACACACACACACACACACACACACACACACACACACACACACACACACACACACACACACACACACACACACACACACACACACACACACACACACACACACACACACATACACACACACACACACACACACACACACACACGGTTGAAGGGTGTCCTCGGATTCAGGTTAACCACACAGGATAAACGTTTCACTGTACACGCGGTCACTCACCTCTTTGGCCTTTTGCTTCAGCCGGAGCTGCTCGGGATCCTCTTGTCGTGAGCGAGACTGCGGCGACCCCACGCAGGATTCAGGGAAACAAACGACAATGTGAGCGGCGGGGGGGCGGACAGATCGCCCTCAGGGGCCAAACCAAAGTGAAATGACACCGCAGCCGCCCATCGACAAGACGGTGTGTGCATTATGGCGTTACCTTGGCGGCCTTCATAAGGATTTCTCTCTCCTGCCCCTCCTTCCTTTGCTTCTCCATCTGGTCCAACTGCTCAAAGAACTTGAGCTGCGTTCGCACATCGGAGACCTGCTCAAACCGTTCATCTTCCTGATGAATGTAACCAGTGGGTGAATAGAAGAAAAAAACAAAATAAGACAAAACAAGATTAGGAAGAAAAATAAGTGATGGCGGTTGACCACAAAGGACACGGGGTCCGGGGGGAAGCACCTTGAAAGTCACATTTCTCTGCTGTGCCGCTTCAGATACTTTTTCCAGAAGATTCTGCAGCCGCTGCCGGGTGGCGTGGGAAATGTAGTTCACCACCTCTTGGCCCAGGTCACAGATGCCAAACGTCTTCCCTGTCACAGTCCACGGGGGAGGGAGAAGAGAGGCGAGGTCAGACAGGACACGGGGCGTGACACAATTTCGTCATCGCTAACTTAAAAAAAAAAAAATGTTCCTCTCACCGATCTCCAGGGCCCGCCGGGCGAGCAGGGCGGTGGGCAGGAAGGGCCGGTCCTTACAGGATCGGGTCACGGCGCCGACCAGCTCCGAGTTGGTCGCTAGGATACGGGCGCTCTCCTCCGACAGGTCCACGCCGCCCATGGAGGCCACGTCGTTGATGTCATCGTCCTCGTCCCTTAAAAAAAAATGGACGGCACACACAAAAATCGGCGGAGACATTTCAATGCAAAGTGCTTTTTAGAGGGCGCCGGTCTGGAGGGACACAATTTCTTCAAAATTCATACCTTTGCAGTACATATTCTCGTTCTTGGTACATACAATACATCTCTATTTAAACGTTTTGATCATTACAATGAAAATGTCCACCTTTCGGGAAATGTCCTCTACTTTTCATGATGTGATACACAACCAATGTGTGTGTGGAATGGTTCATCTTAATTTACAGAGGCAACCATCCAAATGTTTTTAAAAAGGTGTCTAGACAATGGATGCGATTTTTGGTGATGCTGCTATTTTTTTGCAGGTGATACTGCACCAAAAGGACCCTTTCATCCACTAACAGGCACGGTCACACATTGGCAGTCAGTCACACATGGCAACGGGCCTCAGAAGTGGAGACTCTGGACGGACCCACTCAGCAGTCTGGAGGACAGGCCATCCAAAATGTCTTCAGATTGGGTTTATATGTACTGTGCATTAAAAGGTACAATGTACAGTGACATGTCATAACCAGCTCCAAAGATGGGCAAACGCTACAGAATTACAAATTATAAAAATTAAGAAAGTAACAAAATAATAATAATAATAATAATAATAATAAGTGAATACACAAATTTTTCTACCTCTCCAGAGCTTCTCCTTACGTCCCGGTACAATTACACCACGGAGCGGCACGCTACCCGTCCTGCTTTCCAGACGTGAAGGTAGGAGCTGTCAATCTGTGATTCAGTAATCCATGAGCTTTGACTGTCGTCTAAACTCTATGCTCATTGGATATTCGCCATTTCATTCTTCTTGGTGCTCACCATGAGCACGCCGACTCCTTCCAAGTGTCCACACACACCTCTAAAATGTAATCTAAATCTGGGTGATCCTCTTTATTGGTCACATACATCAGTGATTCTTAAACTAGGGGTCGCGACCCCAAACGGGGTCGGCAAAAACTTCCGTGGGGTCGCAAAATTATTTGTTACTTCAGTCGGAAATTAATTTTTTTTTTTTTTTTTTTTTTTTTTTTTTTTAGCTGTTAGCTGTTATAACACCTGGTGAAACAACGAAAAATAAAATGTCAATACAATGAAAATCTGCCTTTTTCTCATTCCTACACGCTGTTAAGAGGGAGAGAGAGAGAGAGAAAAAAAGTTGCCCAGCTTTAAATGGCGTTTCGAATCGTTTATTGGTCCTATGATAGAAACAATGTAACAATCTGCGCCCACTGTTCAAACTCAATTTCTTCCCGGTTTTTTTACAATACGTCATAGTTAACTCGCCACGTTACTAGCCACGTTTGTGATACTAGCCACTTTTTTTAGCCACTAGCCTAGTTATAACTTTCATCAAAAATGGACAGGTGGCTGCTAAAAAACAATGATATGAGCTCAGAAGTGCCATCTACCTCCAGTTGTGCACCTACTCCTCCGCGATCCTCAGATGGGACAAGTTTGGCCGGTGGTGAGAATAAAAAAGACCCACCAACGAGGCGTCGCCGATACCTGAAAGAATTTCTTAAATATGGATTCACGTGCCAGGTAAAACATGAGCTCGACCACCCACAGTGTGTTATTTGCGGCGATGTTCTGGCACATGAAAGTTTAAAGCCCACAAAAATGAGACGACATCTCGAAAGCCGACATCCAGATGATGCTCAGAAACCCATGACATTTTTTTTACGAAAAGAAGCTGCGCTGCATGGGCAAAAGACCGTTGTGCATAGCCAAGCTACTGTGCCCACCAAAGCCTTGGCAGCGTCATACAAAGTGGCCCACCTTGTAGCCAAAGCACAAAAGCCACACACAATTGCTGAAAGCCTCATCCTTCCTGCAGCAATTGCGATGACCACAGCAATGCATGGTGAAAAGATCGCAAGTGTGCTTAAACAGATTCCCCTCTCCAATGATACCATGTCCAAACGCATTAACGACATCGCTAATGATATGAAATGCCAGCTCATCGAGAGAGTGAAAAACAGCCGGTTTTCTTTGCAGTTAGACGAGTCTACTGACTTGACTAATGTAGCCCATTTAATGGTTTTCATTCGCTACAGTCATGACGGGAAACTGCATGAGGACATGCTGTGCTGCTCTCCGATGGAAGGAAGATGTACTGGTGGAGACATTTTTAACTGTCTTAATGGTTGGATGGAGGAGACAGGCCTGGATTGGGATAAATGCATAAGCATATGCACTGACGGTGCCGGGGCTATGATGGGAAAACACAAAGGGCTGAAAGCCAAGGTCCTTAGCGTTGCACCACATGTCAAGTTCACACACTGCATTATCCATAGGGAGGCCCTGGCATCCAAGACACTTGAACCCGAGCTTAACAATGTTCTTCAAACAGCAATCCAAATAGTGAATTCGATCAAATCGCGCCCTTTAAATTCACGACTCTTCGCCCTTCTCTGCCAGGAAATGGGGTCTGCACATGAATCCCTTCTTTTTCATTCAGAGGTAAGGTGGCTTTCACGGGGCAAAGTTCTTACACGCCTGTTCGAGTTGCGAAGCGAGGTGCGCACCTTCCTCTCAGACGTGCATTCCCCTCTTGCAGACCATCTTACTGACTCGAGATGGTTATCACGTCTTGCATACCTGGCGTGCATATTTGACAAATTAAATAGTCTCAACCTGTCACTACAAGGCCCCAGCACAAACATCCTGACCCTCTCAGACAAAGTGAATGCTTTCACAAAAAAATTGCAGCGTTGGGCAGCCCGTGCAGAGAGTGGGGACTTTGAAATGTTCTCGGAGCTGCACGACTTTTTGGAGAGTGACATGAATGCCAATTCATTGAAAGAGTCAATAACCTGTCATCTTCGTAGTCTCCTCGACAAATTCAATCAGTACTTCCTCACGGAGAATGTAGAGCCTTTTGACTGGGTACGACAACCATTCACCAACTGCTCCTCAAACAACCTGCCATCTGAGCTCGAGGATGCGCTGATTGAGCTGTCCAGCGACCGCACATTGCAGGCGTCGTTTGCCTCAAAAACTCTAGATGAATTCTGGCTGTCAGTTGTGCAGGAATACCCCGGGTTGTCCAAGGCTGCCATGGACATCCTCACGCCGTTTGGATCAACCTATCTGTGCGAAAAGACATTTTCGTCCCTGGCCTACATAAAGAACAAATACAGATGTCGTCTCAACAGCATGGAGGAGAATCTTCGTGTTGCTGTGAGCAGCATCGATCCTCGAATTGACCTGCTATGCTCGCGGAAGCAGGCCCATCCTTCTCATTGACATGGCGTCCGTTATAAGAGGAAGTGAGATCGTTCCAATCATACACACTCTCTGTTGACTCTTGACTCCCGTTTGATTTGGACATTTGTTTCATTGCTTTGTTTGTTCCAGTTCTTGTTTGCGTTAATAAATTGTTGCCGCCCAGGCCTTTTCTTACACATTGCCTATTTGTTTTTGCTTGATTGACAGTCGTTACCATGGGTTTGCAATGCATAACGTTGTCCTGGCAACGCGATTTACAGCCCGCCTCCAAACAACCAAACTGCAGATGGCATTGCTGTTTCTTTCAAAATGTAAATTAATCAATGTTACGAGGTGAAAATCACTACCAATCGAAACATGTCGAGGCGTTTATGTATTCTTCTGGAGTATTAAAAGGAAAAGTTTGCGCTAGCATGAAAGATAAAGTTTATATAAAAATAATCTCTTCTGTATCACTCAAATCATTGGAGACGCAAACTCGTAAATTAATTCACACAAAATCGTTCCTTTTCCATAAAATAATCGTCCATACGTTGTTAATTTGTTTGGATTGGAACAAAAAATCGGTTGCTACGGAAACGTGACGTCACACTTACACACTTTTGGGAAAGTGGGGTCACCAAACCTCTCCAGTTTTTTTTGTGGGGTCGTCAGACAAAAAGTTTAAGAACCACTGACATACATGTACACACACAGTTAAATGTGTTCCTCTGCATTTAACCCATCCTAGTATTAGGAGCAGTGGGCAGCTATTGTATATACAGCACCCACTGGGGGGTGCTGTCTGGTGCCTTGCTCAAGGGCACCTCAAGTTCCCAGGTGTTTCGGGGACTTGAACCGGCGACCTTCCGGTTCCCAAGCCAAGTCCCTACTGACTGAGCTACTGCCGCTCTTTATGTTCAGTTCAGAGGACAGGTGATTGCTTTTGGTGACTTAACACTGATACCGTGTCAGAGGTGACCAGAGGTGACTTCTCTACTTCTCAGGCTACCCCTTTAGCTTCTTTATTGTCTGAGTAAATGGTGTCTCAGAGCCCTTCTGTTATCGCTTGGCAGCCATTGATCACTTTCCTTTAAAACATGAATGTTTCAGGTGGAAAGAACAAGGGAGCAAGTATAATTAAAACTGAAATGAAAAATAATACTGAATACTTAACCAGGTGCTTTGTTATAACTCTGACACATATATATAGACACATATATATATATATAGACATATATATATATAGACACATATATATATATATATAGACACATATATATATATATAGACATATATATATACCGTATTGACCCGAATATAAGACGGGTTTTTTTTCCGAGAAAAAAATCTGAAAAAGAGGGGTCGTCTTATAATCGGGGTTTAGACTTTTCGATGTACCGTAATTGCACATGTAATTGCGCAACAACAGATCGCGCCAAACGAGTGTTCCGAGACACCGCGCGACACTTAAAGTCACTCAAAGTCTTAAAGTAACAGTACATAAAAACAGTTACCTGGAGAGATAGAAATGGAGAGACACAGCGACCAACTTGAAAAAAGAAAAACGCCTGTGTATTTTGACATGCCAACATCTGTCACAGTGCATAAGAAAGGCGACAAATCAGTGATTGTGAAGTCTACTGGAAACGAGAAGAGCCGAGTAACGGTCATGTTAACGCGCCTCGCAGATGGGACAAAACTTCCCCCGTACGTGGTTTTAAAACGCAAGACTGTACCTAAAGAGGCAGTGACTGTACCTAAAGAGGCAGTGACTGTACCTAAAGAGGCAGCCAGCTGGCGTTATCGTACGCGCCCAGGCAAAGGGCTGGATGGAGACGGAGCTTGTGGTGGACTGGCAAGTTGGTCAAGGTGGTGTGGGGCAGACGGCGTGGGGGACTCAGAAAGAAGAGGAATATGTTGATTCTGGATGCTTTCCGTGGACACTTGACTGAGCCAGTCAAAAAGTGAAAGAGTGATGATCACTAGGTGACCTAGTGATCATACCGGGCGGAATGACAAGCCAGCTGCGCAATCTGCGCAAGAGATACACAGAGTGGCTCCTGGCTGGTCATCACGCACTGACACCGTCTGGAAAAATCCAAAAGCCTGCAGTACGTTTGCTCTGTGAATGGATATTGCAAGCATGGGCTGACGTTTCCCCAGAAAGCATCATTAATGGGTTAAGAAATGCTGCGTATCAAATGCCATGGATGGCAGCGAGGATGACGTGATGTGGGAGGAGACGGGGAAGCGGACAACGTGAGTGACGATAGCGGGAGTGAGAGCGAACAACCCAGCGATGTAGAAGACGAGCTGAATGAGAAGACGTGATGTGACCAATAGACTGATGTTCTGAAATGTTGTACTGTTTCATTGCTCTACTGTTTTATTGCGCTACCGTTTTATTGCACTACTGTTTTATTGCTATCTATCTAGCCTGTTTTCTTTTTGTTCGCCAAGTTAGGCAAATTTGAACACAATGTGTGATGTGTGTTATCATTATTTTCAAATAAAATGATTTTCTTTCAAAAAAAAAATATTTGGTCTTCAAATATTTTTTTCTCCAAAAATGAGTCTTGAAAAAGAGGGGTCGTCTTATAATCGGGGTCGTCTTATATTCGGGTCAATACGGTATGTCTATATATATATATATATATATATATATATATATATATATATATATATATATATATATATATATATATATATAGACACACATATATATATATATATATATAGACACACATATATATATATATATATATATAGACACACATATATATATATATATATAGACACACATATATATATATATATATATAGATATATAGACACATATAGATATAGATATATAGATATAGATATATAGAGATATAGATATAGATATATAGATATAGAGATATAGATATAGATATATAGATATAGATATATATAACTTAAGGGACCTATGATTACTGGAATACAAACCTGCATGAACTTGAAATAATTCTTTCATTAGGACCTCCATCAATTCTTTTTTTTAATTGTATGTATAAAAGCACTACACAACCCGCCTCCTCCTTAATAGTGTAGACAAGTGAACACATTCCTAACCAAGTTCCAGGGACTCAAAGGACGGGTTAAAGGTCATGAAGAGAAGCATACCTGAAGGCTCCTGCACCTGCTTCCTTCAGCTTGTTCCTCTGAGCTACCGTCAGGGCAGACTGGGCCATTAGCGATCCCCTGGCCCCAGAAGCCAGCGTCTGCTTGACAGAACCTGCAATGGGTCACAGGCAGAGATGATGGGGGGGGGGGGGGGGGGGGGAGGGGGAAAGGCTTTCGGGTTTCAGTTGCCAAATGAGTTCCCCCCTAGTTCACGTGCATTTGTGTAACTGTCAATTACACACGGAGGCCACACGATGGCAGTGTTTCACCACCGGGGTGACCAGGGGTAAAACACTGCCATCGTGTGGCCTCCATGTGTGAAAGGAATTTCAGATCAAGAGAGCTTGGGTTTGGAGTTTACACTTACAGCTTTGCATAAGCCACCGCAGATGTGGATATGTACAACCACACCAAGTAGGATTTCACCCAAGTACTCCATAACAAACAGGAGGCTTTCAGCTCAACCACCATGCAACACCAGGCTTTTAACCGCCAACTCGAGTGTGTCTGCGTGCCAAAAGGCTGTGTTCCACGGCATCGTACACACCTGTCTGCAGCTGTTTGACCCCCTGCGGCTGGCTCATGATCACACGAGGGTGGACCTGTCCTCGGACCATGGAGGGCTGAGCCAAAGCCACCTGGGGCCTCACCGTCGCCCCGTGCTGCTGGGGTACAACCTGTGTGGCAGGGCAGACAGTGACACACACGCACACACACACACACACACACACACACACCTTAATTGTCATTCTGTGGAGCAATCCTCCCGGTCACTCTACACACGCATAACAGCAATGGAAAATATTCATTATTTAAAAACTAAACTAAATAAACTGGAAAAAATTGACATATTGAAGTAGTGCAAATTGTAAAATATGTATATTAGGGCTGTCAAAGTTAACGCATGTGATTAATCTCGAGATTTTAACGCGCACTATTTCTTTCACTCAGATTAATCATCGTATCCGGTTTAGACGGCTCCTCCCTCAGTATTTCCAGCGCGCATGTTGACCTGGTAATGAACTGAGAGGCAGGCAGTAAGGCACGTTAAACCAACATGACTGAGGGGACACACCTGGTAATGAACTGAGAGGCAGGCAGTAAGGCACGTTAAACCAACAGGATGACTGAGGGGACACACCTGGTAATGAACTGAGAGGCAGGCAGTAAGGCCCGTTAAACCAACATGACTGAGGAGACCCACCTGGTAATGAACTGAGAGGCAGGCAGTAAGGCACGTTAAACCAACAGGATGACTGAGGGGACACACCTGGTAATGAACTGAGAGGCAGGCAGTAAGGCCCGTTAAACCAACATGACTGAGGAGACCCACCTGGTAATGAACTGAGAGGCAGGCAGTAAGGCCCGTTAAACCAACAGGATGACTGAGGGGACCCACCTGGTAATGAACTGAGAGGCAGGCAGTAAGGCACGTTAAACCAACATGACTGAGGAGACCCACCTGGTAATGAACTGAGAGGCAGGCAGTAAGGCCCGTTAAACCAACAGGATGACTGAGGAGACGCACTGAGGAGTGCTGGGCGGAACATTGCACTTTAAAAATCTGATTACGGCAGCAAAGAAACTTCCTTTTGAGCATATGCCCTGTATAGCGCACATTATACAGGGGGCCGTTGAGGTCTCCCTCCGCGACTGTGGATTTGATGGTGCTTAGCAAAGTGCCGTCAAATAGTTGGACATTTCAAACATATTTCTGCACACACAGCGGAGCTGAAAGTCCACTAAGTTTACACTGTTTCAATTTAATTTTACAGCTAAGAATGTGAAAAATTATTGTTCACTTTGGCACTTTGTTATTCTTAAAGTGGCGTACTTGTTGCAACATTCATCTGCATGAGATGTTACTTTGCAAACAATTGACAGGCAAGCTGTTTATGTTCACTTTGTTGCAGACATTATTTTGTAACAGATTATTTATGCAGTTGTCTGCTTAATATTAATCTTATTATCGATGTGTTGGACAACACTCCCTGAGACCTTTTTGCTCAGAAAAATGAATGGTTCCCTCACACCATAGCGTATGCTGAAACCTATGAGCAACAACGCAACAATTTTGTCAATTCGACCTATGGGTTGCGTGTGAGTTGCGTGCAGAACTTACAAGTTGCGTTTGAGTTGCGTTAAAAACTTACAAGTTGCGTTTGACCTGCGTGCTAGTTGCGTGGTATTTGTGAATATCGGTCATTCACATCACGGTTACGGTGGTTGACAGGGGGCGTGGCCAAGCCGCGTGCGCTGGCGGCGCACACACAAAGTGACCCCAAATCCTGGCCAGACACCTCAAATTTGGACCTGCGTTCATAACTTACGAGTTGCGTACATGTTGCGATCGCGTTGCGTGCGTAGCGTACCTGTTGCTTGCGTAGTGTACATGTTGCGTGCGTAGCGTACCTGTTGCGTGCGTAGCGTACCTGTTGCGATCGTGTAGTGTGCGTAGCGTCCCTGTTGCGTATAAATTTATCGCAGGCATTCGCAGAGAATTATTGAACATGTTCAAAATTTCCGAACTTACTCTGCGTGTGTCTGCGATCACCTGCGTGCTTGTTGCGTACTCCAAACCTATAAAATCTATTAGTTGCGTGTGAGTTGCGTTCGGAACTTATGACCACTATTTTTTATTCGCAACCATCCGCAACTGGTGATCACTATGGTGTGAGGGCACCATAAAGTGAAAAGTAACTAATTAATTAATCTGATTATTCACATAATTGTATTGTGATATATTATATATCATTGTATATCAGTGCTGTCATAGAATAGATCAAAATATTTATCACAATAACATTCTTTGATTAATCGGATTAATCACAAGTTTAAAAAACTTGTTTAAGTCCTGACATTAATAGCTCTTAGCATGTTGTATATTCTAGCAAAGTGTATATCCTTAATGTTGATAACACGCTCTTATCACAGCTACTTAAGCAGGTGACCTGGCAGTACCAAATTGTGTTATTCATCTTGTTAATATGAATGCTTGTGAACTGCTCTATTTTTATGTTCGCGTACCTCAGCGTTATGCTATTGTCTGCTTCTACAAATGTACACCTTGTAAGTCGCTTTGGATAAAAGCGTCTGCCAAATGCCCTAAATGTAAAATGAAACATATTTACTTTGAGGGTGGAAAAACAAATGCAGGTTTCGGCTTTCAGTTGCCAAATTTGTTTCCCTGTAGTTCGCGTTCACTCAATAGTTCTGTCAATTGCACACAGAGGCCACACGATGGCCGTGTTTCACCACCGGCCCCATGAAAGGAATTTCAGATCAGAAAATCCCCCCCCTCAAAAGAGCTTGGGTTTGGAGTTTACACTTACAGCTTTGCATAAGCCACAGCAGACGTGGATATGTACAACCGCATCAAGTAGGATTTGATAAAATTCTGTGATTAATCAGATTAATCAAAAGTTTAAAAGAAACCTATTTACTAAAAGAGAGAGATCAAGATTTTTCACTTTATTTATTTTTATTTTTTATATGTATATACATATATACATACACATATATATATACATACATATATATATATACATACATATACATACATATATACACATATATACACATATATATACATACATATATATACATATATATACATATATACATATATATACATATATATACATATATATACATACATATATATACATATATACATATATATACATACATATATATACATATATATATCATATATACATATATATACATATACATATATATACATATATACATATACATATATATACATATATACATATATGCATATATACATACATATATACACATATATATACACATATATATATACATATATACACATATATATACACATATATATATACATATATATATATATATATATATATATACACATATATATATATATATACATACAAGTATTGTAATCTTGAGTAAAAAAACGTTGTGGTGGATAGATAGCAACACAGAACAGTCAGTGTTCAATTGTCTTACGGCACTGGGGTGGTAGTGATGGACCTGAAGCGTCTGCCACAGAAGGCAGCGGGTCACAAGCAGCTGACTTACCTGAGCCGGCTTGCAGTGAGGCACCTGGGTGGTCAGGGTGACGACGGGGGCTCTGGGGGTGGCGGCGGTGGCGGCGGCGGAGAGAGGAGGTCGCAGCACCATGGCGGTGAGGGCGCTGGTGGTGGTGGGGGGCAGGGGCAGCTGACTCTGGTGGATGAAGGCGGTCGAGTCGGAGGTCATCTGACGCAGCGCCGGGAGGCTCCTCTAGGGGGAGGGGAAGGGCCGAGGGACGGATGTGGAGTGTTTGAGGGATGTTCCAGTGCACACATAATGTCATCCGCACACCGCTTCAAAATCTTAAATCTGGAGGATTGAATCCTCTCTATGGGTCACATACACGCTAACACACTTTCAACCCATCCGAGTATTAGGAGCAGTGGGCAGCTATTTTTATATACAGCTGCCCCAGGAGCAGTGAAGGGGTCTGGTGCCTTGCTCAAGGGTTCGTGTTTCAGGGACTTGAACCGGCGACCTGCCGATTCCCAAGCCAAGTACTACAATAGACTGAGCTATCCTGTCGCCTTTTTGTGTTTTGGCGCACGTTTCTTCAGATTCATACGGGTTGTATTGTCTTTCTGCATAACACCACACACTCCTAGATGATAACAGTGATAATACACCAATCGAAGCTTAGTAAAATCCTATTATTCCAATGGTGTACACTGATATATTACATTCAAATTGATTACATTTGACACACCTTAGATGAATACCGTAGTGTGTCTATGCTGGCGTGTGTGTGTGTGTGGTCTCACCTTGAGGAAAGGCACTAGGTATGGCTGTGGTGAAGAGTTGAGCTCCTTATACAACCTACTGGTGAATTCCTCTGCCTCGGTCTTCCCCTCCTGCACAGCAGCAGACACACAGCGGGCCACACTGAGACAACGCAACACTGGATGACTTAAAGCAGAAGGAGGAGAAGAAAGACGAGACGAGAGAGAGAGAGAGAGAGAGAGAGAGAGAGAGAGAGTGGAGGAGAGACACAAACCAGCAGGTTCTTGACCAGCTCCTTGACGTTGGCCGTGGTCTCGGGGGACTGCTTCCTGTTAGAGGCCAGCTTGATCAGCGTGGAGAGGAAGTTCCTGCACTTTTTCACGTTCTCCAGCGTCTCCTGCAAGCACATTCCCATAAGCATATGCACACACCTCTTCGATTTTAGAATGAAACCTAATTCATTCACCTCACGTGAGCATCACAGCGACTATACATATATTAATTGTGTATATGGTCATGTGCTGAAGAGGGATGTTGTGGTTCTCACCGCGGAGATGGGGGTAGGGCCTATCCTCTGGGGGGCGGCGGGGGCGGCCGGGGCTGCAGAGCCAGGCTGGGCCGTGGTGGCGGTGCCCAGCGGGTGTCCCGGGGTGGTGGCGCTCCCTCCCAGCATGATAGTGTTCTGTTGGGAAGGGAGTCGTTCACGGTCTAAGGGAACTGGTGCTACGTGACTAGAGAACAACAGTTGGAACAACTGCCCTAGAGAACTGGTGCTACGTAACCAAAGAACAACAGTCGGAACAACTGCCATAGAGAACTGGTGCTACGTGACCAGAGAACAACAGTCGGAACAACTGCCATAGAGAACTGGTGCTACGTGACCAGAGAACAACAGTCGGAACAACTGCCATAGAGAACAGTCTGGACAACAGCGCTAGAGAACTGGTGCTACATGACCAGATAACTGTTGGTACATCAGCCCTAGAGAACTGGTGCTACAAGACCAGATAATAACAGTTGGAACAGCCCTAGAGAACTGGTGCTACATGACCAGAGAACAGTTGGAACAACAGCCCTAGAGAACTGGTGCTACATGACCAGAGAACAACAGCTGGAACATCAGCCCTAGAGAACTGGTGGAGAGTGAGCATTCCGTTGTACTTGTTACACATGGCATAAATAAAGAATCTTGAATCGACACATAGAGAAGACTCTGCACCGAGTCCTGACAGGAGAAGAGGCCCTACCTGCAGTACAGGAGGTCTCTGGAGGGTGGTGGTGGCCTGTTGGACGCTGGTCTGGACAGAGGAGCCCTGTTTGATGAGAGTGGTGGGTGTCACCTGGCGAGCCAACAGGGAGCCTCCCGGAGCCTAGAATATGAAATACAAAAATATAGATATAGATTTGGCCCATGTTTCGGTGGAAATACAGTGCAAATTCTATATGGATAATGCACGCATTTCATTTTGTGTCGGGGGTGGAGGTCCTGGCTTGGGGGGTGGAGTACCTGTAAAGAGGTGATCTGGACCGAGGGGGTGCTGGTGGGGGTTGCAGGCCGCGGGGTCATGGGGGTTGTGGGTCGTGGGGTCATGGCACTCTGGGACTGGGCCTGGGCCTGCATCTGAGCCAGGGTCTGATGGTGGATCATCAGGAGCTGACCACTCTCACTGCGAACCAGGACCATGCCTGCAAGAAGCCAATGACAGTGAAAGGGTGAGATGAGATTCAAAGTTCTCCCACGGCCATTTTTAAACTGTGTATTGAGAATAACTTGGCGGAAGTGACATCTACCGTAGATCTCCAAGTGTAATTGTCTTTCATGCCGTTTAAGATTAAACGAACACTTAAAAAAAAATGTCTTAGCTGGTTGGTTCTGTTTGCGTTCAGACCTGAACCATGTAAATATTCAATAAAAACGGGATGACATAAAAGACATACAACGGTTGAGTAGCAAGTCAAATCAGCAGTGCGCCTACTGAACTGCTAGGAGTGCTGCCACTATCACAACATTGCCAACCATATTACATTACACTATCATACTTTTGCTGGAATTTTTCTGCACTGTATTCATGATGCTGCTTCACCACTGGCACTTTATTGTTATTTTCATTGTGTACATACACTATTGTTATCGTATAGTGTTGTTTAGTATAAGTATAGTACATAGTGTTGTTTATAGTATAGCATAACATATCATTGGTAGTATAAAGTGTTGTTCAAAGTATTGTTTAGTATAGTATTGTTGTAGGAAATTCATACTGTGGGATGGAATGGGAGTAAGCGTTCCACTTTACATAAATCTTGGTCAGTAAAAAAACAAAACAATTACAACCCAACTTTATTATTAATAACAAAAAGAAATACATAAAACACCAAAGCATAATTAGATCAGATGCACTTCCAACATAAACACATACACATGTGGTGCTGTCCACCAGGAGGATAGAGGGTCTCTAAACCTGCTCATGTTGGAGCACTGAGCTTCAGCTGCAGGACCTGAATCACTTCAAGTGAATTTATTAGTGAATACTATTGGACCGTGTAGGTGTTTTTAAGGAGCTCAAACCGGTTCTATTACATGTTGTGAGGAATTTTGTGTTTAACCTGTTGTAATTTGCTGTAAAATTAAATATAAAAAAATAATAATAACATACTACTGCAATTGAAAATTACTGTACGGAGGTCAGTCCGCCCCAAGCTCCCCATTATAAAACTGCCGGACCCGAGCGGCCGGTGAGTCCTATTTTTTAACATTGTAGGTTGAGTGTGTAGGGCCGTAAGGGAGGACGATCCCTTAGGGCGGGTCTAGCCAGAGGCTCTGTGAACTAATCAGCAGAGCTCACTGCACTAGTGAATACCTAATCAGAGGGGTTTTTTTGGGGGGAGGGGGAGCATTATCATTATGCAAGAATCTATCTTGTGTCATTCATTAATTCCGCATTCCAGACAACTTGTGAGTTGAATATTTCAAACTTGTCAGAATATTCCGACCTGAAAGTGTAACAGGTGCATGCCGCCAAAGGTAAACAGAAAGCATGGCTGACCAACGTGACAAAGTGGTGTTTCTTTGACTCGCTATTAGACCATTTACTTGATTTACATGCAAAACTGGTTTTGATAAGTCTTATTTTAATTAAGGTCAATATACTTTACACAAAAGACAGAGAAAATGAAAATGAAAAATAAAATCTTATCTCGTTCTAGCCTATTGATCCTAGACAAAACTGAACTCAATTTAGGATCAGTATAAGATTGACCATTTTCTTTAGTTCAGCTTCTAAGCAAAGTAATCTTCCTGTCTCACTCCTTTCCCAATTCAAGATCAGAGATTTCTGTCACTGCACTGATCTCTTTTTTTGTCTGAAATAATGAGCTCTTGAGATCGCAGTAGGATCTAAAAGAAAAATTGTTTGGCTTATACAATTTCTCAAACTGGTCTTAGATTGATCTATTATTTTGCTCCTTACATCCTTACTAAGGTTCAGTCACTTTATTGTTGCATACTGCAGGAGGAAATGTGGAGTAAGCATTCTATTGTACTGTAAAAAAAATGATGACTCTTGAAGGATACCAGGTCAGACTTCAGTGATCTCTAAATAAGTGCCGATTTATTTCTAATAAGACAAAGAAGAAGAGATGGTTGTAAGCAGCACAACTGTCCTCTGGGTGGGTGGATATATCTATATATCTATATAGATATATAGATAGAGAGAGAGCTCACTAGTTACACAAATTCTCCCTACGCTGCTTCAAATGTCTGGGTGTTTTATGCCCTCAATAGCATCCCCATCCATCACCCCACCCACCACCAAACTTCAAGAGCACCTTCCTTCCTCCCCTACTTGTACAACCACCAGCTGTCACTGATATAGATTAAATAAATACTATGTTAAAGCTGAACATACACACCCTGCACACATATTCCTTAACACATCTATAGATTATTCAAAAGAGAAACAAGGAGGACACCACAGACTGTGGATGTCCACTGGTTGCCATGTCAACGTAAACGTCGCTGCTTTTATTTTGTTGTTTTAATTCAACCATTTTTACTCTGTAGCACTTTGAGTTGTGTCTACGCAAATTAAAAGTGCGCTTATAAATATAATTGATTATTATTAACAAGCGAACATAAATTGGGCCAGAGGGGTGGGGGAGTCGTTACCTGGCGGTAGTTGAATGTTCTGGAAGTTGGGGGTGGTTTGCTGCGGCTGTGGGGGGGGGGCCATCCGGGGGGCCAACACCTGGGCCGCCGCGATGGTCCGCACCGCGGGGGGGCCGGGCGGCACGACGACGGTGGTGGACGACGGCGCTGACGTCCTCACGACCACGGTGGTTGGGCTTTTGACGACGGTAACACCGGACACCGTTGACATCGGTGATACCGTGGTCTGTACGGTGGTTTTGGGCGACTCGAGTGTGTTGACCGCGGCGGTGCCGGTGACAGTGCCGATGGCGAGCCTGGAAGACGTGGAGACGACCGAACTCTGGAGGGCAGCGGAGGGCAGAGTTCGCATAGGCGGCCTCACTAGCGTCACGGTGGGCACGCAGCTCGGAGAGGGGGAGGGAGAGGGCCGAGGTGCGACTACGGTCGAGGTGACGACGTTGTTATTGTTGGGTAAACAACGTGTCGGGGTCACGGTGTTCGTGTGAGTGGCGGACAGGAGTGGGAGGGGTGGGGTTCCTTTGGGCACAGGCGCCACAGGCGCCGTGACGAAACTCCCATTCAAAGAGTGGACAGTGGTCGGTGCAACGGCCGCAGGCGTCCCCGTCGTTGAGAGATCACCGACCGCGCCGGTCCTCTCGGCTGTCGTGCCCGACGTCCCGGCAGCCGACGTGGTTCCGGCCGCTCCAGCCATGGGTGCACCGCCGTTAAGGACACCTCCGGGCAGCCCTGTCACCGCCATAACAACAACAACCACCACCATCATCATCATCACCACAACACAACCTTTGTGAGCCCTTTTGCCCATGTTTCAAACACATTAGATATGGATTCACACACTTTATTTGTATTATTACAAAAGTAAAATTGGTACAAAAATGTACACGGAATGAGTCCCTGTGTGATTGTAGTGTGTACCTGTTTTGTCGAGCTCTTCGAGGGAAGTGTCGCCGGACTGGACATTGGAACCGGCGGCCAGGTGGTTCTCCGTGGAGGGCGACCGTCGGGCCGCGGCGCCCGTCTTCCCCGCTCCCGTGAGCTCCGACTCCAGGGAACCGACCAGGTCGCTCACTACTTTCTCGTCCACCTCCGTGTTGAAAACGTCGTCCAGCAAATCGGAGCCCTCCGCCATCTTTGCGTTTGCAGTACCGCTTTACGCTTACGTCTCTCGCTCTCGTCTCGTGAGACGCGCCCGCTGATTGGTTGTGGCCCCCTCCCCCTCCGGTGACGCGATATCGCCGCGCGCTGTGATTGGTCAGGTCGAGAGATAAAGCTGGGAGTAATGGCGGACAGCTGCATTCGTCCGTCCCGTCTCCTCCTCAGTGGATGCGATGTTTCAAGACACGGGGGATCCTGCTTGGTTAAACGCGCTTCTCTCGGGCGTCGCGTTTTACACAGATGTATTAAACGGGAAATAAAACCACACGGTTTAGCCGTCTGTGTCTTCTTTCTACTTCATAGAATAGACGACACAAAATGGCTGCGTGTTTCTCCCCCTCTCCAAGCAGCAGCTGCCGTGCCTCCACTAGTACCGCAGCTACTGCTGCTGGGCACACTGCGTGTGTGAGCTCTAGTATGCACCACCCCCACCCTCACCCCCACTCCGCATATTATGGGCTGGCTTTCAGATTAGATTCTAATTTATTGTCATTGTACATCGAAAGTAATTTAGCATCTAAGTAAAGTGCATGGTAATGTATCATGTACAGTTATTGGACATTTGTAAAAACTGTCTACTAAAAAAAACACATTTGTGCAAACACCATTTTTGATGATTTTTTGAAAAAAAAGTCAAAAGGAATTGTTTTATTTTTTATTTTATTTGATTGTGTATAGTATTCTTATAGTATTGTGTTCTAGAAAGTCCTACTGCGGGAGGGAATGGGGAGTAAGCATTCCATTGTACTACTTGTTATGCATATGTTAAAATACAAATAAAAAACCGTCTTCCTGTAAAGATCATGGATCATTGAAATGTACGAAAGACAACAAGAGACTATTCTTCTATTCGTAATTGGTACAAGAGATGATTAGATTCAATGAATCATTATGAAGCCACACGAATTATATCTTATCTTTATGAATAAAATGCAAAATGTGCTTATTGTCTTACCTATTACCTATTGTCTTATTGTTTTGCCTTGTCTGTACTGTTTTGTTTTGCACATTACTGTGTTGCTCCGGACCCGTGTCAAATTCCTATGCGTGTTTTTACAACGGTATATGGCAATGAACCACTTTCTGATTCGGATTCGGAATGAATGCGTGTGTGTGTTAATGCCAGACATTAGGACCAGGTGCGACCCTTGATAGAGGGGCGGGGCTTATCGCCAGGTGTGGAGGCGCGTTTTTTATAAATGTCACTGTGTTGGCGTCGCTGCACGAAAGAAAGTTTTTTGTTGAATAAAGAGAAAAAAAACATTTTATTGATCATATACTTGTGTTTACAGCTATGAGCAGTGGAAAGCCATACATTGGATGTAAGCTAGGCTTAATTTCAAAGGCTCAGAATCGTTATGAGGGCATTTTGTATACAATTGATACCATTAACTCAACAGTTGTGCTGGAAAAAGGTAAGTTATACTTAAAGACCACCTCTTGGAACAAAGGGGAGCACCATTTTGTGTACACCATCTTCAACTGCTGATTCAACTGCATATCCCTGCTCACTACCTGCTGTATATACATGTGTATATATATATATGTATATGTATATGTATATATATATGTATATGTATATGCATATATATATGTATATGTATATGTATATATATGTATATATATATGTATATATATGTGTATATATATGTGTATATATATGTATTGTGTATATATATATGTATGTGTATATATATGTGTATATATATGTGTATATATATATGTATATATATGTGTATATATATATGTATATATATTTAACCTGTTCTTCATAATTGCATACCCCTGATCACTACCTGTTGAATACTTGTATAGTTACCTATATGTGTATATATATGTGTGTGTGTGTGTGTGTGTATATATATATATATATATATATATATATATACCTATATGATTATGCACATATCTCATATATACTCTATACGTAGTTTTAGAACAGTTTTTATACCTAGTAGACTGTCTTTTAGCCACTGTCAACTCTACTTGTGCTGTACACTGACAATAAATTAGAATCAAATCTAACCATTTTGTATCCATATGGAAATGGCAGCAGTGTTGAGTGAGTAGTGTTTGTTTGCAGAGCTTTCAATCTCTTATCTTTTTAAACAGTGAAGTGTTTTGGAACAGAGGGGCGACCGACTCATAAGCCGGTGCCTCCCAAGCATGATGTCTTTGAGTACATCACCTTCCGAGGAAGTGACATCAAAGACATCAAACTGTGTGAGCCCCAGAGGTCGCACCAGGGCCTTCCAAATGACCCTGCAATCATTCAGGTAATCATGTCTGTGTTAATGTGCTAGTGTAGTGATTTTCTTTTTTTGTTATATACCCTCAGTATAAACTAAAACATTGTCACTTGATACTCTATGCATTGTAAGAACCATGTGTTTAGATAAACATCTACTAGCGGCCCCTTAGGCGCCACTAGGATGCTGGAAATTCGGCCATCTGGTGTTTTTATGGTTTCCGGGGACGTGACAAAAAAGGCACTGTGACCATACAGAGTAGTAGAATGTTTATGTATTTTTTCCTATATTATGGGTGGTAAAGTCTGATCAAATTGGCACGATAGACTCCATCTTGCTGCATCAGATGACTTTTTGATGCTTTGTATCAATAAAGATATTGAACTTAGTATCCGGACCGCTGCGATTTGATTCTTATTCCACCCGAGTAGAAATTATACTACACTTGTTTTGTGAGCTGCATTCGGTCTAGAATCACAAGTTATTTTTGGTCCAGTCATCAGGTGGGATCTCGTCGGGCCGCTACATCCCACAAGGAGTGCCGTTCAGTCCCCCACGGATGCCGTCCTACAACCATCTAGGGAACAGCAGCCTGCTTAACCCACCGTACGCTGCAGCGCGCGGCTTGGGTAATTAAAACAATAGGACACGCACTAGATAGGAACATGCATTGCTCGAGTATCTCCACTATGAACAACCCCTAAAAACTGGACCGCCGTCTCTCTCCGTATATAAGCAGGGCCGGTTCTTCCGGGCCAGCTGGTTAGAAGGGCTCTCATGGTGGAAAAAGCTGTCCAGACCGTACCGCAGAGGAGAGAGCTGTCTGCCGGTCGTGACCAGGGCTGGGAGGGCTGGAGGCCCCAGGGAGGGAGATCAATGGCCACTAGGGGCACCAGACCCCCACGTAAGTGTGCAAAACCCAGTGAGACCCCAATGGTCAATGATGCAAAAAACGAAACACTAGTTAACTATAATACTAAGCTTAAATGGTCATTACAGTTAACCGTCATTGACTGTATTTATAGTCATATGCAACCTTTGAAGATGTTGTTTTGTTGCTAATAGAAAGGAACCCAGGACCTGTGTCCAGGCCTCGTGAACAACCGTATCGAGGACCAAGTGGATATTATGAAACCGGACCTCCACCTCGGCGAGGGCAAGGTGAATGGTCACGTGTGTTGAAGAGCTCCTTCCCACTCTTCTTCTAAGGAATTGTGTGCCAATAATGTGCTCTTTCAAGTCGACTTTGAATATGGCTTGACTTTCGTCAGCAAAAAAAGAGTATTTTCACGATGGTTGTGGATCACTCGAGGTGTGGTCACTCCTGACGTACCTCAAAAAGAGTCAACAATTACATTTTTTTAAACTTTTGTAAATAAGTTGAATTGTATATCCACTAAAATGTTTAAATATTTTTAGGCAGGCGCAAGAACAATGGCAGAGGCTGGCAGATGGCTGAATGCGCTGCCTCAAGCACCTTGAAGTTTGAGACGGACTTTGATTTTGATTCCTCAAATGCCAAATTCATCAAGGAGGTGCTGGACATAGAGATGCACGACTGGTTGAATAGAAAAGGTTGGTGGGAATGTAGAAGGTAGAAAATGCAGGTGATGGAACTATCGGTTCTCTCCCACATGTTTCTCCAACTCTTTCTCTGCACATTCAGAGGGGGTAGAAAAGACTGGGCAAGATTCCCAAGCTGATAAAAACCTGGAGGATCCCATTGGCCCCAAGTGCTTCTATGACAGGGAAAAGTCATTCTTTGACAAGCTCTCATTCGATAATGCCTACAGGTAAACCTAGTGGTCCACTCACTTCTGAGCATCCAACACCTTTTATTGGCCTGTTTTCCTTTATGAGGGCTACAGTCTCTTCCCTCAGACATGGCCTTCTGATTCCTCTTACGTTATTCATGTGAAACGATTCAGGCAAACCTGGGCCGAGGAGCGCCGGAGGAACATAGAGACCTTTGGGGTTCCGGGTCTGTTTCAGAGGTTCCGCGGGTTCCGTGGTGCGTACCGCGGGATGAGGGCGCCGATGTTCCCCTATCGCCGAGCTGGGAACGAGCTGTTCTAAAATGCAGTACGTATTGCTTTGTCACGGACTAAACACCTCCCGGCACATTTGATTGTGGCATGTTCAATTTCCACCATGCCCCATCTTGTTGTTTGTTTGGCCTGTTTTGTTGTCATCTGTATGTGATCTGTCCTCAGGTTTCACTCAGGCGATGTCTGGGAAGTCCTCCAGCTGTTCCTAATTTGCTATGATTAAAGGGTTCATGATAAGCATATTTACCTTGTCAGCATTTATTATTATCGTAAATTCTTAAATATTTGTAAATATTTATATATGCTATAAGATTCTGTCGCTATTCTACAAATATTTGCCCAATTTGTTTTTTGAGAGGTCTCCAAGCTCCTGCTTAGAAATATGAATAAACACATTAACTCAAACCCAATGCACTGTATGACACTGTCTTATCTATATAGATGCCGATAGGTATCTATAGATAGGTATCTATAGATAGGTATCTATCTATAGATAGGTATCTATAGATAGCTATCTATAGATAGCTATCTATAGATAGCTATCTATAGATAGGTAGCTATCTATAGATAGCTATATATAGATGTATACATCTATCTATAGATGCATCTATCTATAGATAGATGTATACATCTATAGATACATCTATAGATAGATGTGCCATGGTAATGTGTCTTCTCGCCCAACCCTGGAGAGAATCAACTATCTGTTTGGAAAGTATGTTTAGGGGTGGGGGGGGCTAATAATCAATACAATACATTATCGTATTACGATATTTTGCACGGCAATATTGTGTCAAAACACTGCAACATCAATGTTGTTTTGTCAATTGCCTTTTCCGTCCACTGGATGGCGCTGAGTTGTTTTGGTTGGTCTGTCAGACAATCATTTTGCTGCAATAAAAACTATTGAATTGTGATGAATGGACTGAACACTAAAATGTATTCGATGACACTGATGTTGCATTTAATTTTAAATACATCACTCATTTCGTAATGTGTTTTATGATTGAGCCTTTTGAATAGTCTTATCTGTCATTTTTGTTCAACTCAACCTTTACCTTTTGTTCATCAAACTATTTAGTATTATGATATAAAGGTTTAGGTTTATTACAGACTGAATATTAACATTCGATTTTCTTTTTTTAATTTTCGCTTATTTGGAAATATTCAATAACGTGTTTTCCGACCCTCCAGAGCTTCCGTAGTCGTGTGGTGTTCTTGGGAGCTGCTTTAAAGCTCCGTCGCTATTCTAGAGATATAGATATATATATATACATATATATACATATATACATTATCGAAACTACGCACACGTTTATGTTCTAGTCAAGTCAACACACACACACGCGTCTTCGGCATCTTTGGTGATATTGGACATGAACCACCGCCACTAGTGTTGTTATTGTGGACGTGTGTGCGTTTCTTTAGGTGTAACTAACTGTAAGCTCGATGGGGGTCACACGTTGGTAGCTAAACGAGAGGATGTTTAACAACACACTACTGAGAGGCCAGTGGCTTCCTCGAGCATCACTACTACTACTACTGACGGGACGACACAAGTAGGCAGCGGAGGGATTGTGTTGACGTGTACAGGGTCCTCGGTACAGGGGAGCCGACCCAGGGGTGACCTCCGACCCCTCAGCACTACGTGTGCACTGAGTGCCAAGGCCAGAGAGGTCCAGAAGAGGAAAGACGTCTCTGAGAAGAAACTGGTACGCTTATGCACATGGATGATGCAACATTAGATTAGATTAGATTCAGATGTATTGTCATTTATTGTCATTGCACCAGAGTGCAAATGTTGCAGTAAAGTGCATGGTAATATACAATGTACAGTTGTTGTGGAATAATATGTATTCTGTGTCTATAGCTGTCTATAGCTATGTATGTATATCTAATATGGCACAGCCTTCTTTGTATTGTGTATTCTGGGGTGGCAGTAGTAGTGCCTGTCTGTTGTTGGGACTTGGGGGGCTTGGGAACCGGAAAGTCGCCGGTTCAAGTCCCCGAAACACCTGGGGGGCACTGCCGAGTTGCTGCTTGCTGCCCTTGAGCAAGGCACCAGACACCCTACACTAACTACACTGCTCCCCGGGCAGCTGTATATACACAATAGCTGCCGACTGCATTTCACTGTGTGTGTGTGTGTGTGTGTGTGTGTGTGTGTGTGTGTGTGTGTGTGTGTGTGTGTGTGTGTGTGTGTGACCAATAAAGAGGATTCAATCCTCCGGACTTAGATTACGTTGTACTATGACTTCGAGTGTGAACCACAATGATCAGTCCTCTTATTTAAATATGTCATATGTCCCCCTAACTGTTTCTCCAGACCCGCTACTTTGTGGACTATCGCAATGTGAAGCTCTCGGCCGGGTCGGGCGGAAGAGGGGTCTGCTCCTTCCACAGCGAGCCCCGTAAAGAGTGGGGCGGGCCGGATGGAGGGAACGGAGGTGACGGGGGGAACGTCATCATCAAAGGTGACCAAAGGGCCTGGCATATGTTTAGAAATAACACGCAACATTCTACATTCTTTAAGTCATCCATTCAACACTGTATATACTTGTTTATATGTATTTTTCATACAGGTACGTTTATTTAAAATAGGCTTTTATGTCTCCAAATATGCTTTTACAAAATGTGTTTCTCCCCCCCCCCCCCCAGTTGACCGCCTTATGAAGTCATTGGCCCAGGTGGTCCCGTTGTACAAGGGGGAGAATGGCCATCCAGGAGCCAATAAAAACTGCTATGGTCGGAACGGGAGCGTCACCTACATTATGGTGTGTGTGTGTCTGTCTGTGTGTGTGTGTGTGTGTGTGTGTGTCTGTCGAATAAATCAAATAAAGTATAAAGTCAACACTTTTATTTGTATACCTTGTACCTCATGCATATGTCTTTTACAAGTGTCCTGCATTTGCAGGTACCCATTGGCACTGTGGTGAAAGAGCAAGGGACGATGGTAGCAGATCTCTCGCAGCACGGCCAGGAATACCTGGCAGCGTTCGGGGGCACGGGAGGAAAGGGAAACCGCTTCTTTCTTTCAAATGAAAACCGGGCGCCGACAACGACTGCTCCTGGAGTACTGGGCCAAGAGAGGAGCTTACAGCTTGAGTTACGCACCATGGCCCACGCTGGGCTGGTAAGCAGCACTTTATATCCACCCGAGATAACGGAGAAAAAAAAGACAAGAAATTATGAAACGCCCACAATGCCCTTTAAAAACACGCTTAAACCGCTCAGGTCGGGTTTCCCAATGCGGGAAAGTCGTCACTCCTGAGGGCCATCTCCAACGCCAAGCCGGCCGTCGCCGCCTACCCCTTCACCACGCTGAACCCCCACGTGGGCGTCATCAAGTACCGGGACCACGAGCAAGTAGCAGGTAACGTGTGTCTCCTCCGCCTCTACCCGGAGAGACTGTGGCGTTTGTTTGGACGTTTGTTGTTGTTATCATTCAACCAAAATGAATCAATGAATGAACGCCATTCCTCTCCCCTCCAGTGGCCGACATCCCGGGCCTCATCCGCGGCGCCCACCTGAACCGCGGCCTGGGCATCTCCTTCCTGCGTCACATCGAGCGCTGCCGCTTCCTGCTGTTTGTCCTGGACATGTCCTCCCCGGAGCCCTGGACGCACCTGGAGCACCTGTGCTACGAGCTGGACCAGTACGAGCCGGGGCTGTCCAAGCGGCCGCAGGCCGTCATCGCCAACAAGATGGACCTGCCCGAGGCCCGGGGGAACCTGGAGGCCCTGAGGAGCAGGGTGGCCCAACGGGTGATCCCTGTGTCCGCTCTCAAGGGAGAGAACACGGAGGAGGTGATCCTGCACCTCAGGGAGCTGTACGACGGCTACGTCCAAGGAGACCACAGCGGCACGGTCACTAGGTGGTAGCAAATAGTCACCTCAGCTCCGCTCAACTCATCACCTTTTCTGTATTTCAAAGCAAGTTATATAATGTTATATTATTTAAATTATTGAATAAATATTTTGGAAAGGGGCTTTTATATCATTTTATTTTCACTGAATGTACAATGAAGGAGAAGCAATGACCTTTGAATCGAATAAAACAATGAACAATGAACCCTTGCTTGCTTGCTTTGATTAATGTACAATAGCTAGAAAAGCTGACTCAAAACATGTATTTTTCAATTAGTTCAGTGTTATTTTGATGTTCAAAGTTAATCACAAGAGTCCTTTATCTTAGACTATCCCTTTCAATAATTGAAAGATAGTTAAAGGATCCTGGATTTCAGTTAGCATCTAAAGTACTGTATACTGTCAACTATTCCCTTTCTGTAACACGCCATTGTTTTCATGTTAATTCCAATACAATTTGTGTCAATTTGAATTGAGAAGAATATAATAAAATAAATCACATTGCACATGACATGTTATACGTTGTTGGGGCTCAATTTTAAAGTTAGAAATGATACAACTAATAATACGTATTAGTATTTATAATAATAAGTATAATAATAATATGTTTGTCCTGTCGCACTTGGGTCTTAAAAGCTGATACAAGATATTTGTATTGGCCAATTGCAACATGTTCATCTTCATATTCTGACGTTTACAGCTTTTATTTTTCAACTGTGATTTGTTGCACTGACACTTTTTGACCGTTAGGTGGCAGCAGGTGTATTAATCTGACCCAGAGATCCATGATCTGCGCAGAAGCTATACCTTTTTAATTGGCATTTTGAGACATAAGATATTTGATACTCAAACATTAGATAATATATAATCTTGTAGATAATCATCTACAAGATTTGGAACATTTTCGAGGACAAGCAGCTGTAGTAGTTTACAAAATGAAAAAAGACTACCATTTTATCATTAATCCTTGGCCTATAAACAGTGAGCACCACTGAACCCTCACCTAGAGAATGGAGACCAGCTCAAACGAGCAGGCCTGCTTCTTTTTAAAATTATTAATATGGCAAATATGATTCATATGCCAAGCGCCCTCGAGTGTTGAGTGAAAGCACCTATATGTTAAAAAAAGGATATGTACAGGGTCCAAAATGTACTTTTAGAATGTTGTCTTGTTGGACATGACTCGATGGACATTATTCGCCATAATCAGTAGTTGGACACACAGGGAAAAAACTGTCCCTTTAGGTTAGCTCTGGGGTTCGGGCGGTGCCATCAAAAACCGAAATGAACAGCACACAAGTTGGCGTGTAGTCAACGAGAGAACTTTCCTGCAACTCCTGCATAACCCTGATTTGTCTTTTTAAGAATACACAGCAAACTTGGAAATTAGACTGACACAAACCATACACATATATATATATATATATATATATATATATATATATATATATATATTGTAGTGTGTCAGTGTTAATAGTCACATCAGTTATCAGATGTGCACAGTTTAGTACAGTTGAACAGTTTATTTAGGCACTGCTGTTGGGCTGAGAGGGGGAGAGACTGCCCCTTCCGGGTGTGGGTGTGTGTGTGTGTGTGTGTGTGTGTGTGTGTGTGTGTGTGTGTGTGTGTGTGTGTGTGTGTGTGTGTGTGTGTGTGTGTGTGTGTGTGTGCGCGCGTGTGTGTGTGTGTGTGTGTGTGTGTGTGTGTGTGTGTGTGTGTGTGTGGTTCCGGGGGCGTGGAAGGAGTACGAGTTGTGAGAGTTGGTTTGTGTGTGGGGACAGTTACACAAAGTTCTGGTTCTGTAAGGCGTGGCTGTGACTGACAACAGTCGAAAATAAAGACAATGTTTGTACAGTGGAGTGATCTGTGATCTTTAATAGCGGCGAACGCTACAACTGGTGTCAGAAGAGAAACTTAATTGTGGACATTCGGTGTGCATGTGCGGGAGGACTAGCACTAGCTAGTGACACTGGACTTGTTAGCTTTGGCTGTCCTTGCTTCTGTGTGATGGAGACTTCAGTGTTTGTGAAGATGGAGGAGGAGGATTCTATATCATTCTATATCAGACTTTTGCCACATTCCTATTTGCATAGAGGGTGTTTCATGGACTGTCATATGTGGATAACCAGTACACCCCAGCTATGTTCCGTGCAGACCCCACGTCCTGAAGAGCCGAAGGTACAGGCCCAGAATAGCCATGAGGAGACGGCCGCAACGTCCACTGCTGTTCCTGCTACCCCATTGTGCACCGCGCATGAGAGAGTTGAATGGCTGTGCACATCTGATAACTGATATGACTATTAACACAGACACGCTACACTACCCCTTATTAAAGTCCTCTTTGAACTTCAGCGGAGCTCTCTTCCGCCTCCCTGGCTGGTCCCCCCTTGCCTCTGGTTGGTGTTGAATGGAGGAGGATGCCAGCTCTGCGGGAGATCTGGCAACGGAGTGCCAGTGACAGCAGCAGCAACTATGCAGCAACTATGGCAGCTGCTGATCGAATTCCAAGACTGGTTTTCATGGGAAGAGGAGGAGATAGGACAGACCCCTCTGGTACAGCACTCCATTGATACAGGGGACGCCATGCCCATACGACAGCGCCCATGGTGCCTCCCCCTGGGCTGACAGGAAGTGGCTGAGCGGGCTCTAGTGAAACTGCAGTGTGCTGGCATAATAGTGCCCGCTGAGAGCCCCTGGGCATCACCGGTGGTCATGGTGCCAAAGAAGGGGGGAGAATGGCGCTTCAGTGTGGAAAACAGGAGACTGAATGAGGTCACCAAAAATGATTCATACCCCCTTCCACGTGTGGATGAATGCCTAGATATGGTGAGAAGCTCCTCCTGGTTCTCTTCCTTGGACTTTAAGAGTGGCTACTGGCAGGTCCCACTTTCCCCTGAGGCACGATTACAGTACAGGGAAGGGACTGTGGCAGTTCAAAGTGCTTTGCTTCGGATTGTGCAATGCACCTGCCACATTCGAGCGCTTAATGGAGAGGGTGTTAGCTGGGGTCCCACATACACAATGTTTAGTTTTTTTGGACGACATTCTGGTTCACGGCAGCTCGTTCGAATCAGCTAGGGCCGCACTGTGCAGAGTGCTGGAGAGGATCAGGGCGGCGGGGCTGAAGCTACACCCGACAAGTGCAGGCTACTGGGCAGGGAGCTGACCTTCCTGGGGCACCACGTAGGCAGTGAGGGGATTGGCACTGCAGAGGAGAAAGTGTGTGTTATACGAGACTGGCCCACCCCTACAGAGCAGAGGGGATCAAAACGTTTTTTAGGGTTGACCTCCTATTACAGGAAGTTTGTGCGGGGGTTTTCAGCCATCGCAACCCCCTTTGTACAGGTTACTACAGAAGGACAAGCAATTCTGCTGAACAGAGGACTGTGAAAAGACTTTTCGCAAACTGCAGCAGGCTCTGACAAGCAAACCCATTCTGGCGCCTCCTGACCCCAAATTACCCTTTCGTCCTGAACACTGATGCAAGTGGGGAGGGAGTAGGCACAGTCCTGTCACAGGTGTGGCCGGAGGGAGAAAAAGTTGTGGCCTATTACAGCAATGCACTGAGCAAAGCTGAGCGCCGATATTGTGTCACTCGCAGGGAGCTATTGGCTGTAGTATTTGCCATTTGACACTTTAAATATGACCTGTGTGGCTGCCCCTTCACCGTACACACTGATCATGCCTCCCTACAGTGGCTGGTGACAATCAAGGAGCCAGAGGGGCAGTTGGCTCGTTGGTTGGAGGAGTTTCAGTGCTACGAGTTCACTGTCACTGTCACTGTCATGTGCAGGAGAACAGCATGGGAACGCAGACACACTGTCTCGCTGCCCATGCAGCATGGAGGGCTGTTGGTATTGTGACCGCAGAGAGGCCAGGGAACATGAGCTGGTTCTGGGGGCGGACAAGCAGGACAGAGAGGGGTGTGGGACGGCCATACTGGAAAGTAGAGAGCTACAGGTGGAGGATGTTACAGACTGGTGCACAGAGCAGAGACAGGACCCAGACTTGCAGCCTGTGATGCTGTGGGTGGTCGCGGCAGAGGGCCGGTCGAGAGCCCAGCTACAGCACTTTCCGGCAGGGGAACCCATGCAGTGGGTGGGTGTTGAAATTGTGGGGCTATTCCCACGCACAGCACGAGGGAATCACTTTGTACTCACCTCCATGGATTATTTCCCTAAATGGCCAGAGGCCGATGCACTGCCGGACCAGGAGGCTGTGAGCATTGTGAATGGCCTGGTTGAGAGGATGTTTGGCAGGCTGGGGATCCCTGAGTCCATCTATAGTGTTAATGAATTTTTGAATTTTTGAATCCAAGGTTTTCTCCACTATGTGTGAGCGCCTGGGAATCACCAAGACCCGCACAACTCCCCTCCACCCCCAGAGTGTTGGGTTAGTGGAGAGGTTCAACCGTACTCTGGTGGAACAGTTATCCATGCTAACATCCACCCATCAGCTCGACTGGGATATGCACCTACCCCTGGTTCTCATGGCATGCCGCTCTGCGGTCCAGGACTCTACCTCGTGCACACCCGCCCACCTCATGTTGGGCAGGGAAGTGAGGACCCCTGCAGAGCTGGCCTTTGGAAAACCCCCAGATGCAACATCTGCGCCTGCAGGACCCGACTACGCCAGACAGCTGCCGGATTGCTTGGACACCGCACATGCATTCGCCCGGAGGCAAATGCGGAGTGCTGGTGTGCGGCAGAAGAGGAATTATGACATCTGTGCTAGGGGGCAACACTTTGCAGCTGGGGAGCAAGTTTGGGTCTTCTCTCCGAAGCGAAAGAAGGGCAGGTGTCCTAAACTGGACAGCCACTGGGTGGGACCATGTGTAGTCCTGGAGCGGTAAGGGGAGGTAGTCTATTGGGTGCAGTTTCCTATGCGGGGGCGCAAAGTGGCGCTGCATCGTGACCAACTAGCGCCCTACAGGGGCTCTGCATCATCTCAGATGCCTGGAGGGACGCCCTTGTTTCCTGCTGCGACATCTTCTGAGGGAGGGGGTTAGCAGCCAGTCCCAACAACGCAACAGGAGAGGCACAATCTGCTTCCCAGCTCCCAACTCGCCTCCTGGGGGTTGGGGGCAACACCAACCAGAGGCAAGGGAGGACCAGCCAGGGGATGCAACACCCACAGGGCACCCAAGTAGGCGGAAGAGAGCTCCGCTGAAGTTCAAAGAGGACTTTAATAAGGGGTAGTGTAGCGTGTCTGTGTTAATAGTCATATCAGTTATCAGATGTGCACAGTTTAGTACAGTTGTACAGTTTATTTAGGCACTGCTGTTGGGCTGAGAGGGGGAGAGACTGCCCCTTCCGGGGGGGTGTGTGTGGTTCCGGGGCGTGGAAGGAGTACAAGTCGTGAGAGTTGGTTGGAGTGTGTGGAAAGTTATACAAAGTTCTGGTTCTGTAAGGTGTGGCTGTGGCCGACAACTATAAAGAAACAAAAATAAAGACAAAGTTTGTACATTGGAGTGATCTGTGATCTTTAATAGCGGTGAACACGGTATATATATATATACACATACAGTAAATATATATCAATTTTGATTTCTTAAATTGGCCTGGCCAATTTAAAGAAATCAAAATTCAAAGACTACCTGAAGAAATCTGTTCTGTGAATGAGCTTCTCATGCAAGCCGTGCCAAAATCAACATAAAAGTCTTAAGCCCCCGTCACCCGTTGACAGTTGCGGTTAAACGGTAATGATAGACGCATGGCATGCCACTGGCTCCCCTCTGTTCCAACTTACTGTCAGAGAGGTAGCTCATGTGCAGAAATGTGTTTAACGTTTTATCAAAGGCGAATAGCAAGGAGCCAGCTATGTGATAGCCTAGATTCAGTGTTTTATGGGAACATGCGGTGGGACTCCTTCCAGGTTAAAAACCGGCTCCTGAAATTAAGCTATTGTGGAGACATGAACCAGTTTCAAGTGTAGGGAAAATAAGTTGGCCTCTAACCAGAGACAGGAAACTCAGGGACATAGGTCTGGGCACCCCCATCTGTAACTGGATTATGGACTTCCTGACAGGCAGGCCTCAAGTGGGGAAGATTGGGAGCAACAGCTCATCCATTCTGGTCCTCAACACCGGAGCACCCCAAGGCTGCTGCCTCAGTGACTGTACTGCATACCACACATGACTGTCCTGCCACGCCACACGAGTGTCCTGCCATGCACATCAATAATCAGATGATCAAGTACAGAGATGAGGTAGTCTTGGTGACGTGATGGTGCATGGACAACATTAAAATGCTTTTTGCACAATATAACAGATATCATCCATCAATCACTATATTGTTCTTTTTATGTTCATATTTTAGATTGTGTATAGTATTTTTATAGTATTGTGTTTTAGAATTTCATACTGCAGGAGGGAATGGGGAGTAAGCATTCCATTGTACTTGTTACAAATGGCAAATACAATTCTTGAATCTTTAATAAGTGGATTAAAGAGATTTCCATTTAGGCAGATACCTACACAGCCAGTGTCACATACAGGCCTATATCTATTGGTATCCATTTGGATTATCCTTTTTTTCACTGACTTTTACACCAACTTCCTGCGTCAATGGCCTGAATTAACCAAGCACACACACACACACACACACACACACACACACACACACACACACACACACACACACACACACACACACACACACACTCACACACACACACACACACACACACACACACACACACACACACACACACACACACACACACACACACACACCTTCGCCACTTCTTCACACATGGCAATCTGTGGGCACGGCATCTGACCTCGCTTAGCGCCACTCTGGGTAAGCATCAGTGTATTTCCTCTCAGATGAATATACACTACTACACTACATTTACATTTAGGGGCATTTGGCAGACGCTTTTATCCAAAGCGACTTACAAGGTGTACTACTACTAGGACCTGTCCTACCTCCCTATCCCTCACCTGTCACTACCCCTCACCTGTCACAACCCCTCACCTGTCACTACCCCTCACCTGTCACTACCCCTCACCTGTCCCTATCCCTCACCTGTCACAACCCCTCACCTGTCACTACCCCTCACCTGTCACTACCCCTCACCTGTCCCTATCCCTCACCTGTCACTATCCCTCACCTGTCCCTATCCCTCACCTGTCACTACCCCTCACCTGTCACAACCCCTCACCTGTCACTACCCCTCACCTGTCACTACCCCTCACCTGTCACTACCAACCACAAATGTCCCTAATGTTCATAAAGTATCAGATATGTTTAGCCAAAGGTACAAGACTCCCAAAAAGGATTATAGGTTTACTATAGAGTTTGATAATGGTTTAAGCAAGCCGAGCAGGTGCTGAGTGCTGACTAGTGTGTGTGTGTGTGTGTGTGTGTGTGTGTGTGGTGATAATTGGTTTAACCTGTTGGCCTTGATCGGCCCAATGTCACCACATGTGGTGGCGTGCTCTAAAACACACACACCAGTGTCCAACCGTCGAGCTGTCCTTACTGTGTCCAATCCCCACACCGGCACCGGCTAGCTAGCGGACGGGCCACCGCCACGACACTTCACACGACTGTCCTATATACCTGCTTCTTCGCCCCGCTACCCATGGGCAGTGCGCCTGCTGAACTAGGTTAGGAGTGCTGCCACTATCATCACATTGTCACCCGTATGCTACGGTCACTGTCACACTTATTTACTGGACTTACTAGAGTCATTGCCGTTACTGTGGTGTTCTGCACTGTACTGCACTGAATTCATGATACTGCTATCACTCAACTACGGAGCTGCACTATTGTCATTTTAAAAGGCTTTTTGCATCATCCGCAATATGTATATATCATCCATTAATGTGTGTGTGTGTGTGTGTGTGTGTGTGTGTGTGTGTGTGTGTGTGCGTGTGTGCGTGTGTGTGTGTGTGTGTGTGTGTGTGTGTGCGTGCGTGCGTGCGTGTGTGTGTGTGTGTGTCAGGACTGGGTGCCGTAGTTTGGGGTTCTCAAACCTCTTGGAAGCCCGGGACCCCCTCCAATTAACTCCAATTAAACATATGCTTAGAACTATTTGTATTCTAAAACTGTTAAACCTAAATACTTCATACCTATTTCATAGCAAAAACACATTTAAATTTGAATCATGTTAATACCACTTGTATACTTGTACATATATTATATACTTATATATTATATACTAAACAGAAACAAGACACAGTCCTATGACTATGAACAGAAACAAGTTGAACAGTAACAAGACATAGTCCTATGACTATGAACAGTAACAAGACATAGTCCTATGACTATGAACAGTAACAAGACATAGTCCTATGACTATGAACAGTAACAAGACATAGTCCTATGACTATGAACAGTAACAATACATAGTCCTATGACTATGAACAGTAACAAGATGAACAGTAACAAGACATAGTCCTATGACTATGAACAGTAACAAGACATAGTCCTATGACTATGAACTGTAACACGATTAACAGTAACAGCTAACTAGACATAGTCCTATGACTATGAACAGTTCAAAGATGTGGCATAGTTCTAATAAACCCGGAGATTTAAAATGACCAGTCTAAGGCTGACATTCATTGGAACTATTTGTATTCTAAAACTTTTCCACCTAAATAATTATATTTGAATTTGAGTCATGTTAATACCACTTATACACTTTTAAACAGGCATTGTATTATAATTGCATTTTGACTCAACTTGACAGCATTTATGCTTTTCAAGTTATTGATCCTAAAAGCTTTCAGAACAGTTAACAGTAAAATGATTATCAGTAACAACAACACCATTACATATTCCTATGACTATGAACAGTAAGAAGATGAACAGTAACAAGATGAACAGTAACAATACATAGTCCTATGACTATGCACAGTAACAAGATCAACAGTAACAACCGTAACAAAACATAGTCCTATGACTATTCACAGTAAAAAGATGTGACATAGTCCTAATACACCCAGACATTAAAAATGACCAGTCTAAGGCTGACTTTCTTTAGGTGCTTAAACTTTGGAATAATGAACGTATTGCTCCTTATTCATATCATTGGAAGAAACCCCTTAACATATCATAACAGATTATTTTTATTATCAGTTCTAACAGCGTTACAGAACAATTTTCTCAATTTAAGTTTGGGCTTAGCGTGTCTTGACAATGTGGACTGACCGGACTGACTGAAATATTGATCAGTATTTAGCTCGCAAGTTAGCGGGATGGCTAATAAGCAAGAAGAAACAATTTGTTTTGAGTAAAATAAATGAGTCTTGATTGACGTGATGTGTCACAATCACATCAGAGTTTATATTGGCCCAAAGCTAACATGGGCGGGAGTAATGAACACAGTATGCTTGTTTGATTGGCGCAAATGGTCCCCGTCTGTAGATTTTTTTTAAGACATTTTAATAAAAAAATAAATATATAATAATAATAATAAAAGTAATTAAAATAATAATTTTACAAAATATTTCGTGGACCCCCTGGCTATGGCTCCCAGATGACCCCAGTTTGAGAAACCCTGACTTAGTTTGCCTCGTTGGCTGTACCTGTACCTTTTATGACCTCCAATTAAGTATTTGCATCCTCCGGTATATACTCTTATAAAACAGACCCCAGGTCTGTAGCTCACTCTCCAGGGGTCCTTGACCTCTAGGTGACCTACAGAAGGCATCACTTCCTTTTACTTTTTATTCGCAATGCAATGCATTTGATGACTGAATCACTTCCTCCAGGGCTAGAGCCACGAAATTGGGTCCAATTTCTACCTGCTAATTACTAACAAATCAAATCTAACTAATGTTACCCCATGTTGATAATTGTAGTAGTCTTCTGAAAATCTTTTTTGTGTTTTAGTGATTGCATTTATGCAAACGCTGAAGCAAACATTAAAAGCGATACTCATTTGTCACAATTATCTTGATAAAGAAAACGTATATATACAATAAGAATTTACTTTTTGGTGAAGCAATGTCGACCAAGAAATGCACCATCTCTGGGGCACTTTAAAATATTTGTTTTTATTGAAAGATCACCGTCAAACAGTTACATACCACTACACAACCCAAAGACAATGAGTCAAACAACCATATGAGTCTGACCATAGCATAGTGTCCATAGCAACCACCATAGCAAGGATAGAAAACATTTAATCAACACGCTAGAAAATATAAAATTCCTCTTAAGAAATTTGGCCCAGTAACCGAAAGACTGAATGCTGACATTCAAGAATCTGTTGATCCCTAAATCTGCGCCAAAATCTAACCAACTGTTCTTTGGCCCATAAGTAATCTAACCACCAAGTTTATTCCAGTTCCGTACATAACTTTGAGTTATCTTGCCAACAGACAAACAAACAAACAGACAGACAAACAAACTGGGGTGATAACCTCCTCCCATCTTCGATGGCGGAGGCAATTATACATCCCGTCGATTACGACCATGTTTACTCACACATTTTTTGATGAACCCCGACATCGGCAAGTAATCGATAACCATCACATAAAAACGTTATACTCTTGATGCAACGCAACCAATAGTCTTTCTGTTTTGGCAATCGCTTTTACTGTTAATGTCTCCACAAAAAATACTAGTACAAAACTTTAGTAAAATTACTTTTCGATTGACAGCCCTTCTAAAATGATGAATTGGCGTGGCAGAGATGTCCTGCCACTGTACTAGTACACTAGTACACTAGTACACTAGCCAGTACACTCCAATTCTAAAATAAGAAATCCCAAGGATCTCATGTAACGAAAATAAATTTTTGGGTCTTGCTTACGGCAAGAACAAAAAATAATAATAAGTGAATTATAAACTATAAAAGTTATGTCATGCAATTCGAAGTGCTTAAATAAAGCAGGGTTAGGTATGTATTACCGGTACACACTTTTGCTCAGGTGGGCCTGTAGTATGAAATTCAGCAAAATAGTTACTCATAGTACATTTGTGCATATATTTATACAATATACAGATACATACATGATGCATGTTCAACTTAATTTTGTTATGCTCTGTTAGCCCAGGTGGTTGTGTGTGCATACGTTTCTGTTTCACAAGGACGTACTATGGGGTCCATGGGGGCTGCAGAGGGTGGCTAGGTTGTTGAATTTTGGGCCAAAGTCCAGCAGCATGTCTGGGTGGAAGGGGACCTCCTCGATGGGGATGGGGTCCAGCAGTGGACTGCTGTCCGGGTCTCCCTCATCAGCGAACAGATAAGGGGTATAATCTCCAAGCTCCTCTCCTGTTGCCTGGAGGATGTTAATCTTCTGCACACAGATAGGGAAAGCAACCAACCAATCAACCAATCGATGCAGCGCTTCCTACAAGTCGACATATTGTATACAATATACATAATATACATAATATACATATTTAGTTATTATTATTACCTTGTCTAGAAAATCTAACAGGAATGTGTGTTGCGCTAAATAGTCTTCTCCATCCCAAGCCGCGTAAGATGAACTCTGCATGGGAAGAATTTTTATAGTAGTTAGTTTAGTATAGTAAAGGTATTATCTTGAGTCTTGAATCTTGAATCTTGAATTATGAAATGGTGTCAGAAATACATAAATGCCAAATGATGAAATTGTGATAAATTGTTTTTACACACGTTGGATCTCTTTAAGCCGTTATTGGTTCCCAAATTGGCGGTCTGGAAAAACAAAAGACAAATTATGAAATATTTTGAGAAATGTTAATATATATGTATTTGTACTTTTATCATACTTCATGCAAACATCAGATAATAGCGGGGAGGCTTATATTATAGTAATTTATTTATACATACATTGGTCCTTGAAAAGTCATTATGAGACCCCCATTTGGACGTCTGGAACAAATAAAATTCATGAAATATTCTCAGAAACGATAATCCAATGCAATATATTTATTTGTACTTGTATAACCTAAGATAATAGTAGGGAGGGATATTACTATCCATCTTTTTTTTATACATACGTTGGTCCTTGTTAAGCCTTTATGAGTTCCCCAATTGGAAGACTGGAATAAAATAAAAATAATCATTGCAATATATGTATTTGTTCTTTACTTTTATAACCTAAGATAATAGTAGGGAGGGATATTACTATCCATCTTTTTTATACATACGTTGGTCCTTCTTAAGCCTTTATGAGTTCCCCAATTGGAAGACTGGAATAAAATAAAATAATCATTGCAATATATGTATTTGTTCTTTACTTGTATAACCTAAGATAATAGTAGGGAGGGATATTACTATCCATCTTTTTTTTTACATACGTTGGTCCTTGTTAAGCTTTTATGAGTTCCCCAATTGGAAGACTGGAATAAAATTAAAATAATCATTGCAAAATATGCATTTGTTCTTCATTATATTTCATGCAACCATAAGATAATAGCGGGAAGGAATATTTAATAATTTTTTTCATACGTTTGCCCTTGTAAAACCGTTGCCAGTTTCCAAATTCAAAGTCTGTAATGAAAGAAAAAAAATCATTGCAATATATGTATTTGTACCTTATTATATTTCATGCAAACGTAAGATAATAGTGGAAAGGGTTGCTTTATGCATTTATTTTTTCATACGTTTGTTTCAAAATTGACAACTGAAACAAAAGATAAAACATTAATGAAAGAATAAATCAGAATCAGAATGCCTTTATTGCTAGACAAAATTGTCTAGCAATCTAGAAACTCTTACAACTAATTAAAAATATTAATTATCGCCATTATAGGCAAAGTGTATATCTAATGCCTTAATTTATTATGTTTATTTATTTCCACTGTATTTTTTGAATCAAGTGACCTGGTGGCTGGTGCCTTGCAGATATTCCTTGTTGACAACGTCAACTTGTAAGGTCTTCAGTACTACCTGTCACAATAGGAGGTGGTTGGTTATGACTCACAATATTCTTCTCGTCAGTCCTGATACAATTCATGTTGTGTCACGTCACATAGAAACCTTGCAGTCGCTTCCAGGGCTCTCCGTGTTGGAGGGAATCAGGTGTTGCTCCGTCCCTTCGTCTGGCATGGAATGAATCTCCCTCTTGCACGACAGCAAAAACGCCAAAAGCAAAATGACTGAGGCAGAAGACGACAACAGCAACCACACAACACAAGTTGGTATTGGCCTTGAAATGCAATAGCATGATAGCACTCTTTCTTTGCTGTTTGACGTGTGCCAATACCTAGTAGGAGTGGAATGGCGAGGAACAGTATGGTGATTGCGGCACTGCCGAGCCTGACGGACGAGGAGGCTTTGCGGCTGTGACAGCTGTCCGCGGCCACCATGCCGGAGGCCTTGCATTCACACACCTGCACCGACAGGTTGAACATGGCGGAAAGATCCTGCTGGTCGAACACCTCCAGCAGCAGCTTGTGGTGCCCGGCGTAGACCGTGCTCTCTCCGATGAGCTGGACTGTGTCACCTGCCACGCCACCAGCCAAGTGGGACAACAACAGGAGAGCACACGCCAGTTGACTAAGCTTTATATATACACACACACACACACACACACACACTCTCTATTTTTATGACGGGGATCCAAGGGGGGACAATACGGGGACCAAGTCACCATATTGGGGTTCGATCCTCCACTTGTTTTTCACGTCTCCATGGAGTTCATAGCGGAAGGGCCCGGCGAAGGGAGCGATGTCCAGGTCAATGGCTTTGAGGGTCGTCTGGGAAGGAATGGGACCATCAGAGAGGCACATGTCAAGCCTGTCTGTGACCAGTTGGGGAACGTTGTCGTTTCGGTCTCTCAGGTGAATGACCAGAGTGCCGGTGCCAGTCAACGGAGGCTCACCTGGCAATCATAGAGAACAAAGAAAACAAACAGACCGCTGTTTAGTTGTATGTGTGAGCCATTAGAGGATTAGCAATTTGATGGACAGCTGTCAGTGGCTGGTACCGTTGTCGACAGCGAACACCGTGACTGTGTAGCTATCGTTTTGAACAAGCGGCGATTCTCTGTCTAACGTTTTGACTGTTGTTATGATGCCAGTCTTCGCATCCACGCTAACCCAACCACCAGGATCCAGTCCATTAGCGTATCTGGAAGACAGAGGATATTGTTTGTTAGTTGTTCATGAATCACAAGTTGTTCCTCGTCATTCAAATAGTAACAATCAAGGTGCTAGTTTTGAGACGTAAGGGGTCTCCATCGAAAAGGAGTTTTCCTATATAAGTGGGAATAAAACAGAGCCAGCAGTTTCCAACTCACCGGACGATGTTTCCGTGCGACATGTCCCTGTCGAAAGCCGTCATCGTCTCCAGACGGTGACCGAGAGGCACGTCCTCGTACACCCTCGCCGGCTTGCTTACGGGCTCGAATATGGGCGGGTCATTCACGTCCTCCACGTACACAGTTACCGTGCGCTCGGACAGAGGCGGCCTCTTGTCCTTCGTTTCCACCACTGTCCAAAGACCATGGTGGTCGACAACCCTGGAGACAACCGCGCAGGTAAAATACGCTGCTTCGTTCTCCACGGTCACGGTCACGTTTAAAGCTGATTGGTCCTCGTAGTCCAGAGGCTGTAAAACAAACAACAAACACATTTTCAGTTCAACAGATAAATCACTTTTAAAAATTTTAAAGGAACAAGATGTTGACTTTTCCACATGGGAGGGGCACTTCATGGAAAGGTCAAATCTGTGTCTTCAATCCTTTCTAACCTTTGGCAACAAGCTTTAAGTAGCGTCCGAAGGAGGGGCATGGCTAAGTGTCGCCGTGCCCTGCCTACACTGCTTAAGTCATTACCGTAGCCTTCTGTCCCATTTGTGGATGTGTTTTGCGGTTGTGTGTGCCTGCATGTAGATGTATTCCTTTATTGTTAAGCATGTCAAACATGCTTAACAATAGCTCCATGACCAGGCGCTAACATTCCAGTACAGAGTAATTTAATTTTTTATTTGGAAATGCATTGGAAATCGACGCTTTCAAAAGCAAAATACCTTTGTGAGATAAAGGACCCCTTCGTTTGTCTCCGGATCCGTCTGGATTCTGAAGTGGTCTCTTTTTTCTCCATGGATTGTGTATGTGGCCTTCCAGGCGTCCGTACCCTTGGTGTCTCCGTCCACTGCCCGCAGGCGTGAAACCACAACGTCCACCTCTCGTTCTTTGACGGTGAATGCAGGCTGAGATGGAGACGATGTTTGACAAATTAAATTACAAAAACACAACATAGTCACCTCTGCCATTGAAGATGTTTTGGCCCTTGTTTGTTTATGTGTCTGTTTATCTGTAAGCTAAATAACTCAACAAGTTATGGAGGGAATTGGAACAAACTTGGTGGTTAGATTACTTATGGGCCAAGGAACAGTTGATTCGATTTAGGCAAATCTTCGCAGATCCGGATTTGAATCCGGATCGAGGAGACTTTATGGGGTGGCGGAGATATGAGTGCCCTCTAGTTATATCATATTATGGCGATATGTCATAATAACATGAATTCAAACACCACAACAGTAGCAGAGGAAAGACAACACACGGACCGTTTGCCAGGTTAAGACGGGAAGCTGGTTGTTCTCGTCCTTGATGTTCACCACCACGGTGCAGGTGCTCGACAGCTGAACCTTTTCCCCATGGTCCTTCGCCTCCACTAGGATAGTGTAGGTCTTTGCTTTCTTTGAGTGTGGGACAAAAGTGGGTTTGCGTGTCAATATTACATTTTTCTCTCAAAATCCCCCCAATGACAGACAGACACATCTCTCTCTCTCTCTCTCTCTCTCTCTCTCTCTCTCTCTCTCTCTCTCTCTCTCTCTCTCTCTCTCTCTCTCTCTCTCTCTCTCTCTCTCTCTCTCTCTCTCTCTCTCTCTCTCTCTCTCTTCCCCCCACCCCACCCACCCACACACACACACACACACACACACACACACACACACACACACACACACACACACACACACACACACACACACACACACACACACACACACACACACACACACACACACACACACACACACACACACACACACACACACACACTCCTCTCACCTCATAGTCCAGACAGCCTCTAAATGAAATGTTTCCATGTTCACCCGTGGGATTCATGTAGAACTCCAAGCCGGAGGGTTCTGGCATGATGGAGATTATTTTCAGGTCGAACGTGCCGTTATCGCCCGCATCCCCGTCATGCGCATAAACCACTATCACGTACGCACCTGGCAGAGTGGAGCAGGAACATTTTTTAGGAAAATTTAATAAATATTAGATTCAAATGTATTAATACATTAATAAATAATAATTAATTAATTAATAAGTTGGCATCTAACCAGAGTGCTAATGTTACAGTAAAGTGCATAGTAATGTACAATGTACAGTGGATGTAAAAACTAGGTATAACATTACTTATAGAGTAGGTTTGAGATACGCATGTGCAGAATTATAGGTTTATATATATATATATATATATATATATAAAAACCTATAAAACCGGTCCACGAAAAGGCAAACGCTCCCGACGATGACGAGGTTGTGTCAACGCCACGGCGCGTAGCGCTGAGCGTACCTTGGGAGTTGGACTCCCTCAGGTTGACCTCATAGTAGGACTGGCTGAAGGTAGGGGCGTGGTCGTTGATGTCCAAGATCTGCACCTCCACAGACAGACGAGTGTCGACCTTGTTCTTTACTGTGTCGTACGCCTCAAAATGCACCTGTTCAAGTTCAAGAACAATATATATCTATAGAATATACTGTATACATATACTGTATATAAGAATACATATACTGTATATATACACATATCTATACACACACATATATATATATACAGTATATATATGCATATATATGTATACACACACACACACTATATATATATATATATATATATATATATATATATATATAAAAATTAAAAATTAAAATAAATTTTAAACCAACCAAAAGTTTCGAGTATCTCTCGTAGTCCACTTTCCCCAGCACATTGATCTCTCCCGAGGTTTGATTGATCTCCAGTATGTTCTTGGGGTCCTGGTCCACTCCTTGACCGCTCAGCTTCAGAACGGTGAACTCGTTATCCAGTTCAATCTGAGGCAAGGTGTCACACATCAGCAAGACGTCTACAAAGGTTCACAGACACTGACAGATGCCTAACATGACACTGACCGATGCAGACGACACACAACCAAACGTTCCACCGTACTCACTTTGCCGAGTACATACGGATATCTACTGTCTTCCTCTTCAATTGTAAAGGTATCTATTATCCAGTTTCTCTTCTGCCGTTGCAAAATATCTGAGGAGGAACAGTTGATGGTTCCTAGAAACTAAAAAAAATACATTGAATGCTCATGAAAAATATGCCTTTAGTTATTTTAATGAAATACCGGTTTCACAACTATTGCTTTCTACATTGAATACAAAACAAATGTAAGGTTCTCATATAAAAATACAATTTATAATTAAATATACCCATCTACACCTAATAGCACTCAGTAGTAGAATGCAACGCTGTCCAGTGGAAGTGCCTCTTTCCCTACATCTGTATCCATACAATCTACACACCATGTGAAGCGTTTTAAGAGGTGAGGTCAGGACAAGGGCAGGCTGTGCCAAACAGACGAGAATGGATGTGCAAGAGCATGCCAAAGGAAAACAACTGTGCAAAGCTTTCTCATGACTGTGAATACGAATACATAGGGTGACCTGGAACGGCCCCATATGACTACTAATTAACGTGTGTGAGCGAAGAGTACAATAAGATAAACATATACAGGATAAAGGAGAGGAGACGCTACAACCCTACCAGGAGGCCCAGGAGAACGGCAGAAGGTATGGTGTCCATGTTGGGTGGTGAAGTAGAGCAGCACTAACGCTCGGAGGTGTCCGCTGAGATGAGACAAAATGAGCTGCACGACATATTGGGAGGAGCAACCGCTGATAAGTGATGTCAAGCATGCCTGATAGCGTCAGCGTGGCAACGTGTGCAGCTTACTGGGTGTGTGCAGTGTAAGTCAACAAACAGTGTGTGTGTGTGTGTGTGTGTGTGTGTGTGTGTGTGTGTGTGGGGGTGTGGGTGTGTGTGTGTGTGTGTGTGTGTGTGTGTGTGTGTGTGTGTGTGTGTGTGTGTGTGTGGGGGGGGGGTGTGTGTGTGGGGGGGTGTGTGTGGGGGTGTGTGTGGGGGTGTGGGTGTGGGTGTGGGTGTGTGTGTGTGTGTGTGTGTGTGTGTGTGTGTGTGTGTGTGTGTGTGTGTGTGTGTGTGTGGGGGGGTGTGTGTGTGGGTGGGTGTGTGTGGGGGTGTGTGTGGGGGTGTGTGTGTGTGTGTGTGTGTGTGTGTGGGGGGGGTGTGTGTGTGTGGGTGGGTGTGTGTGGGGGTGTGTGTGGGGGTGTGTGTGGGTGTGTGTGTGTGTGTGTGTGTGTGTGTGGGGGGGGGGGTGTGTGTGTGGGTGGGTGTGTGTGGGGGTGTGTGTGGGGGTGTGTGTGGGGGTGTGTGTGTGTGTGTGTGTGTGTGGGGGGGGGGTGTGTGTGTGTGTGTGTGTGTGTGTGGGGGTGTGTGTGGGGGTGTGTGTGGGGGTGTGGGTGTGGGTGTGGGTGGGTGTGTGTGTGTGTGTGTGTGTGTGTGTGTGGGGGGGGGGGGTGTGTGGGTGGGTGTGTGTGGGGGTGTGTGTGGGGGTGTGGGTGTGGGTGTGGGTGTGTGTGTGTGTGTGTGTGGGGGGGGGGTGTGTGTGTGGGTGGGTGTGTGTGGGGGTGTGGGTGTGGGTGTGGGTGGGTGTGTGGGTGTTTTTCTGGTGCGTTGCATTTTACCTTTCATGTTTTTAATGAGGCTGCAAAACTAAAAGAAACCAAAATACCACTGTTAAAGTAAACACTTATTATATGCTAACGGCGCTGTTAGTACAGTCATGTTGACAGGACTCATTGTACACACCCGACCGACACAACAGGCTCCAACTGCTGTGAACAGCCATCGTGTGCAAGCCAGACCAAAAAGGCTCATTTTACGGACCACTCTGGGAAGCATTGATGCATGGCTGCACTCTTTTTAAAGTACGTATCAGCCAACAGAACTCAGAATGTAACATTATTCCCAAATCATTACACTCTATACCATGGGTCAGCAACAGGCGGCCCGCGGGCCATTGGTGTCACATATAGGCTATAATGTCAGAATCGAGAATGCAGTGACATTTTCCACCAGGGCTGAACTGGCCATCTGGCATACCGTGGGCCGACGGGCCTTTTGGGCAGACACAACTTGTTTGTCTTGTCTGATCGGTCCGGCCCATAAAACGGGTAGATCGGCCCATTGTTTTTTTGTGATACGCAGGAGCCCCCCCTGTTAAGTGTTGTCACTAGATTGCACCCTTACTCATTGTATTACGGTAGTAATATTGTGTATGTTCTATTAAAGTGTTTACGGTACGCTCATGACGTCACCACGCTGTATGTGAGCAGCGCACGGTTCGGTGCTCGGACTGCAGAATATACAGTCGCATGTTAAGTTTCCTAAATAAATATGCCGACAGGCTAAAGAGTTAACCACCGAGTGAAAGCTCTACTTATTATCCACAACTACGCGGAAGATTGCGCATCCAAGCTTTACACCCCCCCCCCCCCCCCCCTCTACATTGTTAGCAGGCTCACAAAACAAACTGTTAGTTGACTAGCGACAATTACTTCAATTAGCCTTTGATTATGTTCTGGCCCGTCATCTAGTGGCTCAGAAAAAATAGGCCCGTGGCCAAACTTACTTGCCGACCCCTGCTCTATACTGTGTCAGTTGTGGTGTTTTTTCCTTCATTTTTATTATTCGATATTCTATACTGCAGGGTATCCCAAACCGAGGCCCTATTTGAGATCTGAAAATGTATTGTGGCCCACCAAAACCTTTATTCCCAACTCTGAGTAAGTTAAGATTATATATATTTGTACTGTTCATATTTTTGTTGTATATCATGCGCATGAAATTGGATTATATTATTTCTTGTTAATGACCTCTTGGGGTCCACATGCAGAACTTTGACGGCCCACATGTGTGCCACGCCCCACACTTTGGGAAACACTGCTCTTCCGAAACCACAGCTTTCCACTCTTCTCACCGTCGTATATCTTGTCTTGTGTCTTGTTGAGTATGAATATCATTATTTTTTAATAATTTAAATCAGATTTTATTTTACTCTTGAATTGTGTAGATAAGATAAGATCACTCAATTAAGTCCTGAGGGGAAATCCAGCCGCTTGTGTAACATATGACGCATAAGGGATCTCTCTCTCTCTCTCTCTCTCTCTCTCTCTCTCTCTCTCTCTCTCTCTCTCTCTCTCTCTCTCTCTCTCTCTCTCTCTCTCTCTCTCTCTCTCTCTATAGATATATATATCTATAGATCTATAGATCTATAGATCTATAGATATATATCTATAGATATATAAATATATAGATATATATCTATATATACACTGTATATATATTTGCTTATCGTGTGTTCAAATACTCCCATGTTGCTTAAGGCTATTTGAATGGAATGAAATTAAATAAATAAGGTAGGCCTACAGGTCTTCACATGCCAGACTGAAAGTCCTATAAATCACTAGGAAAGCTATTATACTATTGTCAGGTATTGTCAGGCTTATGGTGATAAACTATATCTACAATCAAGCCCTACCTGAAAGTGTGGGCACAGCTCATCACCACAGATTACTGGTTCCATCAGTCACTTTATTGTTCTTTAAATTGTGTATATAATTGTAATAGTATAGTAAATATATATAATATATGTGTTCATCGTATATAGTATAGTATAGTGTTTATAGTATATTGTGTAGCATATCGTAGGTAGTATATAGTATTGTTTATAATATCATTGCATGGTCCTAGCAGATATGAACGCCACAACTGACCTTGTACTTTTACCTGAGCACTGGCTCAGTTCTTCAGACTTGTTAGGAATGAAATGCCCTTGTGACTTCTGGTGACGAGTTGTTCTCTTACCTTCCTTTGTTGAACGCACTATTGTAAGTCGCTTTGGATAAAAGCGTGTGCTAAATGACTGGATTCCTCATCACTCTGTGTCCTTGTTAGTAGCCATTTCAATGGCTGGTGGCAGCGTCATCTGCTACATTCATATACCAACATTTTGATATGAATAAACCTACATAAATATGAGGAATGGTTTTTCACAAAATACTTTTACTGCTACTGGAGTGGATGTGAACACGGCCCCCTGAGGGACCCTAACCCTACCCCCCTACAGGAAGTTATCCTGTGATGATGCTTTTGAGTTGAACTTCTTCCTAGAACTTCACTTCACCTGAGAATCAGGGGCCCTAATCAGAAAGCATTGTATCCTACTTATACTACTAATAGGTCTCCCACTTACTAGTAAGTAAGTTCCTAGCTACGAGAGATCTTAAGCTAAGAGGAAGAGCGGGGTTGACCCGCAAACGAAAACCCTGGACGCAAAAACATATTTTACTTCTTGCCCAATTTGTGCATGAAAGAAATAGAAAGAACGAGAGGAACATTTGAAGTTGGGATAACTTCAAAAAACAATAAAGAAACATGGTAAAAATATATAAGCTTTGTGAAGTGACTATCTTAAAATAAAAACATCTTGAATCTTGAATCGTCTCCCAGGTGACTGCAATTCATTAGAATAATTGACCAGATTCCCCTTTTTGTCATCCCAGATTAACATTTGAGCAGGTCATCACTGAGACCCAGTTTATTCTGCACAACTCACCTGGGATATGTCTCGGCTACATGCCAATAAGGAAGGAAAGTTCAGAGGTCAGCTTTAGTCTTGTCTCGCCTTATCTTTTCAATCAGCATACAAACAACACCGCTTCAAGTTACATGCTTCATTGAAGGTTGAAGTTAGTCTTTCCTTCTGTGGAAAAACGTCACAGTGACCAACCACCCACACACATTCTTCAGTGGAATAACATCAGTGAGTGTGTGACAGGGGTAGAATTATCTTAAAAGCCTGTATCTTAAAAAGAGTGTGTGGCTGGTTTGAGCAGCCTCTATGGCTGGTGAGGCTGCACACCTGTGGGTCATTGTTAATCAAGGCTCACAGGTTAAAACAGCCTCCACAACACACACTCAAGTAAGAGCTTGTGCATGTTCCATCTTGTGCAGGTTCATATACCAACATTTTAGTATGAATAAACCTACATAAATAGGAGGAATGGTTTTTCACAAAATACTTTTACTGCTGCTGGAGTGGATGTGAACACGGCCCCTGAGGTCCCCTGAGGGACCCTAACCCTACCCCCCTACAGAAAGTTATCCTGTATTGGAGCATTTGATGATGCTTTTGAGTTGAAGTTCTTCCGAGGCCTACACCCCACCTGAGATCAGGGGCCCTAATCAGAAAGCATTTTATGTAACTACTAAGATGTCTCCAAAATAGCAGTAAGTTAGTTCCTAGCTAAGAGAGATCTTAAGCTAAGAGAAAGGGCAGGGTTGACCCGCTAACGAAAACCAAACTGTTGACGGGTTCTTTAAATTGTGTATATAATTGTAATAGTATAGTAAATATATATAATATATGTGTTCATCGTATATAGTATAGTATAGTGTTTATAGTATATTGTGTAGCATATCGTAGGTAGTATATAGTATTGTTTATAATATCATTGCATGGTCCTAGCAGATATGAACGCCACAACTGACCTTGTACTTTTACCTGAGCACTGGCTCAGTTCTTCAGACTTGTTAGGAATGAAATGCCCTTGTGACTTCTGGTGACGAGTTGTTCTCTTACCTTCCTTTGTTGAACGCACTATTGTAAGTCGCTTTGGATAAAAGCGTGTGCTAAATGACTGGATTCCTCATCACTCTGTGTCCTTGTTAGTAGCCATTTCAATGGCTGGTGGCAGCGTCATCTGCTACATTCATATACCAACATTTTGATATGAATAAACCTACATAAATATGAGGAATGGTTTTTCACAAAATACTTTTACTGCTACTAGAGTGGATGTGAACACGGCCCCCTGAGGGACCCTAACCCTACCCCCCTACAGGAAGTTATCCTGTGATGATGCTTTTGAGTTGAACTTCTTCCTAGAACTTCACTTCACCTGAGAATCAGGGGCCCTAATCAGAAAGCATTGTATCCTACTTATACTACTAATAGGTCTCCCACTTACTAGTAAGTAAGTTCCTAGCTACGAGAGATCTTAAGCTAAGAGGAAGAGCGGGGTTGACCCGCAAACGAAAACCCTGGACGCAAAAACATATTTTACTTCTTGCCCAATTTGTGCATGAAAGAAATAGAAAGAACGAGAGGAACATTTGAAGTTGGGATAACTTCAAAAAACAATAAAGAAACATGGTAAAAATATATAAGCTTTGTGAAGTGACTATCTTAAAATAAAAACATCTTGAATCTTGAATCATCTCCCAGGTGACTGCAATTCATTAGAATAATTGACCAGATTCCCCTTTTTGTCATCCCAGATTAACATTTGAGCAGGTCATCACTGAGACCCAGTTTATTCTGCACAACTCACCTGGGATATGTCTCGGCTACATGCCAATAAGGAAGGAAAGTTCAGAGGTCAGCTTTAGTCTTGTCTCGCCTTATCTTTTCAATCAGCATACAAACAACACCGCTTCAAGTTACATGCTTGGTTGGAGTATGGCGCCGTACGAGATGGCTGCCGTGTCGCGAGCTCCCGCACGACGACGCAGTTTTTTGTTATTTATTCTTTTTATCGCAAATATTTTAGTTCAGGATGTTAGCAGCAAGTTCACTTATAACTTTTGCACACTTTGGGAGATCAGATCGACAGTCGCTCGCCGCCTACCGGAGTTTTTTCATTCTTTCGACTCGGACGTCCCGCCCGAAGTCACAGCTGGATTATCTCCGTCCATTTTGGGCACGATTACGCGCAAGCGTCGCCGGAGGAAGCGAGGGAAGCGAGCCGGCGTGCTAGTCAGGCTGAGATGTCGATCCGATCGCCCCCCACTACCCACCATTCTACTGGCTAATGTACAGTCTCTGGACAATAAGTTAAGCGAACTACAGGCTCGTATTCAATTCCACCGGGAAACTAGGGACAATTGTATTATCTGCCTTACGGAGACATGGATGTCGGAGGGGGTTACCGACGCAGCTATCGAGCCGACGGGATTTTCCGTACACCGGGCGGACAGAACAAAGGCTCTCTCCGGTAAAGATCGCGGAGGGGGGGTATGTCTCATGATAAACAGATCTTGGTGCAACCAGAGTCATGTACATCCCCTCAAGTCTTTCTGTTCCCCGGACCTGGAGTACCTGATGCTTATGTGCCGTCCATACTGGCTACCTCGGGAGTTTACAGCGGTAACCGTGACCGCTGTTTACATTCCCCCACAAGCCAACACGGACACAGCGCTGAAGGAACTGTACGGGGCTATCAGCGAACAGGAGTCGGCCCACCCCGAGGCTGCTCTCATCGTGGCGGGGGACTTCAACAAGGCGAACCTGAAGAAGGTTCTCCCGAAGTTCTACCAACACATAAAGAGCAACACACGGGGCGAGCGGATCCTCGACCACTGCTACACTCCCTTCCGTGATGGCTACAAGGCCCTCCTCCGCCCACCGTTCGGCAAATCAGATCACCGCTCTATCCAGCTTCAAGTTCCTCGGCGTGCACATCTCCGAGGACCTCACATGGTCCACGCACACCACACACGTGGTGAAAAGGGCCCAACAACGCCTGTATTTTCTCAGGCGTCTGAAGAAATTCAGCATGGGCCCCCGCATCCTGAGAACATTCTACAACGGCACCATCGAGAGTGTTCTGACAGGGTGTATCACCGCCTGGTACGGGAACTGCACGGCACTCGAGCGCAGAGCGCTTCAAAGGGTGGTGCGGACGGCCCAGTATATCGTTGGAGGTGAGCTCCCCTCCCTCCTGGACATTTACAACCAGCGGTGCGTGGCCAAGGCCAAAAGAATTATAAAAGACATTGCCCACCCCAGCCACGAACTTTACTCACTATTACCGTCAGGCAGGCGATACCGCAGTATCAAGTGTCGTACAAATAGGCTTAGAGATAGCTTCCACAGTCAGGCCATCAGGCTGCTGAACAAGGGTGTATAACATATAACAATGTATATTTTATTACATTGATTTATATATATATATTGCTCTTTTCTGTGCTGATTTTGCATTTTATAAATTGCATTTTTTATTTTTATTTTATATTCTTTATTCTATTTTTTATTCTATTTTTATTCTATTTTTATCTATTTTTATTTTATCTTATTTTATAACTGCTGTCTGTCGTCGGGTATTGCACACAAGAATTTCACATCACTGCTTTATACTAAACTGTAAACTGTGAAGTGACAATAAACTTGACTTGACTTGACTTGGGCTTCATTGAAGGTTGAAGTTAGTCTTTCCTTCTGTGGAAAAACGTCACAGTGACCAACCACCCACACACATTCTTCAGTGGAATAACATCAGTGAGCGTGTGATAGGGGTAGAATTATCTTAAAAGCCTGTATCTTAAAAAGAGTGTGTGGCTGGTTTGAGCAGCCTCTATGGCTGGTGAGGCTGCACACCTGTGGGTCATTGTTAATCAAGGCTCACAGGTTAAAACAGCCTCCACAACACACACTCAAGTAAGAGCTTGTGCATGTTCCATCTTGTGCAGGTTCATATACCAACATTTTAGTATGAATAAACCTACATAAATAGGAGGAATGGTTTTTCACAAAATACTTTTACTGCTGCTGGAGTGGATGTGAACACGGCCCCTGAGGTCCCCTGAGGGACCCTAACCCTACCCCCCTACAGAAAGTTATCCTGTATTGGAGCATTTGATGATGCTTTTGAGTTGAAGTTCTTCCGAGGCCTACACCCCACCTGAGATCAGGGGCCCTAATCAGAAAGCATTTTATGTAACTACTAAGATGTCTCCAAAATAGCAGTAAGTTAGTTCCTAGCTAAGAGAGATCTTAAGCTAAGAGAAAGGGCAGGGTTGACCCGCTAACGAAAACCAAACTGGACACAAAAACAGCTTTTACTTCTTGCCCAACTTGTGCATGAAAGAATGGACGAAATTTAGGAAAATGTGGAGTTAGGATAACTTCAAAAAACAATAAAGAAGCATGGTAAAAATATGATATGCTTTGTGAAGTGACTCCATCCCAGACTCGCTCTACTGTGACCATAAAGCTCCTCGTGGTGAAGTGTAATGCGTACTGATGGAGTCGGTTTGAACTGGAGACCTAGCTGGAGACCCACGTGGAGACCCACGTGGTTGCTGTTGTCGTTGCTCAAATCTTGCAGTTAGGGCGATACCTTTTCAAAAGGTCAGTATCATTGAATTATTTACGATTACGAGACCGTTTGCCGGCAGCAGTTTTTGTTTGATTGTTTGTGATTCGGTCGTAGTGACTTTCCACAGATTTAAGAGCTGGTTTTAACACTAAAATGTAGAAGTCCTAAAATTAGGACTGACACATATTTTTAGTTGGGAGCAATTTGGGAGCTACTTTTAGCCTCGAGATGCTTTGTGGATACTGCCCCAGGTCTCTCATCACTTGCATCACTTCCTGCAGCGCTATGACCATTTTAGTCTTTTGAAAATATTTGCTTTTGTCTGCCTATTACTTTATCGATTTAATTTACACTTCAAAGACCTTGAAAAGGTATTCATGTGTCACGATTGCCTTGTCAAACTAAATGTATATATTGTAGCGAAATGAGTCGAAGGACACAGAGTATAGTGAACACAATGTTTATTTCCCTTAGCCGTCAGCTAACAAGCTAGTTGACACACACACACACACAAACCCGGAACAACAACCCCTAAACTCCCGCACTACCGGAACCACTCCCCTCGGGCCCACCCCCAATCACAGCCTTCCCCAGGCCGTTACAATATAAAACCACACACATTCTTCAGTGGAAAATCATCAGTGAGCACGTGACTAGTCGGGTTTTCATCACCATATTTCGATTGGTATTTTGAAGTATCGCATTAGAACATGTTGATGGAAACGGCCAAATTCAAATCAACTTCCTCTGATTCACATGAAAGTTGATACTCGCTTGAGGTGGTTTTTGACTGATTAGAATGGAGGTCATTCTCCAAAGGGGAGATGGAAACAACTTTCCGAATAAATTCTGACGTAGCGAACTTTGATCTCCCGTGACTTACGCTGTCGGCTTCTTCTCAATCGTTCTTATGACCCGAAAACATGGCTTATGTCACCGCCCGATATCCGTCATCGCTGATGTAGTTGGTTCACTCCAACTAGTTCTTGGAAACACCAAGAACTTTGTTTTGTACAAACTTCCAAAAGTTAGCTTAAATTTGGCTTTGACTATTAGATGGAAAACCTGCTAGTGATAAACCGCGTATTTGGCTCAAAAAGTGTCAGATGGAATTATTGCCTCATAAGTTTAAGGGCGTCTAAAAAGCCTCTGTGAAATATTAATAAAATGCATATATGATGTTAAGTGGCTTATGGTTTATTGTGGAGTGTGTGTGGTTGGTGGCTGGTTTGAGCAGCCTCACCTGGCCTGAGTTGGAGTGATTACTCTATGGCTGGTGAAGCTGCACGCCTGTGGGTCCTTGTTAATCAAGGCTCACAGCTTTAAACAGCCACCACCACACACACTCGAGAAAGAGAGCTCTAGCATGTACCCTCTGCTCTGTTCACAATGTTTGTTTCTCCTAAATCAGTGAGTTGGGAGCTTCTTTTAGCCTCGAAATGCTTTGTGCATACGGCCCCAGGTCTCTAGCTCACTTCCAAGTGTCCTTGACCCCTAGAGGTCATCTGATAACTGCAGCACTTCCTGCAGGGCTGTGACCATTTTTTGTAGTCTTTTGAAAATATTTGTTTTCATCTGCCTTTTACTTCATCGATGGCATTTACATTTCAAAGATATTAGGAGTACCTCTGGAATGGACTTTTTGGCAAACCGGCTTTGAGTTCATGCCGTGATGACTGGAGACACGCCTCACACGTCTGCCGTCCTGAGCTGCATGTACAGGAGACGTGGCAGTGACCTATCACGGGTTATTTCCATCTTTAGTTCTTGAATACCCCTGAATGAAAACTCGTTGGAGTTCCAGTAAACTGTACACAGTCAGGTTTATTAATAGGATGTAAACAATACCTACCACCCCCCCCTGTCAAGATAAGTACTTATGTACTGTACGTATGATCAACGGTTCAATGTGTGTGTGCCAGCACACCGCCCCGAAACACAACCTCTCCCTCCTCTGCAATGTGGTATAAGTATAATATGCTAATCAGAATTTAAACGTGTTTGTGCTAAAAACCTCAGTGGTCCTTCACCCACACTCCACCCACATTTTGTACAGGTTTGTACAGGTTTAAAAAAACAAAAAGTTTTCCAATTCAAATGAATTTGTGCTAATGAAGAATTATTGGGTTACATAGTTAGTGGGATGACTGATTGGAGGGCATATTATATTACATATTTATTAAAAAAAAACATTTAACCTTAATTGTTGGCTATTCATTCGTATAAAGCGTTTGTAGACATTAAGACATTCCCTGAAATCACTGGGATTGCATTTCGACAAAACATTTCCTGATCATTTGAGCTCCTCACAAGGTGAATGATGTCATTGTGTTTTGTTCTTTTGCTTTTGCTATCTCAATCTTCCTGTAAAAAAAATCTCCCATTCCTGTTTACGCTGCTCTTATTTTCAACGAATTACAGGATAAAAATATTCACAAACTGTACAGCCTTTACCAGCGAAGTTCAAACTAAAATCAAACCAATCGAACTTGCTTTTCGCAAAAACACTATACAAAAAAATACATATATATTGCAAACCGATACCATCCAAAAAAAAAAGCTAAGTAAACACACCTAGTAAAAAAACATTCCTCTACAACGTTGTTTCTTTAGTACACATCATTCATCAATCAATCAATCCTCTTTAGGCTACATAGGTTCATGTGAGCCAAAAGTCCAGTCAGTGTGAGTTAACCCCCCCAGGTTGAACATTGTTTCGGGCCTGAAGAGTTCTAGTATCGACGTGGTCTATGGTCGCCACCCGCGCCCACTTCTTCATGTCACCGCTGTTCCCCGAAAACACGTTTTAACGCGCTAATGCTGTATGACGAAAATGCCCCGGAGGAGTTGCGTACACGTCCACACACGTCCGCACACACACACACACACACACACACACACACACACACACACACACATGCACGCACGCATGCACACGCACACCCACACACATACGTCTGACGTCAGGAAAGCAACACGACTTGAGGGTTTGATTTGATTTCTCTAAATCTTTTTCTGTCTTTAAAAAAAAAAAGTGCCGCAGATGAAGATCATTAAATGATCACGTTTTTACGTTGTGCCCCTTTAACGACGAACACAATTGGTCGGATTTAACCCAACCCCAGTGCATTGTGGTCTCCCTCTCTCTCTCTCCCTTCCCCTTGCTCTCTCTCGCACCCTCTCTCCCTCCCTGACTCTCTCTCTCTCTCTTAAAGGAAAGTTCAATATCAACGTGTTATCTTTCCTTTTTTTCTCCTTTGAAGGTGACAAAGTAATGATCCCCTTTCCGACAAGCTGCATCGAAGGCCTTGGCGTTCTCTCCGATGGCCTGATCAGAGCTGTTTGTTTCTCCCCGGCACGTCCTGCCCACAGAGGACCCCCAGAGTCTTGAATTTGGGGTCCAGGTTGTTGAGAAAGTCAAGGTTGTCACCCAGGTCCAGGGACAGCTGGTCCAGCGACTGGCACTTACTGCCTTGGCCCTCGTAGCTGAACTCGATGGGGTGGTAGAGCGGATAGTCCACGTTCCCATCCAACATGGCGTACAGCTTCTGTTGGAATCAACGTCAAACAAAGAGCGTGTCTCTATGTTGCTTCCCTGACAAATAACATCACTTAGCACTAGGACTACACTACACAACGACACAACACTATCTAAAACACCAGTCTCTGCTTGTTGATTTGAGTTTGAGCCAAAAGTCTTTCCATCAGCCGTCAAAGCCACAACCGGCGGTAAGAAGCGGTGAAAGGCGATGACGGTTCGATTAGACCGTTCCATTAGATTCAGATTTATTGTCATTGCAAAACACAAGTACAGTACATGGAAAATCATTTGGCATCTAACCGGAGTGTGCAAATGTTGCAGTAAAGTTGACTGCAACTTCACTGCAACATTTGCACACTGGTTAGATGCCAAGTGATTTTGGCTGTACTGATTCAGGGGGATCTGAAGCGGGAGAGAGAGCCCTCTATGAAACGGGTCCTTGGAATTTAAATGGTGGATGATTTGTCAGTCAATATGTTATATGCAATATGGCTTGTCGGTAACATTTTTAACATTGTCTGCTTGTTTTCTAAGCCTGTCTGGCTGTAAGCCTAAACATATTGTAATATAGATATCCAATAGATTACATTAAAGCTCCAGGCCTGCTGATAACAGTGGTGTAATCCGAAAAACATGACATGAAATGGTACAGTGCAGCCTGTAAGCTTTCATGTATTATTATTAATATGATTATTATAATAATAATAATAATTATTATTATTATTATTATTATTAACACACTCAACTTCCAAGTGGAAATGGCAACGTGGATGTTTGTAGTGGAGTTAAAGTAGAAGCCTGTGTTTACATTTCTCTATAGATGAGTTATAATGACGTCATAAGGCCACAACTAAACTATATTTTGTGTGTATATCTGAAACAGAGAAAAGTAACACGCAAGTGTAGCTCAATGTAGGTCAACTATGCCAGCTTACTTTGAGTTTTATTTGCTCTGACATGATGCGTCTCGTTCAACCACGCCCCCATTTATTACATAAACTGATAAACAGTATTAAACCAGTTGGACTCTAAAATACCAACTTAGTACCAACCAACTTTTGTAAAAAAAAAATTATCCAAAAAAACCTCATAATAATAATAATACAAAATATATATATATATTTATATTGGCCTATATGTTTTATATAAATAAAATATAAATATGTATATATAAATATATATATATTTTTATATAAAAATAAAATATAAATATATATATATAATATATTTAAAACATAATACTGCATCATTGACTCAAGGCTTCAGCACTGTGTGTGTGTGTGTGTGTGTGTGTGTGTGTGTGTGTGTGTGTGTGTGTGTGTGTGTGTGTGTGTGTGTGTGTGTGTGTGTGTGTGTGTGTGTGTGTGTGTGTGTGTGTGTGTGTGTGTGTGTGTGTGTGTGTGTGTGTGTGTGTGTGTGTGTGTATGTGTGTGTGTGTGTGTGTATGTAAGATTGATGCGGGGCAGGTCAATAGATCTTACGTTGTCTAGGTGTTCTGCGATGAGGTGATCCGAGTGCATGTTGGAGGCATGTGCGTATTTGCCTGAAGTGCTCTGAAAAGTAAAAAGAGAGAGAGAGAGAGAGAGAGAGAGAGAGAGAGAGAGAGAGAGAGAGAGAGAGAGAGAGAGAGAGAGAGAGAGGGATAGAGATTATTGTGCATAATTGAAACAGTCAATTAACTAGTGACTAACAGTGAACGCGACTTACCCTGTTAGACATTGTCCTATTTGTAGTCCACTCTGAGTACTGAAAGTAAACAAATGTTTGAAAAATGCCATCATATTGTAAACAATGAAAATCCATTGCTGTTTGTTTGATGACAATAAAAAGAAAGTCTACAGTGCCCTCTTGTGGACAGATATAGTACTGCGTGTGCTTACCATATTCCCCATTTGACCTCCTTGGCTTCTGAGTGTGTCGCGCTGCTGCTGTGGCTGCGGTTGTTTCTGGCTCCCCATGGAGTCCATCTGTGAGGTGTACGGACAAGGGGAACGATGGGTTTGGGGGTGGGAGGTTGTGGGTGTGTGTGTGTGTGTGTGTGTGTTTTATGAACTGTACTTGACAGCAAAGCAGCCACTGGCACACACAGTATATGTCAACTGACAATGCTGGTTTTGCGTGCGGATCGATGCATGTCAGCGTGCTAATAGGTTCTTGCTGTCATTTGGTCTTACCATCATGTGACCCGAGGTCTGGTAGGACCTTTCCTCCTGGGACGTGATCTGGTACGTCTGAAGAGAAAATATGAGAGAAAAAACCCCAATGATTAATGTGGACGAATTTGCCTTGCCTGTCTCCCTTTGGGAGAGGTGGGCGTCCAGCCTCACCCTGAATGTCTGTGTACAGCACTCAGCCCGCGTGTGTGTGTGTGTGTGTGTGTGTGTGTGTGTGTGGTGTGTGTGTGTGTGTGGTGTGTGTGTGTGTGTGTGTGTGGTGTGTGTGTGTGTGTGTGTGTGTGTGTGTGTGTGTGTGTGTGTGTGTGTGTGGTGTGTGTGTGTGTGTGTGTGTGTGTGTGTGTTCACACAGTGACACACCTGCTGTGTACTTCCTCTGACTGCCCAGGAAGAACCGGCTATGAGGCACCAGCCGATTGATTGCAATAAGGGGGGGTTGTTGATGTGTGTGTGTGTGTGTGTGTGTGTGTGTGTGTGTGTGTGTGTGTGTGTGTGTGTGTGTGTGTGTGTGTGTGTGTGTGTGTGTGTGTGTGTGTGTGTGTGGGTGTTTGTTTACCGGCTCGCTGTTCAGCTTCACTCCATCCGTGGCTGTCACACTGCTGGTATGGTTGCGAAGGAAGGTGGTAGGCCCCGTCTGCAGGGTGGTGGGGGAGGGAGGGCGGAGGCCAGGGGAGGTGAGGTGAGGTGAGATGAAGTGAGGTGAAACAACAGGATGGATACTACTAGGTGTGAACTTTAAGATTAAAGATTGATCCATTAACCGCCGTACTGTTATATTATATGTCAGTCACGTTATCGTACGTTGACATCTCGTTGACATTTCGTTAGACACAATCGTAGTTCAACTCCAAAAATCATCGAAATATCGTATTGTGACTGAGGTACCTGCCCATTCCTGTCCTGTCCACACACACACACACACACACACACACACACACACACACACACACACACACACACACACACACACACACATACCTTGCATGCAGAGCCTCCTCCCTCCTCGTTGTACTTGATGAGGGTCTGGTTGCCGTCGTCCAGGGTGATGGGGTTGTGCTGGAACTGTTTCCCCGCGCACTGACACAAGAAGAGGAGCACTGCAAACAGGGTTCAGAGTTAATGTGTGGGTTGGTACAGTCTGAATGTGTGGGTTGGTACAGTCTGAATGTGTGGGTTGGTACAGTCTGAATGTGTGTGGTCGGTTGGTACAGTCTGAACGTGAACGGTGGTCGGTTGGTACAGTCTGAATGTGTGTGGTCGGTTGGTCGGTTGGTACAGTCTGAACGTGAACGGTGGTCGGTTGGTACAGTCTGAATGTGAACGGTCGTGGTCGGTTGTACAGTCTGAATGTGAACGTCGGTGGTCGGTTGGTACAGTCTGAATGTGAACGTCGGTGGTCGGTTAGTACAGTCTGAAAGTGTGCGGTTGGTTGGTACAGTCTGAATGTGTGTGGTCACTTGGTACAGTCTGAATGTGTGTGGTCACTTGGTACAGTCTGACTGTGTGTGGTCACTTGGTAGAGTCTGAATGTGTGCGGTCGGTTGGTACAGTCTGAATGTGTGTGGTCACTTGGTACAGTCTGAATGGGTGCGGTCGGTTGGTACAGTCTGAATGGGTGCGGTCGGTTGGTACAGTCTGAATGTGTGTGGTCACTTGGTACAGTCTGAATGGGTGCGGTCGGTTGGTACAGTCTGAATGGGTGCGGTCGGTTGGTACAGTCTGAATGTGTGCGGCCGGTTGGTACAGTCTGAATGTGTGCGGCCGGTTGGTACAGTCTGAATGGGTGCGGCCGGTTGGTACAGTCTGAATGTGTGCGGCCGGTTGGTACAGTCTGAATGGGTGCGGCCGGTTGGTACAGTCTGAATGTGTGCGGCCGGTTGGTACAGTCTGAATGGGTGCGGCCGGTTGGTACAGTCTGAATGGGTGCGGTCGGTTGGTACAGTCTGAATGTGTGCGGTCGGTTGGTACAGTCTGAATGTGTGCGGTCGGTTGGTACAGTCTGAATGGGTGCGGCCGGTTGGTACAGTCTGAATGGGTGCGGTCGGTTGGTACAGTCTGAATGTGTGCGGCCGGTTGGTACAGTCTGAATGTGTGCGGCCGGTTGGTACAGTCTGAATGGGTGCGGCCGGTTGGTACAGTCTGAATGTGTGCGGCCGGTTGGTACAGTCTGAATGGGTGCGGCCGGTTGGTACAGTCTGAATGGGTGCGGCCGGTTGGTACAGTCTGAATGGGTGCGGCTCGGTTGGTACAGTCTGAATGGGTGCGGTCGGTTGGTACAGTCTGAATGGGTGCGGTCGGTTGGTACAGTCTGAATGTCGGTGGTACGTCGGGTGCGGCGGTTGGTACAGTCTGAATGGGTGCGGCCGGTTGGTACAGTCTGAATGTGTGCGGCCGGTTGGTACAGTCTGAATGGGTGCGGCCGGTTGGTACAGTCTGAATGTGTGCGGCCGGTTGGTACAGTCTGAATGGGTGCGGCCGGTTGGTACAGTCTGAATGGGTGCGGTCGGTTGGTACAGTCTGAATGGGTGCGGTCGGTTGGTACAGTCTGAATGGGTGCGGTCGGTTGGTACAGTCTGAATGTGTGCGGTCGGTTGGTACAGTCTGAATGGGTGCGGCCGGTTGGTACAGTCTGAATGGGTGCGGTCGGTTGGTACAGTCTGAATGTGTGCGGCCGGTTGGTACAGTCTGAATGTGTGCGGCCGGTTGGTACAGTCTGAATGGGTGCGGCCGGTTGGTACAGTCTGAATGTGTGCGGCCGGTTGGTACAGTCTGAATGGGTGCGGCCGGTTGGTACAGTCTGAATGTGTGCGGCCGGTTGGTACAGTCTGAATGGGTGCGGCCGGTTGGTACAGTCTGAATGGGTGCGGTCGGTTGGTACAGTCTGAATGGGTGCGGTCGGTTGGTACAGTCTGAATGTGTGCGGTCGGTTGGTACAGTCTGAATGGGTTTTAGTACATCCCGGTATACTATACATCCCCAATACAGTTTTCCCTTCAGCAAAACATACATCAATACATTATTGGGCCATACCACACGTTGTCTGTGTGTGTATGTTTGTGTTTATTTGTGTGCATGTGTGTGTGTGCGTGTGTGTGATTGTGTTATATGTGTGGTGTGAAGGAGGCGGGGCTCGGCGCTGCGGAAGAGGGAAACGGGAGTGGCGAATGGTTGCCGCGGCAGTAGAGGATGATACCGAACTTTGATCTTGTGCCAGACGGCTACTCTGATCTGCTTCCAGAAGGTTCCTGGAGCCTTGATTTATGTGAGTCGGCGATTGTGCCTAATTTTATGTCATTTTCTTTCATTTTATGTTTTATTCCTCAGAAACCTTCTGGTTCTATTATATTACATTTTTGTAACGGAGGAAAAGTAGAAAAAGCCAATAATAAAGACGTATTCTATGAGATTTGTGTCCAGATTGTTTGTGGGCAGACGTACTCAACAGGAGGAGGAGCAGCGCGGCGAAGAGCAGGCCGATGGCGGCCGAGCCCATGGCCTTCGAGAGCGGCCGCTTCCCGCGGCACGCGGTCCCGCCGTCGCAGTCGCACACCACCACGGACACCACGGTGCCGCCGCCCCCCACGCCCTGCTGGTCCTGGATGACCAGCGGCACCGAGTAGTTCCCGTAGGGAAGGCTCTTCAGAGCAACCAGCCCCACTTGCTGTCCTGGGAACAACGACGACAACAAGCCAGCAAAGTTTGCAATTGAAATTTAAAAATTTAAATAGTGAAACTGAATCAAATGAGAAACATCCACACATGAACGGACGGGCATTACCGGTGGCGGGGTCGATTTTCCAAGTCTCCTTGAGTGCCTTGTCTTTCCCCAAAAGGAAGAAGGAGAAGGGCCCGCTGAACGGATCCAGGTCCTTGTCGGTGGCGTGCAGCACCACCTTGTTGGCCGTGTCGGCGCACATCACCACGCTGTCGCTGACCAGCCCCGGGATGTTGTCGTTGATGTCCCTCAGGTGCACCAGGATGGTGCTTGTGGCGGTGGCCGGGGGCTGCCCTAAAAGTGAAAACGCTTATTTTTAATAATGTGATGATGTGACCATCGCCTCCCCCCTACCCATTGATGTTGGTGTCTGCATTTATATAACATGGCGCAGTGCACTTATGTGTATATATGTACTTGTTTGTGTGTGTGTGTCGTGTCGTGTATCTGGTACCGTTGTCTATGGCAGCGACTACGATTTTGTAAACGCTTCCGTTAACGTACGGCGACTCTCTGTCCATCTTCGCCACCGTCTTGGTGACGCCTGTCTTTGCGTCGATGCTGACCCAATGAGCGGGGTCTTCCAGGATCTCATACCTGGCGGTACCACACAGTCACAGGTCGAGAGTCAGGGAGAGAGAGAGAGAGAGAGAGAGAGAGAGAGAGAGAGAGAGAGAGAGAGAGAGAGAGAGAGAGAGAGAGAGAGAGAGAGAGAGAGAGAGAGAGAGAGAGACACACACAGACACAGACAGACAGATAGAGAAAGAGAGAGACAGAACGAGAGAGACACACACGCAGACAGATAGATAGACAAAGACACAGAGAGACAAAGAGAGAGAGAGACACACACACACACACACACACACACACACACACACACACAGACACACACAGACAGACTGACTGACAGAGAAAGAGAGGGTGTGTCACCCACCGGATCTTGCTGACCTCCGAATCCTCGTCGGTGACCTTGGGCACAAACAGCGTCTCGCCGGGCTTATCCTCCTCCTTCTGGTAGACGTCCGCCACTTTCTTCTCGAACACGGGGGCGTCGTTGACGTCGATGATATTCAGGGAGATGTTGGTGGTGTCCGGGGACGGTGGCAGCGCCGTGCCCCCGCCCTTCTTGCACAAGTACAGGCTCTCCTCGTTCTCCACACCGATCTGCAGTATGTTCATGGTCGTTCTTTCAAAATCTTTGCCCTAAAAAATGAAGAATGGAAGTGGAATTCAATGCTCCAAAATAGGCGACTGGATGTCACTCTCTGCGGTGTGAGGTGAGGACGCGGTCACCAATATTACATCATACTGTCACACTGCTCATACTTCTATTGCTGGACTTACTGGACACCTTTACAGTGACTGCACTGTTCTGTACTGCGCTGTATTCATGATGCTGCTGCACCACTGGCACTTTAAAATGCTTGTTGCACCTGGCACTTTAAATGCTTGTTGCACCATTCACCATATGTACGTGTATACTGTTATCATCCATCAGTCACTTCATGGTTATTTTTACTGTGTATAGTATTGTTAAAGTATAGTGCTGTTTAGTATAGTTCAGTATAGTTTATTAGTAGGTAGTATATAATGTTATAGTACATAGTAGGTAGTATATAGTGTTTTAGTATATAGTAAGTAGTATATAGTGTTGTTTATAGTATATAGTAGGTAGAACATATTGTTGTTTATAGTATAGTTTTGTATAATATAGTATTGTAGTAAAGGCATACTGTGGGAGGGAATGGGGAGTAAGCATTCCATTGTACTTGTTGCACATGGCACATAAAAACATCTTGAATGTTGAATGTTGAATGTTGAAAACCACCGGAGAACACACCTTGATCACGGTGAGGATGCCCTCGTTGGTGTCCGGGTCCGTGGTGATCTTGTAGTTGTTTTCCTCGTTCCCCTTGATGAAGAAGTACTTGGCCCTCCAGCCGGGCGTCTTGGGGGTGTCTTTATCGTCCACCGCCAGGCGCAAAATCTCCTTGTTGATTTCCATCTCCTTGACCTGCCCTGAGTACTGGAACAGGTAAACAGGAGAGTGTATTTCGAAGAAGGAGGCCCCTACATGTGTCTGTACTCTGTACTTCTCTCTATGTCTCTTTATCGAAGGTCCAAACTGTACCTCTCTCTCTTTGAATGTGGGAAGGTGGCTGTTGCTGTCCAGAATTTTCAGGTTGATCACAGCAGTGGAGGAGAGGGGCGGCTTCCCATGATCCTCCACTTTGACGATGACCTTGTAGTTTTTTACTTCCTGTAAAACACCCCATTGCAGTTGTTAGACTTGTGTGTGTGTGTGTGTGTGTGTGTGTGTGTGTGTGTGTGTGTGTGTGTGTGTGTGTGTGTGTGTGTGTGTGTGTGTGTGTGTGTGTGTGTGTGTGTGTGTGTGTGTGTGCGCGTGTGTGTGTGTGTGTGTGTGTGTGTGTGTGTGTGTGTGTGTGTGTGTGTGTGTGTGTGTGTGTGTGTGTGTGCGAGAGTGAGTGTGTGTGTGTGCGCGTGCATGCGTGTGTGTGTAAGTTTGCAAGTGCGCTTAAGATAATGTGTGTGTGCGAGCGCGCATACGTGTGTGTGTGTGTGTGTGTGTGTGTGTGTGTGTGTGTGTGTGTGTGTGCACTCCATCCTATATTTGTCTATTTATTTGTGTCTAACTGTACTGATGTGCACCGCGGAGCCTCACGTCGTAGTTGAAGCACCCTTCGAAGGCCAGCTGGCCTATGGTGGTCTCGGGCGTCTGATCAATCTTGAGCTTAGGCTCCTTGGGTTCCTGCGACAGAATGCTGATGGTGAAGGTGGAGTTGATGGTATTTTCCTGATCCATGTCCCTCGCCTGCAGCCGCACCGGGAGCAGCCCTATAGAGAGACACAAGAAACACATCTTATTACATCTCACACACAGGCTTTTGGGAAACAAACTGTATACAAAATATGATTACATTACATTTTTTTTTAAAGGAAAATTAAAAGGAAACTAAAAAATAAACCCAAAAAATGTATAAGAAAAAATATTAATAAAATATTTTATGTAAATATTATATATATATATATACACATAAAATAATGTTGAAAACCAAAGGAAAAGTTCAAGATCAAAGGTCTCTCCCCAGAGGGAGAGTTGGTGTGTGAGCTAAGGCAGAATAAAATAGCAATCAGTAACAGGATTGATACATGTATACCGCTGGTTATTGGGTTCGGTGGCGGTAAAATAAATTAAACAAATGGACTGGAGGACAAGTAAACTGTGTAAAAAAAAAAACAAGTAAACTGTGTACCAACACGTAAAGTTCCTAAAGTCCAGTCAGACACAACGTTTTCTTTAAATCCCTTAGAGGATTTATTAGGATTGAACTATGTACTTAAATACATGTCACACTATCGCAGCTATCTTTAAGTGCCTTAAAGAGTTTTATTTTTCAAACTTTATTTCTTGAGCAGCGTCAACGAAAGAGAGACACAAGAGCACCCCCTCCTGGACAGAACAAGAAGCACCAACAAACATAAAAGCCACAAACTCTGCGCCACACATCTCCACGGAGGAGCTGTGTGTGTAGGGCTGTGCTTTACCTTCTGGCACGTTCTCCTTCACGGAGGCTCTCATCACTTTGTGGTCGAAGGTTGGCGCGTTGTCGTTGATGTCAATTATATCCACGTCGAAGGACAGGGTCAGGTCAAGAGGTTTGTTGGTATCTTTATTCAAGATGTCGAATTTAATCTACAGAAAATACATTTTCTAACTCATTGCGTTCATTGGGTCATATATGCATTTAGTTCATGTTTTTTTTATCGACCGGCAGTGCGCCCTACTGAACTGCTAGGAGTGCTGCCACTATCAGTATCATAACAATGTTATTAACATTACACTGTCATACTTTTGCTGGACTTTCTGGACTCATTACAGCTACTGCACTGTACTGCACTGTATTCATGATGCTGCTGCACTACTGGCACTTTAAAATGCTTTTTAAATGTTTGTTGTACAATTCAACACATGTAAATGTCATCCATCAGTCACTTTATTGTTATTTGTATTGTGTACATTTGTGTTATAGTAAAGGGTTGTATAGTATAAGTATAGTACATAGTATAGTATTAAACTGTGTACTGCGGGAGGGAATGGGGAGTAAGCATTCCATTGTGCTAAACAAATCTTGAACCTTAAATCTTTCAATGTGTGTTCATTTCAGGAGCTTATTTCCTGGATGTTTTCTAACGAATCCTTTTTTCTAAAGATACTTTTAAAATTGATTGATTGATTGGTACGTAGGCATCCACCCAGATTTTTTTGGAATGTTGGCTTGGCTCCTGGAGACTGCTTGACAAGCACACCCAGCTTCTAAGGCCTTTGTCACCCAATTGTTTATCATACACTTTGCTTCAATAGTTTGCTTCAAATAGTTGTTGGGTACACTCACGTCTCTCTAATAGACGCCGCTCCTTCATTTGTTTGCCGGTTTAAATACGTAATTTTAAGAAAACGGCCGATGTTGTTGATTGCATGCAAGTGTCAACAGTTCAGCATATCATTTAAGGGACTTTGCTGCTTTTTTTGTTTATTTTTAATGGTTTAATTTGAATGGTGTTGTTTTCAGAGATGTATACTGTGGGAGGGAATGGAGAGTAAGCATTCCACTGTACGTGTATGTCTTGTATCTTGTATCTTGTGCATCACGACTTCCAGTATTTTGGAAGCATTTGGGTTTATATATATATTTTTTATTTTAATATTTTTTTACTTTGATTTCACAGTACCACAACTCTCTCAATGGAGTCCTCTCAAAATGGCCACGGAGAATCGCCATTTAAAAAAAGTACCATGATGCATTGTGCTGTGCCCCCCCCCCCCCCTCTATATACAGACTGCTCCGGTGTGTGTGTGTGTGTGTGTGTGTGTGTTTGCTCACGTGGAACCAGGGGTATTTCTCCCTGTCGATGCTACTGTGGACGTAGACCTCTCCGGTAAACGGTTTGATGGAGAACACATCGAAGGGCTTCTCTGTCACACCCATCCCAGAAATATTAAACATGTGGTTGTCTTCCTTCTTTCTGTCATTAAACATCTGTTAGGGGAACACACACAGACACACACGCACACACACACACATGCGCAGGCACACACACACACACACACACATGCGCAGGCACACACAAGCAGGCACGTTTGCAAGCACGCACACACACGCACACACACACACACACACACACACACACACACACACACACACGTGCACACACAAGCACACACACAGGCACACACACACACATTCGTTTTACAGTTTAGAATTACAAACAGCAACGTTGACAAAATCAAATGTATTGCAGCAATCAACAAAAAGGAACCCCCCCCCCCCCCCCCAGTGAACAACAGTGAACCCCCCTGGGGCCTGAAGGTGTGTGTGTGGTTACCTGCGTGATCATCTTTGGGAACGGACCCTTGTCTTCCTCCGCCAGCTCGATAGTGGAAAGAACCCACCTCCTCTTGGAGCGCTGCAACAGGTCCTATAGGCCCGACGTGACAAGCTCACAGTTATTATTTTATTTATAAAATAAAAGAGGGGGGGGGGGGGGGGGGGGGTGAACAAATCTTGTAAAAAAAAAAAAGCGCTATGCTTTTCAAAAGGCGTTTGTAGGAGTTGGATTATTATATATTAGTAGGATTTATTTTCTTTTGCACATACTCGTTTTCCCCGCTTGTGGCTGTGGACTTCTCCCATCGTCAGGAGGACCTGGTGATCCGTTGGGGGGGGAAAAAAGTCAATCGTCAGATCTGTCATCTTCTCACACATTTTCATCCAACTTGTCACGGCGGTAACAATTGAATCACTAGTCATTCAGAATATATATATTTTTTTAAAAGCCTGTCGTCTTAGATGTACAAAACCATTTTTACTGGCTGTCGAGTCGTGGCCTCATGGAACCGACTACCCCAACATGTCTATATATTATAGATGCTCCAACAGTTCAAGTATTTGAAATACTCCTATAGTTGAACACTGGAGAAGCTGTTCAAATATTCATGAACTCATAAAACAAATATACTATATATGCAAATGAACAATGGTTGTGTAACTGAATAACATAGAACAAGATATTTGAAAAGTGTCAATGAAACTTTAACTTTACATGTATCTTATTTTATGCTTAGAGTGTAGGTGTTAATATGGATGTGTAGGCTTAAAGCCTGCCTCCATGCTTCTGTTTCATTATTAAGGATCAGCTGCGGGGTTTTAGGTTATGTAAATGTGTGATTGTCACACTACACGATGGCTCAATGTTTAATATAGAATAATAAGAACCAGTTCAAATGTTCCTTAAGTGTCTCCACTAATGAACCGGGGGGGGATGGAAGACAATTCTATAGTTAACAGTGTAACCTATAAGGAACACATTGGTTTAAAATTATAACTAGGTAAGTAAAAAAGTCTTTTCAAATGAAAGCAGTTTTTTTTTTAATAATGTGAGACAATGAGCAGCTGTTAAGAAGGGGACTTTCCACGGGACAAAAACGAATGTCTTGATGTCCCATTGGCCTCAGTAAAGATATATTGCATTTTATAAATTGTATTTTTATTTTTATTTTTAACATTATTCTATTCTATTTTTATTCTATTTTTTATCTATTTTTATCTTATTTTTATAACTGCTGTCTGTCGTCGGGTATTGTACATAAGATTTTCACACCACTGCTTTATACTTGTGTAAATGTGTGACAATAAACTTGACTTGACTTGACTCACTTTAAGGATAATTGTTTTCATTTAAATGAAATAGCAATCATCATTGCCACAGAAACCCTACTGGCTCTGAGCCGTGTCTCGTGAGCCGACTCTCACAGACACGCTTGGGAAAACCCCTTCTATTGCTTTAACCTCGTCCTCAGTTCTCATGATGCTGTTTCATTGCATTTTATAAGGTTTTAAAGGTTTTATCCTGGAGAAAAAAAACAGGAATCGGAGGATCAAACCAATTCAAGGATACCACAAAGATCCCTGAGAAGTGATCCCTAGGGCCCATTAGGAAGCAACGTTCTCAGGACCCCCCCCCACCCCAGGTCAACCTTTGAGAATAGCAAGAGAAAGAAAAGAGCTGCCCTTACCAGTAAGAGAAGGAGAAAAGCGTTCTTCATGGTTGGTGTTCAGCTTGTGCTATGATCCCGCCACGCACATGCTAAGCTACACTGAAGGTGAAGAGGACAGCCCATGCCCTCGAGGCGTCAACCAAACACTCCAGCAAGCTTATAGGTTCATGCTTGTTTTGTGTGTGTGTTTGTGCGTATATGCACGTGTGTGTGTGTGTGTGTGCGTGTGTGTATGCGTGTGTGTGTGTGTGTGAAGGAGAGGGAGGTGGGAAACACGAGTAAGGTAGTAAGGTAGGGTTCCGTGTTGGTTTTGCTTGAGCAGAATGGTAATTTAAAAAAAAAAGTGTGTGTGCGTGTGTGTGTGTGTGTGTGTGTGTGAGTGTGTGTGTGTGTGTGTGTGTGTGTGCTGATGGGTGTGTGTACCGTGAGAGAGAGAAAAAAGCCCCAGGGGCCTAGCCGTAGTGTATAGCTGAGGTGTACAGAGTGTACACACCCCACCTGTAGAGCTCAGATTACTATGTTTTATTAAATGGCTGACCAGGGACTTGTGTGTGTACATATATATATATAATATTTATTTATTCATAAATACACACACACACACACACACACACACACACACACACACACACACACACACACACCTCAACTTCAACTGGGGTTAAAGAGAATGAGGCTAAATCCGTCCGTGCAGACAGTTTGTTGTGACTTTGACATATACATCTACTGTTCTTGACAGCAATTATTGTTGTCGGTCTTCCAGTTTGTCTTGTTTCATTTGTTGTGCTGAAACCCAAAACACACCGCACGCTTCCTATTGTCTACTACATATCTTCTGCACAGCCAACCAGCACCTAAGGGACCACTAGACGTCCCTTGGGGGGGCGGCGGGGGAGGGGGGGGGGGGTGAGGGGGAGGATAGGAAATCCCCTGTCTGCTTCCTATTCTTCTCTACCCCCTCCCCCCCCCCCCCCCTCCCTGCACTTACACGTACTAAAGACACAAGTGACAGCCACCGTAATATGCAAATCAACGTTGACGTTTGCTGGTATGCTGCCCGGGTGGAAACAAGCACCGTCTAGATACGTTTACAATTTGGCACGACGCCTGATCAGTCAACAAGGACATCATGCTGTTGGCAGGAGTTACACGGGACACGGAGGCCCAGGTTTCGCTGTCGCCCCTGTCTGTCTGTCTGTCTGTCTGTCTGTCTGTCTGTCTGTCTGTCTGTCTGTTTATCTGACTGTCTGTCTGTCTGTTTGTTAGACTGTTTGTTTGTCTGTTGACATTTACATTTACATTTAGGACATTTGGCAGACGCTTTTATCCAAAGCGACTTACAAGGTGTACATTTGTTGAAGCAGACAATAGCATAACACTGAGGTACGCAAACATCAAAATAGAGCAGTTCACAAGCATTCATATTAACAAGATGAATAACACAATGTGGTACTGCCAGGTCACCTGCTTAAGTAGCTGTGATAAGAGCGTGTTATCAACATTAAGGATATACACTTGCTAGAATATACAACATGCTAAGAGCTATTAATGTCAGGACTTAAGCAAGTCAGGGGTTCGTCTGACTCTTTTTTTCTGACTGACGGTTTTTCTTGTCTGTCTGTTTATTTGTCTGTTTTTCTGTTTGTCTGTCTGTCTGTCTGTCTGTTTGTCTGTTTCTCTGACTGTTTGTCTGTTTCTCTGACTGTGTGTCTGTTTCTCTGACTGTTTGTCTCACTGTCTTTTCTTCTGTCTGTCTGTTTGTTTGTTTGTCTGTCTGTCTGTCTGTTTGTTTGTTTGTCTGTCTGTCTGTCTGTTTATTTGTTTATCTGTCTGTTTGTCTGTTTCTCTGACTGTTTGTTTCTCTGTCTATCTGTCTATCTGTCTGTTTGTCTGTCTGTCTGTCTGTCTGTTTGTTTGTCTCACTGTCTTTTCTTCTGTCTGTCTGTTTGTTTGTTTGTCTGTCTGTCGGTCTGTCTGTCTGTTTATCTGTTCATCTCTCTGTTTGTCTATTTGTCTGTTGGTTTGTTAGCAAGTCATGTACGGAATTTGACAAGACTCTGTGGTTAGATTACTTATAGACAAGGTCAACATTTGAATCGGTTTTGGCCCAGATCCGGATCCAGGAGACTTTTTGGTGTGGCGGAGGAATGCGCTCTACTGACCATGTTTCAAGTACGTTTTTTGATTTGCGGTTTTGTTTTCCGACTGTTTCTCTGTTTGTCTGTTTGTTTGTCTGTTTGTATGTTTGTTTGTTAGACTGTTTGTCTGTTTGTTTGTCTGTTTGTATGTTTGTTTGTTAGACTGTTTGTCTGTTTGTTTGTCTGTTTGTATGTTTGTTTGTTAGACTTTTTGTCAGTTTGTTTGTTAGACTGTTTGTCAGTTTGCTTGTTTGTTTGTTTGTCTGTTTGTTTGTCTTTCCGTCTGTTTTCTGTCTGAATGTTTTTTTTTCTGACTGTCTGTTTGTCTCTTTCTCTGTTTGTCTGTTTGTTTGTTGGACTGTTTGTCTGTTTGTCTGTCTCCCTGTCTGTTCTTCTGATGGTATGTTTGTTAGTTTGTCTGTCTGTTTGTCTGTTTGTCTGTTTGACTGTCTGTTTTTCAGTTTGTCTGTTTTTTGTCCGTCTGTCTGTCAATTGATCTGTTTATCTGTCTGTCTGTTGTTTGTCTGTCTATTTGTCTGTTTGTCTGTTAGCAAGATAACTCTAAAAAGTTATGTACGGAATTGGACAACACTCGGTGGTTAGATTACTTATAGACAAGGTAAACAGTTCATTTGATTTTGACGGAGATCCGGATCAGAATCCAGATTCAGGGGACTTTTTGGTGTGGCGGAAGTAAGCTCTCTACTGAGGGCTCTCTAGTTATACCTGTACCTGTACGGCATTATGGTAATGTCTCCAGTGCAGAACTGAACGGTTGACTGCTTAGTCACAATTTGGACACAACCCAAAAGTACCCGTATTTTTTATGACATCCTCTGGGTTGTAATGTGTTTATATAATTGACTTAATCAAATTGTGTCTGCTTGCTATACAAGCGGGGGAAACCACACCTACATCTCACGTATACCGTGCTTCCACCAAGCTGTTTTGAGGGCTGGTTCGGAGCTTGGGCCTAATCTCGAACCAGTTGTTTGCGTTTCCACCGCGAAGGAACCACTTTCTGGCCCGGTAAACTGGCTCCTGAGCGGCCCCACATCGAAGCTGGGCTAGCCCAGCAAGCTCCACTACGTCAGGGGCTGGGGGCGGGGCTTATCGGACAAACTCAAAGTGTTTGACCGCCATTTTTTAAATCACTAAAATTCACCATGGACGTGAAGGCGAAGCAGCAGTGGTCCGAGACAAACTGCCTCCTTGCGTTGTGGTCCTCGGCAGAAGGTCACAATAAACTAGAGGAGCTTCTAGAACAAACCGCTATTAGAAAAACTACACAAGATGTCTTCAGCGGGGGACAGAACCGAGGAGCTAATCGATAACAAACTGGATGATTCACTCTGGTCCTGGTAAGTTTTACTTTATAAATCTTTCCCGTGTTGCCAACCACCTTTGTATTTCTAATCTGTTTAGCGAGCTACTCATTATCACATCAGTGTTATGTTGTTACGTATCATCAGAAATATGATTGCTAGGCTTCTGTTAGCCGATATTAGCCTTGATAACAATAGCCAACGTCAGGATGCTATTTTCTAAAAACAGTAAAGTGTAATGGAGTCATGTTTTAATGCACTTTTCTCTTGTTTTAGTTGTTTATGGAGTCGTCTTCCCTCGACGATGTCGATGCGGAGCTACCGCCCCACTGGGCTGCAGCTCGCCCAGGAGCCCCTCGGAGCTTTATTAACATGGACTTATTACACTGCACTCTACCTTTATATTTTGTGATTACTGTATATTGTGTATTTAATGTTTTTTAAATAAAACATTTCTAAATATAAATGTCTGCTTCATTATGCTTTATCAACCGAGAAACATAATACAAGATGGCAGTTTTGAAGAAGAAAAGGCAAATGGTCCCTTCTGTTTAAGTGTATTAATGCAGCTCTAAGTCCATTTTATTAGTATAGTCCTTAATCACAGTTAGGAGCTTCAACGTAATCGCGTCCATAGCACTAAAGACGAGCAGCTGTTTGTAGCCTCAAAGCCAGGAGCAACACTTTTCCATCCATCATGTAATCCACTGTTGTGGAAGTTGGCGCGAGCTGCTGGGAAAGCAGAGACGTTAACAGTGACGTCATGACGCGGCTCTCTCGGCGGAAAAGGCAGTGGAAACGCAAACCGGTTCTTAGACGGCTCGCCAGTTGAACCAACTGCGAACCGGCTCTAGCGCAATCCGAGAGCTAGAACTAGGCTTGCTTTGGTGGAAACAAAGTAATAAAGAGGTGGAGCTCCCATGCCTTATTTGTTTTTGTTTAAGTTGAATTACTCATCATTCATTTATTTAGTTATACAAACAAACAACATTTCCAATGAATTCTCCCGTCGTTTGACCCCTCCCCTGTCAGTGGTGCTGGCCTGATACCAGTGAGATCAAAAGGCCGGCGCTGAAACCTGTTCTGCCACTTAGTGACTTGGGTGATGGCCAGAAATGCCAAAGATATTAAACACACACACACGCTCAGACACCCACACAGACACACACACGCCTAAACACACAAACACACAGAGCTATACACCTATACACACAGACACAGACACAGACACACAAACACACACACACACACACACAGACACACACACGCCTAAACACACAAACACACAGAGCTATACACCTATACACACAGACACAGACACAGACACACAAACACACACACACACACACACACAGACACACACACGCCTAAACACACAAACACACAGAGCTATACACCTATACACACAGACACAGACACAGACACACAAACACACACACAGACACACACACACACACACACACACACACACACACACACAAAGACACACTCACACATGCACGCACACACACACACACCTAAACACACAAACACAAAGAGCTATACACCTATAAACCTACACACACACACACACACACACACATACACACACACACACACACACGCATCAACCCCTAACCCTACTTGCCTAAACCAAGTATTGACCCCTAAAGTTGATGTCACATATGTTCAAGAACAGATGTGGCG
>CM051013.1:7178248-7190748 GCA_027704905.1 Muraenolepis orangiensis | reverse complement strand
CTTGTTTCTGTTCTTCAAACAACTTAGCCTTCGGCTCTCTCTCTGCGCTCTCTCTCCGCTCTCTCTGGGCTCTCTCTATGCTCTCTGGGCTCTCTCTCTCTCTCTCTCTCTCTCTCTCCACACCTGGTCACACATAGTCTCCCACAAATTAGATGTAAATGGTAGATTATGGAGCTGGTAGAGTGATGAGTCATGCCACCAGATATTATGGCCAAGTCCTAGTGCCAAATCACATTGCTCGATCCAAGATTTAAAACATAAAAGTAAAACCTGATCAATTGTACTTGGGGCTAAACATGCAGTTTCAACACCACACAACCCCACATTTCATGAAACGTACCCTCTCCGGAGAGAGAGAGAGATTTTAGATTCAATATTCATGACATTAGCCATTTAGCAGACGCTTCTGTCCAAAGCGACTTACAAAAGTGCATTTAACGTAAGTAGGTAGGTAAGGGAACGACTGTTTTTTCCTTCCTAACAAGCCTCCAAGAGCGCAACCAGTGCTCTGGTAAAAGTACAATATGATGGCTGCCTAGATTTTACACAATAAGTACATCAAACTGGGGCCAGGACAAATAGTGCAAAAACGACAGAGCAAACAAGAAGCAAGTGCTAAGAGATAGGGTCAGGGCGGTGCTTCCTAAAGAGGTGGGTTTTTAGCCTGCGGCAGAAGACGGTCTTTTTTTTTGTTGGTGTTTGTCTTTGTCTAGCGTGTTTCAACCGTGTGTAAACCGAACGCAAGCGACATGGCCGGTGAATATGAGAAGGCGGCAGATAGGTAAGGTACAGGTACATGGGGTGGTGTATACCTGCCAGTGGGGAGGGGTCTCCGCCCGAGTTAAGGAACACGTCGAAGGCCTCCTGGTCGGAGATGTCCATCAGGTCCATCTGCTCCAGTGTGTCCACATTCACCTCCATGGAGGAGATGCTGCCCATCGGGGCTGTGGAGCACAAGTGGCACAGAGAGGTTCGGAGAGGAAGGAGATTGGTGGTATGGCTGATGGATTTAGTCGTGTGTTGATACATTTGAATGTAATCTAATCAAATCGAACAAAATGTTAACGATTTCTCAACTCACATACCATCATCTGTTAATTGTTTCTAATTAATCAAATTGACACAATATTGGCAACGGGCCACATGAAAGTGCCGAGTGCCAATTCGCTCACGTTTCCTGCAGTCGATCTGCAGGTGAGCCGAGGACAAGTGGACGTCCGCCTCCTGCTGAAAGGCTTCTTCAAAGAAGCGCTGCCTCTCTCTGATCTTCAGAGGCTGCGTACCGCCGGCCTCCCTGGTCCTCGGTATGTTGTCCGCCTCCGCAACAGCAGTAAGCGACGCTGTCGGAATAAGACAACCAATCAATGACCCTGTAAGAGACAATTCTTTAGTTTTCTATTTATTTATATTTATATTTTTTATATGTGTGGTTGAAGCAGCCTCACCTGGCCCCAGTCAGACTGATTTGACTCAGGTCAAAGCAGCCTCACCTGGCCCTAGTCAGACTGGGGTCTGTTAGTTAGAAAGTCTAACAACCAGTTACAAACTGAGGGGTTGATGTCAAGGTTCTTGGTTTTCATGAGGTCACCAAGTTTGAAGATGAGTTTGGAGGGGATGATGGTGTTAAATGCTGAGCTGAAATCTATGAACAGCATTCTCGCATGGGTGTTGCTCTCATCCAGATGGGAGAGAGCGGAGTGAAGAGCTGAGGAAATGGCGTCCTCTGTGCTCCTCTTCTCACGGTAGGCAAATTGGTGTTTATCCAGTGAGGGTGACAGGCCAGATATGAGGTGAGCCATGACCAACCTCTCAACCAACCGCACTTCACTTCATGATGCGGAAGTCGTTGAGGCTCGCTGCAGAGTGTTTTGGCACTGGCACAATGGAGGTGGTTTTAAAGCACACTGGGACAACTGCCTGAGCTAGTGACAAGTTGAAAATCAGTAAGGACCTTGGTCAGCTGCTCAGCGCAGGTCCTGAGCACGTGACCGGGATGTCATCAGGACCAGCTGCCTTATGCGCATTTGTTCTTCTCAGCGCACGTCTGTGGGGGATAGGGTGAGGGGTTGGTGGTCAACGGGGAGAGTAGCTCTGGTGGGCTGTTCGGGGTTGTTCCGGTCGTAGCGAGCAAATCAATTATTGAGTTTGTCAGGGAGGGATGAGTCAAAGGTTGGGGGGGTGTTGTTGGAGGGTTTATAATCCGTGATGGCCTGGATGCCCTGCCACATGCGTCGGGGATCCGAGTTGTTGAAGTGGTCTTCAACCCTTCGCTTGTATTTGAGCTTAGCCTGCTTGATGCCCTTTTCAGATTAGCCCTGGCCAAACAGTAAGCCAGTGCATCGGCAGACCTAAAAGCAGCGTCACGTGCCTTTAGGAGTAGGCGGACCTCTCTGTTCATCCACAGCTTCTGGTTGGGGAATGTTGTGATCTGTTTGAGGGTGGTGACCGTGTCAATGCTGGAGTTGATGTAATCCAAAACAGAGGAGGCGTAGGAGTCGATGTTGGTGTGGGAGTCCAGGGTAGACTGGGAGGAAAACAGGGTCCAATCCGTGTGTATAAACCGGTTCTGCAACTTAGAGTCTGCTCCCTCAGGCCACACATGGACTGTCCTAACGGTGGGCTTCACACGCTTGATGAGTGGTGTGTACTTAGGCAGCATGAAGAAAGAGACATGGTCACCCTGCCCAAGGTGGGGGAGGGGGACGGCTTTGTAAGCATCAGCCTTGTTGGTGTAAACATGGTCTAGTGTCCTCTCTCCTCTTGTGGAGCAGGAGACATGCTGGTAACATTTGGGGAGCACAGTCTTTAAGATGGCATGATTGAAATTGCCTGCAATAATAAAGACTGCCTCTGGGTGGGAGTTCTGCTGTTGGTTAATAGCAGAGTACAGTTCCCTCATAGCTGGCTAAGCGTTAGCATCTGGAGTCAAGTCAAGTCAAGTCAAGTTTATTGTCACTTCACAGTTTACACAAGTATAAAGCAGTGAGTGAAAATCTTATGTGCAATACCCGACGACAGACAGCAGTTATAATTTTTTTTTTTAATAAAAACAGAATAGAATAAAATAAGTAAAAAAAGCACAGAACTGTATAAAGTTAAATATATAAAAGTTAAAATGCAATTTATAAATCCTTTTTTGAATGTGGTACGTAGTGTAAGTATTGTAGCCTATGTAGGTTCTCTGATGATGGCATCTTTTGACTTGGAGTACTTTTTAGCTTATCCGTCATTAGAGAAATTAGATGGATCTCTTTGATATTGCTAAACACTTCCGTCTCACAATATCTAAACAATTGGTAAAGAAGGAGGTTAAGGCTCTTGTAGTTGATGAGTTGGTGGAACAAGGTATCCTGGTGGTGTCTGTTCAAACAGAGCTAGCTGTGTCTGAGGGCGCCCTGACTGAAGGTGGGGGTAGCCAGAAACACGAGACAGAGTCTCAAACCGCTCAGGCAGTGGGAGAGAGTAAGGATGGCGGGCGGCCCAAAACGCCGTACACGATGCCTCGATATGACCCACTGTCCCCGGTCAGTTCTAGCTCCAGAGACGAGGCCCGACTTAAGGTCTGCCTCGCACGGCTCCAGCTGGAGGCGAAGGATAAGGAGCAGAACCGACGGGCACAGCTAGAGCTACAGCTTGAAGTCAGGAAGTTGGAGATTGAGGCAGATAAAGTGGTGAGGCTGCGGCAGCTGGAGCTTGATGCTCAGTGGCGTGCACCTCTCCCGTCTGCCCAGGCTACAGGTATGGTGTCACCTCCAACTCATCCAACCACATTTGATATTGGTAAAAATATTTCGTTAGTTCCCATATTTCGTGAGACGGAAGTGGACGCATATTTCGAGGCGTTTGAGCGCATTGCTGCAGCGTTACAGTGGCCGCTGCAAGCATGGCCTATTTTGTTGCAGTGCAAAATCCATGGGAAAGCTCAAGAGGCTGTTGCTGCTCTGTCATTGGAGGATAGTTTGATTTATGACTCTGTTAAAGCTGCCATTATGAGAGTGTATGAACTGGTGCCTGAAGCCTACAGACAGAAATTTAGGTTACATAAGAAAGCTCAGAATCAAACATATGTGGAGTTTGCTAGGGAAAAGGGAACATTGTTTGATAAATGGGTTAAAACATGCAATGCTACGGAGTACAATTCTCTACGGGAATTAATTATGATGGAGGAATTCAAAAAGTGTTTGCCTGATCGCATTGTTGTATATGTTAACGAACAAAAAGTAAAATCACTCTCTGCCGCTGCGGTGTTAGCAGATGAGTATATTCTGACTCACAAAGCTGTATTTTGTCCTGTGTCTGCTGATGAGCCCCGTGGTGCGTCAGTTTCGCAATTTACGTATCCCATGCAAGCGGCTAATGTTAACAGAGAGGAGAGAGAATGTTTTTACTGTCGCAGACCTGGGCATGTCATCGCCAACTGTTTGATGCTGAAACGCAAACAGCCGCCGCAAAATCTGCTCCAGCCAAAAGTGTCAGTCACATTACGTAATCCTGATTCGGATGACAGTGAGATAGCTCCGGGCTTCAAGCCCTTTGTTTTTGACGGATTCATTTCTTTATCTGGTGAGTCTGCCGATCAGAGACCCGTGCGTATTTTGCGAGACACTGGGGGGTCCCAGTCTGTGATTGTTGCCTCAGCGTTGCCGTTCTCCGATCAGTCAGCCTCTGGCTACGGTTCAATATTACGTGGCATTGAGATGGGTTATATTCCACGGCCCGTACACAACGTACATGTGCAATCAAAATGTATTACTGGGTTCTTTCCAGTCGCGGTGTGTCCCGCATTACCAATAAAAGGTATAGTATTTCTGATGGGAAATTATATTGCGGGTGGTAAGGTGACTCCGGCTCTGGAGATATTGGATTCTCCTCAACCCGAGAGCGACTGGGGTAACCTGGTGTACGTCGTGAACTACCCCAAAGACAACAAAAGGAAGATGGATGAAATGGACGCGGCCTCCGCTGTTAAAATCAAGAGGGGCTCCCAGAAGACGTCGGATCTCATTGTTCTGGGGCTTCCATGGAAAACCTCAGAACAGGACCTGAAGAACTACTTTGCCACTTTTGGTCATCATGGTGCAGGTCAAGAGGGATGCCAAGACTGGCAACTCCAAAGGCTTTGGGTTTGTCCGATTCACAGAGTACGAGACTCAGACCAAAGTGGTTTCTCAGAGACACATGATTGACGGGAGGTGGTGTGACTGCAAACTTCCCAACTCTAAGGCCGGTCCTGATGAGCCCATGCGCTGCCACAAGATCTTTGTGGGCCGCTGTACTGAAGACATGACCACTGACGAGCTGAGGCAGTTCTTCATGCAGTACGGCGAGGTCACAGACGTCTTCATTCCCAAACCCTTCCGAGCATTCGCTTTCGTCACCTTTGCCGATGACCAGGTGGCCCAGGCCCTGTGCGGCGAGGACCTGGTCATCAAGGGTGTCAGGGTGCGCATCTCCAACGCCGAGCCTAAACACAATAATAGTAGGCAAATGATGGAGCGAGGGCGGTTTGGGGCTGGTGGGTTTGGTCAAGGATACGGCGCTAGTCGCGGCGGGATGGGGAGCAATAGCAGTGGGGGCAGGTGCAGTCCTGTTGCAGGAGGATGATGAGGGTGTTGATCATCCAGTTTGTTATTTTTCGCGTAAGTTCAACAAGCACCAGCTCAGATATTCTACAATCGAGAAAGAGACCCTTGCTTTGTTATTAGCTCTGCAGCACTTAGAGGTTTATGTTGGATCTAGCCCTTTGCCAGTTGCCGTGTTTACTGATCACAATCCCGTCGTATGCCTATCTCGCAGGTACAATCACAATCAGCGTCTCATGCGATGGGCTCTTATCGGGCAAGATTACAACCTAGACATCCGTCATAAGAAGGGCTCAGACAATGTGTTGGCAGATGCTCTGTCTAGGTTTTAGTGATGTTTGTGTGTGCTATTAGGTAGGTTTGCTGGTTGGCTTGGTTAACAAAACCATAGGTTTGTGTCTTAAGGGAGGGGGTGTTACGGCTGCTGTTTTCTTTGCTGTTACCTCAAAAGCTTCAAACTTAGTCAGGCTTTGGGTTGTTGATTGGCACTAATGCACCCAAGCTAATGGACACATGGGAGATCATTAACAGCCAAGCAGAGGCCCATACACAGTCAAGACCTTGCTGGGTTGGGTGGTGAATGGTCCACTAAGAGGAGGAAGTGCAATGGGGCAACAGTAAACCCTCAGTCTCTGTCAACAGATAGCATTGGTCAAACTCCATGAGTTGCTGGTCACACAGTACACTGAGCTCATTGAAAAAATCCCATGAAGACATGAAATGTCAACAGAGGACAAACAGTCTATGAAAATTGCCAAAGACACACTCAACTTGGATGGAAACTAGGCTCTCCGATTGCCACTCAGGAGGGAGAATCGCCTGGTCGCTGAGCAACGTCTTTCTATTTTTAAAAAGGAAGTGTTCAAGGGATGCATCATTTGATGAGGAGAACACCAGTTTCCTCAGCGATGTCATCGATAAAGGAGACGCTGAGGCAGTGCAACAGGGCCAGCGGAAGCCAAAAAGATGGAATGTTTTTTTTACGTACCTCACCATGGGGGGTAAAACCAAATTTAAAAGAGTAGTTTTGGTAGCCTGGGGTGATATAAGTCTGATTCCTCATGAGTACCGCATGGTTGGGCACCTTCATGGTGGTGTTTCATTAGCCAGCTTTGTAAACTATGTACTAAGAATTAAATCTTTTTTACAAATTTACTAAATTTAGGATTTACTACAGATTTCCGACGACCTGGCGTGGACCCGCAAAATGGAGGTCATGCTGAAGAAAGCACACCAGCGCCTCTATGCCCTGTGGTGCCTCAGGAAAAGCGGAATAGGCCAACTTGAGGAGAGGTGAACTTCTACCGTGGCACCGTAGAGAGCGTCCTGACGGGTGGCGTCACCGTGTGGTACGGCAACACCACTGCACAGGACAAGAAAGCCATCCAGAGGGTCGTGAGGACGGCAGAGAAGATTGTCTTCCATGTATTGAGGCCCAGATGTTGGCAGAAAGCCATGTCCATTTAAATGCTTTAAAAAAAATTGTTGCACAATTCAAAACATGTAAAAATCATCCTTCACTATATTGTTCTTTTTATGTTCATTTTTATGGTATAAAGTATTTTTTTATAGTATTGTTTTAAAAATCATACTGAAGGAGGGAATGGGGAGTAAGCATTCCATTGTACTTGTCGCAAATGGCCAATAAAACATTTAGTATCTTGTATCTTGTAATAAGAACAGGAAACACCTTAACACCTGAGGTGATTGACACTCGATCTTGTGATCTAGCGATAGTGTGCTCATCAGTGAGCGCTCAGTCGCCAGAGGGGGAGGTTTACACCTATCTGAATGGAGAGGATCACCAACAGCCAAAGGGTTGCTGCTTGGCCTAAGCTCCTGAAGCGCACAGAGCTAGAGAGGTGGAAGAGCTGAACTGAGAGAGCACGAGAGGTGTGCAATGGTGCGGGAAAAATGACCATTTTTACATTCAATGTCTGTGTCAAGCCACAGCCACCAGATGTACCGGATTGATCAATCCATCCATTGTTCGGAGCAGTTCCCATGAATCTATATCATTATATTGTGTTCGACAGGTATGACAAATGCCATGACTGTATATCAAACACAACTTTACTGTTGGATGCTGTCACATTATATTGCAGATCAGGGACAGCGTGCTTATTAAATTCGGCATTGGACAATAGTTGGGCAATCCACCTTTAGTCAGAGATGCATTTATTGGTATTAATTACAAGAATGCGCAGGCTAACTCAGTAGCTACTGGGACCTTTGAGTGATCTGGATTTGCATTTACAGGTTGTTTCTCACCACAGCAACATAAGTAACAAACATAACATAACACAAACATACACACACTCACATACGCCACAGGAACGCAGGAACGCCAGGCCATCAGTCACTATAATTCATCTACCTCGGGTCGTGAGAGGGACAGTGGAGACTCAGTGACCTGAGGCCAACGCACTGTAAATCCTTTGCACTGTAAATTAAATTTCAATTTATTAGTATTTTATTACTGCCAATTTGCACTATACGTATTGTTGTGGCTTGTTAGCTGTGCATGGGCTGAGTGAGACACTTCCACCTTGTGTACGCAACGACACTCCCTATGTGTCCTACAGTGAACCGTGATCACCTCGCGACACCTGACGCTCCTTCTTCACTCCGTCACCTCCTTCACTCCCTTCTCCTCCTTTCTTTCCTTGCATCTCCTTTCCTCTCTACTTGGCTCCTTTTCTTTCTTTCTTCCTCTACTTCTTCTTTGAAGTTGAAGCATGTGCATCTCCTCGGCACCCATCCGTGCAGAAGCAGAAAAGGCTGCTTAATTGCAAAACAAAATGCACTCAAGGAAAAGCAAGTACATGCATCGGAGGAGGAGGAAGCGCAGGAGCTCCACAAGCGAAGGGAGCAACCAACGAAGGAGAAAGGAAACCTTGGAGCTACAATCTGAGCTGGATGCTACCATTGCTAAAATGAATGCCTTTAACATTATGGACACTTAACCTCAAACCAAAACCCCAACAATGGATTAAATGAAGAAATGACATCTCTGAAAATGAAAACAAATATACCAAAAAAGAAAAACCAGTGCACAGGATCACTTCAGATGCACAATGTGTGCTTCCAAAGGAAGATTCAAGATTCAAGATTTATATTTGCCATATGCAAGAAGTACAATGGACTGCTTACTCCCCATTCCCTCTCACAGTATGGGAACCTGTATACAGCTATTCAGTCAACCACTCACTCAAAGAGGGCCCAAAGCATCCCACCATTATGTTCAAAGACCACAACATGAAAATCACCACCAACTGTGAGAAGGAAAAAGGAACAACATCAGAAACAAGTGGAAGTTGCTGGGTATGCAGCACAAAAACAAGGATTAATTGCTGGGTATGCAGCAGTTAACCAAACACACAGAGGCTCACTTGAGAATCAAAACAAGGCCGTAAAAGTGAAGACAAGAATGTGCAGGCTAAATCAGTGTACTATCTACTGGGACCTTTGAGTGATCTGGATTTGCATTTACAGGTTGTTTCTCACCACAGCAACATAAGTAACAAACATAACATAACACAAACATACATACATTGATGGATGGTTTAGCCAGCCTCACTTTTAGGCCTTAGTCAGATTAATTCGACTCTGGGGCCCAGGTGGGACTGCACACCTGCGGTGCATTGGGAAATCAAGGCACCACAGGATAAACCAGTATCACATGTATCACAAGCTTTTCAGGACCTTGTGTGCTAAGATGTCATACACAACAACGTCAACCCACGTTGCAACAAACCACGAGCCAGAAAGCATTTGACAACATAACCATCTGTCATTACCTATGCAAATTTAAAGCAAACTTACGCACTGATGAGGTGACAGGTAAGAGGTCAAGTGTGAGTATCACCAACAAGCTTTGTTTTCTACCTGCCGTTGCTCTAGATCTGAGCAAAGGTGCCATTTTGCTAGCCATATATCATATATATATCGTACCATATATGCCGCTCTACTCTGTAGCGCGCCCTGCAGGCCAGTAGGTGAGCTGAAACCCTGAAAGAAAACACAAACGGCTTGTTAGCTGTGCATGGGCTGAGTGAGACACTTCCACCTTGTGTACGCAACGACACTCCCTATGTGTCCTACAGTGAAACGTGATCACCTCGCGACACCTGACGTTCCTTCTTCATTCCGTCACCTCCTTCACTCCCTTCTCCTCCTTTCTTTCCTTGCATCTCCTTTCCTCTCTACTTGGTTCCCTTGCTTTCTTTCTTCTTCTTCTTCTTCTTTGAAGTTGAAGCATGTGAACTTTTCATCTTTATTTCATTTTTATCTCGATCATAGTCAGTTATTTCACCACGTCATCATCATCATCATCGTCATCACCATCATCATTGCCATTGTGATGATTTATTTTGTATCCTCACGCATTGCATTCTCTCTCCCTCTCTGTATCTCTCTCACTTTCTGTATCTCTCTCTCTCTCCCTCTCTCTCTCTCTCTCTCTCTCTCTCTCTCTCTCTCTCTCTCTCTCTCTCTCTCTCTCTCTCTCTCTCTCTCTCTCTCTCTCTCTCCTACACATCCTCCTCCTCCTCCTCCTCCTCTGTATTAGAGTTCACAGGTTTTGAACCTAGCTGTGGTGCCAGGGGGCATGTCCCAGTTGCCTGGTACACACCAGGAGGTCCTGAGGGGTTCTGCAGGAGAGCTTAGGAGAGGGTTGAGGCAGGCCGTCGCACGCTGCTCTCATCCCACGAGGGGGGGGGAGCCCTTAAGAGATCTCATGATCATCACTTTGCTTTAGTGTGGAGACAGAGCCTGTGTGTGTGTGTGTGTGTGTGTGTGTGTGTGTGTGTGTGTGTGTGTGTGTGTGTGTGTGTGTGTGTGTGTGTGTGTGTGTGTGTGGTGTGTGTGTGTGTGTGTGTGTGTGTGTGTGTGTGTGGCCGTTATTATGTGTCAGTGTGAGAGCGTAGGCGTAGGGGCCATGAAAATGTACTATATGTGATAGAAAGAGAGAGAGAGAGAGAGAGAGAGAGAGAGAGAGAGAGAGAGAAGAGAAGGGAGTGGAGCCCTTTGGCATAAGTCAGATTGACAGTTAACTGCTCCTCCTCTTTCTCACCCCCTCCACTTCTTCTCCCCCCCCCCCCCCCCCCTGCAGTGGCGGAGGCAGTAGAGGCTGGGAGGCGTCTGGAAGCTGTCATCTTTTAGACAGCACCACCACCACTGCTGTTATTTACAGAGCCGACCCTTCGCCGCTGTCAGCCCGAGTCTGTCAAGCATTAAACATTCATGAGAGGAGTAGCTCCCTTCCGTGGCTCCCTGGCTTCACACACACACACACACACACACACACACACACACATGTACGCACACACACCAGCTGGTAGTAGAAATCAGTCCATGGAGTATTGTGCGACACACTGTAGAAAGTGTTGTGGTGTGGTGATTCATCACCATCCCTGTCATGTACACACACACACAGACACACACACACACACACACACACACACACACAAGCAAACACACACACACACAGACACACACACACACACACACAAGCAAACACACACACACACGCACACATACACACATACACACAATCATGCAAAAGCATGCACAAGCACACACATACGCACACACACAAACATACACACAAACATAAGCATACACAAGCACATTCACAATCATGCACAAGCAAACACACACACACACACACACACACACGCATGTACAAGCACACACAAACACACATACACACAGAAGGATTCACAAGCACACACACACACAGCCATGCACACACAGATGCACCATGCTGCGACCTGCCAACCCAGAGCCCAGAATGGAGCCTGACATCATGTGTGTGTGTGTGTGTGTGTGTGTGTGTGTGTGTGTGTGTGTGTGTGTGTGTGTGTGTGTGTGTGTGTGTGTGGGGGGGGGGGGGGGGGTAGAGGGCACATGGGAAGCCAATGGGGAGTCAGATGGATGACGTAACCAAGTGGGAGGTCTCCTCCCATTAACCCATCACTCAGTTATCACTATGGATACACCCTCCATCTCACCGCTCACCGCTCCTCATCGAAGAGGATGACGTTTTCCAGTCATGACCGCCCCACACACAGGGATTTATGGCGATATTCAGATGCCGGGGTGTGAACGACCCCACCTTAAAGCAGCAGTAGGGAGGTGGGGGTCTCTAACCTGCTTGTGAATTCCCAGGACGAATTCCCCGTCCCATTCCCTCTGAGCCATTAAGGCGTCCTAGAGAGAGAGGGCTAATGCACACATGACCTCCAGGGCCGGCCACCGCTGTCCGTTATGGTCAATCAAAGTAGAGCTGTGGTGCACTCACATGTATGCACACACACACACACTCACACACACACACATGCACACAGGCGCACACACACAAATACACACACACACACACACACGCACACACACACAAACATGCTCATACATAGACAGACACATGCATGCACTCTCAAACACACACACACACACACACACACACACACATACCACACACACATACCACACACACATTCACACACAATCCTACTTTTCCAACACACAATCCTACTTTCAAACAGACACACACACACACACACACACACACATAATTTCAGAGGTTTCTCTAAATCCAGCATAACCCCCCCCCCCCCCCCCTCCGACAGTGGTTAACATGGAGGGGGGGTGCCAACCGCTCTGGCAGAAAGGTACACGTTAGCCCGTCTGCTATCCACTGGGCTAATGAGACAGTGGTTGCAAGTAGCGCTTAGCCCCTCCACTGTGTGTAATTACAGCAGCAGCACGACGGCAACAGCAGCCGACCGACACGTGGTTAAGAATAGCTTAGAAACTTGTTTCTCTGGAGGAGAGGAGGAGGAGGAGGAGGAGGAGGAGGAGGTTATACAACCAACCACAAACTAACCATCTGACTGGCGGTGGGAACAAGGTTCTCCT